>OX328104.1:18863079-20063079 GCA_946811185.2 Hippopus hippopus | reverse complement strand
GGGCTGGTAAACCAGTGGTCGTGAATCAAAATTCCAGCTCGGCCAAACTCTGTTCGAGAATTGGTGATCGAGGTAAATTAGAATAGGGCTCATTTCTCTTTCGACAGCTCTGAATATTGTTTCGACAACATTTTTTTGTGGGGAAACAGCCAGTGGTTTGTTACAGTGTTCGGCAAAATTTTAGGAAAAAATGAATCTCTGAGAACGCATCCATGTATAGGTGCACCGACCGTAACTTGACCGCAATTATGCCGAAACAGCGTTAACTAAACACCAAACAAGCAAACAAAAAAGCAAATGACGCAGATCATATCGTTGAAATGTCTAAGAAAATGATATGACCTATTATGCTGGTCTTCGCGGGAAGCAAAAGACCAGAGCTAAACCGCTTAAAGCTTAATTTACTCACGTGCGATAGGCTTAATAGAAATGAGTCATGCTCTGTGAGAAGGGGGCTTAATGCATCTGCGAAAGGTATCGAACCATGTCAGCCTGCGCAGTGTCAGGCTGACATGAATCGAAACGTTTTGCTGTTGGTCAATTTGCTGCATATCAAAGGGCCAGTGTACCTCTGGATTCAGCCTGTTGTTAGACATAAAGGATTTAATGGATCCATAATTATCTGATCACCTGCTTTGTATACATCACGGAGGCGCATCAACCCCCATTTACAGGAGCATAGCTAAAATATTTTAGACTACCCGAAAATCTTCCTGTCGTTGTAACAAAACTAAATAGAAAGGGATGGGACTAGAGATAGAAAAAATGATGATTGAAATTATTCAGGGATGCTTTTGACTGCCGTTGAGAGCAGAAGTGTGTGTGTGTATACGAATCTTTACTATTTCGAATTGTCTTACCTAAGTCTCATTGGATATAAATAAAGCGTACGATTCCTGATTTATTAGCACATTTGAATAATCAGGGTTAGGGTTAGGGTTAGCTAACACTAACCTAGCACTGTGAAACAATTGCCTTTGATAAGCGCCATTGATCGTTCAACACTACCAACAAATGATGTAAGTTGTCTTTGAAATAGAATATTCATCCTCTTTATACAATGTTTTCAAAGGCCTTCTTTATAGGGGTCTTAAAACACTGGAGTTTTAAAACAGGGGATTAAATATCAAGGGATTGTATGGGTTTGTTTCTTCAGTTTGGCTACTTTCCAAACATCTGGCGAACCGGGAAAAAGGGTAGTTATCCGTAATTTATTTCTTAAATGTGAAAAAAAGGACCTGATCAAAGGCGCAATAGCTGCCAAAAGTAAACAAAGGGTTATTAAAAGGCATTTGAATTTGAAATATACCTTTTGAAAGTAAGGAAATTATTGTGAAGATGACAATATGTTATTGTTTGGTCGGTCCAGGTGTTAGTCGTTGGCAGAAAAATGAATTTTATAATCAGGTAAAAAGTAAACAAAAAATAGAGTGACCTGGCAACTTTTGACATACTTTAAAATTTCATTTTTCTGCTGGCGACATACACTTGGACCAACTGCACATTAACAGATTGTCTCCCTCAAAATGATTTCCGTACTTTTAAATGGTGTGACGAAATTTATATCTGTTTTATCCCCTGCTTTGATCACTTTTGGCAGCTATAGGGCCTATAATGTGTGAAATCTCTTAAACCTTTACCAAAAGACCAAGATTCTTTGCAACTCTGAGAAACAAGGCTTTTGGAAATATTACGGGAAAAAGGTAAACAATATTAATTTTCTTCATTTTCCCACATTTTTTTCCCGAAGACAACTTACATTTTTTTTAGGGAAATTCAATTAGTTGTCTTGAATGCTATTAATACGAACTGATCTAAAATTTTATTTTATTTTGTAAAGAGTAAATGCCATCAAAGAATGACGAATTCTATCGAAATTGGGGTCTTCTACGTCACGTATCATTCACTGATACAACAAATTTGCAACAAGGGGAGGAGGGGGGGAGGCTCTATAAATATGGAAATTCGAAACGTATTACAGGTTAGTGTAAGCATACGTATTAAAACATTGTGGTAAAGGAAGAAACTGCTCCCTACAAACTATTTCTTGTTTTGTGACAATGTTTTCAGAAGTGGTCTAATGAAAGACAAAAAATTTGAAACGCACTGCGTCGTAATATGCAAAAGTAGATGCGGCTAGGGTTCTAATCCTAGACTTCTGATCGTAGGACAGTGCACTATCTGCCCGAACTGTTCTTTATAGTCAGCCCAGGGCCCAGTCTCACTAAAAGATTTAAATCTGTTAATTTACTCAAATGAACTAACGCTCTTGGCTTCTCAGTTATGTTGATTTCGTTATTTGAGACACATTTTACTATCATTAACAGACTGAAGTAACGTTCTCAACTTCTGAGTTGACATAACGTTTCAGACTCAGCTAAGCAAAATCTACGGACTTAAATCAGTTAACAGACTTAAGTCCATTATTTTCCTGAGATGAAGCTAAAACGTTGTGTCAGCTCAGGATTTGAGAACGGTACCCAAATCTGATAATTTTAGTGAAATGTGTCTCAAATAACGAACTCAACTTAAGTCAGGAAATAAGCCCGTGAGCTGCTTAAGTTTTTTTTTTTTTTTTTTTTTTGTGAAACTGTGCCAAGAGGCCGTACTGACTTACCATTCTAATTTCAGTTTTCTTATTCGAAAATCCAATAGTAGCAATCTGATTGGTCGAGACGTTCAGTCTCAGCCAACTGGATAGATTGTTTTAAATTTTATGATTAGAAACAGTATATATGCTCGGAGTTTGGTTTGTGTATCACTGTATATATAGCTCTGGCTCAGTCAATCGTATCCACATCTGCTATTCCGTAGTTTTACTTTTTGGGGAAAACATAGATCCAAGATCATTCTGCATAAAACGTGCAGTCTGATCTTGGATCTATGCCGTGAGCTTTTTTAGTTAGAACAAGAAGATAAGGAAATCATCCTAAGTTTCCATGGACTGTATTTATTTTCGGCCCTCGAAAACGGCCGAGTTTAGTTTTCTGGCGCTGGAATGGTTGACGGTGGAATCGGGAAGGATAAATCAAATTTTTGTTAACCCTTTGCCACACAATCCCGAGTTTAACGATCCTGAGAAAAAGGCCTTTTAAAAACATTGCGGGAGAAGAAGAAAATGCTGCTAACCAGCATTTTCTCCTTTTCCCACAATGTTTTTTATTCTATTTAAGACAGAAAAATTGTTTGAGCTACATTTATTTCTTGTTTGCAATTGCTTTCAATTTAGTCGAGTCTAAAATTTTGTCGTTATGTAAAGATTTTATTTATCCCTAGAAAGCTCAAAAGAATACATTGATTTTGGTTCTATTCCCACGAAATAACTAATACATGTATTTCATTTTGTAATGCAGTTTATTTTTCACAAAATATGATTTAATTTGCGGACATACATTTCAAATAAAAAGAAACAAAACAAACAAAAAACCCATGAACCCCCTCTGATACACCGAAACGCATGATGATGAACTGAAATGAAGTGTTAGAAAAGCGAATTCGACCGTAGTTGGCATTAATTTAAAACTCATCAAAACGACAAAAGTTCAGGCCTTTTTTGATACAAACATATTAGAGGTATTGTGTTTTGCATGTACATGTGGCCTTTTTGTTATTGGTCCATGATGAAATTATACATTAAGCCCCCTTTTTCCATGGCACAACATTTTATTATTAAAAACATGATGATTGTCAGTGGCGTATGACAAACAAGATAAATATGAAGTTTCATGATGTTTTGTCCAGTATTTAAAGAGATATTGGTACATATTGGAAATATACATCAATCCCCCTTTTTCCATGATACGGCATCAAAAAAAGAAAAAAAAAAGAAAGGCATATTGGCGGACTGTCATAAGGAACAAACGAAGTTTCATTAGCGTTCGTCAAGGACTTTAGAAGATATTGGTCCGGACGGAAGGACGGACGGACGGACGGACAACGCAAAAACTATATCCCCTCGCCTTCGGCGGGGGATAAAAAAAAGCAGAGGACATACTAAATACCATTAAAATGATGTAATTTGTTTTTGAATGAGTTGAAAACATTCTAGAAAGCCTTTAAAGCTTTGATTACTAACATTTCCTGCTTTTTCCCCACTATGTTTTCCAAAGTCTTCCTTCCTAGTGTCGTTAAAGTTCAACGTGGTCCAGTAAAGGGTTAAACAATTTTAAAAGAAAACTGATTTCTTTCAATTTTCTCTTCTATTAGTATTAGCTCGGTTGTTTTCGAAGAAAACGTCGAGGTATTGTTATAGCCCTGGTGTCGCCGTGGTCGTCGTCGTCTGAGTCGTCATTGTGCAAAAACTTTGACATTTTACAATATCTCTGTTATTACTGAAGATATTGTCTTCAAAGTTGGACAAGTTCTTGGCTATCAAAAGGGGAACGTTTACAATAAGGGCAGGTAACCATCAAAGTAATTTTGACACAGTTATGTCCCTTTTTCGGCTTTGAATTTTCACTGAAAATCAAGAAACTGCAGCCAAGGGTTGGCACTCGCATGCCGTACTCTTGTTTAGAAAAATAAATGACTTTAGAGTAGATCGTTGAATGTGAGCCGTGGCGGAAATGACACAACAGCCCGTAATACTCGTTGTCTGCACATGCCATATTCTTCGAAGATTCGACCTGTCTCCTATGACGCATCACTAATACCTGTACAGAATAAATATTAATACGCCGCCAATGAAGTAGAAATGGAGAAAATGGCTATAAACAATACATCTGTGGAAAAATGTAGCCTGTTTTTTGCTCCAAATATCTTTTTAATTTTTTTTGAAAAGGGAAAATTAGTTTTCACAAATACTCTTGTTTTATTGCACATCTTTGAATACAGTTTCTAAATATAGACTTTAGGGAAGCCAGGATTCGTGCAGGGTTTTTCCACAGACTTATCAATGAGAAGTGTCTGGGCTTATACCGAAGCTATACCAAAGGCTGTTTTTATAAATGGCCGGTGCATAGGTTACGTACTAGCTGACCATAGCTGAATGAATCGTACCAGGTAGCGTTTTATTGACTAAACGTTTATTTTATTTTGAAATTCAAAGTAACGGTTGTCGTTTTAAAAAGTAGTCCGGTTCTGTACCCCGAATACCCAAATCAGATAGATCATTCGGCATACCTCGGGTGATGGGAGCCATCAAATCCCTCGGCTGTATCTGGTAGCTTGATATGCACCTACATGGTACATTTCATTGCCGGAAATACGCTGGTTTACCGTTCTGAAAAGTGTAAGGCTCCTCGTAAAAAAGAAAACTTGACTCAATTTTCTATCGAAATCTTTCTAAGTATATTTCAGTTGACAAACAGTTCCTACATTCATTTTTTAACGTGGTTTATCAATTGCGATTGAAGTTTTCACCGACAGATAGATAGATGTGAATAACTTCATTGAGGTTGTTTATGTGGTTGCTAAACGACTGACAGTGGCGCCGCCATGTATAAAATCACGTGATTGGCAGTTCAAACGGAAACGACCGTTATACAGACGAGGTTAGATGTAGGTACGGAATCGGCCGAGTTGTGACGAGTGCGGATAGATGTGTATTTGAAAAATGCCACCTAGCGGAAGACAATGCGTAATACTAGGCAATGCAGCGGAGCATCTCTCTTGGCTTGGGAAGATAGTCTTTAACTAAACAGAGGATTAAATTTACTAGAAAATACCGTAAATTTTTTCATGGTATGTCAATGAAAATGAATAAATAAATAAATAAATGTAACGATTGATGAACAAAAAACGATAATGATAATAATGAGCAAATAAAAAGATAAATACCGAATATCCAAACACACGTGCATACACATACATGTATATAAATAACAAAAAACGATGACCAAAATGAATCCAAAATTATACAAGCCATGCTTTGAAGAACATAGGGCTTAATGGATCTGCAAAAAAGCATCGACACAGGCCAGCCTGCGCAGTCCGCGCAGGCTGACCTGAGTCGAAACTTTTTGCTATTGGTCAATTTTCTGCATGTCCAAGAACCATTCTACCTTATGATTCAGTCGGTTGTTATACAAAGTGAACTGTATGGATTCATAATTATGTGATAGCTTGCTTGGTATAATGCATCACGAAGATGCATCAATCTCTATTTTCAAAGAGCATACAACAACGTTTTTTTTTTTTTTTTTCACGTCCAGGTGAACCCTGATCCTGCTAAATAACTAAAATGAAACTTTAAAGCCGGTAGTAAAAACCCAAATTTTGCAATTTCAAATGCATATTGTGGGAAAGATATCTCCTTATCGGACAGTGTAGATCGAAGATCACGTTCTGTGCAGTCTGATCTTGATCTACAGTGTCCGAAAAAGGTCAGTGAGTCTAGCTTGGCAGCCTAAGGGCTAATACATACTGTCCATAGTTTGCATTCACCTTCACCATTCGCAGTTCTGTTTAGTCCCATCATAAAGTACAATCGACAAATGCATCTTGCGTTTTGCGCTAAAGTGTTTTATTTAACCCTTTACAACACAATCACGACTTAAAACGACCCTGAAGAAGAAAGCTTTCGAAAACATGGAAAAAGGAGAAAATGCTGGTAACCAGCTAGAAAAAACTTCAGATTTGAGTGACTTCTTTTTTATCTGCAAGTGCATTCACTTTGGACAAGTCTAACATTTTGTCGTTTGGTGAAAGGTTAAATCTAAAGCTTCCCACAGGAATTTCAAAACCATTGGTTGACAAAAGAGGTCCAAGTATCTTTAAATATAGAATCTACTCCGTATATCTTAAACCAGAATGAATTTTGCGGGGATTATTGATCAGCATGATTAGGTACCGTAAATAGTAACAGTTCAAAGCATCACTTCAATTTTAACTTGTTTTGTTACGCTATTTAACGGCTACTCTGTCACAAACGGTTCTAGAAATTTTGTAGTAAGTAAAAAAAGGATAACCCTCATGTTTTCTACCCGTTTTTGTGGTATTTGTCGAAGACAATACCACTACAAGTTGGCTTCTTTACAAAAGAAGCCAGGAGAGGTCAGCATCAATGTTTTCAAATAGTTAATTGGCTTTTAATTTCAATATATATTGGTACACGTAAACAAACAAGTAAAAAAGCCGTCGCGTAGAAACCGCATATTCTTTACATGACGGTCATTTGACCTTCTTGCCGCGTTTTCAAGTCACATGATCTTGTCCAGCGGTCTTCTTTCTCTTTTTTAACGAAATTCTTATTTTTTCTGCTGCTTAGATTTATTTGCTTAATGAAAAATTACAATTATTTGAGTGGTCATTTGCAGCCATGGCAAATTAATGTAACAAATCTTTTCTGAAATTCGTCATATAAAAATAAACCACGTCTATTTCCTGTTTCGGTTTTTTTATTTCGCTTTATTTACAAAACCATGACGAAACAGACTGTGTATCAGAATAATTTCGCAAGAAAAATGGATTTAGACAGCAAGTTCTGTGGCAGTCTGCCTTTTAAACTCACCACTGTTGGAGAGGTCTGATGACCTCTCCAATGAGTTCAATATTGAATTTTGAAGACCATGTATCGTATTTTGTGCAAAGCCGAAGGAAATAAACCCAATTAAACTCAATTTTTCTCAGGCAAATGAGTTTTTCGGTAGCACTCAGATATGTAATTGGAAATGGCATGTTAAAATACACTGGGTGAGGCCATCGATCGTGGAAATACTAATTTTTGATTGAAAATAGCTTCACTCGCTCATAGCCTTCTATTGGCACAATGATACAAAATTTGTTTGCCGATCACTTGGTCCTGGGCTTTTTCGTTCCAAAACCAGTTCGCCCCATGGCTTGTTCATCCAATGATTGCGCGCTACTCCATTAGATCGAAATAATTGATTGTAATGTTGGGAATTAAATGTTAACGGCCAAAGATATTTCAAAATCATAGTTTTCAGGTACAAACTTAATTTTATTCGATATATTCACATGGTTTCTCTCTCTATCCATCATGCATCCTACTGTCAAGGGACGTTACTCCTGACTCCTCCTAATGATCAAAGGGAGACCACCAATACACAAATGATCTTAACTTTGTCATGAGTACTCTCCTTTCAACCAAAAAAAGGTATTCATTTGCTTAGTAGGTTGACTTTCAAGCCAATATTTGAATAATATTTCTCTTTTTCTTTCAAATCATTAATTCCACACAATGGCTTCCTTGACAAATACCACTTCTGCGTTCTCAACGCTTTGATTTCTGTTTATATCTTAGTTTTAACGCCCATCCTTGCAAAAGCATAAAAATTACCAGTGTTGTAAGAAAAAACATTGCTAAACTATGGTGGTATATTTCTGCCACGAGATACGAGATAGCTATTGCGATAAACCATCGTGATAAAACAGTTTCCTGGAAATATTATCTAGATAATAAAAATTTGCACGATAAAAATACTGCGATAATTCTAACTGTTATCATGATTTTTTTTTGCTTTGGTGCCCACAACTGACATTCACGATATCTATATATAATTAGATACGCTTTCGGAACATCTTCGTCTACAACCTTATGAATTCTCCTTTTCCCTGCACGGTTTGAAAGTTGTTAGTAGAGGCATTTTGAGTCGTCTTTGTATTTAACAGACTTCTGTTCATTTCGAGTTTTTTCAAAATTTACTAGTTCAGCTACAATCGTAAATTATTCGAATTTTTACTTACTGCAATCTAGTGAAGTCAAAAACTATCGAGTTCATCCAAATGGTGACTTTTCTATTTACAGACATCGAGAAACGGATGGAACTATAACGATAATTTTATCTCGAATGTCAGCTTCGTGCATTGAGAAATTTTGCTTTAAAATTTTCTAGATAACCAAGTTTATCGTGATATGTTTTGCAGGAAACTTTTCACTATCCCGATAAATTTTCCAGGAAACTTTGGCTTATCGCGATAGTTTTCTAAATTTATCATGATAATTATCTCGTATCTCGTGGCAGAAATATTCCAGAATACTAAACGAAATCCGTTTTCTTTCTCTCTCTCTCTCTCTCTCTCTCTCTCTCTCTCTCTCTCTCTCTCTCTCTTCTCTTTCAACTTTAAAAAGATATTTAAAAGACCATGACCGTAGACAAGGACAATGATTGTACTTTAAATATAAGCATCTGTACTTAAAGTACTGGCGACGCCATGTGGTCTTGATAAATGGGTCCGTACATCTGAGAATAATGTGACGTGTATGTAGACTGGAAGTGTGGAGAGTATACTTGTTGTTGTTGTTGTTGTTGATGCTGTTGATGTAGATGGTGTTGCTGATCTAATTGTTGTGGCTGGTGAGACTGCACTATCGGTTGTTGTGAGGGTGAAGGTTGTTGGCTCGGAGACCCATTCCCACAAACGTTAACACTGACATTTACATTAAATCTAGATTCTGGTTGTGCACATGAACCTAATGTTTGATTTGATTGGCTACAAAAAGGTGAATTACCACTGTACGAATAGTAGTCCGTATTTTGTTCTTGAAGAGCTCCTGGATACTGACAGATTGCATCTCGATGTAAAATGCTTTGTTGGTACGGTTTGTATTCATAATTTTTATAATGATAGTATTCCGACTGGTACCAGTCTGGTTGAGTCTTTACTGGTTCCGGTCCAATCGATGTCATAAAATCAGCCGGAACTACAGTGGAAGCCATTGGAATATAGCCATCATAGGTGTTTACTTTTGAAACTGGAGACGTTGATTTCGGAACTCTTTCATTTGAGCACAGTCTTTGAAGATCTTTGTCACAAATACGAACCCTTCTTCTCGCTCGTCTTCTCCTGTAATCTCCCCTCGCGAAATCTTCAATGTTTGCAGGATGGATTGACCAGTAGTTTCCCTTACCATTTTCACTCCTCCCACTTTTAACGAAACATTCATTTAAGCTCAAATTGTGCCTAATACTGTTCCTCCAACTTTTCTCTTTCATTTGATAATAAGGATATTTATTCGAGATCCACTGGTAGATTTCTGACAGAAGCAACTTTTGAGAACTTGACGACTGGATCGCCATCGAGATTAGAGCGATGTATGACAATCCTGGTGGTTTCCTGTCGACATCCATTTCACCTTTGACTTCATTTTTGCTCTGCATTTTTTTCTTTGATTCCGTAAAGCTTGGAGATTTTTGCTTTATTGGACTCAGTAAATAATAATTGTGAGGCGATGATGTTCGCTGAGGTTTGAACTCCATGTTTGATTCAAATACACTGTCCTCTTCCCCAAGCGCGGACTGGAGGGCAGGATATGTGATTGTGGCATCCTCTAGCATCTCTCTGATTCTGCAATGATATTATGCATGGCGTGATAACCTTTCTAAATTGATAAAAACCACATAGGATATTCTACATGAAGTTTCGTCTTGGAAAATCAAAAGTAGTAAGCTAGTTAAGCTGAATGAAAATCGGACACAATAACTTGGATTATTTTGCGTAAATTTGGCTATTTTATACTTTTGTAAAGAAACGGTTTTAGACAGCGATGTGAATCTTTTTTTTTTTTTTTTTTTTTAATTGATTGATTTATTTTATTTTATTTAATTTTGTATTATATTATTCTATTTTATTATTTTTTTCTTAGGAATTTTAAAATTCTATAAATGTTGCTGTCCCGAGACTCCTCTCAGTTAAAAAAGAAATAATCTCGTCTGTTATCTTCTTACATTGGATTAACTACTGAGCAGACGACAACGTTTGAAACTTGTCCAAATTGAAAGCAGACGACAAAATAAATACGGTTCATTTAGTTGTCTTGGGCAATAAACTTCTTATCACTCCTGCTTGTTCGACAATACAATATATGTAGTCGGTGCTTATTTTACACTAAAGAGGGATAGAAATATTAATACATGATTAGTCAAAACTAATGTATCTTTTGACACCAGCCCTTTAAAGCAAATGAGCCGTGCTCTGTAAATTAGGGGCTTAATGCATTTGCAAAAAGTATCGACCCAGGTCAACCTGCGAAGAAACTTTTCGCTATTGGTCAATTTTCTGTATGTCCAAGGACCACTCTACCCCATGATTCCGTTGGCTGTTATACAAAATTAATTTTATGAATCCATGATTATGTGATGTCTTGCTTGGTACCATGCATCACGAAGGTGCATTAAGCACCCTTTTGCAAGAGCATGACTCAAATATTTTTGAAGATGTAGATTCATAACACGTTAGTACTCGCACATTTCAACTTGGGTCTTGACTAAAAAAACGTTCTAACAGAAAGGATGAAATTGCTTATGTAAAGAAGTTCGATCTCTGCTTTCTCTCTCTTCCCCCCCCCCCCCCTTATCTATTGTCATACATTTCAACCCTAAGTTAATAAATTTCGAGAGATACTAAAAGTCTTCAAAATTAAGAGAAAAACTTAATGACACATTCGCCAGGGTTATTAGCTTTATTTCTAAAGATGGTTCTATTTCAAAAGTTGAAGACAAATTATGTGATAGACTGAGACGCAGCGTCTCCGCCCGACAGCAAGTCTTGCAACTGAGTTCTAATACTGAATGAGCCGTGCCCTGGCAAATGGGGGCTTAATGCATCTCCGTGATAAATGATACCAAGCAAGTCATCACATGATCATGAATCTTTGAAATTCATTTTTGTCTAACAACCGACTGATTCATGAAATAAAGTGGTCATTAAACATGCAGAAGATTGACCATTAGCAAAAAAGTTTCGATCCAGGGTCCGTATTCACAAACCATTCTTAAGCACGTTCTTAGTACTATTCTTCGAGATTTTCTACATTTGAAAGAAACACAACTTCTGATTGGCTAAACCAAATGGTTTTGTCAATCAGAAGTTGTGTTACTTTCAAATTTAGAAAATCTTGGGAAATAAGACTAATAATGTTCTAAATAACGGTTGGTGAATACGGGCCCTGGACAACCTGCGCGAATCGACCTGGGTCGATAGTGTTTGCATATGAATTAAATCCTTTTTCACAGCGCATGGTCCAAATATAACATGGCTGGTGAAAAAGAGCAAGAATCTTCAATGTATCAGTAAAAAGTAAAATCATTATACATTCTGTTTTTAGCCTTTTTATAAAACTGTGAGACTGAAGTCAGCAATTTTACAAATCTATTTTATCAGAAATTATTTGATATACTGTTATTGCGAGATTTGTGTTTCTCCTTTTTTCTCTTTTTTTTTTCACTTGTGTTCATTTTGTGTGCTTGTCGTTGATATCATTTTAAAATGGCTGGAGATACAATCATACTCATTTCAAGAAATATGCTTTATACGTAACCGTGAAAATAAATACTTATCATCCAAAGTAACTGATCTTACTTTTTAATTTTTACATGTGCAGATGTACATTGTATTTGTTTGTTTGTTTGTTTTTATGTTTGTTTGTTTTATTCTTATACCCAACATGAACAACAATTGTTCAAACATTGAAACAGAAAGTTATGTATAGTAAATGTGTTTACTTTTACAATGCTATAGTCTTTACTTATTTTGGATACATTACGTACACAATAATGTCTGTACAAAACTAACAACATCCAAACAAAATCAGTTTAAAACAAAACAACAAAGAAAGTTGTACACTTACAGAAATCCAAAACTGAAAATGTTCAAACTTTTCAGTGAATGCCTACAGACGTGTTTCTCCTATCCTAATATAACAATATCTTTTAAACGGTTATGAATTTTAAGGACAGTTAGAAACCTTTATCATTGATGAACACACCTTCGAGTTTCTTCGGATGCCGAATTTAAAATAAAATCAACTGACAGTATTTATAAAAAAAACTCATTTTGGAACATCTATATTGTATACTTGTGAAGATATTTGTTAAGCATAAATATCTTCATTTAGTTACCGGTCCGATTTTTCTTTCTCTTTTGTTTTTCCTTTTTATGTATGAGTTTTCAATGAAAATAACTTCGATATGAAGTAAGGAGTTATGTTTGCTGATGATGCCTAACAACTTAAACAGAACAGAAGCTGTGACAGTGTATTTCGTCCCGTTGTTTATTTCTATAAACGTAAACAAACATGCAAATTTTTCGTGGCGGTAAATCGCTACCCCTCTATTTCAACAGTTACATTAGTAACAGCTTGCCACGTGCCATCTTTTGTTTTTAAATAGATCCAAAACATTATCGAAACATTTTCAATAAACGCTTAGATATAATACTGGAACGCATACTTAACATGCATGTACTTGCTTATTATCATATTGACGTTATTTTTTACATTTACGAATAAATAGTTTCTTTCTCTAAATTTCGTTCCCGATTTACTGTTGTTTTTCTTTGCATAAAAGCGTATTTCATACATAAAAGTTTACATTGAGGGGGGCGGGATGAAGCATCTCATTATGCAAGAGATAAGATAGGTCCCATCTGGCGATACCCGTTATTTTGTAAACACTAATGGGTGAGGCGGATAGAAGGAGAAAAGTTAAGTTAAATTTAAGAGGTAGTATTGCTGTCCAATCTTGAAATGATTATTAAGTCGGAATATATTTTTTTTCTTTTTTTTGGAAAATTCAACCATTTACCAAGTATTATCTTGTCAACGTGTCAACGATCTATGGGCTTTTGAAGACATTTTGGGAAAAGGAGAAAATGCTGGTAACCAGCAGTTTCTTTCTTTTCCCTCAATGTTTTCTACCTTCCTGAGGCAAATTTCAGTTTTTGAGTTTTTGTCTTTTGTCAGACGACAAAATTTTAGTCTGGTACAAATTAAAAGCATTTACGGACGACGAACCAAACATGACTTTTGAAAATATTGTGGAAAAAGGAGAAAATGGGTTAATTAGCATTTTCTCCTTTTTTTCCGACAATGTTTTCTATCCTTTGCAAAAAAAAAAAGATCGCATCATTCGAGCCACATTTTAAGCGTCGTCTGCAAAATTTTGCTTTTAATTTGGTTGCATTCTGTTGAACGGATTTAACCCCGAGTCTACTTTGCGCGACCTAAGGTGCTTTTGTGGATAGTAAAGATCAAGATTAGATAGCACCGACCGTGAAGGCTGATCTTATAATTACACTGTCCGATACCGCTAGATTCTTATGGCGAAAACATCTTTACCCTAAGGCTGCTAAGTGCGACTCACTCATCTTTTGCGGACAGTGTAGATCAAGATCAGACTGCACAGAACGTGCAGTCTGATCTTTGATCTACACTGTCCGATAAGAACATAGTTTTTCCAAAGAATTTCCTTTGAAACAGCAAAATTTGAGATTTATTTATCGGCTTTAAAGTTTTATTTCACTTATTTAACAGGATAAGAGTTAAAATACGCAATGCTTAGGTCTACTTCAAGCTAGAAAAGTTTTTATTTTGTTCGTATAACCCTTTTAGAGGCCATAAGAGAATAATGGCGCTTTTGCGGACGGCAAAGATTAGCCTGCACAAAACGTGCGATCTAATTGTAACGAAGCTCTGAATTCATGTGTATTGAGGTGCTAACCTTAAAGTAACAATAAAGGCCAAAAGTAAACAAAGCAGGTGTTTAAATGCTTTTGAATTCATACCATGCCATCTGAAAGTATGGGAATTATTGTGAAGATGACAATCTGTCATTGTATGGTCGGTCCAAGTGTTAATCGCTGAAAGAGAAATTAATTTCAAAACTAGGTTAAAACCTGCCAGGTAGCTGTGTCTTTTGATTACTTTTTGCCTGATTTTAAAATTCCTTTTTCTGCCTGCGACTAACATATGGGTCGACCACACGATAACAGACTGTCATCACCATAACATTTTCCATACTTTTAAATGGTATGATTGGATTAAAATGTATTATGACACCTGCTTTGATATTTTGGCCTTTACTGGGCCTTTAAGGTTTTTTTATCGAATGAAAAAAATTTTAGACTCGTCCAAACTCAAAGCATTTTCAGACGACAACACAAATTTGGATCAAACATTGAATTTAGTTTATGGAAGGGTAGTAAACTTTGTGGGACAAGGAGAAAATGCTGGTTAACAGCAATTTTCCTTTTTCCACAATGTTTTCAAGAGCTTTCTTCTTTGGGGTCATTTAAACTCGGGTTTGTTTGGTAAAAGGTTAAAGATTCGAATGACAGTTCTGGCTAATATGCTGGCGTATATGAGATTGATGATATGACTGCAAGTAACGAGCAGTCTAATCTTTGTTTTACACCGACCCATATATGGATACATGTTCGAGACAAAACAGCCAAGAACTTCAATTCCTGGGGGTCTGTTTGCACTGATTGAAAAAACGCCCGTTTTTATTTATTTCACATTCAGAAGGCAACCAAATATTCTTCCTTTCTACTTTTATCTTGACGCTTGATTTTTGGGCCTACTTTTAGGCTCATGAATATGTGTGTTTTCGCTGTGTGCTTTCGAAGAGAAACCAAAATGATATTTAAACAATTTTAGAGAGAGAAAGACAGACAGACAGACAGACAGACAGAGATAGAGAGAGACAGACAGACAGAGAGACGCAGAGAGATGGAGAGAGATGCAATACAATATCAATCACTCACCCAGTGATCTTTACGAGGGTTGTCCCAAAACTCCGTGACAAATTTTATAAACGAGCCATTTTTCGCGTCAGGACATTCATTTTCACACATTTCATCCATGAAGATTTTTTTTTTACTTTATATTAAGTCTCCAATGAAATAATAGCTTTATTTTTACTTTAAATTCACAAAATTGATAAGGAGGTGTCATTTCCCGGCGCACGCCATTTTCTCCATATACGTTTTTGTATGAACTCCAATCATATACGAATACTTCAATAGTTGATATTATTTCTCCTTCATATTACATGGAAGTTTTCTTCTGAAACTTTGATGTCATCACAGAAAATTTGAATGTGATCGAGTAAACAACAGGCGGTATACAAACAAACGAAAAAGGTCAGTAGAAAATAGGAAATTTGAAATGACGACGTCAGAAGATCGCGCGGCGCAGCGAACAGTTATAAAATTTTGTGCCGATCTTGGAATTACACTCGACTAGACTATAGAACAAATTTGGGGTACTTAAAAGTTTAAAAAACATTTCTTGAGTACTGGATATACAAGTGCCATGGCAGTAAAACAGACTTAACGGCATGTCAACGCTAGGAAGAGAAGAAAGCACGAAATGGTGGGCCGACTTCTTATAGATGAAGAGTCGTGTGATTTGGTGAAGAGATGCATTTTGCGCAGATCGAAGACTAACAGTCGGAGAGATATCGTCATCAAACGCCATTTCAAGGACTTCTTTCCACAGAATACTTAAGGACAAAGTGAACATGTCACGAGTCTGCGCGAGATGGGTTCTACGTCTGCTATCTAATGAAAACAAACAGAAGAAAGTTCACACGTCGCTACAGTTTCTTGCTCCAGTTGAAGCAGACGAAGCTTTGTTGGATCCTCTTTTTATAGCAGATGGGAGGTGGTTAAACTACTTCGAACTCGAAGGAAAGCGACAGTGCAGTATATGGAAGACACATCGGACCCCTCCATCCCAGAAGGTAAAGATTTCTACTCGGATTTACACCTTTGCCTGCTTTCCACAGCTTAAGGACGATTTACGAAGTCGCAAGTTCGATTCTAGCAATGAGCTGATGTCTGCTATATTTGCTTTTAAGAGGTCTGACAGAAATTTGGTTTTAGGCAGTTTTTGACCAGTCGTGAATTAAATGCCATTGCAAATGCGTTGAATTTCATGGAGAATACCTTGACAAAGGCTCTTAAACTTAACATTGACGTCGTTAATTAACGCTTGACGTGCGCCGCAGTGTGGGTACTTGTTGTAATATTTATGCTATAATTTTCTTATTTGTAAAGATTTTTGTGTGATTTTTTTATATACATGTTCGGATCGTATGTATTGAAAACATATCTAAAAATTGCATTTGTAGCGTTTCATTTTCTTTTGTTAATGAAAATGTCACGGAATTTTAGGACAACCCTCGTACTTTGAAAAAAGGGGATATGAAATAGAATATTACCTTTTGACAGTTGTACTACATAGATTAGATGAGAAAATGACATGAAGGCAAAGAATAGATGAGAGCTCAGTATGTAATGTGTGTGTCATGAATTAGAAAATGCAGGATTTTACAACGTAAATAGCTTAACACAGAACAATGTACTGACAAAAGAGGAACTTGAAAGAAAAAGAAAATTAATGAATAAATACCTAGCAATGTATTCAGTTACAATTTTTGGATAATGAAAAATCCAAATTGAACATTTATTTAGATAAATAAACGTGGCAAGCATAGGAATTACCTTAACAGATACTCACTTTTCCCATCAATCCATTTCAACCGATATTCATCGTTCCAACAATAAACCTTTTTATCAATGATATTGAATGCTGTTTATCTGCATAGCAGAAAGCAAAACAGGTACATATATAAGAAAAGCTTAACTACTCTTGATCTTCATTATTTTCACATATTATAATATATAGTCAGCAAAAATTCGCATTTGGCATTGTTACTAATTAAATAAGACAAGTTTTTGCAGGAGTTCTACAAAGAGACAACTGACATACGTAAAACCTTAAGACTTCCGTTTCTTTTTTCTTTTTTTTTATCGAATGGTGTACAGACTGTTAAAATGCCAATATTGGTGACATATGTAATTTAGTTGTTTACCGGACATCTAAATGATCCGCGCAATAAACTGTGAAATGTTAACTGTGAATGAGTTCACGAGAAAGCCCGACAACGTCATCGACATAGAATGTCAGGATTTAACATGACTTTTTATTTTTATTTGACAGAATTTCTTGTGGCAACTGATCGTCAAATTAATTTGATTTTGCCCTCTTTTATCCTCATGAACAACACTGTCTTAAAATAACGAAGAAAAGGTCCGGCTCTGTAATAAGATTACATACGAGAAAAATCATAGACTTTACGTTGTCTCTTTGAACCCAATAAAGCTCTTTTGGATTTTTTGAAAACTGGTCCACGTTTTAATTTTAAAAGTAACACAGAAGATAATAGTATGTGTAATATCATCGTTGTGCTTCGATGTTTCGATGGCGGGTCTGATGTGTTCAAACCGCGACTATGAAAAAAAAAGAAAGACTTTTTTATGTTCTTTTCTGGTTTAGGGAGAGTATTTACAGACAGAAATGGACACATATCTCAGTTTTACTGTATGTTTTGATCACCATTTTTTTTTTTCAAATAAACCACAGTGATCATGGACCCTTCGTCTCCGTGATATTGAGATTTCAGATGAGGGTCTGTTTAGGATCTTTTTATCTGTTTAGCTAATAGGTATGTTATGTTAAAACCTCGATAATTCGAATATGTGACTGTCAACGAACTTCTAGATGACTTCCTATAAATAGAGGTAGCCTGGGTTTGGGCGGTAATAAACATTTAATCACCCCTTATTCCGGTCTCCTTTCACACGTCTCTTTAGATTTTAGCCAAAACTGTAAATCGGTTCCTTTATTTGACAAAGTGACATCCGAATATATATAAAAAAAAAAAAGACTGGAACCCAGACTATAGTAGAGGTGGCACTTCAAAAGACAACTTCAGTCATATTCTTTCCATATCATTTTATTTTTGTTGAAATCTCCATGTTTATATTTGCTTATCTTCAATTTTCATGTGTTATGACGAGGATCCTTATACGATTTAATATTTTGCCCTGCACATAAATATTTTAAGTAGCCAATGAAAGTTTTTCTCGAGTTAAAGTCTTACAATATTGATCCACGAAAAACTGTTAAACCTTTGAGACAAACATTGTCCCATAATGGCAATACGCTACTTATAGCAGAGGTCGTTGTTTGATCACTACCGTATCACTTATCATTAGACCCCTCTGTGTCAAAGACAGTCGCACTCGAAAAGAGAAGTAAATGTAATCATACACTAACTATATACCTACCCAAAACTAATTAAAAATGGGTCATGCTCTGCGAAAAGGGGGTTTAATGCATCTGCACAAGAAAATATCGACTCACGGTCGAAAGTTTTTGCTATTGGTAAATTTTCTGGTTGTCCAAGGACCATTTAACTTTATGATTTAGCTGGTTGTACCGTTTTTTCAGATTAAATAATAATAATAATAATGATAATAATAACAACAATAATAATAAATAAATAAATAAATAAATAAATCGAATAAATGAAATAAAGAAAGATAGAATGAAAGATAAAGGAAAAATCTGAAAATGGAATGATAGTGTTTTTTTTTTTTGTTAATAAATTGTAGAACGTCGTTGGAGTAGGTGCAGTTGTCATATTGAAACACTTGGCTTGTGAATACAGCTGCTGAACTGCTAAATGGATAGAAGCCATTATCATTATTGTTTTATGCTCGTGTTTTTGATTGGCGGGGGGGGGGTGGCTTAAACCCTGGCGTTCTTGTATTACATCTTAATTTATATTTCCATCATCCGTATTTTACAGTTCACTTTTATCCAAGTCCTCTGCTGCAAATTTGTTTCAGATGATAAGGAAATGAAATTGACTGTCCATTTTTATCTTTATTACAAGCGATAAAATTTTAGACTTCTTTCAATCGCAAGCATTTGCAGACGATAAATTTGTTTAGCTCAAATAAATGGACTTGCCCTCGGAAAGGGTAGAAAAAAAAAATGTGTGGAAAAAAATCTGGTCACCTGCAGTTTCCTTTCCCCTTAATGTTTCCAAAAGTGTTCTTCTTGAGGGTTGTTAAACAAACGATAATTTGTTAAACGGAACAAATGGCAGCGTAGAAATAGTGCAAACGTATTAAACATCGATATTGTCATATGAGGCATACTCTGGCAAGCTGGGGCTTAATGTATCTCCGTGATGCATGATAACAAGCAAGTGATCACATAATCATAGATCTATTTAACATTTATCCTGCTAAATAACTGAAATGAAACTTCTAAGCCGGTATTAAAAACCCAAATTTTAATATTTCAAATGTATTTATTTGGGGGAAAGCATGTCTTTATCGGACAGTGTAGATCAAAGATCAGACTGCACGTTCTGTGCAGTCTGATCTTGATCTATGCTGTCCGCAAAAGGTCAATGAGTCGCGCTTAGCAGCCTAAAGGTTAATCCACTTTGCCTAACAACCGACTGAATCATAAGGTAAACTAGTCCTTGAACAAGCAGAAAATTGACCAACAGCAAAAAGTTTTCGGCCCAGGTTAGCCTTCGCGGACTGCGCAGGCTGACCTGGGTCGATACTTTTAGCAGATGCATTTAGCCCCCATTTCACAGAGCGTGGCTCATTTATAGATTTAAAAGCAAGAAGAATAAGTTGTGTACATAGGTAGAAAAAAGAAAACACGACATAACAATACAGAGTTGAACAGGCATGTCTTTCGAAACAGAACAAAGGTCCGTTCACACCATTGTAAAACAAGTTGCGAAAAACTGCGAAGAAAATTAAAACTGTCTTTCGGATCATTTGGGTAACATCGTCAGGCGTCAACAGTTTCGAAAACAGAGCTCAATTTTGTATATTGAAAGTACTGCGAGGGAGTTATGTAATGCATGTCATGAAGGCAGATTTGAGACGAGATGTTGTGAAATATTGGTTGGACAATATCACAAATCAAAATGGTCTTACTGAAATGAAAGAGGATACGGTTAAAAACATGCATTCTAGTTATACTCGTAGGAATAAAGACTGCATAGAATCTATGTATCTGGAAGGAAATAAGTGTCAATTTAGAGAAAATGACATAGAAAATGATGTTATGGCAAAAGAGAAAAAGTCATGTGACTTTATACCAAAACGAGTTACATTTAAATCGAACCAATATCAGGTTGATATTGGTAGAGAGGATGAGTGCAAAGAAGATCCAAATAAATTTACCCATTTCCGGTTAATGCGACGTAAGCCTGATGAAGATAGGATAGAACTAGCGAAATATATGACACGCCATTTAATGGGTATACACGAAAGAAAACAGCATGAGAGGACCCCGCCGTTTGTATACGAATCTTCGAGAAACAAGCCGAAAAATATTTCAGGTATTTTGTTTTGTTTTAGTTTAGATAAATGATGGGTAACGATCAGGATATTTGCTTAGTTATTATTGTGTCTAGAGAAAGTAAACATTTGGAGTTCACCTTAAAGCCTCAATAGCAGCAAAAAGTAAACAAGCAATGGAACAGACTTACAAAAAAAATCTTCACAAAGTTAAAAATTTATCGAAAAATGACAAACCAACCCTGCAACGAAATTTAATGTTAAAAAATTCCATATGGGCACATGGGCCGTATCTACCGTTTTGAATTCGGTTAAATTCCAATTCTAAACTGTTTAACTAGTCATCTGCTCATCACTGAGACAAGATCAAGACGCATCGTCGTGCACTTTAGAATTATAACATATTATGAGCCATGCTCTATGAAAAGGGGGCTTAATGCATCTGCGAAAAGTATCGACCCAGGTCAGCCTGCGCAGTCCGCGCAGGCTGACCTGGGCCAACACTTTTCGCTATTGGTCAACTTTCTGTATGTCAAAGGGCCAGTCTACCTCATGATTTAATCGATTGTTGAAAAAACTGGCTGTTATGGATCCATAAGTATGTAATGGCTTGCTTGGTGTGATGGATTACGGAGATGCATTAAGCCCCCTTTTGCCAGAGCATGGCTCATATGTATGTTTAGAATGGTTGGTGAGGATGGATCTTTGTCATCCATCCTCTTACCAACCATGCCATACAAAGTTCATAGGTCAAGGAAGAGTAGAACATTGTTATTTCTTCACTGCCAAAGCTGTTCGAAATACATGATTATACATGATTATTTTGACAAGTTTTAGATCTAAGTATTTTGCTCAAGACCCTATATTAAAATCCTGCCACCAAATCAAATGTTCCACTTTATAAAAACTTGAAACCTCTGTGCTCTCTAGGTTTCGTATGCTTTTGTGGAAAAAATCAACTACATTAGCGTTACATTAATTCATGGCTAGTGCAATATAGAAGGTAATAAATGGGCCATGCTTTGGCAAAAGGGATTTTCTTGCATCTCCGAGATGCAGGATACTAAAGAAGTCTTAATAGTATACATCCCTAAAACACGTTTTGTGTGACAACCTACTGAATCACGAGGTACACTGGCCCTTTGACATACAGAAAAATTATCTAAAGCAGAGAGTTTCGGCCCAGGTCAGCCTGCTCAAATCCTGAGTCGATACTTTTTGCATATGCATTTAGCCCCCTTTTCACAGAGCATGGTTCAAACATAAAACAGTGTTTTATATTTTTTATACACCTATGCAATATTTACGTATATGAGACACTCACAGCTAGCATTTTGCTTTTTTTGAAAAATCTTTTTTCACTTACGAAATTTCACGCTAATTCAGTGAATGTTTAAACCCCGAGAGAAGGCAGGCTTTTTCATCAATTATGACGTTTTTTTTTTTTTTCAAATAAATCTTTACTTTTGAATATTCTCTTATGGCTTTGACCATCTCTCATATCTTACAGCTGAAAAGAATACGAGTACCAGCCGAGAAACTAATTCTTGTGATCACAGTGACGATGCTGGGTGTTTACAGTCAAGTGTAGAAGGACCAAATGCTGCATCAGAAAGCGACTTGTCAGGTAGTCTATTTCTAATGTGTTACTTGAGGGCAATAAGTAAAAATAGCAAAAGGTTTCGACCCATGTCAGCCTGCGCTGTCCACGCAGGCTGACATGGATCGATACTTTTTGCAAATGCAATAGCCCCACCTTATCGCAGAGCATGATTTAATCAAAGCGCTAACGCAGATTAAGGCAGCGGTTTTCTTATCTGAAACTGGTTACATGCTGATAAATAAGTATGTTCTATAGGACTTTTTCCTTGTAAATTAAAAAAGAGAACTTAAGATTAGGGTACGATTTTTTCAGCGTACGAGTTCTCCAGCAACCAGCTGTGTTATTGTATAAAGGCGCCGGATTTTGGAGAGGTGATAAATTCGGCACGGGATTTTATTTTGTTATCTTAAATTTCAAAGACAACATAAACATGAGAAGTTTCAATTTTTTCAAGGGACATACAGTATCAAGATGAAGTGCTCTTTTTAAATTTCAATGGCAGTTCTAATTTGTTAGAGTACGAAACTGGTTTTGTTTACTCGCGTATCCACGCAAAACCTGCCGGAAGCAAAAATTTGACCTAGATAAAGATGGTAGGCTTCGAAAACCAGTATATACATGCACACGTGATGTGGAAACTATGATAGCGGGTAAAATCGCACCCATAAACTTATTTTTCTATTTTTTATGTGTTACTTGAGGGCAATCTAGTGTTTCTGTGGTCCTTTGGCAGAATGATGACGGCGTTCAGTTTTAAATCACATACCCCCATACACAAAATATATAAATCATGTTCTGCGATAAGGTGGGGTCATTGCATCTGCAAAAAGTATCGACCCATGTCAGCCTGTGCTGACGAAACTTTTTGTTAATTTTCTGCGTGTCTAAGGAACATTCTATCCAATGAGAAAGTCGAATTTTGGGCAAAATGGATCCATAGTATTGGACGACTTGCTTTCCTTCCACAATGTTTCTGCCAGCAAATTTTGCATATGAATTTAACCCGCTCAATTATAGATTTCCTATAATTTTCGAAGAATATGGTTCTTTTTTCTTCGTTCAGAGTTTACCAATATGCATGCCAGTAACTATATAAACTTAAGGCATACCAAGTAATTAATTACTGCAATTGTCACAAAGGACACAGGAAAGGAATCAAGTAAAATATCATCGGAAAAAGCCAAAGAATTGCTTGTTACAAGCAATTTTCTCATTATGGTTTCGAAAGTTATTAACCTCTATAACGAGAAAATCCGTAAATATACATATGGGAAAAAGTTAAGCATATTTCATATTCCTTGAAAAAGAGGTCAACAAAGACCAAAATAACACGACATATGACTTTGTTTTGTCTGGTGCATTTTCTCCATTCACTTAAATATAATTAAACGCTAGACAGAAATATTAAAGAAAACAGTACATTTGGGCGAAAGGAATTGTTTTAACTGTATGGGATGGAATATGCTTAATTTTTTTCCATAGGTATATATGCGGTAACAGTAAGAGCCGCGGAGTCAGTAACGGGAATGAATGGAGAAAGTAGGAAGGAAATAAGACTGGAGTTGCAGGTCATGAGTTTACTTTTTTTGTCATCATCACTGGTATCAGAAATATGATGGTTGTTGTTGTTTTTCAGGAGAAAGACAGAATTCCTCCAGGAGACAGCAACGTAGACCAAACAGAAGTTTTCACCGTGTTATCAAAGGAACTCAGGTTAGTCATCAACAAAACACACTGCTAGATCAGAATGAAACCTGGCCATTTATACTCGTTACCAAACGATAAAATTTTAGACTCGTCAAAACTGAAGGCTTTTGAAGACGACAAAATGGATGTGATTCAAATTGTGGAATTTGTCCTTGGTTGGGCAGAAAACATTGTGGGAAAAGGAGAAAATGCTGATTACCAGCATTTTCTCCTTTTCCCACAGTTTTTTCCTCGGGGTAGTTAAATTTGGAATTGTGTGGTAAAGTGTAATATACAGCTCATTGCAACCCGAATTCACATAAAATTCCTGGCATTTTTGCAATCATGTCCGAAACTCCCTTCCACAATGTTTCTGCAAGCAAGCAATACTTTTTGCCGTACCCCAATATCGAACGTTTAATCTAATCAAGACGCTTTGAAAATCAAGTGGTTATTATTTGCATTCAGACAAGTTAGTTTGAGTTGGGTTTAGAGTTAACTAAGAAGCAACTTAATTCACATTGATTGATTGTATCAGAGTTTAACGCCGTTTTAACAGCTTAGGTCATATCACGGCGATCAGTGCACCTACGCATGTGTTTCCTGGCTTTCTTCCACCAGTACTTGCACAACTTTCTCTCCAAGTCACCGACTACTTTTATCACATGCATCAGAGGTGAGAGGCGAAAAATCGCCGGAAAGAAAGTTTGCCTCAACCGGGTATCCAGCTCACAACCACCAGGTTACGAGTCGGATAGACAGAGCTACCCGGTCGGGAACATAATTCATAAAAGTTTAATTCATTTGTTTGCAAATAGGTGCACTCTTTTTCTTAAGGTTAGGCTACCCTAATGGGATGCTTGTAACATCGCCTTTCATCGCCGAAAAAACGTACGGATTCGGCTAAGACTCGGGTAATCCGTAATCGATCGGCCGATAAACGCTGCCTCCCCGAATCGATTACGGATTACCCGAGTCTTAGCCGAATCCGTACAATTTTGGCGATGAAAGACAATGTTACACGAATCCCATTAGGGTGCCCGATTTTTAAGTATTAGCAGTATGAGGGGAACCTATATTCACTTTTCTGTGATCGATTATTTGGTGTCATTTACAATGTTCAATTTGCAAGATACACTACATGTAGTTTTAACTGTACTTTATCCTCCTTCAAATCTAGAAACCTACGATCAACGGCCTAGTGGTGGATTCGGCAAGTAATCAAAAACCGAGCATTGTACGCGCGTCAAAGAACGCCAATATCCGAGAGGAGTTTGCCTTACAACAGAAGATAGCCGGGTACAAAAAGTCTTGCAGCCACAACATCAATACAATCAAACTTGCTCAACGCCGTCTTAGTACAAGTTTACAGAGACTTCGAAATAAAATGGCACAAAACAAAATGGATGAACAACAAATGATAGAATTTCGAAATACCTCGGACCAGCTGTTCCTACGAAACAAAGGCTATATGCCGACCAGGAAAGAATCGTCCGCCCATTTTTTGTTTCCTCCATTGAAGTATCAGACAAGACGTTCCTTGACTGTACATTAAGGAGATCAAAGGTTATCCTGGGTCTGTAGGCCTACTTACCAACCATCTTTAAGAACACTGCTCGTCTTAATATCTGAGATTTTCTAAATTTGAAAGTAACACAACTTCTGATTGGCTAAACCAAAAGGTTTAGCCAATTAGAAGTTATGTTACTTTCAAATTTTGAAAATTCTGTAGAATAAGACTCAGAACGTTTTTGAGAATGGTTGGTGACTACAGATCTTGGTTTCCGGATAGTTTGGTTACCTTTCCTAATACAGCTGAAAGATGTACATGTACATGTATTTGTATATGCACAACGAGGACCATTTTAGTTTCCGCGAAGGGACGTTGCGTTCTGGAAACTTTTCCATCTTTTAAACTCGCCGTATTTGTATTTTTACCTAACGGCTTGAATTTTAATTCGATTTATTTTGTAGTTGAAGGGCCTAATGCTGTAACCAGGGATTCCTTTTCTACAGGTATTCCTCATGATGAAAATGAAAACGCCTGTTCAATTTTAGTACATTTCTTTCGAGGGGTGTGCTCGTATGTAACCCACCAGTATTGAGTATCGTTCTTTATTTAAAAAAAAAAGTCATTATCTGGTCCATAATTGTTACCCATTTATCCCATCTTTAACTACATCTCTGTTCTTTGTCAGGCTGATGGGGAGCGTCGCGTGCCGAGATCTTATCTTATCTACCCCATCATCCCCTGAATAATCGGGATAACCACAGCCGCGCATCCTTATTAACCATTATCTTTGCAATAAAATTTTGGACTGGACAAAATAGATGAAATTTACAGGCGGCAGATTAAATGTTGCCAAAAATGATTATATACAACTTTGATAGGGTAGAAAACATTTGTGGGAAAAGGAGAAAATGCTTGTTACCAGCATTTTCTCCTTTTCCCACAATGTTTTCAAAAGCCTTCTCTTTCGGGGTAGTTAAAAGTCGGGATTGTGTGGTAAAGGGTTGAAGCGGCCTTCACAACTTCAGTTGCCTCTGCGGCCAGCGTAGATCAAGATCAGACTGCACAAAACGTGCAGTCTGATCTTCGATATACACTGTCCGCCTATCTGAGACATTCTGGACAAAAGAAACCTTGAAATTCCGTTTAATCGAGTCTTATTTCTAGAATGAAAATGTTTATTGGCTTTTTATCTTATCTATCAACCCTTGAACAATACGAATAACCACAGCCTCGTATCCTTATTAATAAAACGTAATTAAAGTGCCTTTCACAAATTCAGGTTACCTCTGCGGCCAGCGTAGATCAAGATCAGACTGCACTAAACATCAAACTTATTTTTTGGAGAAAACTATCTCCTTATCGGACAGTGTAGATCAAAGATCAGACTGCACGTTCTGTGCAGTCTGATCTTGATCTACACTGTCCGGGAAAGTTCAGTGAGTCGCGCTAAGCAGCCTAAGGGTTAAGATCCGAGTGTCCTTTAGCAGCATTTTCTTCTTTTTCCACACTGTTTTCTACCCTTTTAAAGGCAAATCCTTTGTGTTATAATTTAATTGTCGTCTGCAAATGCTTTCAATTTGGACAAGTCTAAAATTTTGTCGTTTGTTAAAGAGTTCATGCTGCTTTGTCTGTCTTTATCCTTATCGTCTTTGGATTTTACCATGATAATTGTACTCAAACAATTGTCTTCAATAAATGAACAAGGATTTTATTAGATTCGTTGTTTCCGAAGAAAACGTCTGGGTCTTGTAGCACATAGCGTCGTTGTCGTCCGCGTCGTGATCGTCGTTGATTGATTGATTGTACGTTGTTTAACGCCGTTTTCAACATTATTTCAGTTATATCGCGGCGGCCAGTGCACCTATCCATGTGTTCTTGGAGTCTCTTTTACCAGTACTTCGCACAATTATCTATCCAAGCCACTGACTGCTTTCATCGTCGAAACAATGGTCAGCGGTGGGAGAGGAATGAATCCTGTCGCAGTGACTATCATCAATCCTCGGAAAGAAATTGGCCTGTACCCCGTGTTCTCAAGTCCTGCACGCTACCGACTGAGCTACCGGGGCTCGGCTCGTGATCGTCGTGTGCGGCGTGCAAACACTTTGACATTTTATAACATCTCTTTTATTACTGAAGATATTTACTTCAGACTTGGACAAGTTTTTAACTATCAAAATGGGAACATGTACAACAAGGACAGGTAACCATCAAAGTATTTTTACACAGTTATGCCCCCTTTTTTTTTTGACTTGAAATTGTTACTGAAAATCAAGCAACCGCAGCCGAGCGTGCATGCGTCGCGCTTGTTTTCAGTGGAGATGGAGTGAAATATTTCTGAGGGGAGAGATCAAATTTATGATTATGGTTTAATAATACTTGATTATTCATTAACTACGGTAAACTTGCAAGATGATACCTGCCCTTACAAAGAAGATCTGTAGCCCAAATATTTTACATAAAATGACGTTCGCCACGCTTTCACTTCACCCTTTCCGAAAGATTCCGTTTTTACAACGCTGAAACAGAAGACTTTTGAAAACATTTTGCAGATGGAAAAAATACCGCTAGGTTTCTCACTATGTATTCAACCTTTGTTAACTCTTTACCAAACGACAAATTTTTAGATTTATCCAAATTGAAAGCATTTTCAGACAACTAAATCAATGTGACACAAAAATTGAAGTTTGTTTTGGGTAGGGTAGAAACCATTGTGGGAAAAGGAGAAAATGCTGGTTACCAGCATTTTCTCTTTTCCCCACAATGTTTTCAAAAGGCTTCTTCCTCAGGGTCGTGAAAACCAGGGATTGTTTGGTAAAGGGTTAAGACCAATTCGATCATTTCAGCCACATTTGATTCATTGTGTGCAAATGCCTACAACATGGACTGGTCTAGAAATTTTTTATAGGGCCTAGCCACATTCTGGCAACCAGGCTTGGGGTAATTGTATCCTGTACTCTTATCTCAATAGTATTCAAAATACATTTGTATTCATTAAATTTATGTAGTCACAAAGCATTCTGTATTTGTGGATTTTTAAAATAAAAGCATGAGCCATGCTCTGTGAAAAGGGGGCTTAATGCATCTGCGAAAAGTATCGACCCAGGCCAGCCTGCGCGGATTGCGCAGGCTGGCCTGGGCCGAAACTTTTCGCTATTGGTCAATTTTTTTTAATGTCCAAGGATCAGTCTACCTCATGATTAAGTCAGTTGTTGAAAAAAGCGGCTGTTATGGATCCATAAGTATGTGATGTCTTGCTCGGTATGATAGATTAGGCAGATGTATTAAGCCCCCTTTTGCCAGAGCATGGCTCATATATTTTTGAGCCATGCTCTGTGAATAGGAGGGCTTAATACATGTACAAAGAGTATTGACTCATGTCAGCCTGCGCGGCCTGCGCACATTTTTGACGTTTTAAAATTTTTTGCTATTTGTCAATTTTCTGGCTCAATTTTTGTTCATTAGCTTTTTTTTTTGTCCACGTATCATAAATGATACTTGAGGGTCGAGGCCATCCCTCAATGCACCTCACAGTTGTTCATTAACTCTTTACCAAACGACAAAATTTTAGACTTGTCCAAATTGAAAGCATTTGCAGACGACAAAATAACGTGACTCAAAAACTGAAACTTGACTTTAGAAGAGTTAAGAAAATATTGCGGGAAAAGGAGAAAATGCTGGTTACCAGCATTTTCTCCTTTTCCCACAATATTTTCTTTCAGAAGGCTTCTTCCTCTGGGTCGTAAAAACCAGGGATTGTTTCGTAAAGTGTTAAGTCAGTCAATATCTCGCTGACAGTGTAGATAAAGATCAGATGGCACATAAAATGCATTCTGGTCTTAGATCTACACAATATAGCAACATTTGGGCTTAAGGAGTCAACTGGAATTTTCCAATATATTCACGTTGCTATCTAAAGGTTATAGTGGTTCTCTAGTAGGAAAAAATCCCAAGAAAGATTTATTCATCTATTCAAACTATCAAATAAAAACAATGGACTTGAGAACAAAAAAAAGAAATATGTAGAATAATGATAGATTTATTTTCTGTTTTACATAAAATGTACATCTTAATTTTTTTTAAATTTTTTTTATCATATATATATTTTTTTGTTTCATATTATGTACATCAAAATAAAAAAAAGTTTAACTTTTTTCTGTAAGATTTCATCCTTAGTCAATAAAACTAAGTGCGTAAGTCTGTGGAACTTGTACAATAATCAGCTTTCTATCTTTCATAAAATCACAAGACTCTAATTGACTCACAGATTTCTAGGAGGAAAATCAGAAGCTTTTATGGACTAAGAAGATCAAGATCAGACTGCACTGAATTTTTGTTCTGATCACTTTTTGTATAATATTATCAGAATATTGACAAAAATGTGATTTTTGCACTTTTCTGTTGACTTAACCCTTCACCAAACAACGAAACTTTAGCCTGGTCCAAATTCAAAGCATTTGCAGATGAATATTGAAATGTGGTTCAAATGATGGAATTAGTATTTAATGGGGTAGAAAACATGGTGGGAAAAAGGAGAAAATGCTGGTTACCAGCATTTTCTCCTTTTCCCACTATGTTTTCAAAAACCTTCTTTGTTAAAGTCGTTAAAACTCGGGATTGTTTGGTAAACAACCCTGACTTTTAGCAACCCAGAGGAAAAAGGCTTTTAAAAACAATGTAGGAAGTAAATAAAATACTGGCAATCAGCATTTCCTTTTTTTGTCCACAACATTCTTTGCTCCTCAAAAGTCAAATCTAAAGCTTTGAGACACATTCTCTTAGCAGTCTGCAAATCCTTTCAGTTTAGAGAAGTCTAAATCTTCTTTTATTTGGTCAAGGTGTAATTTTGGCTATTCTGCTAGCATGTATCATATTAAATTAAGTTCCAGTTCAAATGCACAACATGGTTGTCAAGATAGAAACAATTCTGCTAAATCTTATCTTGACCTTCCCAGTCCCTAAAAGCAACTGATTTCGCCTCTGGCACTTAAACAATTCAATGGCTAAGTTAGAAAAGTACAGCAAACGTGGAAATGAGGCAGAGAGTTATTCAGTGAAGCTGATTCGGGAAATAATGACAGCTATTTCTTCGTTCTCCACAACTCGCTGCATTTAACTTTCATGTCAAGACTGTAACTCATGTATATGCTTGTCCTAAACCTTGTCCAATTTCTCAAATGTTTCTTATTCTAAAGATTCCATATAGTTCCTTAGAGTGTTGCACCAGCTATCATAAATCTGTATTCACCAAGTGCTCTAAATTGCTTTCATATTCTAATTCTTAAGAAGTTTTGGATTTCAAAATAATACAATTTCTAATTGGCTTAACCTAATTGTTTAATGGCCTAGCCAATCAGTTAGTTTAAGCCCCTCAGAAATTCTGTTACTTTCAAAACTTAGTAAGTCAGAAAATACACCTATAGTACAGGGATTCTTCCACTGGTAGAAAAAACAATACAATGCAAAATTACCCTGAAAAACATATAATACTTCAAGGAGATAAAATACAGCCCAGATGGATTCTACAGGAAAAAAAATTATGGATTAAAAAATCTGCAGTTTTTTTAATTTCTTTTTTGTCCCTAACAAGAAGAAAAATGAAATATTCCTGTATGTCCGAAATTTCTAGTAGAACATCAACAATAAACAAGAATTAATCCTGTAGTGCATTACAAAAACTGAAGGCTTACTCTTCAACAACATCAACAAAAAATAAATTCAGTTACAAAAAAAATTAAAAAAAAAAAAGATTAAACCTTCAATAGAGTAAACCATACAACTATTGCCAAAAAAAAAGATGTATAAATCCAAAATCAAGCTCCTTTAACCCTCTACCAGACTACAAAATTTTAGACTTGTCCAATTTGAAAGCATTTGTAAACGACAATTTCATTGTGGCTCAAATGGTCCAATTATCCTTTGATAGAGTAGAAAACTTTGTGGGAAAAGAAGAAAATGCTGGTTACCAGCATTTTCTATCTTTTCACACAATGTTTTCAAAAGGCTTCTTTTTCAGGGTCGTTAAAAGTCGTGATTGTGTGGTAATTGTTTGATTGTTTGAATGGTGTTTTACGCCGCTTTCAACATTATTTCAGTCAAATCACGGCGACAGCTCAGATATTCATGTTTCCCTGGGTTTCACCAATACTAGGCTGGGGCTCTGAAGTGTCTTGCCCAAGGACGCTCCTCTGAAAAACCCAGTGGAGCCAGCGAGGCTCGAACCCAGGGCCTCCAGGTCACGAGTCCTACACTTTACCACTGAGCCACACAGGACCCCTGATTGTGTGGTAAAGGGTTAAATCAACAAATTTTAGACTCATCCGGGTGAAGCATGCGTAGATGACAAATTTCATGAGTCTCACATGACAGCATTTATCTTTGTAAGGGTCCAAAAAACCATTTTCTCTTTCTGCCACAATCCTATAGAAGGCCTTCTTTTTCAGGATCATAAAACCACAGACTCATTTGGCAATACAATACAAATCATTCCTTTGTACATCTGACAGTCATTTTTAGATATTTTCTAAAGAAAAACTTAATTAAATTGAGAAACTAAGATCAGGGTATAACTACACAGTAGAAAGCAGCAGAGAAAACGCCATGTCACCATGTTCTCAAATTCCTTATACAAGATAGGCATTTACTTCTGTTTCACCATTACTGATGATGAAAATTTCAATTAAAAATGAGATTTCTCAAAAACAGGGTATTTATACTTTCATAAAAAGACTACCAGTACATAAAATAGCACATAACCAAATATATCAGATAAAAATACTTTATCAAAAACAAGTTGAGTACATCTTACATCTTGAGAAACATATGACCTTAATTTCTTTTAATAGAAAGCAAGATCAAAGCTTATTATCCAAGTATGAAGACATATAGAATTTTTAGTATGAAGACAAATAAAAAAAGTAATATTTAAAGCAATGAATAAGCATTTGGTCAAAATACTGTGAAAAGTTGTCTGCAGGAAATTAATTCAAGTAAGCCTTACTTAAACAAAGACTGACTTTGCTTGGTGATAAATTATTTTTTATGAGGGGATACTATTCAAAATTGCCTGAAAAAATATTGATTCATATTTCTATGCTTCAGACAAACACATTTTGGAGGGGATTCATCAAAAACTTTCGACTCAGAGAAATAATGTGAAAAAATGGTAACCTCAAAAAAAGTTGCATTACTTGTACTTTCCATTTAGCTTTAAAGTCAAAACAAAATTAAAGAAGATTGCCAGTGCCTAGTCCTTACCTAAATCAATATCTATAATGAATGAAAATAACCCTTAGATACCTATATAAATGAGTAATACTCTGTGAAAAGGGGGCTTGATGCATCTGCACAAAGTATCGACCCAGGTCAGCTTGCAGAAGACTTCAAAGGCTGACCTGGGCTCAAACCTTTTGCTACTGGTCAATTTTCAGTGTGTCAAAGAACCGTTTTACCTTATGATTCAGTTGGTTTTTAGACAAAATGGATTTTATGGATCCATGATTATGTAACAACTTGCTTGGTTTATTGTATCACATAGATGCATCAACCCTTTACCACACAATCCCGACTTTTAACGACCCTAAGGTAGAAGCCTGTGGAAAACATTGTGGGAAAAGGAGAAAATGCTGGTAACCAGCATTTTCTCCTTTTCCCACAATGTTTTCTACCCTTTGATAGACGAATTTCCTGCTTTGAGTAACATTTGTCATCTGCAAATGCTTTCAAGTTGAGCTAGGCTAAAATTTTTTTGTGTGGTAAAGAGTTAAAACCCCCTTTTGCCAGAGCTTGGTTCAAATGAAACGGGCATTTTTACTTTTGCAAAGTGAATGCCAACATATAGCATTTTCAAAGCTTTTTTAGCCTTAATGTCAGCAAAATTTTAAATGTGTAATATACAAGATCAAACTGCAGAAACTAAACCCCAGTCTGATCTTGATTTAAACTGTTGTTATAATTAGCTGCAGTTTTGCCCAACAACTACTACAGGCTTAAAAACATGTTTTTTTTTTGAAAATACATTACATACATGACTAAATCCTTTTATAATATAATCAACAAACACGAAAACACATGAACAACAAATAAAACATGCTATAAATGAAGACAAGCACTACAAAAAGTTCAGAATTACTAGCACACATATTTGATTACACAGACTCCACTATAAACATTCAGTTATTCTCAACATTTGATCATAAAACCTATTTCTCTTAGATTGAATGCCTAACACCCACTATTCAAAAATGACAATGACAGCTCCAGATAAGAGGGAGTGATGGTATTCTAAAGTCATTATTTCTCTTCAAAAAACTATGTTGTGGGTACTCATTCTAATGAGTACCCACAACATAGGGTTTAGTGAAGAATGATTAATATTTCAAATTTTGAAATGAAAATCACTCCCTCTATCTGGAGCTCTAAATGAGATCAAAATAACTCTATATTGTTGTAACTATACATCCTCTTTCAAAACCAGATAGTGAAAATGCAAAAGATTTTGATGTGAAAGCAAGCTTCAAATGAGCCATCTTTGCTAACCTAAGCACAGTAAATCCAACTAGTTTCTAGTGCGTGCATCATGCACTTACACAACATAGTAAATTTAGAGTTCTCAGCTAGCAAAAAACTGGCAATACTAGCTTAGCTCTACCAAATAACAAAATTTTAGACTTGTCCACATTGAAAGCAAATTAAATGTGGCTCAAATAATGGTAAAAAACATTGTGGAAAAAGGAGAAAATGCTGGTTACCAGCATTTTCTCCTTTTTCTACAACTGTTTTTAAAAGCTTTCTTTTTCAGGGCTTTTAAAATTGTCGACTGGTTGGAAAAGAATTACATCATCTTAGTCTTTTTCAGCAAATGTTAAATCTTGAAACAAGATTTATCAGGCTTTCATATAAAATCCTCTGTTCACACAAGAAATACTTCACTGCCACTAGATTGATCAAGGTTTAAAAGATAGGCAGTTTTTCTTGAACCACAATGTTTTCTTGTAAAACAAGATCATAACAATCATTACTATCACCTTATCAAGTTTTTTTTCCATGCTACTACCTGTATACAGTCCAATGAAAAAAGCTCATTAATCTTAATAAAAGTCTGTTCTTCACCTTTGCACTTTGAAAAAAATTGATCTGGCCTTTTCCCTTGCAAACCACCCAAGTTGATGGCAACTTTACAAGTGTTTGGGCAAGATTAACCAAAATTACCCAACAACTTTGGCTAAAAATCAGAACCCATCTTCTCTGACAAGGTTAAAGCTGACAGCTGCAGAGACAGTCAATTGCAGGTTCATAGATAGATGTTAGTCTGTAAATGTGTTAAACATTCCTGACAAGTCATTAAATTCTTGGCCCTGTTGATCTAGCATTCTGAACATATCACTGAAATTCTCTTCCGGTTGCTGCTGGGGACCTGTTGGATGCTGCGCAGTTGGTGGTTGCTGGGCACCATCAGGGTTGGCACCTTGCCAGCTTGGCTGCCACATATTGCCTTGTCCTGAGTAGAGTAAAAATACATGTTTCACAATCCTGACTTTAAATGACTGTGAGAAATATCGCTTTTGAAAACATTGTGGGAAAAGGAGAAAATGCTGGTAGCCAGCATTTTCTCCTTTTCCCACAATGCTTTCTATCCTTCAAAAGACAAATTTTAAATTTTAAATCACATTTCTTTTGCTGGCGGCAAATGCTTTCAATTAGGACCAGTCTAAAATTTTGTCCTCTGGTAAACAGTTAAAGAAGTTAACAACTGTAAAGAAATTTAAGAATGAACCTACTAACTCTAAACCAATCAATAAATGTTCGACTCCCCAAAGTTGAAAGAATTTGCAGTTGATAACTGTTGCCAATATTGTGGGACAGGGAGAAAATGCTGGTTGCTAGCATTTTTTCCTTTGTCTACAATTTTCGAAGACAGTCTTCCTTTGGATTAAAACATAAGATTGCCAGACAAAGGGTTCCTGAAGGGAACTAAAGTAAGGACTGTATGATTATATAATCAAAAGCAAATCAATTACCAAAAAACAAAATTTCATGTTGGAAAAAGTTTCAGATACATTAATAGTACAATGACAACTATTACAAAGGTATGTATAATTTGGCTGTTATCACAGGTTACAGAATACAATTTTCTGCCAATATATGGCCAGAAATGCTCAGATAATAAAATAAAGAAGTAAAAAAAAAATGAAACTGAATTTCTTCCGGGATCCATAATTAGCCATTCATTCTCTATGTTCCATAATCAGTTATTCATTCTCTTATGTTTCTATGTTATACAAGAAGAATTTTTTATTTCAATTAGCTACTTGTCCAACATTTGCTGTAAAAAATTCTTTCTTTTCAATATGTTAAAAAACACTGGAAAATGCAGACTGTAAAGGAGAACAAAGACATTGCTAAGTATTCTTTATTAGATGGACATATGACATGAGCTTTTCTATCTGAGAGTGAGAGGAAAGAAATCAACACAAAGATTACCTGACTGTGCACTGTTTGGGCTCATCTGAAAGCCGGAAGCACCAGCAGCTGCCACTGATTGTGTTGAGAAATCTGTCCCTCCCTATGAATATAGATAAATAATAGTAACAGTGTGCCCAAGAGAACTTCAATATGATCAAACTTTGTGAGGAAAAGTTCATAACGGATAATCTGAGAAAACAAGTACTTGTTACTAAGGTTAAATGCATGAAAAGATCTGAAAACGTGTGGCAATAAGAATATTTGATAGCCATAAGCCATTTCTTTTTTAGCCACAATGTTTTCGTAAGTGGTGTGTTGGACAAAAGCAACTATCTGCAGGTGGCAAGGCAGTCATGGAGTCATAATTCTAATCAAGGTATTATCAATGCATCATGTAGAATCCCTCATTTTCAATCATAGTTGCCATGTTTCCAAAAGTTCAGAATTACCCTGGCATAACTATAACCCTTTACAGTAGAAGCTGATTCTAGGCTCATGATGTCACAAACTAAAGCAAAACTCAAGAGGAATACACATCTGAAGGGAAAGAAATGCTTGACAAAGCAGCAGCTTATGACTGAAAAGACAATATCAGTAAAACTCTAGTTATTTCAATATCAAATGCACTTCTTCAGCATTCATAGAAAAACAAATACTAGGTCATAGCAGAAGAAGAATTTACGGCTTTGAAGGATAATTTACAGGACAATTTCCATATTTGACTATTTCACACCTGGCTTTGACTAAAATGTCCCTGTGGTGAGCCCCAGCTAGTGGATCCTGCAGGGCTCTGTCTCTGGTTCAAGCCCTGCTGTGGTGGCAAGCCTGTAGAAGTTGGCTGGGTGGGATATTTCATGGGAGACTGAGAGTTAAATCCACCATACATGTTTTGGCGTCCAATTTGTCTATATGGGTCTGAACCAAATTGATCTCTGTAATAACATTAGACAGTCATAACTGAGTTTTACTCATGAAAAATGAGTAAAACCTTTAACCCATTACCACACAATCCCTACTTTTGACGACCCTGAGAAAGAAGCCTTTAGAAAACATTGTGGGAAAAGGAGAAAATGCTGGTAACCAGCATTTTCTCCTTTTCCCACAGTGTTTTCTACCCGTCACAAAACAAATTTCAAATTTTCAGTCACTTTTATTTTGTTGTCTGCAAATGCTTTCGATTTGGACAAGCCTAAAATATTGTTGTTTGGTAATGAGTTAAGTAAATGCTTAATTGACGGAAAATAGAAATGTGAACATGCAAAGCACAATCAAAATCTAAAAATCAAAATCACTTTTTCAAACAGAGCACCTATTTTCATGTCTTTGTTTCTGATTTCCAAAAAAAATAACTCATGATGGACTTAAAATTATTTTTACATATCATTAATGGACCACAACTTTGTGTATGCCCTGTTATTGCTTTTTAAATGGAATAGTTTAAAACTGACACATTTACTCAGAGCCTTGCACACATATATGAAAAGTACTTTTTTGGTGTGCAAATAAAGAATGTATGAGCAAACTAGATATAATAAGATATTTAGAATAAATAAACAGCACCTGTGACTGATTTACACTGACAACAAGGTCAGTGAGTAAATACAAAGTAATGGGGAATGCAATTCACCTGAAATCTGGTTTATTTTGAGCTGCCATATTCATGGACTCTGCGCTACCAGGCATAGGACGGGGTGGGGCAAAGGCATTCACTGACTGGGTGGTGTCTCCCTGCTGGTCCATAGACAAACCTTGTCCAGCACCTGATGCTGTTACATTCTGCTGACCAGTTCTGCAATATACGTGAATAAATTTAACAAGAGTGCCCTCATCACAATATACGCCGCCACATGGCTGCTATTTCAAGCAGCTCGCTATAAAGACTAAAGTCCAAAACCCTGACAATATGCGCTAGGTCACATGACCTGTGAAAATTTCATCCATGAGATATGTCCAGTAATTAGAGATATTGGTGAAAAATGAAATATAACATGAAGCCCCCTTTTTCTATGATGCAGCTATAAATCACAAAACCTTGACAATATGCGCTAGGTCACATGATGAGAAACATTCTGTGAAAATTTTATCCAAATCCGTCAAGAAATGTGGAAGGAGTTGTGTTCACAAGAAATGGACGTACGTACGGACGGATGCAGTTTAAATTTGACATGAAGCCCCCTTTTTCCATGACACAGCAATAAATTCCAAAACCCTGACAATATGCGCTAGTTCACATGATCTGTGAAAATTTCATCCAAGTTCATTGAGATATGTCCAGTAATTAAAGAGATATTGGTGAAAAATGAAACATAACATGAAGCCCCCTTTTTCCATGACACAGCTATAAATCGCAAAACCTTGACGATATGCACTAGGTCACATGATGAGAAACATTCTGTGAAAATTTTATCCAAATCCGTCAAGAAATGTGGGAGGAGTTGCGTTCACAAGAAAGGTACGTACGTCCAACGGGACTCATGGAGAAGATGACGCCAATATACGTCGCCTTCGGCGGCGTATAACAAAAAATTGATTGAATGATGTCTAAAGATGCTTTCAACTTTGTTTCAGTCATTTTATGGTGACAACTACTGACAACAATTCAAATGTGGCTCAAATGATGGAATTTGTCTTTGGTAGGGTAGAAAGCATTGTTGAAAAAGGAGAAAATGCTGGTAACCATTATTTTCTCTTTTCTCCACAATGTTTTCTACCCTATTAAATTACATTTCCCAGGATGTTTTTAAAAGACTTCCTTTGTAAGGTTAAGGGGTAAAGATATGCGCTTGAAAAATCTTACTTTTACCAAGGACTACTGATGCAGAATAACTTGATGTCTTTCTGAAAAATTTACTTTAGAAAAAGCTATGTTGTTACTTAGATTAAAACAAGCATTCTGATAGTATTGCATAGCAATACCCAGTCCCCTAACGGCTGTATATATTGCTGGCACGTATAGTTTGTAAAACTTTGTGGAGGAGAAAGAACGTATTTGACCCCCTTTCATAATTATAAGCATCGTGTCTGTCTTTGTATGCAATGCTTTAATGAATGCCAGACGTATAAACATTTTTCCTTGTTAATGCAAGTTCACTGAAGAAGTTTTACTAAGACAAGATGTGTTTGTGAAACACAAATGCCCCTGTACAAGCAAATTTTCAAGGCCCGTGGTTTCGTCAAAAATCAGTGGACTGGAACAGAACTTGAACTTGATCATATATGGGTGTGCATGCAATGGTGGTAAATTCACATACCAAAACACAGCTCAATATCTGCCTGCGTTTAGAAAAAAAGTCGGGGTAACACTTTTTTCAGTGAAATTTTGTAAGTCCAAGGCCCGTAATTTCGTCAAAAATCAGTGGACCGGAACGAAACTCGAACTTGATCTGTAACTCATGGTGGTTGACTTACACACCAAAAATCAGCTCAATATCTGCCAGTGTTAAGAAATGAGTCCAGGAAAACTATTTTTTTTTTTTTGTGAAAATTTCTCAGTCAAGGCCTGTAATTTCGTCGAAAATCAGCAGACCGGACAAAACTCAAACGTGATCTGTAACTCATGGTGGTTGACTTGCACACCAAAAATCAGCTCAGTATCTGCCTGCGTTTAGGAAAAAAGTCTGGAAAACTGTTTTTTCGGTGAAATTTTCTAAGTCTAAGGCCCGTTATTTTGTCATAAATCAGCGGAAAGGAACGAAACTCAAACTTGATCTGTAACTCATGGTGGTTGACTTACACACCACAGATCAGCTCAATATCTGTCAGCGTTTAGAAAAAAAGTCCGGAAAACTGATTTGCCGGAGGACTGACGGACAGACTGACAGACAGACGGAGTGCAAACCTAAAGTCCCCTTCGGCTTCACCAGTAGGGGACTAATTAAGAGGAGTTGATATAAAAATTATTTAAACCCTCACTTGGCTGATGTATTTGTACACACAATATATTCCACTTCCTCGGTGTAGGGGTTCTGAAAACTAAAGCTGGTGGTCCTAAGCCACACCCACTCTCTGTTGGAGGCCCGGAAACGGTACATGATGGACATTGCTTGACCTTTCAACTTTAACACTGGACAAATAGACCAAAAAACATTTTGTCTTTCAACCCTTGGGTGTCGTATTCATCTGCAACTCTTGGCTTAATCCTCTTTTTTATATTAAAGACTGAGCATCTTATTGGTTGAGACCAAGCACCTCAGCCAATCCGATGGTCATTCTTAAAATAAAAGTTAGAATTTTATTTAGACTTGTTGGTTAATAGCAACCCATCTTTTTATCAAATGAAATATAAACATCTATTCTGCTCCATGCAAAACAAAAATAGTTCCAAATCTGTTTTTAAACAGAATACATGTACATGTACTTGAATGTTCAGGACTGTATAGATCCAAGTTCAGACAGGATATCCTGAGCAGTCAGTTCAAGATATATAATATTTACAAATGTACCCAAGTTTCTTTCAGCATTCAAATGGTTACAGACCAGTTCAATCAATAAATGTTCACTAAAAACTTAACAACATCACCAGTTAGTACTTTTTTCTTAAGAATTTGGGGTACTGTTACCAACAATTAACATCATTTTTTTTTGATAAAATTGAGAACAGTTGAACTTATAATAAAGGTAGAGCTCCAACCTATGATATCAAAGGTTCTAGGTTTGAACCCTTTGAAGAGTGAGGTACTCATGGAACTACTCATGCTGGCAAGAGTACTGGTAAACAATAGTTGAGAGTGATTTATATAAGTTGTAAAACTTGTTTCACAATTGATGTAAATGAATAGACTTAACTCTTTCATTACTGAATAAACAAATTACATTTTCTCAAAGGCAACATATATGTTGCAAGATCAAAAGACAGTTCAGTCATAAGCTAGGCTTAAGAAGTGGACAGTGTAGATCAGATCAGACTGCACATTTTGTGCAGTCTGATCTTGATCTACACTTTCCACAAAAGCTTCTGGTGTCCTCTATGGTATGGAAAGATTTAAACTTGCTAATTAATTTACTTTCGATACCCTAACCTAATGTTTGGAAAGCTGTATCCAACTTTTTGTAAGTTTAGTGGACAATGTAGATCAAGACCAGATTTGACAAATTATGCATTTGCATCTGAGATCTACACCCTCAAATATTTAGTGACTTGTTCCAACTAAAACAACCCTGAAGTACCTACCTGAAGATGATCATCAATCTATTCAGCACTTCCAATTTCATATTATGTGAGGTGACAGTTAATTCCTACACACTGTGTTTTAACATTGATGTATATTTACCTTGGTCAAATGAGTCTTTCATTAAAGCCTGGTCCTCAGGGTGATAAAAGTCATACACAGATTTGTTTAACAGGTCCTGGGGCTGATAGCCTAACAGTGGTGTAACCCTGAAATATTTCATGTCTCAATTATTTCTTCATACAAAAAAATAAGACATCCAAGATGAATTAACAAAAAGCACATTCAAACAAGAGCATCCAAAATGACCATGACAAAATGATTCAGTCATGGTCTGTCAAAATGGGGCTAAATGCATCAGCAAAAAGTATTGACCCATGTCAGCCTGCGCGGACTGCGCAGGCTGACCTGTGCCAAAACTTTTTGCTACTGGTCAATTTTCTATATGTCCAAGGACCAGTTTACCTCATGATTCAGTTGGTTGTTAGACAAAAAGGACTTTATGGATCCATGACCATGTAATAGCTTGCTTGGTTTCATGCATTGAGGAGATGCCTTAAGTCCCCTTTTTGCCAGAGCGTGGCTCAATTATAAATGGAACATTTCAGTCTTCCTACAAATTACACCCTGCGAAAAAAGTTCAATCAAATTATTAAATTTTTCAGACAATTCAAAATAAAGTAACTAAAAAGAAAAAAATAGAGGAGGGAGAAAATAGTGCAAGAAGAGAAAGTATGGCAATCACTGTAACAAATGAAGAAATCACTTCATCTGGACACAGAGGTCCAGATTGTAAAGGTTTAATGGATTCTATTTCTTGACTAAAATCTATATTGTATCTTCTCATAAGAAACTTTGTAAAAGTACGGTCAGAATGTGAAACTGCCGCCTGCCGATTTTTAGACACCGGCGGATTCTTAAAGTTACATGCCGGCCGATTTTTTACAAATTGGTGAGAGTGGTCAGAAATAACTGCCAGTAAAAGGCCGCCTGACGGGTTCTGGGCGGCGCCAGGCAGTTTCTTAAGTTCGAGGGGTGTGTGACATCATCAGGGTGTCGGCCGGTGACAGGCCAGCAGCCGTCACATTTTACTTACCACCGCCCAGCGACCTGGCGGACACCGGCCATTTACACCTAACACCAGCCGGCGAACGGGCGTTTTAACTGCCACCGACAGGCGCCCGCCCGATAATCTGACAGCGGCAGGCTGGTTTACAGGGGATATATAAACCTAGATTGCTCTCGTATCACTACAAAGTGTACATTATTATTATTATCAACCACAAGATAAATAGATCTAATTTTTCAGAAAATTTTCCTTCCAACAAGATGTCCCTAAAGGCAGCGGCAAGGGGAAGGACAAGTTGCCAGCCCCGAAGCGCAAGAGACCAGAGCCCCAGCCCACTGCTGTCTTCTTTCAATTCTTCTTAGCCTCCATCTCAATTCGGCAATACCCAAGTCTCTGTTATTAGAATCGCCATGACGACTATTTTGTATGGTGGATGGCCCCGGATTTATATTCAGGGGCCCGGGAGTCTGCACTCGGCAGATCGCTGTCCTGCCACCTACCAACACCGCCTCCCAGCTGCCTTTCAATCTCCCCCCTGTCGCCAGCAGATATTTTGAAATCGTACGGTGGCATGTCAGTAACATAACGGCAGCAGGCCGGATGCTGGAGAGTGGCAGTTAGTTCCTACCGATCGCCGGCCGAAGTTTGAAGGCCCTCGAACCCCACGACCGAGTAAAAATCGCGCTGCAGCCCGCCTGCCGCTTGATAGCCACCGCGCGACTTCGAAATGCGCCCGGTCGGCGCCCTGACGTCAGGCACAATTGGAAAAAATCAGCCGGTGGCAGACAGAATTTTAACTTTTTCCTAAAACTTCAGCGGCATCCTAGCAGTGTCTAAAATGCCGCCTGCCGATTGTGCCTGCCACCGAGCTGCCACCGGCCGAATTTGAGTGAAAACTGGCAGTTACCACGCCGGTAGGCAGCATTTAGTGATTTGTGACCGTACTATAATGCTAAAACTCAAATGAGTATGCAGAATCCAGGTTTTAATGAAGACTCAAACTGATTTTGAACCTGAAAATACTTTCCTTATCTGTATAGATCTCTGATAGCACAATTCTACCTACAGACACCATATATTAGTTTTCATCAACAGCTTAGAGAAATTGTGGTATACAGAGTATTTGTTCATAAAAAATAAATTCTGCTGTCATGAGGTCACAATCTTTTCACATACATGCACATGTTATATAAAGCCTTAGTTCATATCAAATCTGCTGCTGTTCCCGACTATGGATGTTTATTACAGAGAGTGTAAAGCAAAATCAGACTCCACTTACATGCAGTCTAATCTTACTCTACTGTCTCCGCTGCCTCATCAGTACTTTCAGTTTTTTCAACCCCATCCAAATCTATGACACATATCACATAAACAACGACAAAATTCTAGATGTGCCGTAATTGAAAGCAATTGTAAAAGACAAATGAAAAGTTACTTAAAACCTGAAAACTTTCATTCAAAGGGTAGAAAACATTGTGGGAAAATGAGAAAATGCTGGTTGCCAGCATTTTCTCCTTTTCCCACAATGTTTTCAAAAGGCCTCTTCCTCAGGGTCATATAAATTCAGTATTGTGTAGTAAACTGGTAGATCTATTTTTGTAATACTCAATCATTTGAATTCTGCAGAATAAGGATTAATTACCCAACAAAGTACTTCAATTTATCAGCAGTAAATTTGTTACAAGACAAAATAAATATTAAGACAATGTTTATCTAACCTCTGATCTACAAATGTTATTTTTCCATCTACTGTAATTCTGGAGATGAATTCTGTGTTATTTGATCCCATCATATCACTACAGTTGGGTGTGCTGGTCACTTGTAAACGTCCTATAGCCACTAGGCAGCATCTACTGTTGTGTTCATCTTCTGCTCTCTCCATCTGTACTCCTACTTGAAAGATTGCAAAGTTTTGAGAGCATTTCAAATGGTATTAATTCATATCAAATAATCCTTTACATTCTATAATTTACAGCCTTGACGAAGAAGGGTTCTGAAAACTGTGCAGAATCTGGATAAATACATATGAATGTGCATTATCTCATTTTTCCACCATGTTTTCTACCCTTTTAGAGACAAATTCTATTCTGTGGACCAAGTTGCTGAACTAAGTCAACCAATGGAAACATGTTATCTTTAAATTAGAATACTACAGATGGACTTCATTTTGACCCATTTACCTAAAGTGACTTTTGAAATAATTCAATACCAAACAATCATGCTTTTAACCCTTTACCAAACGACAAAATTTTAGACTGGTCCAAATTGAAAGCAGTTGCAGAAGACAAAATAAACGTAACTCAAAAATTGAAATTTATTCCTCACAGGGTAGAAAACATTGTGGGAAAAGGAGAAAATGCTGGTTACCAGCATTTTCTCTTTTTCCCACAATGTTTTCAAAAGGCTTCTATTCCTGACCCGTAAAAACCAGGGATTGTTTGGGAAAGGGTTAATGAAAATGTGGAAGAAGACTTCTTTGAAAACATTATGGGGGAAAAAAAAGCTTCACACACCTGTTTTAAGGCCCTCTGCAAATGTAAAGGACCCAAAAAAGCTGTATTAACCCCAAAATATCACGCACTGACCATGATAATATTTCATCCATGGTTGAAGAGTAACTGGATGTAGTAATTTATTTCATGCTTTCCGGTAGGATATCGAGAAATAGCGGTGAAAATATTTTTCGATATTCCACGGGTACGACCAGTGAAAATACCGATTTTTATATTCTAGTTACCTAGGTAAAATGCGTATGACTCACAACCAGATGGAAATATGACGTCATTTACCTTACATTTCTCGCGCTTGATATAATATTGTAATGAGTTGCTATGCGGAGGGGGTACGCCACGGGGAATAACTGAAAAGACTGTACTGGATTTTGATAAAGTTCCTCCCAGAAAGGGTTAAAAGCATGAAATAAATAGAAAATTTGTTTTTTTTTTGGTGAAAGATCGAAATTTATTTCATCTCGTGAACACCATCGGTAATATTTTCACTCGTGGCTGCGCCACTCGTGAAAATATTACAGATGATGTTCACTCGATGAAATAAATTTCGATCTTTCACTGAAAAAAACAAATATCCTCTATGTCTGAGGTGGGATTGGATCTCACAGCTAATGCATAACAACAAGCCCTTACTCATCTCTTGGGCTCAATGAATGTTCATGGGGGTTAACTCTTGACCACATAACAGAAATTCCTGTTATATGTGACTCAAAAATTGAATTTCATTTTGGGAAGAATAGAAAACATTGTGGGAAAAGAAGAAAATGCTTGTTACCAGCATTTTCTCCTTTTCCCACAATGTTTTCAACACCCTTCTTCTCCAAGGTTGTGAAAACAGGATTGTGTGGTAAATGGTTAAAGATACATCTTTACAGCCAGACAGTAAACAAATGCTGATAAAACTTGACAGGGTGTGGAATCTGGTAAGCTGTGTAAACATAGATTAAAAAATAGATATAAGCTGTATGGGATAAGGAAACTCAAGGGATTTGTCTTCGACTTAAAACTGGAAACAACCACAGTGATAGCTTTGATAGCTTCCAGATAACGAAATGCATTTTCTATCCATCATAATCTGTGTAACCTTGCAACCTTTAGGGGCACCATTTGGCAAGAAGATACAAGAATGATTATAGTTTTATACAATAAAGATGAAATTGGTTAAACAAGAGGGCCATGATGGCCCTGTATCGCTCCACTGGCTATTAAGTAAAAACACTACAAGCCAAACATTACAATATTCAGCAAATTGATTTCAAACACGAGGACATGCAAACATTTTTCTATCTAATCCTACGAGAAAGTTGTGATCCATGGGCAAAGCCAATTTTGATCGCAAAGCTATAATTATTTGAATCCTGGTGGAGGTCCACAATATAAAGCTCCATACCAAATAATTCAGTTCTTGAATGTTATAAACAAGAAGATTTTCAAATTTTTCTCAATTTGGGCACCCTTGATAGAGACCCCCTAGATAAAGCTAAATGCAAAATTTGATAGCCCTAGCCCTTATAGCTAGATGTGAAAGATTTTCCTATATAAGCCCGCCCATGTAAAACATGTTACCCCCCGGAGCGAAGTCAAATTTGACCCTCGGCTATAATTTGGACACCCTTGGTACAGGTCCACTAGATAAAGCTACATGCCAATTTGGTCGCCCTAGGCCCCATGGCTAGGTCAAAGAAGAATTTTAAAGTTCTCCCTATATAAGCCCATGTAAAACTTGTTATATAAGCCCATGTAAAACTTGTTACCCCCGGGCAGGGCCTAATTTGACCCCAGGGCTATAATTTGAACAATCTTGGCAGAGGTCCACTAGATAAAGCTACATGCCAAATTTGGTAGCTCTAGGCCCTATGGCTAGGTAGAAGAGGAATTTTAAAGTTCTCCCTAAATAAGCCCATGTATAACTTGTAACCCCCGGGGCGGGGCCAATTTTGACCCCAGGGCTATAAATTGAAGAAACTTGGTAGAGGTCCACTAGATAAAGCTACATGCCAAATTTGGTAGCCCTTGGCCTTACGGTTTCAGACAAGAAGATTTTCAAAGATTTTCAAAATTTTTCAGTTTTGTTGCCATGGCAACCAGAGTTTTTGAAGGAATTAAATTCTTTCAAGAAATTCTGAAGAGGACCATGGCAGGATCATTTCTGTGAAGTTTCATCAAAATTGGATGGGTAGTTTCAGAGAAGAAGACGTTTTAAAAAAAAGTTAACGCACGGACGGACGGACGGACGCACGACGGACAACAGGCCATGACATAAGCCCGCTGGCCTTCGGCCAGTGGAGCTAAAAACTGGATGAAACAAGTTGAGATGTATCTTTTAGGGTACATATAAAACAGAAGTGAAAAGTGGTTGTACCTGTTGGTGGCCAGTTTTTAATGTATCCAGTGACGTGAACCACAGCATAATGATTGCCATCATTAGAGGGTCCCAGTGTGTTGCGCTGCCTGATTCGCAGTGAGTGATTGGCTGTCAGAGGGTCCACCTGTATGTTTCCCATCTTCATGCGGCAGATAAAACCTCGACGAGATCCCATACACAGTCTCATTGAAGCTGTTATATACAAATACACAGAGTATACAGCATCTACACAAAAATTAATACTCACTTAATAGTAGAGTTGGAAATTAGTTCAAATTATTGTAATGAACTGATTTAAATGTCATAAATTCATTCAGTAGCAAAATAAATCAAGATCTTTTAAAAAGACACTATTTTACAAGTCATACTTTTTTTTTTAAATATGTCTGCTGTTGTTTCAGATGGTGATAGGTGTATGGTTTCAATTAAAAAATCCAAACTACATGCATTGAATTTGATATAAAGATGAATTTTGTGACGGTCAACAATACAAGTTAAGACTCTAAGTGGGGGGCACAGTTTGTTTGGCGTTAAATGCCATTTTTGACCTTTTTTCATTTATATTGCAATGACCAGTGCACCTATCCAAATTTTTCTTGTGTTTCTGTAACCACCACACATTAGCTTCTTTCCAAACCACTGGTGGCTTTCCCACATATAAATCATAAAACTAATATTTAGTGCTCAGAGAGATGAATGCTGTTGCAAGAACTATCATCAATCCTCAAACAGAGTTTGGTAGAGCTGGACATGGGGTCCTCAACCCCTGAATTTCCAGCCCTGTATGTTATAGACAGAACTATAGGACTCGACCTTAACCCATATGTCAAAAATTTAGACTCATCCAAATTGTAAGCATTTGCAGACATGTTAAAGGTAACTCAAAGGATGGGATTTATCTCTGAAAGGGCGGAAAACATTGTGGGAAAAGGAGATAATGCCGGTTACCAGCATTTTCTCCTTTTCCCACATAGTTTTCAAAAGCCTATTTCCTTAGGGTAGTTAAAACTTGGAATTATGTGGTAAAGGATTAAATGAAATGAAATAAACTCTTTCTTACACTGATGTCCTTCCTTCTTCACTGTGCCAGCTGAAATATAACAGAGGTAAAATCAATTCTACAGCAGTGTCTTTGTGACTGGAAAGTTTTATGGGCGAAAGCTTCTCAAGGAAGTTGAGGAGTTTTACAAAAATGCATACCACGTTTGTGGCAACATGTTACTTCATGATAACACACCAGCACATAAATCCATAGCGATGGAATAGTATTGAAGAAATCTGTGCTACATGTTTTCGATTGTTCTCTTTGAATTCCAGACTTCTCTGTGTGTGTGGAGGCAGACAGTGGATAATTTGAAGGACTCAGATAAACAAACCTTGAATATTTCTAGCAGTATTAGAAAAACAACAGTAATGTATGAACTAAACAAGAGTACTACATGCTGGTGCCAACAATTAGCTGCAGTTGCTTTCAGAAACAATGATTTTAGGTGAAAATTTTAAGTTGAAAAAGGAGCATAATTGTGTCAAAAATATTTTGATGTTTACCTGCCATACTGGTATGATATCTGCTTTTGATAGTTAAGTACTAGTCGAAGTATGAAGCGAATATTTTCAGTAATGACAGAGATATTAAAAAATATCAAAGTTTCTGCATGACAACACGTATGATGACAGGACTATGACAATACCTTGATGTTTTCTTCGAAACCAGGTAAGTCAAAACAAGAACACTGCATGCGGGTGCCAACACTCTGCTGCAGTTGCTTGATTTTCAGTGAAAATTCGAAGTCAAAAAAGGAGCATAACTATGTCAAAAATAATTTGATGGTTACCTGCCCTTTGAGTATGGGTTCCCCTTTTGATACTGAAAAACTTGTCCAAGTTTGAAGTATATATGAGGGTTGTTCGATATGTAATGTGTATTGTACGATATCTCAAAAGCATTCGACTCAAATAGTGAAATGAACATTATATCCCTTCAAAGTATTCTCCCCGGTTTGAAATACATAATTTCAATCTCTGAATCCATTTCTGAAATGCGTCACGGTATGCTGATTTAGGTAGACCTCTGAGGCGCTGACTGATGGCTGAGCCAAGGGCTTGTCGGGACTTGTAACGATGACCAGATAAGAACTTTTTAAGTTTTGGAAAAAGGAAAAAGTCGCATGGGGCTAGATCTGGAGAGTATGGTGGGTGTGGCAAGACGGTAACCTTCTCCAACTTCAAAAATTGCTTCACAAGCTCAGATGTACGTGATGGAGCATTATCATGAAGTAGACGAACATGCCTAAATCCTGACACAGGGCGTCACTTAAGATAATATTTCTTCAGCTTTTTTAGTATAACATCTCGGTAATACCGACTTGTAACACTTTTGCCCTTCGGCACCGGATTTTGTACGGCTATACCATCACATGAGAAGAATATGCAATAAAGAACCTTCTTTGTGCTTATGCTTCTTTTGGCAACTACAGGCCTTCTACCGTGTTTAGTTAGCCATATTTTGTTTCCAATTTTTCTTACTGGTTCGGAATAGTGAACCCATGTTTCGTCACCAGTAACAATGTTTGCAAATTGTCTTTGATTGAATTTGGGAAACATTTTGGGCAATTGCTTAGCGGTTTGTACTCGTACCTGTTTTTGGTCATCTGTCAATATATGCGGTATCCATCTGGCAGAAATCTTTCGTACTTTCAAAATACGCTTCAAAATGAAATGCACCCGCGATAGCGATATGCCAACAGCGTTGGCAATATCACGAATCGTGTATCTGCCATCACTTTCAATTATTTCCCTGACTTTTGAGACATTTGCCTTGCATGTTACAGTCACAAGTCGGCCAGATTTTGCTGCATCTTTGACGGACTCTGTGCCAGTCAGAAATTTCTTTCTCCACCTACGAACTGTCTCATAAGATACCTTATCAGACCCATAAACTTCCCCCAATTCAGTAAAAATCTGCATTACCGAATGACCGAGTTTTGTGCGAACTTTTATATAAGCTCTAATTTCTTTAATTTCCTTAATCCGTTTCCCAACCATTTTTACAACAGTGGTCAACGACTAGCTCTACTGAAATGACTATAAGTTTAAAACTATGTGGAGCTGAAGGCTCGTGTTTGTACCGTTGGAAAGATATTGAATAGAGCTATTCAAGCGTTTCATCATCCATGAAATCGTGCAAAGCGTTATCGCGCTGTGGTACAATACACATTACATATCGAACAGCCCTCGTATCTTCAGTAATGACAGAGAAATCATAAAATGTCAATGTTTTTGAAAATGTCAAAGTTTTCACATAATGACGCTGACAACGACAACACCAGGGCTATGGCAATACAATGTACCAAGATGTTTTCTTCGAACACAGCCAAGCTCAAAATGGCCTTTGTGGTTCTAATTTCCAAAATTACATGAAGCTCTCTCATTGTTCAGAAATTCTCAGCCAAGCTGATTGCTAAGATATTGGAACAATATTAACCCTTTCCCAAACAACAAATCTTAGCCTCTTTCAATTTCAAAATATCAGCAGATGACAAATTCAAAATTGGTATAAATGAGCTTAAGTTCTCTGATAGGGTAGGAAACATTACCTGAAAAAGGAGAAAATGCTGGTTACCAGCATTTTCTTCTTTTTCCACAATTTTTTCACAAGCTGTCTTACTCACAGTTTTTGAAACTCAGGATTGTTTAGTAAAGGGTTAAGACTGGTTAATGAATATGTTTCCTGGTGTTTTATACTGTCAGACTGGGTATTTTAACACCAGTCTACCGTTCACAAACCTAGTCTGTACATGTGTATGTATTACAGAGTAACTTATAAGATCTATCATACAATCAGACCTCAGTTAAAGATCTAGTGCTGTAAAGGTGGATATTATTGCAGGTCTAAAATTTTGCAAATCACCAAATACTGACCATAAGCATGTTTTAATTTCCATGAAAACTGCAACTGACGATCTTGCATATGACTAATTTATTATTGAATTTAATGAATCTCAATTTTTACCTTGATGAAATATGTTTAATTTGCTTGATTGACTGAATTGGAGTTTAACACTGTTTTAACAGCTTAGGTCATATCACTGTGGTCGGTGTATTTATGCATGTGTTTCCAGGCTTTGTCACACCAGTACTGACACAACTTTCTTTCCAAGTCACTAACTACTTTCTCACATGCATCAGAGGTGAGAGGCGAAAAATTGCCGAAAAGAAAATTTGCCTAAACCTGCTATCGAACTCACAACCACCAGGTCACGAGTCTGATACACTAACCACTAGCTACCCCTACGGGCATTTAATTTGGAGTATTAACCGCCACTAGACTGGTGTTCTGGTTGACTTTGATGAAAAAAGGCACTCATTGATGTTGACAAGGGTCCCAGTCAATTGCTCCTATGCGAACATTTCTGGTTTTACAGTATATACAAACAAACCTATCTTTAAGATAGATCTGTACAAAAACCAGACCTACTTTTAAGATCTATTGTACAAGCAGGCCTACTTTTAAACAGACCTACTTTTAAGAACTATTAAACAACCAAGCCTTCACTTAACTCTTTACCGAATGACAAAAATCTAGAATTGTTGAAACTGAAAGCATTTGCAGATGACAAATTCAATGTGACTGAAATAACTGTTCTGTTTAAGAAAACATTGTGGATATAGGAGAAAATGCTGGATACAAGTATTTTCTCCTTTTCCCACAATGTTTTCAAAAGCAATTTTTCTGCGAGTAGGGAATGTGTGGTAAAGGGTTTAGATCTATCATACATGCAGATTTAATAATAATATCAAAGATAAGACTTGATTTCGTTGAAAGATCTAGTATACAATCATACTTACTTTTAAGATCTAGAATACGTCCAGTATTTTGAGATTCAGATGTGGACAGCTGTTCTCTGACTTTATCCACATCATCAGGATGTACGAGGTCAAACATACAGTTACCAAACCATTCTCCCTGTCAAACAAGCAGATCAAACATACCTGACATAGGATTCTAATTGTCTATAGTGCGCCCAACATAAATTGCAATGTACACAAACACTGTGAGGCAGCCTTTTAAAAACAATAATTTGTGAAATGTGTATTTGTTACAAAGGTTTAACTCTTTACCAAACAATAAAATTTCAGACTTGTCAAAGGTGAAAGCAACTGCACACAATAAATTGACGTAACCAAAATGATGGGATTTGTCTGTGAATGGGTAGGAAACATTGTGGGAAAAGGAAAAAATTTTCTCCTTTTCCCACAATGTTTTCAAATTCAATAGGTGCATGTAATAAATGGTTAATGTAAGAAAACATGTCAAAACATGTGACAAACATGGAAGTGTGAAAATAGGTATTTGCTTCTTCGGTTTAATGCATGAAAACGCGACATTATGTGGAAGATAAATTGCTTATTATTCATTTACGGTACATGAAATTTTTGTACAACTACAGTTTGATTAACAAGTTGTCTAAACAGTTGTTTGGTTAAAAACTCTTACCTGTGACTGATGCAAGACTGGGACAATGGAATCAGACACATATATAATTCTCCCTGTGTCACACTGTACTACAAACAGAAATCCATCAGCTGCCTGTGAGTGAAAATACATAGAAAACAATGCAGAATTTATACAAACAAATGGTTCTTTACATTTTATCTAATAATCCAGCAAACCATTTTTTCAAGGAAACTGACAAATCGACATTGGTATTCTAAAATTCAAACATTACCTACTATTGGTTTTCCTTGTTAAAAATTGTTTTTTACCATCAGTTTAATTCTCATAGAAAGGCGCTATATGTGAATTCAAACTAATCACAGTGATCTTTGGTAACTGGGAGTCAATTTGTTTAGAGGCATTTTCAACACTAAAGCTGGTAAGTGCATCTGCATGCTGTTTTGCAGACACAGTACGGAATGTGCAGCCTGATACTGGATCTACACTATCCACTATGGAAAGAGCTTTTTTCCAGTGGAAGGAACTTTGCAAGTGCAGTAGTGTGTATTTACTACTGGCAGGAAATTCTCATTTGATCTATTTAGCAGTTTAAGGGCTAATAATTAGATGATTTTTCCCTTAATCTGTTGTTTATATATCAGCAAAATAAAGTGTAAGTTCTTCGCTGCAGTAAAAATCCTTTTTCACTCTTTAGCAAACGAGAAATTCTAGACTTGTCCAAATTGAAAGTATATCCAGAAGACAAATTGAATATGAGTCATGTGACAATATCTTTTTCCAAGAGGGTAGTAAACAGCTGGTTAACCCTTTACCACACGACAAATTTTAGACCTGTCCGAACTGAAAGCATTTGCAGATGACAATTTCAATGTGGCTCATATGAAATGGTATTTGTTTGATAGGGTAGAAAACATTGTGGGAAAAGGAGAAAATGCTGGTAACCAGCATTTTCTCCTTTTCCCACAATGTTTTCAAAAGCCTTCTCTATCAGGGGTGTTAAAAAGTCGTCATTGTGTGGTAAAGGGTTGAACAGTATTTTCTCCTTTAACCACAATGTTTTTAATAGCCTTCTCTGTCAGGGTCATTTAAACTCTGGATTGTGTGGTAAAGGGCTAAAATAGTTTGTGAGAGATTGTGACAAAAATAGTGTTAAAATTTCAATACCATTCTTTTTTACATTCTGAATTCATATAAATTATACTGTATACCAGTTGCTACAAAACTTTGAACAAAAATCAAAATGCTGTTTGATTTGAAAAGTTTAATACATATTGTTACGGGAGACCACTCCTTCATGCATGGCTTCATCCCGATTTAAATACAATACCTGACAACTGCGTTAGGGAGTTATCTCTTTAGCTCAGTGGTTAAGGTATCGGTCTTTTAAACATTGAAAAACGAGGCTCTTCTCCACCGTGGGTTCGAATCCCGCCAGATGTGGCTTGTATTTCTGCCATGCATTTGTTCATTTGTTTCTTGGTTACGGACTTTGTTCGTAAGATGGGGGCTCGTCCGGGATTGGCCGTTGAGCCATTAATCCCATTTGTTGTCTAAAAACAGACATTTGTTGTCTAAATAATAGACTTACTGCCTAATAAGGCTTTGAGTCATCAATAAATGATGACTTTAAAAGGGGCTGTGTTACAGGAGACCACTCCTTCATGCATGGCTTCGTCCCGATTTAAATACAATACCTGACAACTGCGTTAGGGAGATATCTCTTTAGCTCAGTGGTTAAGGTATTGGTCTTTTAAACCTCGAAAAACGAGGATCTTCTCCGACGTGGGTTCGAATCCTGCCAGATGCGGTTTGTATTTCTGCCATGCATTTGTTCATTTGTTTCTTGGTTACGGACTTTGTTCGTAAGAATATGCATAAACTTACCTCGAGAATAAGATGTTTCAATTCCTGGTCTGTTAGAAATGATGGTTTGTACGAGCCATCAGAATTGGTATTTCCTGTACCTAGAATAAACACATATTTAAACACATTTATCTTTTGATCTCCTGTAACACCGTATAAATAGTCCTGCACTTTAACAACCCTGAGAAAGAAAGCTTTTGAAAATATTGTGGGAAAAGGAGAAAATGCTGGTAACCATCATTTGATTTTTTTCCTTTTCAGAGACAATTTCAGCTAAAAGTATTTATGGCACATTTAATTCACTGTGTGCAAATATTTTGGTTTAGACAAATACAAAATTTTCTCATTTGGTCAAGAGTTATCACTTTACCAACAATCCTGAGCAACATAATCAGACTGTCTTTTTTTTTTCAATCTGAGATATTCCACTTTATGTTACAGCCTCAATGTCAATATTTTCACAGCCCTTACCAAAATTTCTTTTTAACCTTATCAATTCTTCTTTTCAGATATTTTGAGTAAACAGGACTATCTAAAAACATACACACATAAAAAATAGGTCTAGAAGGAGAAGATATCTTACTACACTAACCTCTCAGTGTTTTCATGTGTGATACAGCCATTCTCAGTATTGTAAGTTTGTCTGGTTTCCTGGCCAAGGTTGAACATGTGGGAACCATGTCACACAGTTCATTTATATAGGATGTCATCTTGTTTCTGCGGCGTCTTTCAATCTCACAATGACTCTCCCTAATTAAATAAAGAAGGCACTTAACCCTTTACCAAATGACATAATTTTAGACTAGTCCACATAGCAAGCATTTGCAGACAACAAAATTAATGTGACTCAAAAATTGAAATTTGTTTTGGGAAGGGTAGAAAACATTGTAGGAAATGGAGAAAATGCTGGTTACTAGCATTTTCTCCTTTTCACACAATGTGTCTTGAAGGCTTATTTCTCAGGGTCATGAAAACCCGGGATTGTTTGGTAAAGGCTTAACGGTTAGTTTGCTATACGGAGCACACAGTTAGTATTTGCGGTAGAAAGAACATACTTTACTGCAACTTTCACATGACTGTTTCAACTTTTTACTAAACCATCCTGAACCTTACAAAGAAGGCTTTTGAAAACATAGTGGGAAAAGGAGCAAATGCTGGTTAACAATGTTTTCTACCCTATCAAAAACAAATTTCATCATCTGAGCCACATCAAAATTCTCATCTGCAAATGCTTTGAATTTAGACTAGTTCCAAAATTTTGTCGTTTGGTAAAGAGTTAAGCCAAAGTATCTGATCATGTATCTAAAGGACAGAGTACATGCAAGATCGGACTGTACTGTCTGCTCTATATCCTCAACATCTGCAAAAGCAGCTTAAATCTTTAACTGATGAAATATTTTAGACTTGGGTATATTGCAAGCATTTTACAGATGACAAATCAAATGCGGCTTAAATCAATGGAATTTGTTGTGGACAAAGTAGAAGACATAGAGGGAAGAGGAGAAAATACTGGTTACATTACAAGCATTTTCTAATTTTCCTACAATGTTTTTAAAAGCAATTTTCCTCAAGGTGGTAAAAATATGGAATTATTTAGTAAAGGCTTAAAATTATTGAAAATTAGAATTTTCCTAGTATATTTGGCAGAATATTTGTGGAGAACTTTTCTACACTAAAAACAAGGGGGCCATGATGGCCCTGTATCGCTCCACTGGCTTTTTAACCCTTTACCATGCAAATCGAAGTGTTAATGAGCCTGAAAGAGAAGGCTTTCAAAAACATCGTGAGAAAAGGACAACATGTTGTCAGCCAGTATTTTCTCCTTTTCCCACAAGGTTTCCTAACCTATCAAAGACAGAAATAGTCATTTAAGCTACATTCAATTTGTCTTTTTGCAATGGCTTTAAACTTGGTACAGTAAAAAAAAAAATTGTCATTTCTTAAAGAGTAAAATTAACGTATCATGTGCTTAATTGGCATTGACAGAGACATACAGCATAAAAAGTCTGTATGGTAATAAACTTACTTTGAAAACATAACCTCCACCCCGCCTGCCAAACAAAAACAGTCATATCTTTTTCAATGCAAAGATAATGTCAGTGAATACAAGCAGGTTTATTCATTAGCATGAAAGGTAAAGTTCTGAAAAAATTTGAGTGATAGAAACCTTACTTTAAATTAAACATTCCATTCATGTGAGCATAACCATTAGCATCAAAATAAATCACTCTCCCTTAAAATAGAACATTTCCTCTCCAAAAAACTTGAATACCAAACTCCAATAATGTATAAGTGCAGTTTGATAATCAAGGGAGGTAAATAGTAACAAACCTTATCTTGTATAACAGGAGTTATTTCCCTTGATTACTATTTTAAATTTCAGTCACTATATAAGCCCATGTTAAACTTGTGATCTCCAGGGCAGAGCCAATTTTGTACCCAGGGCTATAATATGAAGGAATTTGATAGAGGTCCATTAGATAAAGCTACATGCCAAATTTGGTAGCCCTGGGCCTTATGGTTTCAGACAAGAAGATTTTCAAAGATGTTCAATTTTTTTTCAGTTTTGTTGCCATGGTAACCAGAGTTTTTGAAGGAATCAAATTCTTTCAAGAATTCTAAAGAGGATAACATAAAGCAGCTGTGCAAGTTTCATGAAAATCAAATAAAAAATGCGGACTAAATCACTTAGACAAGAAATGTAACTTTTCAACTTTAAATGGCTACTTTTCCCTTACTATTAGTCATATATTTTTCCAAATCAATAGGGTTTAAGCTATTGATAATATAAAGTTACTCTGCATGTTTCATGTAAATCTGACCACAAATGTGAACTTTATCATGTAAACAAGAAATTCAAACTTTCAACTTGAAATGGCTACTCTTCCCTTACTGATTGTCAGACTTTTTCAAAATCAATAGGGTTCAAGCTATTGATGATATAAACAAACTGTGCAAGTTTTAGGAAAATCCGACCACAAATGTAGACTTGATTGCGTAAACAAAAAAAGACTAATGGACAGACAGACAGACAGACGGACCGACGGAAACCACACCATGACATGGGCTCTGCTGGCTTTCAGGCAGTATAGCTAAAAAAATCATGTCCATTACGTATCTTTTATTTGACAAATTTCCTCCTACCTTGCAAACTTTTCTTTGTCTGTCTGCTCAGAATTAGCATAAACACCTTGGCTGTCCTCATCATCAGAACTGGAAGTCAAAACAGAAATTGAGGCCCAGTATTGGCCAAAAGTAAACAATGCAGATGTTAAAATGCATTTAAAAGTATGAAAATTACTGTGAGGATGACTATCTGTTAGTGTACTGTCAGTCTAAGTGTTAGTTGCTGGCAGAAAAATGAATTGCAATACAAGGTAAAAATGATGCCAAGTCACTGTATCTTTTCTTTATTTTTTACCATGATACACTGCTATGATGAAGTGCACAGATCAACAAAATGTAAGAGAAACAAATTCTCCGTTGAAATAGAAATAATGATTTGCTATAAATTTAGCATTTAAAAAAATAAATTGCTTCATGTAAAGAACTTCTCCATTTGCCACATTGTTTAATGTCTGAGTTGAAAGCTGATGTACATGTATATCAGCATAATGTCAACAAAATATGAAAACTTACTCTCTACTTCCAGAACCACCCTTCCTCTTCTTGTTACTTTTCACGCTATCTGGAGTCCCTGGAAAAAGATTAAAGTGCAGTAGATACAAATCAAGCTATTTAAACCAATAGACTGAAAATTGCCATTTTTGAAAACATAGTGGCAATCGGACATATTTCTTGTAATGAGCAGCTTTCTCTTTTGCCAAAATGATTTTAGCACTAACTTCTACAATTACCCTTTAGAGATGAATAATTTTTATGCAACTGTTAGATCTACCTTGGTCACACAGCTATCTAGGTCTCACACCTACCTGGGTCACAGATCATTGTCTTGGTTGCAACGCTGTTTAACTGTGGTTTAAATCATGGAAACAGGCTTTGAAAGAGCTTAAAACATTGTGGGAAAAGAAGAAAATGCTGGTTACCAGCATTTTCTTCTTTTACCACCATGTTTTCAAAAGGTCTTCTCCATCAGTTTTGCTAAAACTTGGGATTGTGAGGTAAATGGTTAGGCACAACTGGCACTATCAACCCCACTTAGGTAACAGAAGAGATCCTGGTTGCAAGACTGTTACATCTTTCTTAAGATGCTCTCTCACTATTGCGTATCGGCTTGCGTATGTACGGCGTATCGCGATAAGAAAGGAACGCCGCGACAACACTGCAGTAACGTCAACTTACGTAGCTAGTACTCTTTGGTATGTAGCATGATCTCCTTGTACGCGGAGGTGCGACATTTTTTTAAATCCGCACTTAAAAAGACGTAGCACAAACGTAGCAGGTCCGATACCCCATGCTTATGTCACACATACGCCGTAAAAGCGAAAACAACGCAGCAGTGACGCCGCGGGAACGTAGCTCGAACACTTATTACATCATGCGAACATATTGGTTAAGATGAAAGGTTTTACTTCTTTTGAACGAATGACAGCAACGAAGTGAGCAGAGCCGTTTTCTGTCGGTGACCGCCGTATTTACACAATGTCAAGGCTGCACATAAGAAAGGAACGTCGTGCTACCGAAGCGGTTACGCCACGCTTACACCTCACTATGCTGTATTTTATGTCCCTTGAAATCCATACGAACACAGACACACCACAGAAACGTCGAAACGCCATTGTCTTTAATTTTGAACAAAATACGCCTCAGTTCTTGGTGATTGAGCCGCGTAAAGAAATTTTGTTGCATACGCCGCTGATACGCAATAGTGATAGAGTAGCAATACACCGCTGATACGCAATAGTGAGAGAGTAGCATTAGGTCTCAGATACAACATTGTTATGCCAGACTTACAGTTGTATATGAGCCATACTTTGTGAAGAGGGGGCTTAATGCATCTTCAAAAAGTATGGCCTAAGGTCAGCCTGCTCAGTCCTCGCAGGCTGACATGAATCAAAACTTTTTGCTATAAGTCAATTTTTTACATGTCAAAGGACCATTCTACCTCGTGATTCAGCCGGTTGTTAGACAAAATGGATCTTTTGGATCCATAATTATACTGTGACTTGCTTGAAATAATGCATCATCGAGAAGTACTAATCCTTTACCACACAACCCCGACTTTTAACGACCCTCAAGGAAGAGAAAACATTGTTGGAAAAAGGAGAAAAATGCTAGTAACCAGCATTTTCTCCTTTTTCCACAATGTTCTTTACCTTTCAAAGACCCTTTCCACCATTACAGTGACATTTTATTGATGGTCTACAAATGTCTTGGAATTGGAAAGGTTCATAATTTGTTGTTTGATAAAGAGTTAACTCTTTACCACACGGCAACATTTTAGACTTGTCCAAATTGAAAGCATTTGCAGACGACAAAATAAACGTGACTCAAAAATTGAAACTTGACTTTTGAAGAGTAGAAAACATTGTGGGAAAAGGAGAAAATGCTGGTTACCAGCATTTTCTCCTTTTCCCACAATGTTTTCAGAAGGCTTTTTTCTCAGGGTCGTTAAAAGTTGTCATTGTGTGGTAAAGAGTTAAACAGCCTTTTCCACGAACAGTGTGGTTCATACATGTACATGTATTTGTGAGTATGACTGTACAAAAAAACCTTTCCTGCTCCAGAAATTCTGCACCTACCAATGTCAAAAATCTCATGTATAATGCCGTTTTCCCTGTATGTACCATTGATCATTCTGGTATGTCCAGTTTTAAGTTCTTTATCTCATTTTTGGCTACACTGTTTGGTCAAAAAGTCTGGTACAAAATCATTATTAGTACTCAGGTCACAAGTCCCTGCTGCAATATTTTTGGCCCTATATGGACTATTCATTACAGAGTGACTTCCTCTTAAATCACCGTTGTCCTTAGTTAAAGGAAGGATCTCTGGCACAATACTATTGTCCTTATTTAAGTGACAGACCTCTGGTACAAAGCTTCTCTCACTTTCCTGATCAAAAATCTTTGCAAGGTTCATTATTTCAAAACTGTTTTCCATATGTGAGCAACAGATCTCTGTAAGAGGATAATGATCCCTTTCCTGGCAGTGAATCTCTTTCTCATCACTGTTGTTTTTATTTGGATCATAGATGTTTCTATGGTTTCCTGTTACAAAACTGTCATCCCCATTTGAGTAAGGGATATCATTATAGTTTTGTGACATGTAAATATTCTGGCCTGGCTGGTTATTATTGATCATTGAGTAACTAAACCTATTATCAAATGAGCAACCACTTTGTAATCTACCCGCTGAAGGATCCACTGCCCAATAGTCAAGAAACAATCTCTTGTCTGGTCTTGTAGCCATCCTTTTTCCAGAGAACTTGGACAGTTCAATCTAATTATTAAAATTTGCTGTTATTTCTCCTGCCAAGGTTTAATTATCCAATATTTCAGTTCATACAATCAAACAACAAAACGTTTATATTGTTTGCTAGTCAAAATGCAAAAATTGGAGCTCTCTTACTGAATTTTTCTATCAAGACACATAGAATTTGCAATCAAACTCTAATGCAAATGAATATTAAAGCACTGGAAAAGTCACTATCTCTACCTATTTCAATACAAAACAAACTTTTTAATTGCAGACTTTACTCCATTTTCAAAACACAAATCCCTGTGCATCTTTATCTGTCTTAATGTCTAGAAATAAACAAATTCTCTTTTCAGAAGTAAGAATCCTTTCAATTCTGTATATACTGGTATTGTATATAATATATACTCAAATCACACAAAAATTGATGTATTCAGTATATCACTGACGAAAGACACAAGCCATTAATATCAGTAAGACATCTGATGTACAAATTGGAATGAATTTCTACAGTTTCACCTAACTGTTAATGTCTCCTGTTTATAACACCTAACTTAATGACTACAGCATGATTTTTCCAATATGCGTGATTTAGAAATCTAACTTTTCCATAACAACGTTCAAATTTTCCATGGCTATAATTTGACCCTTAGATTATCTTTTAAACCTTTGCTTTCTATGGTGGATAGTGAAGATTAAGATCAGACTATTCAGAACTTGCAATCTGATCTTGTATCTTAACCCTTAACCCTTTACCACACAATGCTAAGTTGTAACAACCCTAAGAATAATTAAGGCCTTTTGAAACAGTGTGAGAAAAGGAGAAAATGCTGGTAACCTGCATTTTCTCCTTTTCCCATAATGTTTTCTACCATATTATAGGCAAATTCCATCATTTGAGCCACATTTAGTTAGTTGTCTGCAAATGGAACAATTTGGACAAGTCTGAATTTTTTTTTATTTGGTAAAGGGATAAAGGACAGTGAAGACTAGAATTAGATTCTTCAGAACCTGCAATCTGAACCTGCATCTAAACCCATAGCTTTTTGCCAAAGGTCAAAAAAGTTAGAGTCATCCAAACTAAAAGCATTTGCAGACAACTTGAATGTTACACAATTTAAGATATCTGTCTATCTGAAAGGGTTGAAAACATTGTGAGAAAAGGAATTCCCCCTTTCATAGTTAAGAACTTGTGCAAGTTTGAAGTAAATATCTTCAGTAATAACAGGGATATTACAAAATGTCAACGTTTTCGTGAAAATTCTAAAATATTTTGATGGTTACCTGCCCCTTTGTATGAGTTCCCCTTATGATAGTTAACAACTTGTCCAAGTTTGAAGTAAATTTCTTCAGTAATAACAGAAATATTACCAAATGTCAAAGTTTTCGCATGACGACTCAGACAACACCAGGGCTATGACAATAACTCGCCGTCTTCTTCAAAAACAGCCAAGCTAAAAATGCTCAATTTTAAGGACAGGATTTTTCTTAGAAAGTTAGAAAACACTTTTGGAAAGAGAGAAATGCTGGTTATCAACATTTACCAATTTTCACAGTGTTTCAAATGCTTTCTCTATAAGGACTGTAAAACATCACTTAACCCAGCGTTCCCACTAGCTTTTCATTTCAAGGGTACACTTACCCCCTGAGCTGTAAATCTGGGGGTAAGATTTTATATTTGAGGATGTAACATTAATGGTTCTCTGTAAATGAATACTGACCAACAGTGTGAGATAACAGGTGCATCTGCCCTATTGAAATATCAAATCCAAATGGGGAATTCAATTCATCTTGGTAACTCACATTGCTAGTAAATCACCCGATTACTTAATTGATGAGTGTAAAAAGTGAAACAAGATTAACTACGAATAATATATCTCTGATTTTGGGCAGTCAACTCTTTCGGCGCCAAATATTGAATGTCCACCTCTTCGATGCCTGGAAATAGGCTCCACTGAAACTCAGAGTTTTATCATATTTGGCTTGACTAAACAAGTGAACAACAGTGTTCCATGATCAGACTGCATGTTCTGTGCAGTCTGATCTTGATCTTTGTCATCCGCAAAGGCCTCTGATTTTGCCTATAGCGCTGAAAAGTTTAAATTTATGCATATGTACGCTGTATCTAACTAAAAAGGTGGATATGCCTGTTGGTCATACCTTTACTACTTTGTCATGGCAAGTTCGATTTTAAGTACTTTGATATCACTGTCCGAGGGAACTAAATTGATAAAGTAACAAGAGAAGGCACTGTAGATAGCACATGCAATGTCTGCTTAGTAAATAAGATCAAGATATATTTTACTTTTAACCTTTTTTGTCCGTTTTTTAGATGCAAGAGTTACATGCTACACAATGTATCAGTAACTTCAGTACTTTGATTTACACTAAAAGTTTTTATTTACTTTAATGAATATAATCATTAAGATCATGAAAATAAGCATGCCAATAAATTTTAGATTTTTTTATCTAAAATACAGAAATGAACCAGATAGTTGTTGAATTCTCAGCAACTGATATAAAAAATTAAAAAGTATATTAATGAGCTTTGGTTATAAGTGCTTCCATTGTATCCATGAATATGACAGATAATAAGTAACTTCCGCTTTGTTTAAGTGCAGATATATGTAAATATGGAAAGAAGGTTGATTATTTTTACTTGTATTCCAAGAGTATTTCAATGCGAATTTGTGTGTAAAATTTTTATCGCTCTACGTTTATGGAAAACTGATGAAATGGTTGATTAAATGTGGTAGGGGTCGTAGACCAAAATCACACGTTAATACCGGGTATGGCCACCTTGAGCATCGAGTACTGCCTGGCATCGTTGGCATATAGAACCGACAAGTGTGTTGATTTCTGCCTGTGGAATGTTATTCCACTCCTGGATTAAGGCTTGTGTTAGTACATTAATGTTCGGCAGTAGAATAAGGCGACGTTAACATGCTGGTCCAAATTATCCCACAGGTGTTCGATGGGATTCAGATCTGGACTTTTGGTGGGCCAATCATTAATGAATGCAATATTATTAGTCCTGAGGAAATTCACAGTATCCCTAGCTGTATGGCTTGTCGCATTATCATGTTGAAACAGAGTGACATTGGCATTATTCTGAAACAGTGGGATGACGTGCCTCGCAAGAATCTCATCTCAGTAGCGTTGGGCACTCAAATTCTCATTGATCACGACGAGAGGTGTGCGATAACCATGCACAATGGCTGACCAGACCAAGACAGAACCTGCGCCCCAAAACGATCTCGTTCTAGTACACAACAGTCGGCATAACGTTAATTTCTTTTACGGTATACACAAACGCTGCCATCACTTTGACGAATGGAAAATCTTGACTCATCGGAGAAAAGAACGCTATTCCATTGTTGCCTTTTCCAACGATGGTGTGCATGTGCCCAATTAACACGATTTACACGGTGGCATCGCGTCAATACACAGCCAACGTAAGGACGACATCCACGTAGACCACCTGTTAGCAGCAGTGGTAGTGGCAGTCTGAAAACGATTGGTGTGTGTTCATGATATTGCTGTCTTGACCAGGCGTCATGACGCGCAGATGTTCCACTACATGGTAAATCTTCCAACAACCCTAGCAACCCCAATGGTCGCCATACCAGCATTAACCATTCCAATGGCACGTTCACGTAAATTTGGTGGAATTCTAGGCATATCGAAAAGAAAGAAAACTTAATAAAATTCTTTTTTTTCCAACATCTTTTTGTTATTGATAACAAAATCTATAAAATCAGACTGAAAGGTTTGATTTTATAAACACAGATAATACTGGTCCATGCATACCCAAGAAAATCGAATTTAACGTTTTCTTTTTTGTGTAATGCGTACAATTCAGTTATAATTGGTTTTATTTGACACATAATCCTTCGCCCGAACATATGTAGAGCATTGGACATGTTGATTTCTTTTCATTACATTAAAAAAATATGTATAGAAATTGGAAGTTTCTTTTTTGGTTCAGTATATAAAGTGGGTCAAAATGATTGAATTCAGTTGTTCTCTAAAAGAATAGAAAACATTGTGGGAAAAGGAGATAAATGCTGGTTACCAGCATTTTCCTTCTTTTCCTAAAATGTTTTCAAAAGCTTTCTTTCTCAGGGTTGTCAAAACATAGGATTGTTTGGTAACCCTTTACCAGACAGTCCCGAATTTTAACAATCTTAAGGAAGACGACTTTTGAAAACATTGATAACCATCATTTTCTCCTTTTTCCACAATGTTTTCTGGCTTATAAAAGCCCATTTTAGCTACATTCTCAGGGTTTTCAAACCATGGGATTGTTGGGTAAAGAGTTAACCCTTTACCACACAGTCCCGAATTTTAACGATCTTAAGGAAGTTGACTTTTGAAAACACTGTGGGAAAAGGAGAAAATGCTGGTAACCAGCATTTTCTCCTTTTCCCACAATGTTTTCTTGCTTTTAAAAGACCATTTTATCTACATTCCAGTTGTCACCTTCAAATGCCTTAAATTAGACGAGTATGAAATTCTGTCGTTCGCTAAAGAGTTTAATATAATAGTATGATCATTGAGATTCAGTTAACATATCAGTAGTTTCACAGTCCTAGACCAATGCAAATGTTAAGACAAGTCAAGGTTAGATCTACAAGATATAAAAGAGACCCAAAATCTTCATTACAAAGTGTGTGTTCTAGGAACTCTTAAAAATTATGATGTACCAGTTGTTAAACCCTCTAACACACAATCCTGACCTTTAAAGAAACATCTTTACTTGGTTTTCATCCAGTTTTTTAACCAATTTTATCTTGATTTTATGAAACTATAATCATTCTGGTATCTTCATGCCAAATGATGCCCCCGACGGTTGCAAGGTTGCATAGACTACAGCGGATAGAAAATGCATTTCATTCTCAGGAGGCTATCAAAGACATCACAACCACAGTTTTGGGTTTTTAAATTGAATACAAATCCCTTGAGTTTCTTTATCCAATATGCCTTATATTGTCTTTTGATCCATGTTTACACATCTGACTAGATTCTACACACTATAAAGTTATAACAGTGTTTGTTTACTCTCTGGCTGTAAAGATGTATCTTTAACAACCCTGAGAAAGAAAATCTTTTGAAAACATTGTGGGAAAAGGAGAAAATGCTGGTAACCAGCATTTTTTCCTTTTCCCACAATGTTTTATACCCTTCCCAGAACAAATTTCACCTCTTAAATGACATTTATTTTGTGTCCTGCAAATGTTTTCAGTTCAAGTCTAAAGACTTGTAGTCTGGTAAAGATTTAAACATAATGTGGCTTTTAATACTTTGCGGTAATCTTGTTTTGAAATACTAAAGGATTCATACTAATGTGATTAATGTTCATGTTGTGCTGTTACCCAGCCAATATGCAACCAAACTTCAGTGAACTTCAAATGTCCAGATTTGCATCTTACACACTTTTAAAAATCCAATATCCTGAGTGAGATGAGGAACTTTTATAAGTATCCAGCTGGAAATATGGCCCCTAAAGTGCACAGAATGTTTTGCAAAGATTTGACACAGTGACCTTCTTTTTGACCCGACATAACTGAATTAAACTTGTGTGAGATATAATTAAGACAAACACTCCGACAATGATTCTTTAGTATCTGACTGAAAATATGGCCTCTAGAATGCCCAAAAGGTCTTCCTAAGATTTGGCTCTGTGACCTACTTTTTGACCCGATGTGACCTGATTTCAGACTTCTCTGAGATTTTATCAAGACATAACTTGTCTGAGATTTTATCAAGACAAACATTCTGACCATGTTTCTTGAGCACTGGGCTGAAAATGTGGCCTCTATGGTGCACATAAGATTTTGCCAAGATTTGGCCCAATGACCTACTTTCTGACCTGACATGACCCAAAAACAATGTCTAACCTTTTGTGATAGCCAATGTCAATAAATTTCAAACTCATTTGACGCAAGCCAAGTACATGCTAAGTTTTCACTCCACAATTACTTTTTTAACTGGGCTGTTGCAATACCGTATTAGATCTACCACAGAAAACGATGATTTTCATATCTTTCCATGTATGCTAAAACAAACAGAAAATCTTTTTCAAAGAATAATCATCATGGGAAAAAAATCCACAAAAACTCATGTCAAAACAAATGTCAAATTTACCTTGCCCGATCAAAGACCCTTCAAACTTTCTTATTTAGCCTTTGTAATGACTTTAGACAACTGACTTGCATACAAAACCTATAGAAAATGCAGGAGCTAAAATCTCTACTGAAGTCACAAGAAAAAGATTAAGATGAACTTTATGAAAAAGAAAATGATATCAGACAATCTACACAACTCATAAAGGGGGTTACTTGTCTTTCAGCTAAAAGTATTGAAACAATGTAAAAGACAATTGAGTAGGACATGCACACAAAGGCCGAAGACTTAAAGAAAAGGCATGAGGTTAACCCTTTGTTGTTAGTACTTAATGAAACTGTCTTATTGTGAGATTTCTCATAAGTACAGACAACACGGTTTTTTTTTTTAAGTATGATTGAGGAATGATTTGTGTGCTAAAGCCAAAATATTCACTGTCATCAGAACCACTGATAAAATGGGGGGGGGGGGGGGGGGGGGGGGATAGGTTTGTTGTATTACCAAGATCACTAAAACTTCCTGATTGCTCATAAAAAATTCCAAAAATTATGACATGGAATTTCAAAATTCCTGAAATTAGCCCTTAATGGAAGCACTGATTTCATAAATTCAGAGATCCATAATACAGTCATGGCGAAATGCCATCAGTCATGACCCTTAAAATAATATGAAAACTGATTAAAATATCTGTACCATCGACCAAACTGTCCGGCGTTACCCGGATCTTAAGAACATAACATTACTGTTGCACCGTTTTAACGCAATATATTTTTACAAAAAAAGAGAAATAATTTAAATGCACTTGTCGCTCACCGGTTGGTGTCTAATTACATACCATACTTGCATACACACTACGATCATATTCCATCGAAGAATATTCTTTTAACTACTAGGAACTGTCGTACAGGTATTTTTTACTATCTTCCGACGATGTTGACTGAGTGGGAGGGTTACTGGGCATCAGAGCATTATTGGACTTTGAGCTCTGATTGTTGATATGCTTTGGTTGACCATAGAAGCTTAGGATAATACCTGGCTTTTTCGCCATGGCGACGAAATCATTTTCCAACTAAGATTGCAGAAGATACTAAAGTAAAGTACAGTAAAGTACACAATTAATACTTGGTTGATGTTTTCGGTCTGTGCCCAATCAAATTTCATTTTGCATATATACGCACCATCGGCTGCCATGAAAAACACTAAATTGTAATAGTTATGCAGCTGATTCCATGATTTTTGATATGCGACAGGAATTGCCTTATACCGATTTTTTCTGCGACATTTTGAATTTTTTAGCGAGAAAATCGCAAATACACAGCCCTGGCAGAACACTGATAGACTAATGATTAATCTTTACAAAAACACCGAAATAATTAAAAAATGACAGTGTTACCTCCTTGTCATTCCATTATTTTGGAATGTAAATATCCATTGACCTACTTCCCAGGAAGTCGAAACTAGACTTGACATTTACTGCTCATGTTTCGGAAGTCACTTCCCCTACAGTAAAGTTATTTTTTTTTCACAATTTATCGGCTTCTGTGTTATCAGCTTGGGCACTGAAAGGAAAACTAAATGTACTGGACGTATTTCATTTACGAGGAGTCATATTTATTACTTAAATTACAGATCACACCAGTGTTCTCACTAGGATTTTGAAAGTTGGATTCCAGGAATCTAACTCAGGAAAAAATTGGATTCCAAACTGAAAAGTTGGATTCCAGCCTGCAGAAGTTGGATTCCATTCAGTCAGGATGAATCTTCATGCACAAGTAGCAAACATCTACAAACTGTAAATTTTGATTTACAAGTATAAATTTGTATTCCAACATCAAGTAGATCTAGATGTACATATAGCTCTCACTTGGCCATAAGCATCCAATTTCTAAATCCAAAGAAAAGTCTTGTCCCAATTTGAAACCACCTGTCTCTATCTTTTTTCCTTCGTTTTTTTTTTTTTAATTTAAATTTCACTTTCACAAAAGTCTGATCGCTAGGCTGATCTGGAGCTTTCCTTTCAATCCCCAGAAATTTCTTCATTTTGAAATTTGTTCACCAGATAATATTAAGCACATGTACAATGTACAAGATATTGTCCAGTAAAGGTAAAAAAGAGATATGATTTTCGTGGAACACTGTTCTCAATTAATTGCTTTTACTCAAAAGATCGATGGAAAAATTCATTGGAAAGTTGAAAGGTCATGGACAACACTCAATTATCTCATTCGTCACAACTCGGCCGATTCTGTAACTATATCTAATATGATCAACCCACTCGTCACAATTCGGCCGATTCCGTACGTACATCTAACTTAATCACCGGATCAACCGACGTTTGCCGAATGATGATAAGTTACTGATGATGCCAAATGTCAACTATCTAGACCAATCACCAATGCATTCCGTCGATCGCTCATTAGATGTTAACCGCCTTTTTCCAATTGAACAGATCTATATAGATCAATTATCCGCCTATATTAGTCTGTAATCCGTTGATTAATGCATAATTTGCAAAAATCAAACGATACAGCAGGCAATTGGGGTACTAGCTAATTGTCATCCACAATTTACCGGGTACTAGGGGGAGTGATAAAGAATGATGCATTCTGATTGGCTGTCAGTCTCCTAGAGGGCAACTTTAGTGATTACCTATGTATATTGGAATTTTCGCCTCGTTTCACACCACGCAAACGGTCACTTGATCAACAATTCAAGCAGGGATCGTATATTATGTCTTATATACAATACCTGATCAACCTCAGCAGCTGATTAGGGACGCGTGCTGTGAAAAAACTTGTCATCCGGTGGAATCCTTTGTTAGAATTTTTTGTCGTCCGCCGGGAAAAGTTGTCGTCTCAGACGACAGTATTGGCGTTTCCGAGAACTCTGTCACACAATATCATTTTTGCAAATCAAATTGACCAAGCATGCGCAGTTAACTGAATTTATAATGAGTGTTTGTTTACAAATTAGCCAGATGTGTTTCTGTCAAGTAAATGGTAAATTACAAAAGGATCAATGAAAACCTTGCACTAAACTTAGTGTCAACGTGAAGTTAATCATTTATCTATCGATTCATGTCCATTTTCATAGCTGACAAGCAGATTAAAGACACATTAAGCCGACAGAAAAATGACCTGTAAGATTTTGAGATTTCCATATGGTATTAACCCTTTACCACATGACAAAATTTTAGACCTGTCCAAATTGAAAGCATTTGTAGATGACAGTTTTAACGTGGCTCATATGAAATGATTTTTCTTTGATAGGGTAGAAAACATTGTGGGAAAAGGAGAAAATGCTGGTTACCAGCATTTTCTCCTTTTCCCACAATGTTTTCAAAAGCCTTCTCTTTCAGGGGCGTTAAAAGTCGTCATTGTGTGGTAAAGGGTTAAAGAAGGGCTGATGTGAAGGGGTGCGGAGACCCAATCACAAAAACAACATCGAAGCAACCCTTCACAAAGTTCCCGATCACGCAAAATCGAGCGTGAAACACGTATAAATGAAATAAAAAACGTACAAAATTACAAACCTATACGTGGAATCACGCACAAAAAATACGGACGAAGATTGCAAAAAAAAAATAGGAAGTGCTTGCATAGAACGGCTCATGTAAAAGTGATTTTCGGAAAATGTAAATCATCGGGAAAAACTTGGGTTTTCCAGCTTTCTATTTTTAACACATTTACTAGGTCGGCGTACTCAGTCTTTATCCTTGTGATCAATAATTACAGACTGGGACTCGTTTGTTTCCAAAAATTATCCGTAACTCAGCTCTCCTTTCTCTAACACAGTCTATGAAAAAGCGTTTTGTCGACGTCATCACCTTTCGTCTGTAAACTAACATTAGGTAATGGCTCAGAAACGTTGTACTTTGGAAGCTTTCGGATTTCAGAATTCGAGTTCCCATAAGCAAGCAAGGTACATTAGTCGTAATCCACTCAAAACGCAGAAAACAGAATTCATATTGAGTACAATAGTCACCAGCCAGACTTCGGCATTGACTCTCTTGTACAAAAGGCATGTAAAAAGATGAGCATAAAGACCGCTAGTTAACACTTTGCCAAACAATTCTTTTACTGTTAGTTACATGTAACTAGAGGCGCTTGAGCGCCTGTATCGCTCCACAGGCCTGATATTTCTATAATGGCGAAAGGAAGTTTTTAACCATTATCATTCAATCCTGCATTTTAGCTCACTGAAGAAACAATTTGGTAGACAACCACCATAGGAACTTACCTGCAAAACAACAATGAAATCCAATGAATAGTTTTAGAGAAGAAATTTTTCAAAGATTTTACTTTATACCATAAAAGGAAAATGAGTCTCCCATAAAAGCCATGTTTTTTGACAGATCTTTTTTTTTTTAAGGAATTCTGTAAACCTGTATCTAAGGAACATTCCTGCAAAATAATAATGCTATCCAAATAGCGGTTTGGGAGGAGAAGATTTTTAAAGGTTTTTTACTTTGGTTGCCATGGCAACCAGAATTCTTCATGGAACACAATTATTTGAAGGAATTTGAAAGAGGACCACCAAAGGAACATTCCTGTGAAATTTGGTAAAAATCCAGTCAATAGTTTCTGAGGAGAAGTTTTTTAAAGAAAAAGTTTACGGACGCACGCACGGACGAACGGACGAACGAACCGACGGACGGACGCAGGACGGACAAAACGCCATGACAATAGCTCGCTGGCCTTTGGCCAGTGGAGCTAACAACAATGAAATCCAATGAATAGTTTTAGAGAAGAAATTTTTCAAAGATTTTACTTTATACCATAAAGGGAAAATGAGTCTCCCATAAAAGCCATGTTTTTTGACAGATCTTTTTTTTTTTAAGGAATTCTGTAAACCTGTATCTAAGGAACATTCCTGCAAAATAATAATGCTATCCAAATAGCGGTTTGGGAGGAGAAGATTTTTAAAGGTTTTTTACTTTGGTTGCCATGGCAACCAGAATTCTTCATGGAACACAATTATTTGAAGGAATTTGAAAGAGGACCACCAAAGGAACATTCCTGTGAAATTTGGTAAAAATCCAGTCAATAGTTTCTGAGGAGAAGTTTTTTAAAGAAAAAGTTTACGGACGCACGCACGAACGGACGGACGGACAGACGGACGCACGACAGACACAACGCCATGACAATAGCTCTCTGGCCTTCGGCCAGTGGAGCTAAAAATGTACATTCGCTTAGTAGATCTATACAGGGTCCAAAAATTTCCAGAAAAGGCACTCGTCCTGTAGGACAAGTGACTTTGAAAAAACACTTGCCCTGCTTTGATTCTTACTCGTCAGCCGAGAAAAACCCTTCCAATATTGGACTCTGGCAGTTTGTTTTTTTTTTCCAGACGAAACGGAAATGTTACAACGAACCTTAAATACCGGGTTTTAAAAACCGGTACCAGTTATCCGGTCAATTTACAGAAATTAATAAAGCCAAAACAACACAGTTTTTCGAACTGGTTTCGGGAAAGTATTTGCGTTAATGTTAATATCGTTCGTTTTAATAATTAGCAAAGTCGGTCAGATGGAATTAGGTACACCCGAAGCATATTATGAGATTTTTGTTTGCAATGAAAGGTCCCGGGTTATATTATTAGGCTGACTTGAAACCGGTCTTTATTTGGGGCGGGGAACCAGCACGTTTTATGTTCTGTTTCAAAATTTGATTTCCTGAATACCCTTTATTCGCTTATTCAAAAATTGAATGGCCGTTTTGTCTCGTGTAAGTTAAATATTCATCTGAAAAACTTGTTTTACTATCTCCTATTCACCACTCGTCCTGCCGGACGAGTATGAGTGATATTTCACTCGTCCTCATCCATTTCTTACTCGTAAATACGAGCGGACGAGTGGATTTTTTGGACCCTGCTATATGATTTTTCTTCACCTGAAAGAGAAAGGGGCATTAAGACAACGATTTAGAGTTGTAGGCATAGATCTACTAGTTTTTTCAAATTTGTACCCCCATTTTTTTTCTTATACCCCCATTTTTCAATTGCAGGGGGTACAAAACCCCCAAATAAAAATTTCAGTGGGAATACTGCCTTCGTACTGAAGGTATATATTGGTGAGCGTTTCCCTGTATTTTGCCTGTTCATTAATGTAATCCCTCTGGATATTAAAGTTTCTACAAATTCTAGTCATTAGAAGAGTCTTTATGACATCTTTTACTGTGACTTGTTGAATTAGATTTTCATTAACACACATCATGACACAATCCGTCAAATACAAGGTTGGAATACGAATATACACTTTCATTTAAAACAGACCTAGGGTGCAGTAGAAATTACCTGATCCACATGGTCCAGGGGATAACGATGAGGTCGCCATGTAATGCCTTAGAGTGTCAAATTAGCAAAATATTAAGTAGACAGTTGAGACAAAAGCGAAATCAACTCATAAAAACAAATCCATTTCCGTCAAGGACTGCTTCTAGTGTTTCAACTGGACTCGCCGTTTAAGAGACCACCTTGTAGAAGAAAGTGAAGACCAGTCTAAAATTACTATTGGTTCCCCTTCAGAATCGTGATCTTAAAGCAGAGAACCAAGAATATTATTTTCTTCGTGAAGAAATGCAAATATGTCTCTCTCAAGGATAAAAGTTGTCAAACTTATTCTACGTGAACATTTTGGTGAATATGCAGAGAAAATAGGGTCGGTTCTAGTTGACAAAGGTGCCTGCCATTTACGTCAAATTGCGTCAGAAGGTGCATGCGATATCAACAAGGTACGTAATCAAAGTACTTAAAGTAACTCTTGTTCCTTGTTCTTACCTTTCTTTGACTTCATATGCCGTCAATAATGTTGTCCCCAAGAGCCTTTAAAGAAGATGCTGCTTTTGCCACTATCTTATTTAAAGGCTCCTGGAGATAATCACTGTATAATTACCATTGAAGAGCTTGGGTGCAGAGAAATCAAGGAAACATTGAGGCAAGTGGAAATATTGCTTTTATCCCACATTTTCCCATTTATCACAATGTCTTCTAAATTCACAGGTATTAAAATATGCTGGCATGGATAAAAGAATAAAGCCCATAACAAAGGAACAAATAACAAACTTTTAAACTCATCTACTTTGAAAATTGTTGCAGATGTCAAGTTAAACCTATCACTCATTCTCAAATTAACAGCCAATTTGAAGTAGTGAAAAACTGAAAAACACATATCGTTCCTCACTGAAATTTCTATATGAAATGGAAAGTTGAGCATTTCCGTCTATTACAATCATATGACATAATCATTTAACATGACAAACTATAATTTTCGGATAACACAGACTTTGTCGTCTTCATTTAAATCACACATGGTTGAAAATGTGTCACGTAGGGATACAGTCTGGTAAAACGGTTTCAAAGCAAGTGTTTATAAGTTTTAGATTAGGTGTGGCAGCAGACTACATTTACTATTCGTGAAATAACACATGATAAATGATGTACATTTGAATGGTTGATGGATCATTGAAAATGAACAGTACAAAAGTTGTGGACTTCACATAATGTTTCAATGAAAAAACCATGACTCTTTAACCCATACCACACAATCTCAAGTTTTAAGGACTCTGAGAAAGAAAGCTTTTGAAAACACTGTGGGTAAAGGAGAAAATGCTGGAACCAGCATTTTCTTCTTTTCCCACTATGTTTTCTTATCTTTTACAGACAAATCCCATTACGTGAGCCACAAATATAATGTCCTTTGGAAATGCTTCCAATTTGGATCTGTCTAAAATTTTGTCATGTGATAAAGAGTTAAGAGATGCAACTTAGTATAAATATCCATATTTTTTCAATTCTATCAATACAAATTGTTTTCATCACCGAAATAAGATAGGTTGATATATTATAGATCATAGTTTATCTTTCAATTCAAACTAATTGTAGACCTCGCCTACACTTTAATGGCAAGTGTCAAGTACGAGGGTCATCCAATAAGTTTTGATAATGGCCTTACAGATAAGAAACTATGACAAATAGCGGCAAACCTGCACTATCTTCCTTCAAGGTATTTACCCCTGCTTCATAGAACTGCATTTGATCTCTTTGGAAGATCCTTAATTCTCATTGCTAGGCAACCATCGGAGATACTTTGCAGTTCCTTGGCCATGACAATTTTCAGGGCTTGTAAATCATCAAAACATATTCCTCGGATCAGCATTTTTTATTTGGGGAATTGGTCATAGTTACATAGACTTAAGTCGGGAGAACGAGGTGGATGTGATAATATTTCACATTCCTAAACCCGTGTTAGTGACGTTACAATGTCTGATTTATGCAGCGTAGCGTTGTCATGAATCAGCACCACTCCCGCATTAAGAATGCGGGTCGCTTTTTACGTATAGCTGGCCTCGATTTCTCGTACAAAAACTTTGCATTATACATTCCGTTAACTGCCTATCCAAAGGGAACATAATCTGTAGCAAATACACCACCATTATCATATGCTACAATTGCCAGCTGTTTCAGATTTCCCTGTTTTCGTAAGAATCAAGCAGGCCTTGGTGACCCAGGAGTGTGCCATTCGGAAGATTGCGATTTCAATTCAGGTTCATAGCTATGTAACCACTTCTCATCTATTACAACAATATGATTTAGGAACCTGTCACTTTCATCTTCATACTGCTTTAAGCGTTTTTCTTCAACTTCTGCCCTGTGAGTCATTTGGTCTCGATTCAACTGATGAGGAACCCACCTAGCAGAAACCCTCCGCATTTTTAAATGCCTTGTTAATATCGTGTAAACTGATCCATGAAAAATTCCAACAACCTCAGCTAACTACTCACAAGTATAACGTCTATACGAGGGCTGTTCGATATGTAATGTGTATTGTACCACAGCGCGATAACGCTTTGCACGATTTCGTGGATGATGATACGTTTGAATAGCTCTGTTCAATACCTTTCCAACGGTATAAACACGAGCCTTCAGCTCCACATAGTTTTAAACTTATAGTCATTTCAGTAGAGCTAGTCGTTGACCACTGTTGTAAAAATGGTTGGGAAACGGATTAAGAATATTGAAGAAATTAGAGCTTATATAAAAGTTCGCACAAAACTCGGTCATTTGGTAATGCAGATTTTTACTAAATTGGGGGAAGTTTATGGGTCTGATAAGGTATCTTATGAGACAGTTCATAGTTGGAGAAAGAAATTTCTGACTGGCACAGAGTCCATCAAAGATGCAGCAAAATCTGGCCGACCTGTGACTTTAACAGACAAGGCAAATGTCTCAAAAGTCAGGGAAATAATTGAAAGTGATGGCAGATACACGATTCGTGATACTGCCAATGCTGTTGGCATATCGCTATCGTGGGTGCATTTCATTTTGAAGCGTATTTTGAAAGTACGAAAGATTTCTGCCAGATTGATACCTCATATTTTGACAGATGACCAAAAACAGGTACGAGTACAAACCGCTAAGCAATTGCTCAAAATGTTTCCCAAATTCAATCAAAGATAATTTGCAAACAATGTTACTGGTGACAAAACATGGGTTCACTATTTCGAACCAGTAAGAAAAATTGGAAACAAAATATGGCTAACTAAACACGGTAGAAGGCCTGTAGTTGCCAAAAGAAGCACAAGCACAAAGAAGGTTCTTTATTGCATATTCTTCTCATGTGACGGTATAGCCGTACAAATTCCGATGCCGAAGGGCAAAAGTGTTACAGGTCAGTATTACCGAGATGTTATACTAATAAAGGTCGAGAAATATTATCTTAAACAATGCCCTGTGTCAGGATTTTGGCATGTTCGTCTACTTCATGATAATGCTCCATCACATACATCTGAGCTTGTGAAGCAATTTTTGAAGTCGGAGAAGGTTACTGTCTTGCCACACCCACCATAATCTCCAGGTCTAGCCCCATGCGACTTTTTCCTTTTTCCAAAACTTAAAAAGTTCTTATCTGGTCATCGTTACAAGTCCCGACAAGCCCTTGGCTCAGCCATCAGTCAGCGCCTCAGAGGTCTACCTAAATCAGCGTACCGTGACGCATTTCAGAAATGGATTCAGAGATTGAAATTATGTATTTCAAACCGCAGAGAATACTTTGAAGGGATGTAATGTTCATTTCACTATTTGAGTCGAATGCTTTTGAGATATCGTACAATACACATTACATATCGAACAACCCTCGTATTAACCTTTTACCACATGACAAAATTTCCAAATTAAAAGCAATGGCAGATGACAAATGTTGTTTAACCCATCATCAAACAATCCGGAGTTTTAACAACCCTGACAGGGAAGGCTTTTGAAAACATATGGGAAAAGGAGAAAATGATAGTAACTGTAACCAGCATTTTCTCCTTTTCCAACAATGTTTTCTACCCTTCAGAGGAGAAATTTCAGTTTCTTAGTCCCATTTAATCTGCCAGCTGAATACATTTTCGATCTTGACAGGTCTAAAATTTTGTCGTTTGGTTAAGGGGTTAACAGAGGGATTTGTTTTTAAAAATGGGGAAAACATTTTGAGAAGAGGAGAAAATGCTGGTTACCAGCATTTTCTCCTTTTCCCAAAATGTTTTCAAAAGGCTTCCATCTCGGGGTCAATAAAACTTAGGATTTTGTGGTTCAAGATTAATTGCAGTATACAATTCATTTTTTGTTGCAGGTTAGAAAAATACTATGTATACTTATACAACAGAACATTGTGAAGTTTGAGAAAACAAAGCGAGGGTTCACAGAGTACTGGGTAAACACTGATTGTGTACTATGGAGGCAGAGAATCCCAAACTACATATTTTGTGCCAAAAGTCTATATGGTGATAGTGCGGAGCTGTTGATAGAGGAATTACTTCATAATGGTCAGGAACAAATGAGTAAAATTATATCTGTGGTCACAGACAAACTGAATGAGGCACTGGTAAACGCAGGTAATGTTTGTATAAAAATTGGTTCTTGTTAATGCTTAACTCTTTACCAAACAACAAAATTTCAGACTATTCCAAATTGAAAGCATTTTCAGATGACAAATAAAATGTGGCTAAAATGATTGGATTTTTTTCTGAAAGGTTAGAAAACATTGTGGGAAAAGGAGAAAATGCTGGTTACCAGCATTTTCTCCTTCTCCCACAATGTTTTCAAAAGTCCTATTTCCCAGGGTCGTTAAAATGCGGGATTGTGTGGTAAGGGGTTAACCGAATAATCCAGTGTTTTGAAGAACCTGAGAGAAAGAGATGTAACCATCATTTTCTCTTTTTCCAACTATGTCATGTACCCTTTGATTGATTGATTGAATGATGTTTCATGCTATTTTCAACATTATTTCAGTCATATCGCAGCAACCAATGCTTCTATCCATGCCTTCCTAAAGTTTGATTTTGTCATTTCTTAGCAAAATATTCTTCCCAAGCCATTGGCTGCTTTCCCTCATCACCAGCGTTGAAACAACGATCAGCTGTGAAAGAAGAATGAATTCTGTTGCAATAACTATCATAATCTTTGGAAAGAAATTGGTCGAGCTGAGGATTCAAACTAGGGACCCCTTGTTTTTCTAGTCCTGTATGTTCTGATTTTGCCTCAAGGGCTTGGCTTTTACCCTCTGAAACACCAATCTAAATTCATTCCTCTCTCACTGCTGATCATTGTTTAACTATGGTTAATATCTGGGAAAGCAGTTAGTGGCTTGGGAAGAACAGTGTGCAATACACAGGTAAGAGAAACTCCTTGAAAGGAGCGCTGGCCACTGTGGTATAACTGAAATATTGTTGAAATTGGCTTAAAACACCATGTTAACAAACATGCAAATTTTTACATCTGAGCAGCATTCATTTTGTTGTTTGCAAGTGCTTTCAATATTGATAAGTCGTCTACTACTACTACTACTATATTTTGTCTGGATAAAGGGTAAATTGTTTACCAAATGACTTGGTTTTAGACCTGTTCATATTGAAAACTTATGCAGATGACAAACTGCATGTGGCTAAAGTGATGGGATTGGCCTTTGAAAGGGTGGAAATTAATTGAAACAAGAGTGAATGTTGGTTACCATGATATGTATTTAAAAACCCTCTAGTTTACAGTTTGAAAAAATGGAGGGAAAAGTGTAATTTGGCTTGTTACAAGAAACTGCTCCTTTTTGCACTTTGTTTCTCAGTAGCTTTCCTTTATTTTAACCCTTTGCCACACAATCCCGAGTTTTAAAGACCCCGAGAAGTAGGCCTTTTGAAAACATTGTGGGAAAAGGAGAAAATGCTGGTTACCAGCATTTTCTCCTTTTCCCACAATGTTTCCTAGACTATCTGATTCAAACCCAATCATTTGTGCCATATAAATTTTGTTGTCTGCAAGTGCTTTCAAATTGGACCTTTTTAATATATTTTCTGTTGGTAAAGAGTTATATGTCCACAGCAGAATCTTTGATAAGGTAGTCTTACCAACCAAGAGCTAGTGAAGCAGCTCATCTCTATAACTAAGTTTTCATCCAGAGAGGGCTAAATAAACAACAGGAAGGCAGACAAAATTACAATTCTAAGGCTTCCAAGATCAGGCCTGTATTCACCAACTATTCTTAAGAACATTCTTAAGTCTTATTCTCAAGAATTTTCTGAATTTTAAAGTAACACAACTTCTTATTAGCTAAACCAAGTGATTAAGCTAGTATAAAGTTGTGTTACTTTCTAACTCTAGAATCAGACTAAGAATGGTCTTAAGAATGGTTGGTGATCTCCAAAACATTAAAATAATGCAGATCTGAGACCAGACTGCACTTTTGGCACAGTTTGATCTCAATCTTTACTGTCTATGGATGCAAATGCAGTTTTTCAATGCATTGCATCTGACTTATCAAGAAATACATCATTTTTGTGATGTTGTTTTTTTTACAGGACATTCCAAAATAAGTTCGTCCTTTGTATATGAAAAGTTTAGTAGCCTTGCTAATACACAGTTTATCCAAAGATGTCCAAATCCTTTAGAGGAAACAGTAGATGATGTGGATGAACGAGAACTATCCAGGCTTTACACTGTGCCTCCATTTTGTAGTAGTGGTAAGTTTCGTAGTTTTACATTTTTTTCCCTATACCACACAATCATGATTTTTAACGACCCTAAGAAAGAAGGTTTTTGAAAAGATTGTTGGAAAAGGAGAAAATGCTGGTAACCAGCATTTTCTCCTTTTCCCACAATGTTTTCTACCTATTCAAGAACAAATACTATCATTTGAAAAACATTTGAGTTGTTGTCTGTATCTTTCTTCAATATGGACAGGTCTTAAATTATGCCATTTGATAAAGGGTTAAATTGATTGATTGATTTGTGTGTTTTATGCCGCTTTCAACATTACTTTAGTCATATCACAGCAACGGCTCACATACTGGTATTAATACATTTCCTTGGTTTCACCAGTACCAGGCTGGGGCTCTGAAGTGTCTTGTCCAAGGACACTTCCATGAAAAACCCAGTGGATACAGTGGGGCTCGAACCAGGAGCCTCCAAGTCACAAGTCCCACACTTTACACTGAGCCATGCAGGACCCCTAAAAAAGTTAAATAGTCCTCATTTAGGATAGATAAAATAGTGAACTGACGATAGCATTTTTTTGGGGTTAGGTTTTTTATAAACAAACATGTTTGATGTTATGGTATACAGTCCTTGCTTTGTTGAAATAACAGGAAAATAATATTGTTACAGTCTATTTCTCAGTTGTCAATGCTGATCTCTTTACCAAAATAAAAATGGTGTTTGAATGACCCTAAGGCAAAAGGCCTTTGAAAAAAAATTGAGAAAAGAGAAGCAGCATTTTTTTTTTCTTTTCTTTTCCCCAATATGTTTTCTATCCTTTCAAAGACAAACCCCATCATTTGCTCCACATGAAATTTAGTGTCTGCAAATTCTTTCAACGTGGGCAAATCTAAACTGTAGTTGCCTGATAAAGAGTTAAATTGCATCAAAGTTCTTATGCATGTGGTCCAGAAACTGAAATAACCATTGTATAAGAGACATTAGCTCATTACCTCTTTAACTCTTTATTATACGACAAAATTTTGGAAAGGACCAAATTAAAAGCATTTGCACATGACAAATTTAATGGTGCTAAAATAATTATTTCTCTCTTTGATAGGGTAGAAAACATTGTGGAAAAAGGAGAAAATGCTGGTTCCCATCATTTTCTCCTTTTCCCACAATGTTTTGTTACGGGAGACCACTCCTTCATGCATGGCTTCATCCCGGTTTAAATACAATACCTAACAACTGTGTTAGGGAGAATTCTCTTTAGCTCAGTGGTTATGGTGTTGGCCTTTCGTCCGGGCGTTCTAGATTCGAATCCTGCCTGGTCCCTGTATTTCTGCTATGCATTTGTTCATTTGTTTCTTTGTTACAGACTTTGTTCATAAGATTGGGGCTCGTCTGGGATTGGCCATTGAGCCATTAATCCCAATTGTTGTCTAAAACGGACTTTCTGCCTAATAAGGCTTTGAGTCATCAATAAATGATGACTTTAAGAGGGGGTGTGTTACGGGAGACCACTCCTTCATGCATGACTTCATCCCGGTTTAAATACAATACCTAACAACTGCGTTAGGGAGAATTCTCTTTAACTCAGTGGTTATGGTGTTGGCCTTTCGTCCGGGCGTTCTAGGTTCAAATCCTGCCTGGTCCCTGTATTTCTGCCATGCATTTGTTCAATTGTTTCTTTGTTGCAGACTTTGTTCGCAAGAGTTTCCCAAAGCCCTCTTACTTAGGGTCGTTATAAGTTGGGATTGTGTGGTAAAGGATTAAACAAGTTTCCTTTTTAAAACATATGTGTAAACTTGGGAAATTAAAGGCCCAGTAGAGGCCAAAATATCAAAGCAGGTGCCATAATACATTTAAATTTTAAGCATACCATTTAAAAGTATGGAAAATATTGTAGAGATGACAGTCTGTTATTGTGTGGTCGGGCCATGTGTTAGTCGCTGGCAGAAAAAAGAATTTTAAAATCAGGCAAAAAGTAAACAAAAGACACAGTTACCTGGCAGGTTTTAATCCAGTTTCGAAATTAATTTCTCTGTCAGCAACTAACACTTGGACCGACCGTACAATGACAGATTGTCATCTACACAATAGTTTACATACTTTTAAATGGTATGATATAAATTTAAATGCATTTAAACACCCACTTTGTTTACTCTCGGGCTTTTTTGTTACTTTAAGCTTGAAATGATTTTGTTGTCTGATAAAATTTTGTCGTCTGGTAAAGAGATAAACATATTGGTTTTGTTTACTGTACAGAGATAAAGGATACTTTGCTCTCTTTTCTTGTAGATAGAAAAAGAAAGCACTCAACAGATGATTCTGCTGTGCCTTCAAAAAAGCAGAAATTGAATACAGGAGAGGAAAAGGTATGAATTTCTTGGGTTCTTATACAAGATCTAGGTAAATTGTAGCATTTCTATTTTATAAAGATCCTTTTTGCCCACAAAAACCTTTGTTTTGGGTGCTTAACTCTTTAAAAGACAAGATTCTAGAGACAAAAACGACAAAATGATATCCAGTCCAAATTGAAAGCATTGGTAGACGACAAAATAATTGTGACTCAAAAATTGAAACTTGTTGTGGGAAGAGTGTCTCCTCCTTTTCTTACAATGTTTTTAAAAGCCTTTTCTCTCTGGGGCATTGAAAGTGACTCAAAAACTGAAATTTGTTTTGGGAAGAGTAAAAAACATTGTGGAAAAAGGTGAAAATGCTGGTTACCAGCATTTTCTCCTTTTCCCACAATGTTTTCAAAAGTGTTTTCTCTCAGGGTCGTTAAAAGTCAAGATTGTGCGGTAAAGGGTTAAATGACAACTCATGACCAAGTTTTAAAGAAAACATTGTGGTATGTCATAGCCATTTTGTTGTCTACATCATCTTCATGTTTGTGTGAACATCTTTGACATTATCTGATATGTCTGTCATTTCTGAATTATTCAATATTAGTTGTTTTCTTCACCTATATCCTGCTAAATAACTAACATGAAATGTTCAATTTGATAGTAAACACCAAAATATTGCCATTTCAAAGTCATGTTTCAGTGAATAATATTTCATTGTCGGATAGTGTAGATCCAAAATCAGACTGCACATTCTGTGCAGTCTGATCTTGATCTACACTATCGGCTAAAGGTCAGTGAGTCGCGCTTAGCAGCCAAAGGGTTAATATTGGTGAGTTCTGATTGGCTGAATTTTTTTTTCATAGCTCCATGAGAAAAAAAAAACCTTGCATTGCTTGAACTACTTTGTTGTCAAACTAATGTAAACCAACATGTAAATGAGATTTTATAATGGATTTGTTTCCAATTCTATACCAAGTCCAAAGATCTAATGCTCTAAGTTTATTTTCTCTGAATTCCATAAATTGAAAAAAATATCCAACAAATTCATAAAGTCTAAGAGAAAACTGAAAACTCATTGTCAGTTTACTGGTTATGAATAATCTAATTTTTCAACTAACTTCAAGCGTATTAAACTTCTTATGATAGATCTACTAACTCTGCGATGTTTAATTCTATGATGATGTCATGAATTACACAATTTTATTAAGTCATGAACAAGCCGTTGTCCCATACTATGAACATTTTTATCAATGAAATGTGCTGCAATATTGATTTACAGAAAAATGAAATGCAGTTAGTAAGGTTATGATTTATGTGGGAATTTGTTGTTTGTGATATTGAATTATAACAGAATTTTTTTGTTTTCATGGAGGTATGAAAAAAAAAAAAACCTAATCACAGAAAAATTCCCTTCATTTCTTAAAATATATATTTTACTTCAAACTCTGACCATTTGTTAACCCTTTACCACACAATCCCGGGTTTTAATGACCCTGAGGAAACACCGAAAATATTGTGGGAAAAGGAGAAAATGCTGGTAACCAGCATTTTCTCCTTTTCCTACAATTTTTTACTTTCTACCATTGGAAAGAAAAAATTCAGGTTTTGAGTACATGTATTTTTTGATACATCATCTTCAAATGCTTTAAATTTTGGCAAGTCTATCACTTTTTTGTTTGATTAAGGGTTAACTATTGAAAGTGTAATTACCCAAACTAGAAGAGAAGTTAACCCTTGGAAATATTTTGGACACAGAATTACATATGCTGTTTCTGTACAGTTGGCAGATGATGGCATCTACTGGAAAATCAACAATGATAGATTTCATCAGTATTTTAGAGATCAGCTGTTTATTAAAGCCATTTGTAACAAAATAGATAAGGTGAGTTTCTTGAACATTATCTTGTTTCCGACTATAAAGGTGACATGGAATTGCAAACACCATGTTGTGGGAAAGCAGCCAGTGGCTTGGTGAGAATATTGAGCAAAAGTACTGGTAAAAGAAACTTAAGGAAAGCATGGATAGATGCACTGGCTGTTATATATCTGAAATAATGTTGAAAACAGCATTAAACACCATACAAATATACAAGTAAAATGCACAAACAATCATTTGTGATGTATAGACTCAGTTTTTCCCATACGATAAAATTTAAGACTCATCCAAGTTGAAAGCATTGGCAGATGACAAATAAAATTAGTTTCAAAAGTTAAAACAATCTTTTCAGAAGGTAGAAAACATTGTTTGAAAAAGAGAAAATGGTGGTTACCAGCATTTTCTTTTTTTCCCACATTGTTTTCAAAAGCCTTTTTCCTCATGGTGGTTAGCACATGGGATTGTTTGGTAAAGCATTGAGTGAGCAATCTCTGGTATGAATATCATTCACTTTTGAGCACTGCTGTTGTTTGATTTTTCCCCCTTTTTCTTCAGATATATTTCATATCAATCAGTCCAAAGTAATGCAACTCATGGTACAAGGCCTCAAAAGTTTGAAATTATCTGTTGAAACCATTTGCAGACTACAGTTTGAACAAAGCCAATATTATGAGATTTGGCTTTTTGTTGAGCTGAAACCATTGTATGAAAAAGAGAAAGTGCTGGAACCAGCATTTTCTTTTTTGTCTGCAATGCTTTCATAAACATTCTTACTTTGGGTTTTTTAAGAACACGGGATCATTAACCCTGTACCAAACGACAAAAATTTTGCACAGGTTCAAATTGAAAGAACTTGCAGACGACAAATTAAATATTGCTCAAATGCTGGAATTTGTGTCTGAAAGGGTAGAAAACACTGTGGGAAAAGGGAAAAATTGCTGTTTGGCAGCATTTTCTCCTATTCCCACAATTTTTTCAAATGTTTTAGTCTTCAGGGTTGCTAAAACTCCGGATTTCTTGGTGAAGGGTTAAAGGGTTGTTAAAGAATTGAAAGATCGCAATTAAATGTGTACAATTTGTTATCCAGACATTTTGTGGTTTCTATGTAGAGAGCAGGAAGTGTGTTACAGACAATGTTACGACTAAGTGAAGTTAAGACAAATGGTATTTCTCTCATGTCTCATCCAATGAGTTTTACAGAGGTGAGTAAAAGTTCATCCACAGGCCTCTGGAGCTCTGTTGGTCTATCACAGAATACTGAAATTTTCATTGGTCAATCATGGAACACCTTTCCTGAAAATAGTACATTATTGTATACTATAAAGAGGCCATGCATCAATGTGCTATTTTTAGTAATGGTGTTCAACTGAGCTTCAGTGGCCTATGGTTAACCCTTTACCGCACAATGCCAACTTTAAATGACCCAGGGAGAGAAGCCTTTTGAAAACATTGTGGGAAAGGAGGAAATGCTCAGTTTGGACAAGGCTAAAATTTTGTTGTCTGGTAAAGGATAAATTTTCCTTTCTTGTATGCTGTAAAGCCTTTACCAGACAATCCTGTGTTTTGAAAACATTTAAGAGTTGAATTTTGAAAACATTATTGAAAATGGAGTATTCATTCCATGCAGTCTGATCTCTTCTATGCGTAGGATACATGTTCTGTGCAATCTGATCTCCATCTATACTAAACACAAAATCAGCTTTGATACTCAGGAGTTCAGGGGTAATTAGGAACTAAATGTTTGGTCTTGTTTAAGGATAAAAATGGTCTGTGTTAAGACAATAATCTTATAGTAGGTAATGAGTTAATAAGTTATACTATTGGTATATCTAGTCTGTTTTTCAAATACATGTACATATATTAACTTCACCCTTCACAACACAATGCCGACTTTTAACGACCCTGGGAAAGAAACCTTTTGAAAACATTGTGGGAAAAGGAGAAAATGCTGGTAACCAGCATTTTCTCCTTTTCCAACAATGTTTTCTACCTTATAGAAGAAAAATTGCACCATTTGAGCCACATTAAAATTGTCGTCTGCAAATGCTTTCAATTTGGACAAGGCTGAAATTTTGTCGTCTGGTAAAGGGTTAAAACCTCTAGGTTTCTTTGGAATAAGCCCCATAGTGATTCTTATTGTTGTAATTAATATCAATTTTCAGATTTTCCAGGGCATACCAAAAGACCAGAGCATTACAAAAAGACTGTGTGAGCAGTATCTTACATTGATGGTTGAGGACTCGGTATGTGGCATTTTTTCCTGTCCAGTATTTTTGTATTGTAAATGTTAACCAAATTTATGACAATTGAAGTTTTATTTCAGAAGGTCACTTGCCCATAGTACACCAAAATAGACATTTTACTCATATGAATGGTCACACTCTGTTCAACTAAACAGTAGGGTCCTGCTTGGCTCAGTGTTAAAGTATAGAACTGTAACCTGGAGGCTCTGAGTTTGAGCCTATTGGAAGCACTTGGTTTTTCCTTGGAGTGTTCTTGGGCAAAACATGAATATTTGAGCTGGTGCTTTAATATGACTGAAATAGTATTGAAACTGAAAACCCCATTCAACCAATCAATCAATCAATCAATCAAACAGCAAAACAATCAGTCAACTTAACCACACAAAAATCAATTATCAGGTTTTTACAGATTTACTGCATAAGGACATGCCCTCCAATGTAATAAAAATTGAATGAAGGCTTTAAGAATTGACCTGGCAGGGTGGGGCTAACCTTTGATATAAGTCGACCAGTTTATTTTTCATTTTAGAGGCCTCAAGCCAGTTTGGAATTGTTCATCGTAAATTTATGTAAACACATGCATCATAGCATAACTTGATCGATCCTATGCTTTATTGACTAAGGCTACTGAGGATGACTTCCAAATAGCCTAATTTACCTCAATCTAAAATGCAGTGAGCCGTAACATAGCTTTGCCCTGCCAGGTCAATCCTTACCGCCTATAACTGTTCAGGAAAGTGTTAAATAAATGAAATGGACCTTTGCAATTCACCCTTTTACCAAACAATTTTCAGTTCTTGAGAGGCATTTTCTCCTTTTCCAACAATGCTTTCTAAACTACCTCTGACATATTCCATCATTTTAGCCATATGCACTTTGTCGTCTGAAAATGCCTTAATCTGAGCAAGTCTATAGATTTGCTTTTCAGTATTTAAGGATGAGGAAATACAACCCAAATATTAAGATTTTAAGGCTGCCTCCTGTTTTCTCAAAAATCTCCCACAGAAAGTTTAAATGTATAGTTTTATTGATAATCTGAAGGTTTCAAACTGCTTAACTGTGTACTGGTTACTTTACAAAAATTTTTAGACTCTGCAAATTGGAAGCATTTTTACAGGGGAACTGGTGGTTACCAGTATTTTCTCCTTTTTGCAGTGTTTTCAAAATCCTTTTTTCCTCAGGGTTTTCCAGTGCCTGGGGATGATTTGGTGAAGGGTTAATTTATCAAAAAATTCTTCTGTCATTTACCTCCATTTTTCTTTTAATTTCAGACAGGATTTATCATGAAAGTTGGAGATAGTGGTGGAGGTACATACTGTATCAGTATCTTTTTAGTATGCATTTAGGAGTTTAATGGATCAAGTTTAGTAAGGCAAAGGGCTTGTAGTTCTTTGTTGGTAAGGTTTTCAACCCTTATTCTGCTGAATTTTATTTGTGGATGATTGCGTAAATAGACTCCGCTAAATTTATTGTCATTGAGCTGGGTTTATATGACAAAAACTAGTGATAAAGTAGCCAATAGTGTAGAGCAAGATCAGACTTTACATACATGCAGTCTGATACTGCTTTACACTCTCCGCAAAATAAATATTGGATCGCAAATGGCAGGATAAGGTTTAATAAAGTTTTCGACATAATTTCAGTTATATTGTTGTGGTCAGTGCAACTATCCATTTTTTCCTGTCACATTTACGTGTACCATGTTGTCTGCAAATGCTGTCAAAATGGACAGGACCAGTATTTAGTGTATAGTAAAGGGTTAAAAGTTTTAACTGTAAATTATTAACTTCTCAATCCTACTTGTAACTACAAATTAATAATTATATTAGCAAGATGTAAATGCTACTTGTAAATTGACACTTGAAGGTGTTATGTAGATCTGTATGATTCTCCCACCATATGATACCTTTTCCTTGAGCAACATTTCAGATTTTATGAAAGCTCTTGAGACGTTGTTACAGGCCCATGCAGAATCTGTTGTTCAAGAAAGGTAAGATATTGTATAATACTGCTTAGTTCATGCTTTCCGGTAGGATATCGAGAAATAGCGGTGAAAATATTTTTCGATATTCCATGGGTACGACCAGTGAAAATACCGATTTTTATATTCTAGTTACCTAGGTAAAATGTGCATGACTCACAACCAGATGGAAATATGACGTCATTTACCTTACATTTCTCACGCTTAACGTAATATTGTAATGCGTTGCTATGCGGAGGGGGTACGCCACGGGGAATAACTGAAAAAACTGTACTGGATTTTGATAAAGTTCCTCCCAGAAAGGGTTAAAAGCATGAAATAAATAGAATATTTGTTTTTTTCGGTGAAAGATCGAAATTTATTTCATCTCATGAACATCATCGGTAATATTTTCACTCGTGGCTGTGCCACTCATGAAAATATTACCGATGATGTTCACTCGAAGAAATAAATTTTGATCTTTCACCGAAAAAAACAAATATCCTCTATTTATTTAGCTTTTTTTCATACATCTAACTTATACCTTATTTGCAGTTTGGAAGAAGGGAGGAGAGGATTTTGTGATAACTTAATGAATTTCACGTTCAGGGAGATTTTCTTTCTTTCATTTCATTAGCTTGTTACATTATTTTCATATGTAGTCATGTTTTAATCATATCATTTACAGTTTACCACACAAACTGGAGTTGTATGGAAACTTTGTGGGAAAATGTTGAAATTAAATCTTTAAAACCAGCATCTTCCCCTGTTGCCACAATGTTGTTCGTCATTTCAGACAGAAGTACTTTTTTTGTGCTACCATTTATTTGTCCTCTACAAATGCCTTCAATTTTTGTTGTTTGGTAAGTAGTTAAGCCATATTTCATGTAGATTACCCAAGAATGTTTTCACAGTAATCTTCTGAACTTTTTAAGATGTTGAGTTAATGTTCTTGCCCATTGATAGCAAAATAGTAAAATTTGAAGCTTTTTTCTATATTTCCTTTTTTTTTTCTTGTTTTCAGATTTGGTTCTAAAAGTTTGAGAATATTCAGAACTTTGATTTTAAAGAAACATTTGGAGCAAAAACAGGTTAGCATGGTCTTTCAGTTCCTGTATGTGGAATTCTTAGTTTATTTTTCATCGATTGTGAAGTTCTTACAGTTTATATTCAATACTCTTGACATTTGCTTCCTTGAAACCTTGACCAGCACTTGCACCGTGATGTAGGTAGTTTCAAAGGTTGACCCAGCTCATTGCGGGATTCAAACATGAAACCTTTGATATGAGAGGTAAAAACTCCACCCATACACTACTGTGTACGGTCATGGACATCTTGCACTGAAATACAAATTTATGATCTTTGTTTGATCTTTGCCATTGATGGGAAGGATGGTGAAGAGCAGATAACGGTTCGAATATCTCTGCATATAAGTAGTAAAAGGGGAACCCATACAACAAGGTAATAAGGGTAGGTAAGAATCAAAATGTTTTGACACAGTTATGCCCCTTTATTGATTTAGAATTTTCACTCAAAATCAATGTATTTCTAAATGCAACTGCAGCGGAGCTTTGGCACCCGCGTGCGGTGCTCTTGTTGTCCTTTTTACAGGATTTTATCTCACAGGTATAGATGCTCTTTTGTGTATATAATCTGTTACAAAAAAAAAAACATTTGAATAAACAAAACATATGAAAAATTGATATTCAACATTAGTTAAGGTTGAATATCTCTGTATATATAAACACAGTAGCAGATGGCTAAAATGCCTTTTTATTTACAGTTTCTTTCAATTGCCACAATGTTTTCAAAAGTGGTCTGCTTATTGCAATTTCTGTGTGAATTACTGTAGATGATTAATTATAAATGAAACATGAACACAATGGAATGTTATCTTTTCTTGATGTTTGACTTGTATCTACAGATAGAGGAAATGGCCATGATTCCAGCAAAAGAAGCAAAAGAACTGTTATACACCATGTTTTCTCAGAAGTTTGTCTCTATTACAGTATGTACAGTTATAGTACCTTTATTGTTGATTTTGTAGCGAAGTTTAGTGCCATTTTAACAGCTTAGGTCATATCACAGTGGTCAAAGCACCTACACACGTTTCGTGGCTTTCTCACACCAGTATTGACACAACCTTCTTTCCAAGCCACTGATTACTTTCTCACATGCATCAGAGATGAGAGGCAAAAAATGGCCAGAAAGAAAGTTTACCTCAACCGGGTATCGAACCAGCGGCCACCAGGTCACATATCGGTTTCGTTGACCACTGAGCTACCAAGCCATGCAGTTATAGTATCACTTAATCTTGTACTACATAATCTCTAGTTTAAACAACCATGAGAAAAATATAAAAATCTTTTGAAAACAATATTGGAAAAGAAGAAAATGCTGGTAACCAACATTTTCTTCTTTTCCCACAATGTTTTCACACCTCAAACACAATGAATTGAACCACGTTTTTCTTCTGCAAAAGCTTTTGATTTGGGCAAGCCTTTTGTAATTTGTTAGAGTTAAATTACATGTATTAATTGTTTTGGCTATATAACTAACCACTGAATGAATAACATTGGAAGGAAAGGAAAATACATGTATTGACTATCACTGCTTTGGAAAACATTATGGTAACAGACAGAAAAACTTAAATGGAACAAATTAATTGCAGATATGGTAAGAATCTTGCATAAAACAGGGGACAGTGTAGATCCAAGATCAGATCGCACTTTCTTTGCAGTCTGATCTAAATCTACATTGTAAGCAAAACAAAATAATACTTATGACTCCAAATTTATTCATTGGAACCTTATTTAAAATTTCTCTGTAAGCATTACAGATTTAAGTTATACTTTCAGCTTCATTATTTTAACTTTAATGACAGGAAAATTTTTCTCTGGTTTACTTACAGTTAAATGATAAAGTAATGACATATATTCCAAACTTTTCTTTCCTATCATGTTCTGAACTGAGGCTGATAACATATATGTATGTGAGAGAAAAAAGATTGACACTGTGTAGAGACAGTATGACACATGGAGAGGTTGTTGATATTTTAGCAGATAAATTAATGTTATTTGACTATCATTCTTATTCATTATTTGCCAGTATTGATTGAGTTTTGCTTTTAATTTTGTCAGATGATAGCAATTTTATTTCATTCTATTCAGGAACTATCTAAAACCCCAGATCATGCTCCAACAAGGACATTCTATTTATTTCGAGTTGATATGGAGCAGTTAGCTAGATTGTTACTGGAACATTGTTACAAGGTAACTACCTAGTCAAGATGTAAGATACATTTCTCTCCCAAAAAGTTGTCAAGTTGTTTACCAAAGGGTGGACCAATATAGTTTTCTTGCCACACTCTGCATTTTCTCCTTTTCCACAGTGTTTTCCACCCTTTCAAAGACAATTTATGTCATTTCAGCCACACTGAATTTCTTGTCTACAATTGCTTTCAATTTGGACTAGTCTTAAATTTGGTTGTCTGTTAAAACGTTATTTCTTTGCTACAAAGTCCTGGGTTTTTTCAACCCTGATGAAAAGGCTGCTGAAAACATTGTGGAAGAAGGAGAGAATGCTGCTATCCAGCATTTTCTCCTTTTTCCATAATGTTTTCTACCCTTTCACTAACAACTGGTAAAAAGTTACTTCTTTACTACAGTCTTGAGTTTTTTCAACCCTGATGGAAAGGGTTGCTGAAAATTTTGTGGGAGTAGGAGAGAATGCCACTATCAAGCATTTTTTCCTTTTTCCATAATTGTTTTATACCCTTTCACTAACAAATGCTTTCATTTGATTAACATTTAATATGTTGTCTCGATATGCTTTTATTTTTGGACGGGTCTAAAAAATTTTGCTGTGAGATAAAAGAGTTACATAAGTATGTATACATTTTTTTCTTTTTACCAGGCTATGGCCAATGCATTGCTTAAAAGAGAAGCAGAGATACAAGAACACAGGAGGTTGATGGAAAAGCAGGAGAGAGTGGATGCCATCTTGTCCACAGTGGAGGACAAGACACAGAAAGACGAGATCTTGCAGACAATAACGCCAGCAGAGAATACACAACTTACAAAATTAAAACATATGCTTCAAATGTAAGTTCTTACCACTGAAGATTGTTCTGATTCTGTGTTTGTGTGGGGAACATGCAAGCAGTTTGGAAAGATTATTTCTTTACCAATCAACAAAATTTTAGACTGGTCCAAATTGAAAGTATTTGTAGACGACAAATTAAAGGTGGCCTAAATGAAGAAAATTTGTAGTTGATAGGATAGAAAACAATGTGAGAAAAGGATAAAATGCTGGTTGCCAGCATTTTATCCTTTTCGTACATTGTTTTCAAATGCCTTCTTCATCAGGGTCATAAAAAGGCGGGATTGTTTAAGGGTTATTCAACTTAATTACCATACAAAGAAACACTAAAAGTGCATGAAAAGCTACATGGACACTGACTGCCATGTTGTAACAAAATCTGGTTGAAAACGATATAACACTGCAAAAATGCATGCAAATTAAATGTAAGTACACTGATATGGTCTGCAACATCCGAAAAGGGGCTTTCAGACATTTGCGTAAAGTGTCGTCTGAGACGGCACTTTGTCAACATTAGATTTTGTCCTACAGTAGACTTGCATGAAATATAAAATCACACACAATTGGAAAGTGCCGTATCAAATCAGCCTGTGCAAACTGCGCAGGCTGATCTGAGACAGCACTTTACATCAACATTAGATTTTGTCCTACAACAGTGTTGGGTGAAATAGAAAATCACACAGGATTGGAAAATGTCGTCTCAGATCAGCCTGCGAGGACTTTGCAGGCTGATCCAAGAAGACACTTTACTGTTCTTCACTGTTCCTGGTTTAATCAGTCTTGGACTGGGACTCTAAGTGTCTTTCACAAGGACAGTCCCATAAAAAACCGAGAGCCTTGGGTGACGATTGAACACAGGGCAGTTTGGTTATAAATTCAGTACCTTCAGTACCTTGAACCTTGAAATAACACCCCCTGAACTTTTTTCATATAACAAAATTTATACTTTTCCCAATTGAAAGCATTTGCAGACAGCAACAGGAGATTGGGATGGAATTTGGCTTTTAAAGCGTAGAAAACACCAGGGGAAAAAAAGACAATGCTGGTTATGAGTATTTTCTTCTTTTCCCTTTGTTTTCAAAAGCCTGTTTACCCAGGATGACTGACCTGGTATGCAGCTCAGTCTGTATGATATGGGGCAGGGGTCTATGGTTGGATTGTGTGAGTAGGACATATGACTTCGCACCAGGTCACGAGCTTTCTCTGTAATACCCAACAATGACTTTCCAAGCACTCTGACTATAGGGATAGTACATGTACATGCACATGAAGTGTTCTGGCAAATCAGGGTTTTATGCATCTCCGTGATGTATTATACGAAGAATGTCATCACATACTGATAGATTCATACAGAACCATTTGGTCTAACAACCAGACATCATGAGGTAGAATGGTCCTCAGACATGCAGAAAATTGACCAACAGCAAAACATTTAATTGTAATTTATTTTTTGAAGGTTAGAAAACATTATAAGGAAAGGAGAAAATGCTGGTTACAAGTATTTTGTCCTTTTCCTACAATGTTTTCAAAAGACCTTTTCCCTAGGGTGGTTAAGAGTTGGGATTGTTAGGTAAAAGGCTAATACATCAGCAGAAAGTATCAACCCATGTCAACCAGCACAGTCGGCTTCTATTAGGACACGTCTAAAATTTTGACGATTGGTAAAGACTTAACCCTTTACCACACGACAAAATTTTAAACTGGTCCAAATCGAAAGCATTTTCAGACGACAAAATAAAAGTGACTGAAAATTTGAATTTTTGTGAAGGGTAGAAAACATTATGGGAAAAAGAGAAAATGCTGGTTACCAGCATTTTCTCCTTTTCCCACAATGTTTTCAAAAGGCTTCTCTCTCAGGGTCGTCAAAAGTTGGGATTGTGTGGTAAAGGGTTAAGCCAGCTTTTCACAGAGGATGGCTCATGTATTCGGTGTTCTGCCATGTAATGGGTAAAGTTTCGGTTTGCCATTTATTTTGACTGACAAGATGAGAAAATATGCAGTACCTACAGGCAGCCTTGTAAAAATTTTTGGGTCAGTGTAAAGCCTGTAAGTTGTTGTACCAAGAATAACTGAGCCATACTCTGGCAATAGGGGGTTAAATGCATCTCTTGTGAGACATTATACCTAGCAAGTTATCACATAATTATGGATCGATAAAATCCATTCTTTCAAACAACCCCTTGAATAATCAGATAGAATGGTCCTTGGACATGCAGAAAATTTACCAAATGCAAAAGGTTTGACTGTGCAGGCTGACCTGGGTCATTACTTTTTCGATCACAATTAGACATCTTCTTCAGAGCTTGGTTCAAGCGTATATCTCATAACTATTTACCAAATAATCCTGTGTTTATACATTGAGAAAGAGTGCAGTTGTATACATTAGGAGAAAAGGAAAAATGCTGATAACCAGTACTTCCTCCATTTACAATGTATTCTACCCCTTCCAAGACAAATGTCATCATTTGAGTCAAATTTAATTTATTGTCCGGAAATGCTTTCAATTTGGTCATTTAAAAAAATTGTCATCTGATGAGGGTTTACTACTGGACAACAATAGCTTATTTGTATGTGTCTTATGCATTTTTCAACATTATTTCAGTCATATTGCAGCAGTCAGTGCACCTGTTCATGATTTTTTTAGTTTCTTTGACTCTTTACCATACAACAAAATTTTAGACTCAACTAAACTAAAAGCTGTTGCAGACAATTTAAATTTAGCTCAAAAGTTGAACTGTTGTTGATAGGATAGAAAACATTGCAGGAAAAGGAGAAAATGCTAGTTACCAGCATGTACTCCTTTTTACTTACAATGTTTTCAAAAGCCTCCTTGCTTAGTGCTGTGGATTTTTTGCTACAGGGTTAACCAGTACTTTGCATAATCAGAGGTGAGAGATGAATCTTGTTGCAATGACCATCATCAGTCATCAGAAAGAAATCGGCTGAGCAGGGGATTCGAACCAGTGACCTCTGGTCTCAAGCTCTGTACGCTACCAACTGCGCTACTAGGCTCAGCTGACAGTGTACAGGAGAAAAAAATCAGGACCCATGCTCTGTGCAGTGTAGTTGTGATCTGCACTGTTGGCTAATGCTCATAAATCATTTCCTTGGCACATGAAGGACTTAAAATTTTGAGAGAACAACCTTATCAAAATGTAAATTTTTGCTGTTTCAGGTTGGAGCAGTCAGAACTTCAGCTACATGACACAATCTTTGTTCTGGAGACATATTTGTTCTACAAGGAAGAAAAACGGAGAAATAAAATGTAGAAGATCGTACTTTTAATAAATACTTTATTTCAAGAACAAACATGTTATTGTTCATCTTTGTTTTATGTGTATATATATTGACATTATTCTTAACAACCTTTTCAGTTAATATAAAGAATAAGTGAGCTAATAGATAACCTGCTCAGGGTGGCAATCACATCCACAACCTCCAGGTCAAGAAAAAAAACACAGTATCACAAAAGCTATCTCCTTGGCAATGCACCAACCTTATTAAAAATATACCATCCAAGCAATGTACATTTGTACATGTACATTAAACTGTAAGAAATCTGTATTGCAATAGTTTCCGAGAGATAACAAGACTAGCCCCCCAAAGTGTCATCCTCTTTAACAGGCCAATATAATGTTCATAAACTCAAACCTGTCTAATCAAGTATTATTCATATTAAATATCAATGGAGTCTGAAAAAGAGTATTTGGACAAAACAATTTCCAAACAAGAGGGCCAGAATATTTCCAAATTTTTTTCTCTACAAAAACTCATATGAAAGTTATAACTCCAAGGGAGGGGCCATTTTTAGTCCAAGGTCTGTAATTAGGTGAATCCTGGTAGAGGTCCACTCAATGAAACTACATACCAAGTAATACAGGTCTTAGTAGAATGGTTATAAACAATAAGGCATTTACAGTTTCCTGTAAAAGGTGTGACCAAAAAGGGCAGGGCCAATTTTGACTCGCGAGCTAGATTTTTTAAATAAATCTGGAGGTGATCCATTTGAAGAAGGTACCTACCAAATTTGGTATTCCTCACATAGGTAGGAACAAGATTTCTTTTTTTAATTTTTTGTTATAAAACCATACATAAAACTTGTGACCCCTTGGGCGTTTTTGCTGTAAAAGTGTATGTAAAACTTGTAACTCAATTTTGACCCAAGAATTATGATTTAACAATCTTAGTAGATGCCTACTAGATGACAACACATGCAAAATATTGCAGCTGTAGCTCTCACAGTTAGGAACAAGGACATTTTTAAAGTTTTTGCTATGTAAGCCTATATGTATGTAAAACATGTGATCCCTGGGGCAGGGCAAATTTATTCCCAGGGCTATAATTTGAACAACTTTAATAAATGTCTACTAAATGAAGCTACATGTACATGCAATATTTGGTAGCCCAATGCCTTGTGGCCTTGTCGGAACCAGATGATTGAGTTTTCAGTTTTTAAACCATTGTAAAAGTTGTAACTCCTGGGACAGGGCAAATTTTTGCCCAAGGGATATACCTGGGACAATCTTGGTAGAGGTCCACTAAATGAAGCTACATACAAAATTTAGTAGACTAAGGCCCTATGGTTCGCAACAAGAAGATATTTAAATTTTTCATGACAATAAGCCTATGTAAAACTTGATTCTCCAGGTGGGCTAATTTTTACCCTAGGGCTATAATTTGAAGCATTTTGGTAGAGGTCAATAAATGATGCTACATGCCAAATTTGCCTCGACATGCAACATGCTTTGTCCCTGACCCCATTTAGATGGTAGCAGAGTTAATGAAACGTCCTATTTAGTAAATGGATGAATACACCCCTAAGCTTTCAAAATGTGATTTTCAAAACACATTGAAAAAGAGATTTTGTCTGTCTATCTACAGTCTTGAAAATCTGATTACAAAAATAATGGATATCACTATTAAATAAATCGGAAATCACAGTTCTGGTCAGGAGTTGTTGCTCTTCTGTTTACAACATTCACTGTTCTCTTTCCATGAACAAGTTCCATCTTCATAAATTTCCTGTGAAGCATAAACATAAAGAGTGAGCTATAAGTATGTCAAAAAAGTCTAAGAGCAAACCTTACTACTCATCATCATTTGTCCAACTTCACGTAAATCTTGAGCTTCCAGATGCATTGTTGGTTCAACCCTTTCCCATGCGATAAATTTTGCTCTCCTCTATCAGAAAGCATCTGCAGGTAACAAACTCAAAATAAGTACAGATGAACTGATGTTCTCTGAAATGGTACAAATGGTACAAAACATTGTGGAAAAAGGAGAAAATGCTGGTTGCCAGCATTTTCTCCCTTTCCCACAATGTTTTCTAATGGCTTCTTACCCAAGTTTGTTAAAACACATAATTGTTTGGTAGAGGCTTAAATGCCTAAAACAATCTACAACTTGCCAATATTTTGTTTTAACCTGTTGGAGAGAAAAAAAAAGTCCATGCTTTGTAAAGGCCAATATTGTCATAATATTTTCAAGATTCAGTCTGGACTATTTTGATACAATTTTTTCAGTAGCATCCTAATCAAAGTGATTCCAAACAGAAGATATGGAGTAATAAATGGAGAAAGATTGTTTAGGATACGATTTCCCATAACTTTCAACATTATTTCAGTATTACCACTGCTACAGTTCACTTATCCATGTCTTTCCCAGGTTTTGCTTGTTCAAGGTTCAGGCTCTGCTCTGCCTTGCTAAAGGATGTTAACTAAAGAAAAGTGCAGACAGTTGAGGTCAAAGTTATAGTTTTCTGATTTAGAATGAGCCACACTCTGTGAAAAAGGGATTGGCTGCATCCGCCAAGAGTATCAACCCATGTCAGCCTGTGCAGTTTGGGCAGGCTGACCTGGGACAACACTTTATCTTTTTGGTCAATTTCCTGCATGTCAAAGGACCAATCTACATAATGATTCAGACACTTTTTAGACAAAATGACTTGCTTCTGGGAGATTCGATAAACCCCCTTTTCACAAAGCATGCCTCAAGTACATGTATAATAGCCATGGAGCCATGAAGGACTCCTTGGTGAAGGGTTACTATACCTTTTTCCATATAGGGACGGTTTCTTTGAGTGTATCTATACCAAACTGTACAGCCTCTAAACTCTCCTGTCTGTGAGGTGAGGACACAGCAATAACAACACTTGCCTCTGTTATTGGTACAACACTGCCAACAATTTATGAGAAGAAACAGATGTAATTTATACCTTAACTCTTTACCAATACCAAACGACAAAATTTTGGAATTGTCAAATTTGAAAGCATTTGCAGACAACACAATAACTGTGACTGAAAAATTGCAGTTTGTTTTGGAAGGGTGGAAAACATTGTGGGAAAAGAAGAAAATGCTGGTTACCTTAGTTAAAACTTTTGTTATTTGTAAATGTTATGCTTGTCAATGAACATTCTACACCCATATCCAGTCCATCATCAGACAAATTGAAATTTTCTGGTGTTACGGAAGATCACTCCTTTCTTACTGCATAGCTTCTTCTTGAATGAAATCAATACCTAACAACTGCTCTACAGAGAATTCTCACTAGCTCAGTAGTTACTGTATTGGTCTTTTGGGCCTCAAAAAACCGAGATTTTTGTGGCAAAGGTTCAAATCCCAGATCACTCCTTCCTTACCGCATAGCTTCTTCGAGTATGGAATCAGTACTTAGAAACTGCTTTAGGTAGAATTCTCTTTAGGTCAGTGGTTAGTGCATTGGTCTTTTGAGCCTCTATAAAACGACGATCTTTGCCGCACAGGTTTGAATCTCAGCCATGGCAGTTTGTATTTCACCTATGCATTTGTAGCAATGAATGAATGAATGAATGTTGTTTTATGGCGCATCGACAGCTTCGGTCATTTAGCATGCACATCTGTGTTAAAAGATAGTAAAAGTGGGATTTTAAACTGAAAAAGGTTTGAATACATTTATAATAGTAAAAGAGCTGAATTAAGAAGAATTATGTGTGATCTTAATATGTATAAAGGACATTATTGAGTGACAGGGCAATCCCTATCTACTCAATAGTTTTAAATGATAAGAGTTAAGAATGTGATAAAAAAGTATGAAGTAAATGCTGGATTGATAGTAAGAAGTCTTTAAATGAAGTAGAAATATGTGTCATTTATAATGTGCATAAAATATGATATTGAGTAGCTGGGCATTCCCTGCCTACTCAAGAGTTTTAAAAGGTAAAACTGACGATATTGCTTTTTCTTGGAAATGAGTGTTAAAACTGGTAAAGATTGGAGCCTCCAATGGGATCAGTATACTCCCATTAAAGAGGTCCGTCCCTAATGAGATAAGATGCCCCCAAGAGGGCTAATCCTCCCATTAAGGAGATGCAAACTGAATATTAAAGGAATAAAGAATGTTGTAAAAAGATGGGTAAGAAACACAAGAGTAAATATCACAGTTTATTGTAAATGCCAATCTCTTTATGAAAGCAATGATAGATTCAACGCTGACAGAATCAAAAAGATTCTTTAAACTATCGACGTTGAAATATTTTGAATGAACTGGCTGAAAGTCAATGCAATCTAGTAGGATATGTTTTATAGAAAAGGATGCATTGCATGGAATACATTCAGGGGCATCATCTCTGGTCAAGAGCCAGGAATGTGTGATGCGTGAATGGCCAATTCGAAGTCGTGCAATTATCACTTCTCGACGAACAGACCTGTAAACGGGGTACCATTCACCAAGGGACGGTTTAACTGAATGCAGTTTATTGAAAACATCAGCATCCCACTGGGATTGCCAAGAAGATTGGATATGTGTTAAAACAGAGGATTTAAAATCAGTGTGTGGAACTTTAAAATCTGAAATGGGAAGGTTAAGTGCAGATTTGGCAGACCTATCGGCATTTTCATTGCCTTTGATGCCTACATGACTTGGAAGCCAGCAGAACACCAATCTATTCATAGAAGAAATCTGTGAGATCCTTTCGAGTAAACTACAGATTAAGGGATTCTCAAGGCATTGATTTGAAAGGGCTTGTAATGTTGACAAAGAGTCCGAAAAGATAATGAAACGGTTGGAATTAGAACGTTCAGCGAGATTAAGGGCAAGATCAATTGCTTTAATTTCAGCAGAGAAAATAGAGGAGTTGTTTGGAAGGCGACACTTTAGGCTCCTTTGTCCATACACAGCTGCAGCTGCTACAGAATTTCCTTCTTTAGATCCATCTGTATAGATGGGTTTGAAGGAAAAATAATGCTCCTTTATCTCGTTGTATCTAGCATGAAACACAGTTCTATCCGTGATAGACTTTTTGTCAGATGCAAGGTCAAATCTGAATTCTGCACTGTTTAGTGTCCATGGAGGGATTTCAGAGATTTTATAGTCGGCAATAGACTCAGTGTCTATGCCAAGGTTATCTACAATGGGCTCCATGCGGATACCAAATGGAGGAATAACATTTGGTTTCCTTTCAAAAAGATGTTTATATTGAGGTTTAAAAACAATGTTATGAGTTGGATTAAAACGATTGGACTTTAGTTTTAAAAGATATTGAAGCGAGAGTTTTTCCCTCCTGTAAGAAAGAGAAGGTTCATTAGCCTCAACATAGAGACTATTGACGGGAGAAGTTCTGAAAACTCCAAGTACAAGACGCAGACCTTCGTGGTGTATAGAATCGAGAATTTTCAGGTAAGATTTACGGGCAGATCCGTATACAATAGATCCATAGTCTAATTTGGAGCGAACTAAAGACCGATAAAGCCGCAAGAGGACTTTACGGTCTGCTCCCCATTCAGAATGGGCCACAACCTTAAGAAGATTAAGAGCCTTCTTGCACTTCTTTTTAAGTGCAGTGATGTGAGGAAGGAAGGAAAGCTTTCTGTCAAAGATGACTCCAAGAAAATTAAACTCAGAAACGACTTCAATTTTAGTTTTGTCCAAATACAGTTCAGGGTCTGGATGAACACCTCGTAGACTACAGAGGTGCATGCACTTAGTTTTGGACTTTGAAAATTTGAAGCCATTTTCATCAGACCACGTTTGGAGCTTGTTGAGACACTGTTGAAGTTGTCTCTCAATAATGTTCATATTTCGAGATCTGAAGCACATAACGAAGTCATCAACATAAAGGGAACAGTCTACACCAGGACAGATAGCTTTAACTATACTGTTTATTTTCACACTGAAAAGTGTAACAGAGAGAATACATCCTTGGGGTACACCAATCTCCTGTTCACGGGCTCCCGAGACAGTATTACCAACTCGGACACGGAAAAGACGTTCATCCAAGAAAGGTGAAATAAAAAGAGGAAGACAGCCTTGAAGACCAAAGTCATGCAAGTCTTTAAGAATTCCGTATTTCCAAGTCATATCGTAAGCACTTTCAAGGTCGAAAAAGACAGATACTACATGCTGTCTATTAATAAAGGCTTCTCTGACAAAGGTTTCAAAGCGGACAAGATGATCTATGGTACCAAGTTGGCTTCGAAATCCACTCTGTACATCAACGATGAGGTTGTTTTTCTCTAAAAACCAAACAAGCCTGTCGTTGACCATACGTTCTAAGGTCTTGCAGAGACAACTTGTAACAGCTACTGGCCGATAGTTAGTCGGGTCACTAGCATCCTTGCCAGGTTTTGGGATAGGAATGACTAGTGCTTCCCGCCAGGATGAAGGAAAAACACCTGACTGCCAGATATCATTGAAAATATCAAGTAAAACTGTGAGAGAAGTAAAAGGTAAATGTTTTAAAAACTGGTAATGAACTTTATCTGGGCCAGGAGAAGAATCGTGAGCTTTATTCAGAGCAGATTTTAATTCTTTAAAGGTGAAGAGTTTATTATAATGCTCTGAATTAGAAGAATTGAAATTAACTTTTTTCTTTTCTTCTCTGGCTTTATTCCTCTGAAACTTTTCAGAATAGTTTGCAGAGGAAGACTTTTTGCAAAAGGTGTCGGCAAGAGCATCAGCTATATCTTGGGGTGATTCCAACGAAGTATTGTTAACTTCAAGGTGACTAAGAGGGGGCTGGCCTTTGCCATTGATCTTTCTAATCATGTCCCAGGTTTTTTTAGTAGTAGTTCTACTATTTAATTTAGAGACATATTGTCTCCAAGCCTTGCGCTTACTTTCTCTAATCGTTTGTCGAGCCTTTGCTCTGGAAATACGGAATAAGTTATGATTTTCTTTGGTAGGCCTGAGGTTAAACTTTCTAAGGGCTTGTTTTCTGTCTCTGACAGCCTGTTTACAATCATCATTGTACCAAGGCTTGTCAGGACGTTTTGGATTTGTCGAGGTCTGAGAGACGGACTGTTTAGCTGCGTCAATTAATAGGGAAGTAAAAAGTTTTGCGGGATCATCGCAATCTCCAAATTTGTCATGTGTAATGGTCTGTTCACAGAGGGTTTCAAATTTATTCCAATTGGCTTTGGAAAGCTTCCATTTCTGCGGTCCTACACTGCTGGATGGTTGTGTAGATGAAAAGATAATGGGGAAGTGATCACTTCCGCACAAATCCTCAGTCACTTTCCAAGTGAAATTGGGAAGTAAGACTGGGCTACATAAGGTTAAATCAATAGAAGAGTAAGATCCAGTTGCTGGATGCAAGTAGGTTGACTTGTTATCATTCATGAAAGACAAAGAGTTGTTCGAAATGAAGCTCTCCAACTGTAAACCTCTCTGGTTAGTGTCATCGCAACCCCACATAACACTGTGACCATTAAAGTCCCCAGCAAGAATATAAGGGGATGGCAACTGGGAAATGAGGTCATTCAGATTGGTCTCATTGATAGGTGTGCTCGGGGGGAGATATAAAGAACACAGTGTAACAGCACTGTGTAAAGATAACCTGATGGCAACAGCTTGCAAGTTTGTGTTAAGAGAGATAACTTTATGAGGAATGTTGTTGTTAACAATAATAGAAACACCACCTCTGGCTTTTTCGCCTTCGGTAAAAATCTTATTGTAAATGGAATGATATTTGATAGTGACATCATCCTCCCATTTAAGGAAGGTTTCTTGCAGACAAACAGCAACTGGTTTGTGATCATTGATTAAAAGGGAAAGTTCGTCAAAGTTTGACTTCAGACCTCGACAATTCCACTGGATTATGGTATCCATAGTGCATGAGGAAAGTATAAAAGCTAAAGTAAAAAAATAGACCGTAAACCAATGCATTTTAAAATAGGCTGGTTAAGATTTCATTACAGTTGTCTCGGGTTTGGATGAGTGCCAAGTGTCAGCGTCCTTGTTCCAAGGATCTTTGGAAATGGACCAAAGAGGCTTCTGAATCTGAAGCCTCACCTTCCAGATTTTCAGCGTCTGCATCCATGTCCTCTAGCTCCGAAAATCTGTTAGAGGTAGGGACAGGATCATTTACTTTGACAGTGATTTCACAAGATCCTTGGGTATCTCTGGGTTGTGGTCTAGATTTTGAAGAAGACCTTTTAGGAGATCGGGGTACATTATTAGATTTGTTATCTTTAGATGAGATGTTAGATTTAGTTGTAGACTGTGAAGATGGAGGTTGGGGTTTCTTTGGAGGATGTTGTGAAGGGGGAGATGGTTTTGAAGTTTTCCGTGAAGAGATATTTTGCGAAGAGGTAGATGGCTTTGAGGTTTTTTGTAAAGGGATACTTTTAGAGTTTGTGGGTTTTGAGGGTGCAGAAGAGGTTGTGTTTGTTTTAGACGCAGATGGAGAGTCAGGAATTAGTTTGGACAGGGTGGATGGAGGGAGAAGTTCTTTTAGCTCAGAAGCTACATCAGGAAATTTTTGAAGGAGAACTTTCGCAAGAATTTTACAAGTGCTGCAGTCATCCTTTTCAGTTGACGAGCCAACAACACCTGCATAGCTAACACTAGAAGAGGTTTTCTTGCATTGTTCAAATATTTTCCTTGCTTCTGGAAAGCTAACATTATTGTTGTATTTAATGGAAAGGATTTCTTTTTCTTCCCTCCATACAGGACACTCTCTTGAAAAAGTAGAGTGTGGAGACTTACAATTAATGCAAAGAGGAGGATTTGAACAAGTAGTACTGTCATGGTCAGGTCCTTGATGAGCACATTTAGAGCATGTTTCTTGGTTTGGACATTTACTGATGTGATGGCCGTACCGCTGGCATTTAAAACATCGCAAGGGGTTTGGCACATACACATCTACTTTTACAATTTGGAAGCCTATTTTGATAGATGTTGGAAGAAGAGGTGAAGAAAATGTTAAAATGTATGTGTTTGTAAGTCTCTGTTCTCCATCTCTGCGTACGGAAATCCTCTGAACATCAGATACACCTTGCTGTTTCAGATTGTCTTTGATTTCTTGCAAGGAATTGCAGTAGGTAAGTTCTTTACATCTAATTACTCCTTTACAAGAATTTAGAGAAGGATGAGGGAAAATTTTAACATCAGTGTCAAAGAATTTTGTGTGTTTTAAAAGATTGAGAGCTTGCTGATTCGTCAAACATTCAACTAGAAGGGTCTGGTCTTTAGGTTTTTTCACAGATTTTGGAGTTCCAAGGATACTAGAGATTTGTTTTTCTATAATGAAAGGAGAGAGTTTTGTTACAGGTTTTGAAGGATCTTCAGATTTGATAACAATGAAACGTGGAGAAAGAAAGGAAGAAGAAAGTGAAGTTTCCGTTTCAGATTCACTATCTGAAAGAGGGCGCTTGCTTTCATTGAGCTTGGCCTTTTTTTGGGACGCCATGTTTGTGTGTAAAGTTTCACCACCGATGCTCCCCACCCGCCACAGAGCCCAACAAGGGGACATGGTCTGGGGAAAGCCCATTCACAGACCATGACGGGGATACATCAGTGGTATACTCGGTATGAAAGGGCTAGACTGGACAGATGCATTCTCGCGGAAAGTCCTACCAAGCTTAGACGATCATTGAGAGGTTACAAATGTCAGCCAAATACCAAAGAACTTTCACCCGATTGACCCATGAGCCACCGCCTTCTAGGGCAGAACAAGAAATATGAAATCTGAAAGAGTGTGGAATAGATATGGAGAACACAGTAATTTTAATTGAGAGAAGGGTGCAAGAGAAAGAACATATTAGATGCCCTAGGGCAAGGCATGACCAGCCGATTGATCAGGACGGGCCTTCCTGACCTCTCGTTTAGTTCAGTTCAGGGCCAAAGTGGTGTGTTGCGAAAACAGAGCTATCAAAGGGCTGAGCTCTGAATCCACTCAACCACCAGGATCCCGTCATCGAACGACACGAGTTGCAGCCCACGGCAAACAGGCAAGCACAGTGGGGGGGGGTCTTACCCCTGCTGTAGTGCGACAGCTGAGCTATTTCTATCCCCCCGCCCAGCTGGGGGTGCATTTGTAGCAAACTTTCATGTTCGTAGGAATGCTTGGTATAACCCTTTACCTGATATGCCAATTTGAGGCTCTTCCATTTCAGCAGCAAATAAAGATATGATGTCAAAAATATGGACAAATGAGGATACAAATATCTGATCGAGTGGAAAACATTTTGGGATAAGGAGAAATTGCTCGTTACGAGCAATTTCTCCTTTTACCACAATGTTTTCAAAAGCTGTCTGTTGTTGATACGTCAAAATGAGCATCTATGGAGTAAAGGGTTAATGCATCATGAAGATGCACTATAACACCCCCTTTTCCCACAGTATAGCTCATTTGATCATTCTGTCGAAACAGTGACAGTGGTGAATTTTTGTCTATATAATAAGATAACCCCAAAATATTACAAGATCCAGGAGCTTTAACTCTTTACCACATGAAAACATTGTACACTTGTCCAAATTGAAAGCACTGACAGAAAACAATTTAAATATGGCTCAAATGATGGAATTTGTCTTTGGCAGGGTAGAAAATAGTGTGGGAAAAGGCGAAAATGGTGGTTATCAGCTTTTTCTCCTTTTCCCACAGTACTTTCAGAAGCTTTCTTTCTTGGGGTTGTTAAAACTCGGGTTTGTGTGGTAGAGGGTTGAACAAAAAGGGCCAGAAGATTTCCAATTTTTTTTCTCTACAAAAACTCATATGAAAGTTAAAACTCCAAGAGAGGGGCCATTTTTGGTCCAAGGTCTGTAATTAGGTGAATCCTGGTAGAGGTCCACTCAATGAAACTACATACCAAGTAAAACAGGTCTTAGTAGAATGGTTATAAACAATAAGGCATTTACATTTAATGACAGTTCAAAAAAGTATTAATGTAATTTGTTTAACTTACCCAATTCTATGCACCATGGCTACTTGCCCCACATTCCATTTAGAATGAATTGTTTCACATATCTTCACCATTTCTTTCTTTGCCATACTATCATATGCCTCGTACTCTAGCTGAAGCACCTTCTTACCTTTAAAATTGTCTCGAGTTGTCCCTATGACAAAAAGAGCCAACAGTTGTTTACAAATACATGTAAGTAAATATTACCTGTTCAATGATCATACATAAATATATACACATGTAACTAACTCTCCAATACAAGACAAAGACAACTTTTTTTTGGAACATTCCATCAAAGGGCACTATTTCTTGTTTATGGACTTGTATTCCCATTTCAATGGCTCTGTGCTTAAAAAATATTTGATTTGTTAAGAGGAAATCTTAGTTCCATCCCTCATGGCAATGCCAGTAACTTTATATAGTCACTGGGCAAGGCACTGCACTACCCAAGACCAGTGTTGAAATCAAGTAAAGATATGAAAGAATGAGCTGTAGCTGTGACATATAAAGTATATAGCTAAACACCAAACACAACAGTTCCAATCTATTTTTCCAAATGTATACTGTATACACTCAGCAAAACTTCTAACAGGCCACTTTTGTTTCTCCTGTAAATTTCACCAATTGATAGACAAGTAAACTAGAGGCGCTTGAGCGCCTGTATCGCTCCACAGGCCTGATATTTCTATAATGGCGAAAGGAAGTTTTTAACAATTATCATTCAATCCTGCATTTAAGCTCACTGAAGAAACAATTTGGTAGACAACCACCATAGGAACTTACCTGCAAAACAACAATGAAATCCAATGAATAGTTTTAGAGAAGAATTTTTTCAAAGATTTTACTTTATACCATAAAAGGAAAATGAGTCTCCCATAAAAGCCATGTTTTTTGACAGATCTTTTTTTTTTTAAGGAATTCTGTAAACCTGTATCTAAGGAACATTCCTGCAAAATAATAATGCTATCCAAATAGCGGTTTGGGAGGAGAAGATTTTTAAAGGTTTTTTACTTTGGTTGCCATGGAACACAATTATTTGAAGGAATTTGAAAGAGGACCACCAAAGGAACATTCCTGTGAAATTTGGTAAAAATCCAGTCAATAGTTTCTGAGGAGAAGTTTTTTAAAGAAAAAGTTTACGGACACACGCACAGACGAACGGACGACGGACACAACGCCATGACAATAGCTCGCTGGCCTTCGGCCAGTGGAGCTAACAACAATGAAATCCAATGAATAGTTTTAGAGAAGAAATTTTTCAAAGATTTTACTTTATACCATAAAAGGAAAATGAGTCTCCCATAAAAGCCATGTTTTTTGACAGATCTTTTTTTTTTTTTAAAGAATTCTGTAAACCTGTATCTAAGGAACATTCCTGCAAAATAATAATGCTATCCAAATAGCGGTTTGGGAGGAGAAGATTTTTTAAAGGTTTTTTACTTTGGTTGCGATGGCAACCAGAATTCTTCATGGAACACAATTATTTGAAGGAATTTGAACGAGTACCACCAAAGGAACATTCCTGTGAAATTTGGTAAAAATCCAGTCAATAGTTTCTGAGGAGAAGTTTTTTAAGAAAAAGTTTACGGACGCACGCACGCACGGACGCACGACGGACACAACGCCATGACAATAGCTCTCTGGCCTTCGGCCAGTGGAGCTAATAAAAACAAATTGTAACATACATCTGGATGTTGGCCATGATATTGTAATGAAAAGATTCTTGATTTTACCAACAGAAGGCATTTCTTTTTTAAAAAAGAAAACAAATATTTTGTGCAGTATTAGTATCTATCAGCCAAAACAGGTTAAAAAGAGAATCATAAATTACTAAAATTCTGTCAGCAGTAACAAAAAACAGGAAAACTATTTACTGCACAAAAATACAAACCGAGAGATGGAGCATGAAGTTTTCAAACGACTGATTTTTCAATTTTCAGTGCTCAGTGAATTAATGTTAAATAATTCTTTTCAAAAGTACAAGTCAAAAAATTTCTTTCAGACTTAGGCTGAGGTATGCTTTTACACTGGTCAGTTATTCTCCAAAACATCAAACCAAATGAAATGTCTCTTTCCTGGATAGCGGATGCCAAAGAAGGTCTACAGGGAATTCCAGCTTCAAAGTGGTTGTTTCGAAGTTTTATTTAGTGTAGTTCTAAAAGAACATTTTCTCTTGATTGAAACCTTCTCCCTTGTGTCACTGCTACTAATATTTGCCTCGTCTTAATCTAAAAAAAAATCTCAAAAGAAACTAACTTTGCTTCTAGCATTTTTGAACTAACAAAGTATGTAGAAGGTCAGTGCTGCATGCCATATACATTTTAAGTTGTCAATATGAGAAAAAGGTTAAACTTTTAAATTGGTCACATGTCTTTTTGAAAGAAATTGCATTTGCAAATTAACTACTTTATCAAAAGACAAAATTTTGCACTAGACCAAATTGAAAGCATTTGCAGGCGACAAACTAAATGTTAAAATTATTAAAACATTGAGGGAAAATTTCAACGATGTTCTCAAAAGCTGTCTTCCCTGGGGTCATTTAAAGTCAGAATTGTGTGGTAACAGGTTCAATCCTTACCAGATGACAAAAGTTTGGGCTAGACCAAATTGCAAGAATTTGAAGATGACAATCCAAATGTGGCTCAAATGATGATTTCTGTCTTTGACAGGGTAGAAAACATTGTGGAAAAGGGATAAAATCAATACCAGCATTTTCTGTATCTCCTACAGTGTTTTCGAATGACTTCTTTCCTTAGGTTGCTGAAACTCAGGCATGTTTGGTAAAGGGTTAAATATTTTTCAAAAGAAAGGGTCTGTTGTTGAAACTATAGAAAACAAGGGAGGGAAAAGGGGTGATGCTAGTTACCTGCTTTTTCTCCTCTTCCCACAATGTTTTCCAAATAGCTTCTTCAGAGTAATAAAAACACGAGATTGGTTAAAGCTAACATACCTACCAATGAAAACTGAAATAGCACCGCATGAAGGAGATGTAACAAGGGAGGTAACTTTCTCTACACTGATCACATCTTGGGTGATCTCAACGTGGTCCATCTGTACAAAATACCATTAACTGTTTACCAAAGTACAAAATTTAGACTTGTCCCAATTGAAAGCATTTACAGACAACAAATAAATGTCAATCAAAACCTGAAATTTGTTTCAGGTAGAAAACATTGTGGGGAAAGGAGAAAAACATCTCCGTAATGCATTAAACAAAGCTAGTCATCACATATATATATTACGGACCAATGAAATCCAATTTGTCCAGCAACAAACTGATTCTGTGGAATAGTAAAATAGTAGAACTCTGATGAAAAAGCCTCCTGAAAATAATGTGAGAAAAGGAGAAAGTGCTGGTAACCAGAATTTTCTCCTTTCCCCACAATGTTTTCTATCCTATCAAAAACAAATTTCATCATTTTAGCCACATATAAACTGTCTGCTGTAAATGCTTCTAATTTGGACAGGTCTACATTTTTGTTGTGTTGTAAGAGTTAAAGAGACATTAAACTAGATTTTGATAGTACTTATAAAACTAGAGGCCCTTGAGGGCCTGAAATCGCTCTACTGGCAGTGATTTTGCTTTTTTGCCAGCATACATTATAAATTCATGATACAAAATGAAAAAATACAAAAAACAAAAAAAAAAGGGAGGAGGGTGTTCTTACAACCGGGCTTGAACCCACTAAGACAGCATGGTGAATTGAACAAACAGTGAAAAAAAATGAAGTGCAATTTCTGAAAAATAATTGTTTGAAATCCAGCAAAATTTGATAGGGTTTCAGTACACCTTGTATTAAACAATCCCAGCAAATTTCCAAGAAATGTGACAAATAATGTGGACTTTGTTGAGTAAACAATACTAAGTTATCAAATGGCTGCTTTTCCTGAACAGATCAGTAGATTTTCTTCACTTTTATAAGAGTTCAATCCCTTGATGAACCAACCAATCTTTGAAAGTTTCAAAAGAACTGGATCAAAACTGTGGACTTCATTGCCTAAACAAGAAATGGAAATTTTCAACTTTAAATGGCTACTTTTCCGATACTTTTTGTTGGATTTTTTTCTAAATCAATATGCTTCAAGCTATTGATGACAAAAACAAACTGTGCAAGTTTCACAAAAATCTGATAACAAATGGAGACTTTATCGCGTAAACAAGCAATGGAAATTTTTAACTTAAAATGGCTACTTTTCCCATACTGTTTGTTGGATTTTTTTCAAAATCAATAGGGTTGAAGCTATTGATAAGATAAACAAACTGTGCAAGTTTCATGAAAATCTAACCACAAATGCAGACTTTATCACGTAAACAAGCAATGGAAATTTTCAACTTGAAATGGCTACTTTTCCCATACTGTTTGTTGGATTTTTTTCAAAATCGATAGGATTGAAGCTATTGATGAGATAAACAAACTGTGCAAGTTTCACGAAAATCTGACCACAAATGCAGACTTTATCGCGTAAACAAGAAATGGAAATTTTCAACTTCAAATGGCTACTTTTCCCATACTGTTTGTTGGATTTTTTTTCAAAATCAATTGGGTTGAAGTTATTGATGAGATAAACAAACTGTGCAAGTTTCACTAAAATCTGGCAACAAATGCAGACTTTATCATGTAAACAAGACAACGACTAATGGATGGATGGACTGACGGACAGACGGACGGACGAACGACGGAAACCATACAATGACATAAGCTCTGCTGGCTTTCAGCCAGTAGAGCTAAAAAATGGTATTTTGTGGGAAAGAAAGCATGGCGTGACTGCTACTCTTAGTTTGGGAAAAACAAAAAAATGCTGAAAAAAAAAAAATTTCCTATGTTGGGACTTTAAATCACAATCTTCAAAACCATTGGCTGGCAACTCTATTAACAAAGCTATGGGGCCAACCGATATACTGCCGTGTTATCCCTTTTTATGCATAACTTCCAGCAGATGAATTGAATTCATATTCCAGCTGACAGCATATGAAATCATTGTTGCAAAATGAGAACTTGTTAAAAGCAAGCAAAATCCACTTTTGTCATCATGCTGACAAATATATATTCAAAATTTAAACCTGTACTCATAGTGATCACTCGTTTTCAAACAGATGTTTATCATCTGTTGCATGTTTTTTCTCAGAAATTACAGTCATTTAAGCCTTTACCACATAATCCCGACTTTTAACAACCCTCAGAAAGAAGCCTTTAAACAAGAGGGCCTGATGGCCCTGGATCACTCACCCGAGTCAATAGGCATAATTTCACTCCAGGGTCATGATTGAAACTCTGACCAATTGTCAGGTCAGTTGAGCTTAAAATGTGGCCTCTAAAGCGCCCTCAAGGAATTTCCATGAGTTGACCTAGTGACCTAGTTTATGACCCCATGTGACCCAATTTTGATCTCATCCAAGATTTATCAAGACAAACATGCTGACCAATTTTCAGGTCAATTGAGCACGATTTTTTGCCTCTAGAGCCCATACAGAATTTCTGTAAGTTGACCTAGTGACCTAGTTTATGACTCTAGGTAACCCAATTTTGAACTCATCCTAGATTTTATCAAACTTTCTCAGCAATTTTCAAGTCAATTGAGCAATAAATGTGGCCTCCAGAGTGCTCACAAGATTTTTCTTTAATTTGACCAAGTGACCTAGTTTATGAACCCACATGACCCAATTTAGAATTCATCATAAAGTCTATCAGGACAAACATTCTGAACAATTGAGCAATAGATGTGGCCTCTAGAGTGCCCAAATAAATTTCTTTAGTTTGACCTAATGACCTAGTTTATAACTCAATTTCAACCTCATTCGATATTTCATCAAGACAAACATTCTGACCAATTTTCATGTCAATTGAGCATGAAATGTGGCCTCCAGAGTGCCCGCAAGGTATTTCTTTAATTTGACCTTGTGACCTATATTATGACTCCAGGTGACCCAATTCTAAACTCATCCTAGATTTCATCAAGACAAACATTTCAACCAAAGTTCAAACCAATTGAGCAATAAATGTGGCTTCTAGAGTGCCCACACAGTATTTCTTTAATTTGACCTTGTGACCTAGTTTATGACCCAAGGTGACCTAAGTTCAGACTCGTGTGAAATTTTATCAGGACAAACATTCTGAATAACTTTAAAGTCAATTGAGCAATGAATGTGGCCTCTAGAGTGCCAACAATATATTTCCTTAACATGACCTAGTGACCTAGTTTATAACCCCAGGTGACCCAAATTCAAACTCATCCAAGATTTCATCGAGACAAACATTCTGACTAATTTTCAAGTCAATTGAGTCAAAAAATATGGCCTCTAGGGTGCCCACAAGGTATTTCTTTAATTTGACCTAGTGACCTTGATTAAGACCCAAAGTGACCCAAATTCAAAGTCATCACAGATTTCATCAAGAAAAACATTCTGACCACATTTCAGGTCAAATGAGCAAGAAATGTGGCCTCTAGAGTGCCCACAAGGTATTTCTTTAATTTGATCTAGTGACCTAGTTTATGACCACAGGTGACCCATTTTCGAAACTCATTGAACATGTTGTGCTCTGGTGGGCTAACAAACTTAGTACAGGTCCACTAGGAGATAATACATACCAAATATCAAAGCTCTACGCCTTCCAGTTTTAAAGAAGATGAATTTTAAAGTTTTCCTTCTTTGTTCCTATGTTCGAAATTGTGGCCCCCGGGGCAGGGCCAGTTTTCACCCCAGCGGGTTTATTTGAACAGACTTGGTAGAAGTCTACTAGGAGATACTACATGCCAAATATCAAAACTCTACACCTTCCAGTTTCAGAGAAGAAGAATTTTAAAGTTTTCCTTCTTTGTTCCTGTGTTCGAACTTGTGACCCCCGAGGTGGGGCTAGTTTTGTTTCCAGGGGCATCATATGAACAAACTTGGTAGAGGTCCATTAGGAGATACTACATACCAAATATCAAAGCTCTACGCCTTCTAGTTTCAGAGAAGAAGAATTTTAAAGTTTTCTGTCTTTGTTCCTATGTTTGAACTTGTGACCCCCAAGGCGGGGCTAGTTTCAACCCCAGGGGCATCATATGAACAAACTTGGTAAAGGTCTATGAGGAGATACTACATACCAAATATCAAAGCTCTACACCTTCCAATTTCAGAGAAGAAGAATTTTAAAGTTTTCCGTCTTTGTTCCTATGTTCGAACTTGTGACCCCCGGGGTGGGGCTAGTTTTGACCCCAGGGGCATCATATGAACAAACTTGGTAGAGGTCCATGTGGAGATACTACCTACCAAATGCCAAAGGTCTACACCTTCCTTTTTCAGACAAGAAGAATTTTAAAGTTTCCTTCTTTGCTCCTATGTTCAAACTTGTGACCCCTAGGGCGGGGTCAGTTTTGACCCCAGCGTGTTTATTTGAACAAACTTGGTATAGGTCCTCTAGGAGATGCTACATACCAAATATCAAAGCTCTATGCCTTCCAGTTTCAGAGAAGAGGAATTTTAAAGTATTCTTTCTTTGTTCCTATGTTAGAACTTGTGACCCCCAGGGCAGGGCTAGTTTTGACCCCAGGGGCATCATATGAACAAACTTGGTAAAGGTCTAAGAGGAGATACTACATACCAAATATCAGAGCTCTACGCCTTCCAGTTTCAGAGAAGAAGAATTTTAAAGTTTCCTTCTTTGCTCTTATGTTCCAACTTGTGACCTCCGGGGTGGGGCTAGTTTTGTACCCAGGGGCATCATATGAACAAACTTGGTAGAGGTCCATGTGGAGATACTACATACCAAATATCAAAGCTCTACGCCTTCCAGTTTCAGAGAAGAAGAATTTTAAAGTTTCCTTCTTTGCTCCTATGTTCCAACTTGTGACCCCCAGGGCAGGGCCAGTTTTGAACCCAGCGGGTTTATTTGAACAAACTTGGTAGAGGTCCACTAGGAGATGCTACATACCAAATATCAAAGCTCTATGCCTTCCAGTTTCAGAGTAGAAGAATTTTAAAGTTTTCCTTCTTTGTTCCTATGTTCGAACTTGTGACCCCCGTGGCGGGCCAGTTTTGACCCCAGGGGCATCATATGAACAAACTTGATAGAGGTCCACTAGGAGATGCTACATACCAAATATCAAAGCTCTACACCTTCTAGTTTCAGAGGAGAAGATTTTCAAAGATTTTGCATTTTTTCCTTTTTGTTGCCATGCCAACCAGAGTTAAGGGTGGAATTCAATTCTTTGAACAACTTTGGTAGAGCTTCACCCAAGGAACATCCCTGCCAAGTTTCATCAAGATTGGCCCAGTGGTTTAGGAGAAGAAGATGTTTAAAGAAATTGTTGACGGACACCGGACATAGGGCGATCACAATTGCTCACCTTGAGCACGTTGTGCTCAGGTGAGCTAAAAACAATGAGGGAAAAGGAGAAAATGCTGGTAAACAGCATTTTCTCCTTTTTCCACAATGTTTTCTACACTTCAACAGAGAAATTTCAGCATTTGGGTAACATTTATTTCGTCGTCTGCAACAGGGATCGTATATAAGATCCCTGTCTGCAAGTGCTTTCAGTTTGGACAAGTTGAAAATTTTATCGTTTGGTAAAGGGTTAATCTAAATACCACAGGAACAGAGAGTTACCATTAGTACTAAAACTTATCTGTTCAAAACAAGAACTAGCAGAAACAATGATCGTAAGTTTTCAAGAGAGGGAATAGAGATTTATGAAATTTTGACTTGAGCATAACTTTATCACCCACCCAATGGATGTGAAATAATTATAAATAAAGATTTGTGTTTACTTTTAGCCCCCACTTATAGGAGGTATGACTGCCACTGTATCTCCAGTCTGTACTGTTATCTCTGAATTGTCGTCTAAACTCAAATATTCTTCATTATGTGAAAGCACAACACTTTCTGATATAACTTCCAAGCTGAAAAATCAATTGGACTCATTTGATTAACCTGTTTAATCCTGACATAATGAGATGAATCTTTTCAATTACAAAAGAAAAGGCAAAAACACTGCTGTGTCAGATTGATTTCACCAGAATATATGGAAGAAATAACTGTCTTCGAATGCGATTTTAGTTTTTGATGGGTCACCTCTGGGTACAGAGACAATCCTGAAAAAAATGGTAGAAATCTACATACAGATTTTGTGGGCATGTTTATTTAAAATCTCATTTCCTCACAAATTGATGACAAAACTAGAATTTGAACATAAACCCTGCTTGCATATTCAACAATCCTATTTTTCAAATACAGATGCTTTCAATTTAAACTATAAACCTAAGAAGAATTAGTTTAATTCATTAATTCATCAAGGGCAATAGCGCGAGTGGTTTATTCTTTGTTCCTCATAACTCACTACTGTGGTTTACTGAATGATAAACCACTATAGAAAGAAGATTATTTCGATTCTAACATGACAAACTCTGGATAAAAAGAAAACAAGTTCATATTTAGTATACAAAACGGATGTGGATTAATTCCCTTGAATAAACCATGGCTGTTCTAGTTCCTAACCAAAACAAAACTCCACTAGCCAGTCGGTAAATATGAAAAAATCAAAATTTCAATAGAGTATTAGGCATCAACCACAACCAAAGAACCTGCACTGTGTTACTATTTTATTTTTTCCCCTTAAAACAACAAAGAAGAATGAATGTATCGTCCAGCATTAGAGTCGCAGTCGCTTCAAATGCTGATTATTACACCACCTTCTCCCAATCCAATCTCCAATGCAACATCAGCCAATTTTGATGTTAATCTTCAACATTAAAAGACAATTGATTTACACATGTTTACTGGTAGCATTTTAAATAGTTTTCCATCCACTATGGTTGTGTAGCGGACAAATTGTTTACGTCAAGTGACTTTCATTGATAAAATGAGTCTGCTCTTGAATGATCAGCAAAAGCAACAAAACCCAGGTCAAGCGCTTAAAAGATACATGCTTACAGCTAGAGATAAAAAACCCTGTTGAAACTTGAAAGTGTATATAATGGCTTAGCTGTGTAAACATAGATAAATTACCAATATATATGGTGTAAGGGATAGAAAAACACACAGGATTTGTCCTCATTTAAAACCGTAAACAACAACAGCACTTGCTTAGAAGGCCACCAAAACATGAAATGCATTTTCATGTAAAACTCAGCATATACAATAATGAACCATGCTCTGTGAAAAGGGTGTTTCTTGCATCTGCAAAAAGTATAGACCAAGTTCAACCTGCGCAGTCCATGCAGACTGACCTGGGTCAATACTTTTTACTTCTGGTAAATTTTCTGCCATGTCAGAGTATCAGTCTACCAGTGATTTTTTTATAATTTGCTGTAAGTGAGTCCAGGGATTCACCAGGATGGAAAACTATGAGTCTGAAGCAAACTTTGCAAGTCCCACCTTTTAAACCCTATTTCAATAATTATTTTTTTTTTTGAATTGTGAAGATGGCTCATAATAACTGTTCTTTTCTATGAATGCAGGGGAAATTTGAATTTGAAGATATTTAAAATAGAAATCATAAGGTAGCTTATGAAATTAATGGATGATCTCCATTTTGCCTAGAAAAGAAAGTAATATCCCAATGTCCATCTATCGTCCAGGGACGTATATCTGCTCAAAGGCATAGATCTACTATTTCTTTCTTAATTGCAGAAGATTTTTCCCGAAGTGATTGAACAACTATTATTCTATGTTTTCACCAGCAAATAGATATTCTTTGAATCGTTTTTTATACCCTGACCATTTCCATTTCTTCAAACGATTTTCAGTTCGTCCATTTCTTTAAAAAATTTCCCAATGGTGTATTTCAGGCCTACCATGAAAAAGACCCTGGATATCGATTTTTCTTGTTCCCGAAAAAAGAAAACCAAAAACCATTCCTAAGACTAGAATATTACTTCGCAGTGTTGGCATTTTTTTTTTGATTTTTGCACTGAGTCAGGTATGGACTCAGTACCTATCAGAAAACTGATTCCACCAGGCTCTGATTGAGTCCCATTCTTCTGCCCCTTGGAAGGATTTCAGAAACGATCCTTTGGATTTTCTTATTTCAACATTGCACGGTGATGTCTCAAGTCTGTTCATCCATCAGTAAACACATTTTTCGCTCTGATATCTAGGCAAAATGAACATTTCATAACAATGTTGCTCTCTGATGTCGTTTCCGACACCAGTCATGGCTTAAAGTCAGGCTCTTTCAGCAAGGATTCTTGAAAAGAGCAAGCATGTTTTTTTTTTCTCTTCGCCCGGGTAGCCATATCGGACTGCAATAGATGCTATTGCTATGCAATGAAAATCATAGTAACTTGGATAAAACGTTGCCATTCATGTAACTGAAGCTGTTTTTAGAAGCGGGATGTCCAAAAATAGTAATAATTTGTTTTGTGGCAATCTTTTGCAAGCATGGAAACATAATTTGTCAAAACAACCCCTTTTTTGTATTTTAAACTTTAATCGATCGGGATCAAACGAAATTTTGCAAATGCATAGAAACCAAAATAAGTGAGTCATAAAAATGCACATATTGCAAAGTTTAGCGTCGCCGACAATTTCTTTGCGTCTCTGACGCAGGACGCACAGGTAAATGAAACACTGGTCTACCTAATGATTTTGTTGGTTGCTAGACAAACTGAATTTTATGGATCCACGTAAAAAGAAAAAGTGACCCTGACTAAGGTGAAGGGAAGTGAACCAGTACCTTGGAAATGCACAAAGTATTTTCTGAAATAAATCTCTAGGTGTCGTTCTGACTTCAACTTCGATTTGACAGGAATTTTGTCCAACCAGCTCTCTACTCTTTGCAAAGAACAAGACAGTTATCTGCAATATAATTGTATGTTAAGATAGAATAATACATGGATAATTGAATATACAATACGTCTGAGAATTAAAAAAAAAAGATATGGATCGCAACTAAATTCACCACAAATGATGTGGACGTCAATAGTACGAAAGGTATTGGGTACGAAGTTGCTCACCTTATCAATATTAAGTTTTCTTTAAAAAAATCACCTAAATTTCTACTCTGTATGTCTTTCTTAAGAAGAACCGGCATCATTTATCACGTGTCAATAAGGAAAAAGTGGATACAAATCTAGTCTAACCTGGACACCGGCCATAGGAAACGGAAGTAAACATCATATGCTTCACAAACTGAGCATGCGCAAATACTTGACATGTCAACAACAACAACAACTTAAGTTGCAAATGTAGGGGAAATTTGAAAAGATTTTTGAACAAAATGTAATCAAGTTCCCATGTTGTTATATACATTTTTCCAAAGAAATTTTGTATTTCAGAAGCAGTCTTTTAGATTTTTTTGGTTAGTATGCGCAGTATATATTTCCTTTTTGCCGTTACTTGATCGTTGACAAAAAAGATAGATCGTTTCTTAGGGTATGCAGTCACTTCGTACCATAACCATTTCGTACCATTCTGTTTATTGACCATTTCGTATCATAGATTTACCACTTCATACCATAAATTTACTATTTCGTACCATAGCATTACCACTTCGTACCATGATAATACCATGTCGTACTATGACCAAACATATCAATAAATGTGACAAAAAAGTTTTTTAATACATTAATTTACTTATCCTCGGGTGCCCAAACTGCGCCACTCTAAGCTTTATCTGGGAACAAAAATATAAATAAGTGATATACAAAAGGAAAAATAAATGCAGGAGTCAAATGTGTTCTATTTCCATCAATCCCCATCAAAATTCATGTGTACAATAATTTCAAACTTCCAAAACTTGATAAAACTTAACTGCATGTCAAACAAACAACCGCCATTTTTGGTGTGCCTAACTCCGCCACCTGGAGTAACGTAACAAATTCTCCCAAGTCTCGAAAAATTAGGCCAAATTATTAATGTTATTATTTTTTTGAACAAATGTAACTTCAACATTGAGCAGTTTCAAAATAAATAACTGCAGGAGTTTGTCATTGCTTTTATGTGATCCACTAGTTCTAGTAGCGTCAATGAAGGTGGTTTACCAATGGTTATTGTTTGAGGATGCACTTTTCCTTGTAACCTGTACACGAGAGTGGGGCGAGATACATTAAATAAATAGAGGCCCTGTTAATTGGCATGTTCTTCTCTAAAATTTCTTGTTCAGTTTTCTGAGGTGCAACATGGGAATATTGTTTATTTGTTCTTCTGATCTTTCATGAGTTGGGCTTAAATTAAAATGGAGAAAGCAAATATCAGTTAAGGACCGTGGGACCAAAACCTATCTATAAAGATTTGCTTGGCCTTAGAGAAATTTGCTTTGTCACGTGATTTTCATTCATAAAATGTAAACATTTGCAGACGAAGCGTTTCAGACGTGTTTACAGTTATATATCATGACTTTAGGGGTGATTTTTGACGAAAAAAAATTGCATTATGAAAATACACAGGAAAAGAGTGAGTGGACATAAAAATCGAGATAAATATCTGCTTACATCTCAGTTTAGGGTGAAAACCATTGGAATGTATTTACTATGATGTAGTAAAAACTTTTCTGACTGTCAGTCTTGCGCACGCTGAAACATCGCGAGATTTTGATGAAAATAAGAAAGGTGGCGGAGTTAGGGCAGGGGCACAGTTAGGGCACCCGACGATAGTATTTATAAACAAATACTTTGGTAACCATAATTTACGGGATATGATCATAAATGAATTAAAGGAATTAGTAGTATGCGACTGAGAAGATAAGTGGATCTAATTGGCCTGTTTGTCTGTGATGTTTGTTGCAGGTCGGGTACATCTGCATGTAATTAGAGTTGTGAACATTTAATCAAGGAATCATAATTGTTTGATTACCCTTGATTGTAAACTTTTTTTCTTTTTTTGTCTTCTTTTTTGTAGTATGTTTGTTTATGGGTACGTAGTGAATTTAAGTGAGCTTTATATGATGCCGAGACAGAGACAAGTTCAAACGTCTAGGTCAATGTGACGATTTTATTTCCAGTAAAAACATCATTTCCCACAATTTCATTTGCTTAAATTGCACACCTTACAAAAACAATTCGTTTTTAACGACCCTAAGAGAAGCTGCTGTGAAGACATAAGGGGAAAAAGAGATAATCAAAAAGGGTTATATTGCGCATAATTTCTTACATTAATGTTTAATTTGAATAAATAGCGTTTTTGTTTTCTCCTTTTAATAACGTCATAACGAAAGTTTTTCCACGTCAAAACTTTGTCATAAGTCCCAAAAAACTTGGTACGGAATTGTATGACTGTGGTACGAAGTGTTAAAATTATGGTACGAAATGGTATAAATTGTGGTACGAAATGGTAAAGTTATGGTACGAAGTGGTTATGGTACGAAACGTCCGTAATTCGTTTCTTAGTAGGCTACAGATAACTGTCCCCAAAGGCGATGTTACTTTTTGAGTGGTCGCCCCTGGGTACAGAGACGATCGAGACAAAATCAGTTGAAAGCTCCTCACAGATTTTGTGCGCAAGTTTGAACTCTCATAATTTCGCAAATAGAGCACAAATCTAATATTTAAACATACCTGTTGCTTGCGTATTTAATAATCCTTCGTTTGAAATACAAATATTTTCAATTTAAACGCTGAACCAGGGATCTTATATACGATCCCTGGCTGAACATAAGAGAAAACCGTGCATTTCATCTGTTACTCGAGTTGTTTACGTTCCTGAAAACACAAAATGGCCGCCGTTCACAATAAATTTCGTCGGTGTTTTTTCCGAGATTTACATGTTTTAAACGACTTCTACAAGCTCTTTAGGTATTGAAAGGTTTAATAATTTGTCTTTGGTCATGTTAGTTACTTAAATGTAATTGCATTTCGCTGCAATACAGATTAAACCGACGAAACAGATAGTCAGTATAGCACTCTATCTTTGCTACCGGAAAATTTACGATGGACTTGAGATGGTACGGTGCACAATTAAAGTCCAAATATGAAAAAAAAATCACCGTGTCGTCCCCTTATTGAGACTAAATCGTTTCTAGACTGTTAGGGACTTCGCAGTAAACTTGAAATGAAGACAAGTGCATGTGAAATAATATTAAGTTTTGTATGCAGGTTATCTATTTTACATTTATCAGTTGGTCAGCCCTTTGCTGGTATCAGATGCATCTGTTGTTTATCAGGCCATGTCATAGGAAGTCAAACGACTTTGGGAAGTTCTTTTTAAACATTTAATTCTGTGAAGTTCAGGGATCCTACATTAAAAGATCCATAAAGTATAAAATAGGGATCGTATTTTAGGGGTACAGATGTTATGGACACGTTACTACGGGTATTTGTTGACAAAACTTTTCTTTAAAAGAAATGGAGTCAGTTACCATTGGACGCCCCCAAAACTGCTACCCATCAATTTCACATGCACGAGTTCATGTAGAAGCATTTAGATAATTCAAATACAGTATTGCCATATTATTCATATTGAGTCATTTTAATTTCTCTTGGAAACAGATGATGTGGCACTTTGCTAAGGTAAGCTACTAAAAAGTTTCGATGTTGATTTTCTGAAGTTTTTTTTTTACAGTTATTCATTCTTTTGTTCTACTTTTGACCTTGCCGAATTGACGGTGGTTCGCCATTGTATTTGTTCATTTCATGTTTGATATATATGGATTGATCGTCTCTTTAAACACAAGTTTGCTAAATTTTTGCCATGGTTGCATCCATATATATACTGATGCGATGACAAGACCTGCCGCATTAGAATAATTACCAATGCAAACTTTTAAATATATGTATTAGCCTGCCTGAATGCTACCAAGAACTATATCATTGATGAAAGCGTCTTTTCATTATAAGTGTATGACATATGCAATATGTGCGTATTGGTGCATTATTCGTAGCTGCCACTTGTAACAGCCACAATTCAATACCTCTTATTCAACGTTTGTACTCAACAAGGACAAAACTATTGAACAACCTGAGATTGTTATTGGTATCGTCCTTTAGCCCTCACACTTTCAGCAAGACAAATGGAAATTGTTTTCATACGTTTCGTGTCATTGCTCCACTGATTAAACACCTTTGGGCAAATATACATGTACTTTGGGTATCAGCAAGCAGAGAGCAAACGTCGTATGGCCGTCATAGTCCTACGTTTTAATGTTAACGTCGTTTTCAACATTACTTCGGTCATATCGCGGCAGCCAGTGCACCTATCCATGTCTTTCACCAGTACTCCGTACAATTTTCTTTCCAAGCCACTGGCTGCTTTCCCACATAACCATCGTTGAAACAGTGGTCAGCGGTGAGAGGAATGAATCCTGTAGCAATGACTATGATCTATCATCAGTTCTCGGAAAGAAATTTGCCAAACCGGGGATCGAACCAGCGACCTCCTGTTCTCAGGTCCTTAATTAATGCGCTCTGGCAAAAGGGGGCTTAACGTATATCCGTGATGCATTAATCCTGAGGTAGAGTGGTCCTTTGACATGCAGAAAATTGACCAATAGCGAAATGTTTCGATTCAGGTCAGCCTGCGCGAACTGCGCAGGCAGACCTGGGTCGATACTTTTTGCAGAAGCATTAGACCCTCGTTCCACATAGCATGGCCAATTTGTAAAAGACAGGATTACAAGCTTTCATCATACAGAGTTACAATTTTATAATTACCACCCTGATCTTCCTTCCATTTTTAGAGTAATTTTTTTTCCCATTTTTTTTTCTCTACTAATTCATGAATGTCTTTACACTTTATTTTTTTTCTGACTAAAATATCTGTTTCGCCAGGGATTGTATATATGTTTACTTGCATATGATCCCTGGTCTCATTTATTTTTGGTTGAAATAATGTATAAAAAGTAATGTGGTAATGGGTGAAAGTTTTTAATCTATATGCTGAAGGCAGGGTCCACATCGACACAGTTTATTTACGGCACGGTATGTTACGTTTGGAAAGACATACATATAAATACATATGAATTTGGTAGCGAGCAATTGCTATGAAGTATCTGAGGCTTTGCTAAGAAAATGTATCCTTTGAAATAGCGTATAAAGAATAATGTGGAAATGGGTGGAAGTTTTGAATCTGTATGCAGAAGGCAGGGTCCCCATCGACACAGTTTATTTACGCACGATATAAGTTTCCAAACCTTACGTTTGGAAAGACATACATATGAATACACGTGAATTTGGTAGCGAGCAATGGCTATGAAGTATCTGAGGCTTTGCTAAGAAAATGTATCCTTTACTGTCTTGTATTTTAAACTTCACAAGCACTGTTTTCTCTTCTGTGGCCTAGTAGTACTACAAGGTTCATAAGGTGATAGTTTTAAATAAAGTCATTATATTGTATATCACGGGGTTAAGTCGGCATCTTTCGATTATTGAGATGTCCCTTAACCCTTTGGCTGCTAAGCGCGACTCAGGGATCTTTTGCGGACAGTGTAGATCAAGATCAGGCTACACAGAACGTGCAGTCTGATCCTAGATCTACACTGTCCGATACAAGGAGATATTTTTTCCGAAAAATAACTTTGGAATAGCAACATTTAGATATTTACGATCGGCTTGAAAGTTACATTTCACTTATTTAGCAGGTTAAGGGGTTATAGGCAGAAAAGTTCACATATTAAGTATTCCCTTTCGGCCACACGAGAGAGAGAGACAGACAGACAGAGAGGGAGAGAGGGGGGAGAGATAGAGAGGGAGAGACAGAGAGAGATATATAGACAGAGAGAGAGAGAGAGAGACAGACACATAGAGAGAGAGAGACTGAGAGATAGAGAGAGACAGACAAACAGACAGAATCACATACAGAGAGAGAGAGAGGTGAAACACAAATTAGTAGTTTTGTCAGATGTTGTTGATTGTTATATTAATCACTCATATGTCAAATAAACCTAAACTCCCACCAGACTGGAATGTGGGAATGTCTGACATTCATTCATGTTTTATTGCCGACGAACTCAGGCTGGATTAGTACATCATACATGGGATAAAATAGCGCATTGAAAATGCTTTATCGTAACTAACAGACCTGATTTACCGACAGTTTAACACAGATACCGTTTAACTCTTTGCCACACAATCACGACTTTCAATGACCCTGAGGAAGAAACCTTGTTGAAAACATTGTGGGAAAAGGAGAAAACGCTGGTAACCAGTATTTTCTCCTTTTCCTACAACATTTTCCACCATTCCAAAGGCAACTTTTTGTTTTTGAACCAAGTTTAATAGGTCGTTTTCAAATGCTTTCAATTTGGACCATTCTAAAATTTTGTCGTGTGTTAAAGAGTTAAGTCATTGTATCCTACAATATTGGCAACGATAACAAAGTCGTGAATTCGTGGTTAGCTACTAGTCACCAGTTACTTGTTCTGGAAAAGTCCTGTACTCGTATAGGTAGCTACTGACAAGTAACCAGTTACTTGTTCTGAAAAGGCTGGAAACTTGAAGATAACGTCCTACAACGAATCATTGAACTAGAGTAGCGTAATTAGGCAAATATACATACGAGCTATGCTCTGTCAAAAGGGGTTTAATGAATCTGCAAAGGGTATCAACCCATGTCAGCCTGCGCAGTCCGCTTTTTGCTATAGAACAACGTCAGAGGACTATTCTACCTCCAGATCCACTCGGTTGTCAGACTAAACAGATTTTACTGGATCCAGAATTACGTGATTTCTTGCTTGGTATAATGCATCATGGAGATGCATTAAACCCCCTTTTGCCAGAGCATGGCTCATACGGTATGTCATAGGTAAATATGACGTTTGCTGCAAATCTGCTTGGAGAAGTAATGACTTACGTCTTAAATCTGCAGTCAAATATAGACGACAATGACAATGCTCATCAAAGTTCGATCTGTTGTTTTATTTTTTTAGCTCTTTCCCTACAAATTTAACATTCCCATCAAATCTTGTGTCTTAACGAAGAAAAAGGGCTTTTGAGAATATTGTGGGAAAACATTTCATTTACATGTACTGTTTGTAAACGCTTTCATTGTGGAAATTGTGGAACCACAATCGGTAAGAAATGAACCTTATTCAAATGGATCCAAGAGGCCGACGTCTAAATAGATCCCACAACAGTGTAAACAGTACAAGAATCTGAAGTTTTGTCGCTCTAGTAAAGTAAGATAAATACTTTTCTATTACCCAGAGATAATTACTTAACCCTTTCCCAAACGGCAAATTTTGGACCAGACCAAATTGAAAGCATTTTGCAGATGACAAATTAACAGTTGCTAAAAAGATGATTTTTCTTTATGATAGGGTAGAAAACATTGTGGGAAAAGGAGAAAATGCTGGTTACCAGCATTTTCTCCTTTTCCCACAGTGTTTTCAAAAGGCTTCTATTCCTGACCCGTAAAAACCAGGGATTGTTTGGGAAAGGGTTAACTAAGCTGCAGACTGAAATAAAGTAAGGTCACGTTTTTAAACAAAGCATCGGACTGTATAGAACTAAGATCAGACTGCAAGTTCTGTGTAGTCTGATCTTTATGGCCTTCGCTAATGCAAAATTCGCAAACGGAAAAAGAGTTAACCATGTGGAATATATATCGCCTGTGTAATTATGAATTGTTTCAATGGAAGTACCCCATATGTTACCTTTCTATAATTACTCTTATAGCAAAAAGGATCTGTATCATTTTCACAGAGCATGAAAACTTAGCTTGATTTACATAATATTACGTAAACATTGTGACTCACGAAAAATAAATAATTCAGTTGGTTTCTGTATTTGCTACGATTTTTTCTCGAATGCCTCGTAACGCAGAAAATGATAGACGCTGCAAGCATGAGGGAATATATAACAGATACATGTATCAAAACAAACAGAGCAATCAGTCATTTCTTACTGACATGTGGAACAACTTCTGGTTACAGTAAATAGATCATTACTGCAATAAGAAACCACCCCGCTTGGTAGTCTCAAAGTGGACTTCAACTCTTGAAATGCACAACACGACTTTACATGCACTTGCAGAAATTCAGCAATGACTATGAATTTTCCCAGTAGTTAGTTCTGACGCAAGAATTAATGAACCATGTTCTGTCAAAAGGAGGCTTAAGGAATCTGCAAAAAGTATCGATCCATGTCAGCCTGCGCAGTCCGCGCAGGCTGACCTTGGTCGAAACTTTTTGCTATTTGTAAATTTCCTGCATGTCAAAGGATCATTCTACCTCCAGGTCCAGTTGATTGTCAGACAAAATGGATTTTATATGATGACTTGGTTGGTATCATGCATCACGGAGATGCATGAAAATCTCTTTTACCAGGGCAAAAGACTTAGAGTCGTCTTCAGCATTTATTTAGGCCGAGCCCCGGTAGCTCAGTTGGTAGCGTACAGGATTTGAGAACGGGGGGGGGGGGGGGTCGTGGATTCGATCCCTGGCTCGGCCAATTTCTCTCCGAGGATCGATGATAGTCATTGCGACAAGATTCATTCCTTTACCACCGCTGACCATTGTCTCGACGATGGTTATGTGGGAAAGCAGCTGGTGGCTTGGAAAGAAAATTGTGTGGAGTACTGGTAGAAGAGACTCCAGGAAAGCATGGATAGGTGCACTGGCCGCCGCGATGTAACTGAAATAATGTTGAAAACGGCGTTAAGCACCAATCAATCAATCAATCAATCAAACAATTAGCATTTATTCAGGATTAAGACGACCGGTCTTTTAACTCTGTACCACGCAAATCCGACTTTTAACCACCCTGAGCAAGAAAGCTCTTGAAAACATTGTGGGAAAAGGAGAAAATGCTGGTAACCAGCATTTTCTCCTTTTCCCACAATGTTTTCTAACCTTTCAAAGAGAGATCCAACCAATTCGGCCACAATTAATTTGTCGTCTACAAATGCTTTGAAGTGGGTTCAGTCTAAATTTTTCTCGTTTTGTAGTCAAAAAATTATGAAAACTTTGTATCCTCCATGAACTTGTGGTTCAGGTATGCTATTTCTAATTCAGCAGTCATGGGTTGGATTCCCTCTCGATCCTGTCGTGTTGAAAGTGTCCTTGGGCAAGGTATCCCTATTCTGCATTGACAGATGATCAGCAGAGCACACATTGATAATATGTATAAAATACAGTTAAAAACGAAGTTAAATAACGTTTTAATGATTGTAGGCTCATTCTAATAAATTTTGTGTGTTTAACGCCTTTTTTTAAACTCTATTTCAGTCATTAACACTGTGCATGGCTACAGAGAAACCAATGTCAAATCGAAATAGTCATGAACAAATCTGCAAATCTGCTTCCCCTCCCCCCCCCCTCTCTCTCTCTCTCTCTCTCTCTCTCTCTCTTTCTTTCTCTGAGCCACACAGTTATGCGGTTTATGGCACTCACTACTTACAAGTGTGCAATTCACTGTTTAGCCTTACGAGCCTGTATCTGTCTGTCTGTCCGTCTGTCTCACGCTCTTCCCCTCTCTCTCTCTCTCTCTCTCTCTCTCAGCCACACACTCATGCGGTTTATGACACTCACTCGTACATGTATGCAATTAACTGCTTAGCCTTACAAGAAAGGTACCATCTTCCAAGCAAATTGCCGCCAAGTAACGCCATTAAACGGTAATTAGACTAGATCGTTATAATGCAATATTGGTTTATTACATGCCTCAATGTCAAAAGGCCAAATGCTTCGTGAGTATAGCATGACCAACTATGCTTTAGAGCGCAATAGCTCAAAATGTCATTTCTTTCCAATGGTTTTGGTCCCATGCTTTCCCCCGCCTCTCCCATGGCTCGTGTGCCCATAAAGAAGCATCGTGACGTAAAGATAGTATCGTAAAGCCAGGTCTGCAAACATATTTTTTCTTTCTATACCCCCCCACCCACCTACGAAGTAGAGGGGGGATATAGGCTACTGGTTTCACCGTGTCTGTCTGTATGTCCGTCCATCTCTCCGCCAATCCATTTGTCTGTAGACCTTTTTGTTTCCGTGCTCTAACTCAAAAGCCGTTTGTTCTAGGACCCTGAAACTTTACACAAGTGTTGCTGATGACCCAAGGAGGTGTCCTTGGAGGTGTTTTAGGGATTACATGGGTCAAAGGTCAAGGTCACAGGTAAACTTTGTTTGAAAATCGTTTCCGTGCTCCAATTCAATAGCTGTTTGACCAAGGATCGTGAAACTTTATACAAGTGTTGCCCATGTCCTATTGTTTTTGTATCACATGGATCAAAAGTCAAGGTCACAGATGATCTTTGTTTTGGAAATCATTTCCGTTCTCTGATTGTGCTGCTTCAGTGACAAGGTGCTAGTGGGGGATAATTGTCCGCTTCGCGACAGTTCTAGTTCTTTCGCAGTTTTAAAAAGCTTGGCTTATTATTGATTAAAAAAAAAATGAAGCCCACTAATTAGAAAAAGTCCTTGTGAAATAGATACCTCTTTCGACGGTTGAATATACGATGCACTTGAGCTGAGAAAGATTTTTATCCTTTTGACTTGACTTAACTAGCAGTCGGTGTAGATCCCAGATCAGAATGCACCTTCTGTGCATACCGATCATAGTCTACGCCGTCCGCAAAAGCCTCTGTCTTCGCATACATGGCGGGAAAAAGTTATTTCATTCAGAATTAAGGTTTGATGTATTGGACCTTTTGTTGAAGGAAGATTACTTGTCAGGAGCGATATTTAGCTCAACTGGCCGAAGACCAGCGAGCTTATGGTCAAGGCCCTGCATCCGTCGTGTGTGCGTGCGTGCGTGCTTGCAATAACTTTTAATTCAAACATCTTCTCTGAAACTGCCAATCCAATTATGACTCAACTTCACAGAAATGATCCTGCCATGGTCCTCTTTAGAATTTCTTAAAAGAATTTGATTCCTTTAAAAAATCTTGTTGCCATGGCAACGAAACTAAAAAAATTGGCCCCGCCCCAGGGGTTACAAGTTTTACAAGGGTTTTTTTTGTTGTGAAAACTTTAAAAATCTTCTTGTTCCTAACCAGAAGACCTAGGGCTACCAAATTTTGTAAGCATATTATCTAATGGACCTCTTTCAAGATTGTTCAAATTATAGCCCTGGGGTCAAAATTGGCACCGCCCCAGAAGTCACAACTTTTACATTGGCTTATTATAGTGAAAACTTTAAAGATATTCTTATTGCTGACCTTGAGATATCGATAGCTGTTATGTTTTGTGCGTTTCATCATCCTCTTCCAAAATTGTTCAAATTAAAGCCCTGGTGTCGAAATTGGCCCTGCCCTATAGGTCATATATTTAATACTACTATGTGCTAACAGAGTGAAAACTCTAAAAAAATTTTTGCTCCTAACCATAAACCCTAGAGCTATCAAATTTGTTCAAAATTTGGCCCTGAGATCGAATTTAGGGAACTTCGAAAATCTGCTTACATACATACGGCCTCGACTTGTATTATTTGGCATGTGGCTTTATCTTGTAGTCCTCTTCCAGGATTTAAGTAATTATAGCTCTGTGGTCTAAAAATGGCTTTCTCCTGGGGAGATAACTTTCACATGGGCTTTTGTAGAGAAAAATTAAGAAGCCTTCTTATTCGAAACTATCTGGCCTAGAATTGTAATGTTTGGTATGTATGGTTTGTACTTATTAGCCAGTGGGGCGATACAGGGCCATCGTGGCCCTCTTGTTCCCTTAATCACAATGCTTTCAAAAATAGACTGTTGCGAGACAAAAAAAATGTCGTCTGCAGATGGCTATTAGTTATATGGGGGATTTTACAACGTAGAATCCAACAAAATAACAAAGGATTCTTTTCATCAGTTCAAATTGGTAGCCTATTGTAAAGCATTATTCTCAAATATAAAATACACTTTTAGACATCCAAATGAAACGACAGAATCATTGTGTCTCATATGGCGAGATATATCTATTGAATGGTATAAACATTGTGGAAAAAAAGGAGAATGCCAGTCACGAGAATTTTGTCCTTTTCCAGTAATGTTTTCGAATGCTGTTTCGTTAAAATCTCGGGATTGTTTTGTGAAGAGTTATACGTGTCATTATCGAAAAGAGCAAACCAAGATCAGACAGCACGAACATACAGACTGATCTTAATCTACTCTTTTTTTACAATGAACAGCAGACGATAAGATGCCTAGGATTTGGTTTAGTAGTTCCAAAAAAAAAAAAAAAAAATGAGCCATGCTCTGGCAAAAGGGGGCTTAATGCATCTCCGTGATGCATGATATTAACCATGTTAACACGATATTATACATCACTAAAATCCGTCTTTGTATAACAAACTACTGAACCATGAGGTACACTGGTACTTTGACATACAGAAAATTGACCATAAAGCAAAAAGTTTCGATTCATGTCAGCCTGCGCTGATTGCGCAGGCTGGCATGGGTCGAAACTTTTGGCTAATGCATTAAGCATTAAGCCCCCTTTTCACAGAGCATGGCTCAAATGTATAAACAGTCATGTTTATTACGATCCCTGGATACATATGCTGACAGTGTTCTAACATTTTCGGTGATGGTACTATAATTACTGGTGATCGTTACTAAATATCACTGAAGGTTAATGACTATACCAGTAACCCTGGAAATGGTATGAGTACCATTAGGTGCGTTCACGGACAGTGTAGATACAGGATCAGATTACAAAACATGAAGTCTGATTTTGAGTCTATACTGTCCGATTATGTTGAGGTCATCTTCCGGTAGTCAGGTTTGATTTTGCAAATTTTTATTTTTCTCTCCCTTTTTTTTTTTCTTGGAAAACTTACCTAAAATGTAGAAGAACTACATGTATGTCTATTAGGTATACCTTGTGTGGAGCTGGCTCGTAAGTATAGCATAAATATATCGTGAAATCTGGGGTTGTGCTTGAAGATATATCCTTACTGCTAGTGAGAGAGAAAGAAAAAAAAAAACGCTGCTAAAACTTGAAAGTGTGTAGAATAGCTTGGCTGTGTAAACATAGATGAATTGCCTATACATATGGTGTAGGGATAGAAAAACACAAGGGATTTGTCCTCGTCCAAAGCCGGAAACGACAATAGCGATTGCTTTGAAGGCCCCCAAAACATAAAATGCTTTTCTTATCCGTCGTAATCTGTGCAACTTTGCAGCCATTAGGGGCAAGATTTGGCATGAAGATACAATAATAATCATAATTTCATAAAATAAGGATGAAATGGGTGAAAAACTGGCTGAGAACGAGCATAGATGTATCTGTAAGGGGTGATCATTCAGAACTGCTGCCACGATATATTGAACATGATGAAGATCATATTTCAAAGTAAATTAGTTTACATGAAAGGTACACGCAGGTATTTCTCGAATTGGGAGTGTCCTTGGGCGAGACATTCAAGAGACCCAGCCCAGTACAGGTGAAACACAGTACCCTTTGAAATAAGTTAGAGGTTGCCGTAATAGACTGAAATAGCGGTAATGTTCAAAGCGACGTAAAACACTATACTATCAAGACATCTCAAATTTAGTGGTTACCAGCATTTTCTTCATTTTATTCTTTTCCGAGATCTAAATTCACACTTTCTTGTTCAATTAATTATGATCTTGATCAGGATTTAGCGTCAGGTACCGGACGGTGTAGATCCAAGATCAGACTGCACGTTCTGTGCAGTCTGATCTTGATCTAAGCCGTCTGCAGAAGCTGTTTATATCAGCATTGTCAGTGAAGGGATGAAAGGCCTAGACAAGAAACAGCAGCGAATGTAGCACTAAATCTTTTTTATTTAACTCTTTACCACACAATCCCGACTTTTAACGACCCTGAGAAAGAAAGTTTTTGAAAACATTGTGGGAAAAGGAGAAAATGCTGGTAACCAGCATTTTCTCCTTTTCCCACAATGTTTTCTACCCTTCCCAAATCGAATTTCAATTTTTAATTAACATTTATTTTGTCGTCTGCAAATGCTTTCAATTTGAACTAGTCCAAAATTTTGTCGTTTGGTAAAGATTAACAATGAATCCTCGATGAGTTTAATAAGATTTGAGTGAAAGTACAGACGCAACTTTTAACAATTCTTGAACAAAATGTGAAGATTTTATTAACCTTTTCAGGACCAACGAAAGCTATGCGAACGGCATAGATAAAGATCAGACTGCACAGAACGTGATAAAAGCAGATAAAATAGAACAAGTTCAGAGTTTCGGTGGAGTGTACTTACAGCCGTCGAAAGAGATTGAGTTTATATATTTGGAGCTGAAAGAGTTGATTGATTGAATGGTGTTTTATGCCGCTTTTAACATCATTTCAGTTATATCACGGCGACAGCTCACATATTCATGTATTTCCTGGGTTTCACCAGTACAAGGTTAGGGCTCTGAGTTTAAGTGTTTTGCCCAAGGACGATCCCACGAAAAGCCCAGCGGGGCTTCAAGGTTACTAGTCCCCAACTTTACCACTTAGCCACGCAGGATCCCTGGAAGAGTTAATTTTGGTAAGGGCAAAATAATAAGTGCCTATGAGGGAAATGGATGAGCAATGCTGAAGATTTCTACATGTGGGGAATCATTAATGAAGCAAATGGGAACCAAACCGTAGTATTACATGAGTGGATTATTGGAAACAGATGACAAAACTATGTCAAGATACGGTCACTTGGCGTTTCCGAGCGGATATAATCAGCTGGGATACAACATTTATTAACAACTAATGACAGAAAAAGGTGTGCTTTCTGCGGTCAAGGAATATTCCGTTCGATATGTATGTAGACTGTATGTAGACTGTATAGAACAGTGCGAAATTATGACAGCGTGGAAGAATGAGATCTTTACCAGATGACGAATTTTTAGACTTGTCCAAATTAAAAGCAACTTAAAAGCATTTGTAGACAACAGTGGGTGTGGCTTGAATGGTTGAATGGTTATTGAAAGGATAGAAAATTGTATGGGCAAAGAAGAAAATGCATTTTTCCTATTCCCACATTTTTTTTTCTGGTATCTTATTCATCAGGGTCGCTTAACCATGGGCCTGTTTGTTTAAGGATTATGTATATAGATATAGCAGGAAAATTTTGTGCAGTGCAGATGTCGACGAATTTAATTGATTGTTGTCAAGAACAATACACGTACAATGTGACAAATATCATTATTTCATAGGTCCCAAATATATTTGAATCTTGCTCTGGCAAAAGGACGTTTAATGCATCCCCGTAATCCATTATAGCAAGCGAGTCATTTAAGAAATAGAGGATCTTACATGAGTGTTTATGTATTATCATTTTTATCAAACGAGTTGACTAAAATTGTATGACGCGAGCCTTGGCGAGCGTCAAATACATTTTAGTCAACGAGTTTGATAAAAATGATAATACATAAACACGAATGTGAGATTCTATTAATCACATAAAACGAATGACAGACAGAAAAATATCCCGCATCATCACCTTCAGCTTCTATACCGTTCACGGGTCCATGTTTACGTTGTAGTTTGGTTTCAAATGTGTACATACACAACCAGATCTAGATAGTTCTGTGACATTTACACCAAGAGAAGAGTGAAATAGTTTATAAAGGGGTTAAGTCCACCTATTTCCGCAATAATATTGATTTTAAGAGACTTTCGCTGCATTTCTTGGTTTTTATCAAACATGAAAATCAAAAACTTATCACGCGTATACGTCTTAGCAATAGTGACGTCATTTTTCCCCGAAACGGCGTAACAGTACAAATTCCCGCACAAACTGTGGTTGGTTTCTCTCGCTTCACGCGCTCGTGACTGAAAAGTGATCAGAACCGGGACCTAAAAAAACGATAATACACTAGTGTATTATCAAAAATAAGTCATGGGTTTAATACACTGCCGGAGGAGGTTTTATGTGATAAATAATCTTCTTTCTATCGTGGTTTATAGTTCAATAAACCACAGTTGTGAGTTATGCGGCACAATAAATAATCCACGAGGGCGATAGCCCGAGTGGTTTATTCATTGCGCCTCATAACTCACAACGTTGTTTATTGAACGATAAACCACTATAGAAAGATTATTTCGATTCTAACATGACCAACTCTTAATCAAAGGAAAACAAGTTCATACTTAAAGTAAAAACGCGGATGCAGATTATATTCCATTGAATAACTTACTTACGTTATACAGAATGACGTCACACTATATAGAATGACGTCACTCTACATAGAATAACGTATATTTTACCACGCTTTCGTTGCAATGTGTTTATAGAGCCGAATTCACGTGTCATGTTAGAATTAAGAAATAATCTTTTTTCTATCGTGGTTTATCGTTCAATAAACCACAGTTGTGAGTTATGAGGCACAATAAATAATCCACGAGGGCGATAAACCACTATAGAAAGAAGATTATTTCGATTCTAACATGACCAATTCTTTATGAAAGGAAAACAAGTTTATCCTTAGAGTAAAACGCGGATGAAGACTATGTTCTATTGAATAACTCACTAACTTACTTTATACAGAATGACGTCACTCTGCATGGAATGTCGCAGATTTTACCACGCTTTCCTTGCACTGTGTTTATAGAGCCGAATTCGCGTGTCATGTTAGAATACATAATTCTTGGTCCTTAAAATCACTTTTTTTGTGACAACCGTCTAAATCATGAGGTAGGCTTGTCCAATGACACAAAGAAAACTGATTTCACAGGCTGACCTAAGTCGATACTTTTGAAGAAACATTAAACCCCCTTTTCAAAGAACATGGCTTTTTTTTTTTTTTTTTGATAATGAAGAAAATAGATGAGCGATGCTGTGGCAAAAGAGGGCTTAATGCATCTCTAAGCCCCAAGCAAGTCAACACATAATTATGGATTCGTAAAACCCATTCTGTCTAACAACTGACTGAATCATGAGGTACAAACGTCCTTTTAAATGCTGAAAGTTTACCAAAAGCAAAACATCACGACTCAGGAAAGCCTGCGCGGACTGCGCAGGCTGACATGTGTCGATAGTTCTTGCAGATGCATTAAGCCCCTTTTTCACAGAGTATAGCTCAAGGAAATAGAATCCTGCTGACAAGTATTGTTTATTGATATTTGTTATAGCTCTGTGTTCATTGTTGTTAGCAAGAGACACTTCAACAGCATCCTTTTTCCAGCTAAACCGTGCAGAAAAGTACGAATGTCATAAAAGTCAGTTTTTTGATTGACTGTACGAGCAATGACCAACACTTTCAATCAGGTTGTTTTCATAACTTATTGTGTGAATAGCGAGACTGGTCTGTGCATAATTATGAACAGACAGTTCTATTACTTCGGTTCTGTTTATATTGGTTTGTGTTCAAATTAGTTTGCGTGCTGTTATGTATATTTGAGCCGTGCTCTGTGAAAAGGGGACTTAATGCATCTGCGAAAAGTATCGATTCAGGTCAGCCTGCGCAGTCCGCACAGGCTGACCTGGGACGATACTTTTCGATATTGTTCAATTTTCTGTATATCCACGGACTAGTCTATTTGATGATTAAGTTGGTTGTTAAAAAAGTGGCTATTATGGATCCATAATTATGTGATGGCTTGATTGGTATAATGCATTAAGGAGAAATGCATTAGGCCCCCTTTTGTCAGAGCATGGTTCATATGTGTTATTACTGATGTCTATGACACAAATTCTCCGTGATTTACAGCCAGCTAATGGACATAAGCAATCATTTTCCGATCCAACTTGCCTTCTATCTCTGTCTGGCATTCCCCTCTTTCTCTCTCTCTCTCTCTCTCTCTTTCTCTGTCTCTCTGCGAAGACATCATAAATTGTGCAAGACAACTGACTTGAAAGCCGGAATATCTAAGTTTCCCAACTCCTTTTCACTAATGTTCTTTATATTGTCTCGACTTGTCAGATGTTAGAATTATTAAGCACATACATAAGCACTTGGTTTCCATGACTTTAAAGGCCCAGTGAAGGCCAAAATATCAAAGCAGGTGTCATAATACATTTAAATTTAAATCATCCCATTTAAAAGTATGGAAAATATTTTGGAGATGACAGTCTGTTATCGTGTGGTCGGGCCATATGTTAGTCGCTGGCAGAAAAAGAATTTTAAAATCAGGCAAAAAGTAAACAAAAGACACAGCCTACCCGGCAGGTTTTAACCTAGTTTTGAAATTAATATCTCTGTCAGCGACTAACACTTGGACCGACCGTACAACGAAAGATTGTCATCTTCACAATAATTTCCATACTTTTAAATGGTATGATATAAATTCAAATAAACACTCCCTTTGTTTACATTTGGCCTTTATTGTTACTTTAAGTTTCACAAGTTACATTTATTTCTGTATACTAGAAGGTTTCGCAGCTGGCATGTTTTAGAGCAACGGAAGTTCATTCACTAGTTTCAAATTACACCGGTTCCGGAATCGTCGCATAGCAAACATTGCAAAAACGGGTACCACGTTTGTGACGGACTTATGAACGATGTACGATGTAATAGTTAATCCTGTCGTTTCAACCCTTTACTTGAGGCTTGATTTGTATCGTTGTTCTATGTATCACAGATATTGTTTATTTTTTGTCTATGAGTGAGCGTGCTGTGTCCGTCGTCCGTCATGCTTAGTCCGTCGTGTTGTGTCCGTCGTGCGGTCGTCAGCAATTGCCTTGTGAGCACTCTAGAGGCCATATTTTCAGTCGGATAGGCCTACCTACATGTATGAAAATTAGGTTATAATATTTGTCTTGATAATATCTCGGACAAGTTCGAAATTTGGTCACATAGGGTAAAAAAATATATCTCCGGACAAATCTTAGAAAACCCTCGTGTGCAATATTGATGCCACATTTTCAGTTTGATACACATGAAAGATTGTCAATACATTTGTCTTTGTTAATGTCTTGGACAAGAGTGAAAGTGGGTCACGTGACGGTATGGTCAAAATGTAGGTCACAGGGACAAATCTTATAAAACCCTTGTGTGCACTCTTGAGGCCACATTTATAGTCTAATACTCAAGAAGGTTGGTCAGATTGTTTGATTAGATGATATGAAAATTGGTCAGAATGTTTGATTAGATGATACCTTGGACAAGTTTGAAATTGGTCATGTAGGGTCAAAAAGTAGGTCACCGGGACCATTCTTACAAAAACCTTGTGTCTACTCTAGAGACCATATGTTCAGTCTGGTTCTCATGAAAATTGACCAAAAATACTCATGTGTTTTACATCATCACTACCAGAAGTTCTTCAGTTTTATCAATCCTAGATGGTTTTCTCAGGTGAGCGCTTGAGAAACAATGACCCTCTTGTTTATTAAAGAACAGGAAAAATTAAACACACGATAAAAATAAAAAACAAAAGAATGGAAACAATAACAACAAATTTTTCTGGCAATATAAAAACTACACCGGTAAGGGATTTTTGTTTTGCTACGTTTAACTCTTTGCATACCATAGACGACACCAGAAGCTTTTGTGTACAGTGTAGATCAAGATCAGACTGCACAGAACGTGCAGTCTGATCTCTGATCTACACTGTCCACTGCTATATTCTAGATTATGAACGAACCTTGTCTTGATCTTGTAGCCATTGGGAAAATGAAATTTATTTATTCATTAGTATAAGAGTTAATCCATAGGTTGCTAAGCGCGACTCACTGACCTTTTGCGGACAATGTAGATCAAGATCAGACTGCACACAACGTGCAGTCTGATCTTGGATCTACACTGTCCGAAAGGGACATATCTCCCCCCCCCCCCCAAAAAAAAAAATAGAAATACCTTTGAAATAGCAAAATTTGGGTTTTAATTACCGGCTTAAAATTATTATTTCACTTATTTAGCAGAATAAGAGTTAATTTTAACCCTTTACCAAACAATCCCTGGTTTTTACGACCCAGAGGAAGAAGCCTTCTGAAAACATTGTGTAAAAAGGAGAAAATGCTGGTAACCAGCATTTTCTCCTTTTCCCACAATGTTTTCTACTCTTCTAAAGTCAAGTTTCAATTTTTGAGTCACGTTTATTTTGTCTGCAAATGCTTTCATTTTGGACAAGTCTAAAATTTTGTTGTGTGGTAAAGAGTTAATTCTTGCTCTTATTACTTTTGTGCAAAGCTGTTCTATGGGTTTGTTTAACTGTTGAATGCACAATATGTATAATGTAAGTTCATGTTACAAAATGCTAATGACTGTCAAATTATAGAATAATTAATATAATCTGTGTTGCGCTCTGGGAAAAGGGGGCTAAATGCATGTTTTTTTTTTGCGTAAAAAAAAACCGAGGGAACCATGAGTTAGAATAGTCCCTTGACACGCAGAGAATTGATCAATAGCTAAAAGTTTCGACCCAGTTTAGCCTGTAAAGGCTGGCTTGGATTGTTTTTTTTTTTTCCCCCAGGTGCATCAAACCACCCTTTGCAAGGGGCATGACACAGATTTATCAAACCTTTCAGTCTGATCTATAAAAATAATTTTATCACACTTAAGATCTGCACGAATGTTTAATACAAGCTACCTTTTTGCGAGATCTAATGTTTGGTGTCATTAAATAGAGGAGGCAAAGACTGGCCCACACAAACGTGCAGGCTAATCTTTGTTGTCCTTACAACCGTTATTATCTGCTTTTTGCATCACTATATCAAAATTAAAAAAGTGTACCCGTACATGATTGTTCCTACGATTATTCTTATCAAGTAAGTTAAAAACTTTAAGTGCTATCCAGACGACAAAATTTTAGACTCGATTATATTGAAATCATTCGCAAACGACAAATCAAACGTAGCTTTGTTTTCAAAAGTTGTTCGCTCAAGGTCGTAAAGAGACGAGATTGTTTCGTTAAGGGTCAAGTCTTAATGTTCCTCTTTCTCATGTTTGGAATTGTTTCAAATCGTAAATTTATTTTTAGTACTACGATATTGTATTTAATTCTTGTATTGCCCATCTGATGTCAAACAATACGGGGCAAACAAAAAATGTGCACGTTTTGTTGCACATGTTGTAAAGTGCAATACGTTATTAACCGTTAGGCTGCTAAGCGCTACTCACTGACCGTTTGCGGACGGTGTAGATCAAGATCAGACTGCAAGGAACTTGCAGTCTGATCTTGGATCTACACTGTCCGATAAGGAGATATTTTTCTCCGAAAAATAAATTTGAAATATCATCATTCGGGTTTTTACAATCGGCTTGAAAGTTTCGTTTTACTTATTTGGCAAGATAAAGGTTAATATCGAGATGACTTTGCTTTCGTCTGTGATTTCAAAGTCGGTTTTTCTATAGGTCTAGAGCTCTATATAGGCGTTGGAGCAGGAGGGTTCGCCGCCGCCAACCCCCTCCCCTCTCCTCCCACCCACCCCCATTGCTACAGTTGCTGTTCTCAATGCCAACCACTTTTGCTATAAGCGGCTTTTTATAAGAAAACTTTCAAACACATTTTTCAACCTTTCGTGATCTTTCTGTTAACTTAAGGGCTCAAACCATACATGTACATATATCTATTTTGAACTATTTGGGTGAATATTGAAGGAATGTAGCGAGGTTGAAAAGTTTGTTACAAAAAGCTATTTTTTTTTTAAATGCTTTTCTCCGTTCCAAGCACTTTTGCAATAAACGGCCTGTTGTTATAACATTTTCATATTCATTTTTCTCTCAACTTTTCACGATTTTTCTGTTAACCGTTAGGTTAAAATTATACATATATATTATCCATTTTGAACTGTTTGGGTGAATAAGGAAGGAATACAGTGATGAAAATTTTATTTCAGAGCTGTTTTTATTTTGTTATAAATGCGGTTCTCCGCTCCATCCACTTTTGCAAAAAACAGCCTGCGATAAGATTTTCAAATTCATTTTTAGCTCCACTGGCCAAAGTCCAGCGGGCTTATGTCATGGCCCGCTGTCCGTCTTTCGTCTGTCCGTGAGTTAACTTTCTTTTCAAACATCCTCTCTGAAACTACCCATCCAATTTTGATGAAATTTCACAGAAATTATTCTGCCATGGTTCTCTTCAGAATTTATTGAAAGAATTCTATTCCTTCAAAAACTCCGGTTGCCATGACAACAAAAATGGAAAATATTGAAAATCTTTGAAAATCTTCCTTTCTGAAACCATGAGGCCCAAGGTTACCAAATTTGACATGTAGCTTTATCTAATAGATCTCTACCAAGTTTCTTCAAATAATAGCCCTGGAGTCAAAATTCACCCCGCCCCAGGGTCAAAAGTTTTACATGAGCTTATGTAGTAAAAACTTTAGAAATCTTCCTGTACCTAGCCATAAAGCCTCGGGCTACCAAATTTTTCATTTATCTTTATCTAGTGGACCTCTAACAAGAGTGCCCAAATTATAGCCATGAGGTCAAGTGTGTTCCCGCCCTAGGGGCCACAAGTTTTACATTACCTTATTTAGTAAAAACGTGTTTAGATATCCTTGTTTCTGATAGTGAGCTATAGATGTAACATTTTATGAGTCTTATCATCTAGTAGGCCTCTTCCAAAATTGGCCCTAAAGTCTTCTTGCTCCAAACCATAAATCTTATGGCTGCTAAATTTGGCACATAGCTCCATGTTGTGGTTCACTTCTAAATTTGTTCAAAATTTAGCACTGGGATCAAAATTAGCCCTGTCCCAGGGGTCTCATGTTTTACTGGGCCTTTTAATGAGGAAACTCTGAAAATCTTCTTGTTTATAACCATACATTTTAGACCTGTACTATTTGGTATGGGGCTTTATCTTGTGGACGTCTACCAGGATTCAAGTAATTATAGCGCTTTGGTCAAAAAATGGCTTTGCCCTGAGGTCATAACTTTCTCGTGAGATTTGATAGAGAAAATTTTGTATGTCTTCTAGTTCGAAACCAATTGGCCAAGAATTGCAATGTTTGGCGTGTATGGTTTGTGCTTATTAGCCAGTGGAATGATACAGGGCTATAATGACCCTCTTATTTTCCACCTTTCATGATGTTTCTGTTAACTTTTGGGCTAAAATCATCAGTACATATTTGTTTTGAAGTATATGGGCTAATATAAAGGAATATACATGTAACGAAGTTGAAAGTTTCATTGAAACAAAACAAAACGTTTTAGTACAAAAGTGGCTCTAACAGTGCTCTCTCCCACATACCTTATACATACATCTCTACTCGTTTTCATCCATTTTTTTTCACCGTTTTTTTTTTTCTTTATTTTATGAAACTATAATCACTCTTGTATCTTCATGCCAAAGGTTGCACAGATTACGGTAGATAGAGCTAGCCATAGACATAACAACCACAGTTTCCGGTTTAAATCGAAGACAAATCCCAACAGTTTCTTTACCCCATACACCTTATATTGATTTTTTATCTACGTTTACACAGCTGACTAGATTATAACACCGTCTAGTTTTAACAGCGTTTGTTTATTCTCTGGCTGTAAAGATGTCTCTTTAATGAAATCACTGGAATGCATAAACACTACAACAATACTATCAGTTAATCTAGTTTTTTTTTTTGATATCTCTGGATTTGTCAAGAAATGGTTCTGCATGATTTTTAGGGTTTTAACTTCCATTTATATTATTTTTCATGTTACATAAGGACGTTATCAATGTCGTCTGTAGCAAATTCGTCACTTAAGGTAATAAGTTCATTAAACTAATGAGGTCTTCTGTCAATTTAACACATTACCAAACGACATTTTTTTTTTGAAATTTCCAAATTTCAAAGCATTAGCAGACGACAACTTATATCTGGCCTAGGCAATGTTATTGGTCTTTAGAGGGTACGGAAACATGTCCTCGCTTGAGCTATGTTAGAACCACTTTTGTAATAAAACTGATATTTGTAAATTGAAAATTTTGTTACAAATATCCGTTTTATTACAAAAATGGTTCTAACAGAACTAAGAATTGAAACTTGTCGGTACAACACAGAATTAATAGATCTTTCAGGAAATGCCTATTATTAAATTCTAGAGATTTAGAACATTCATATCATTTTTCATTAATTTTATCTGTCCAATTAACACCCGGACAAATAGACGAAATATAAGCAAGTTGTATCGGGCCGAACAGCTTCAAATTTATTTCTTTGATCAGTGGCAGTGAAGCACTCATCCAAGAGAAATAAGGTAGATATGTAAATAAGTCATTCACTTTGGAAAATCTCATACATAATTACATGTATTGTTGTTGTTTTTTTTTTTGTTTTTGTTACCTTTACTTTCGTCGTGCTCTTCCTCCTGTTATAACTTTTTTTTCAATAGTACGTACTTAACTTTTTTCAATTCTTCTAGGCCTATCTATCTTTGTTACTGTTTTGTTTTCTAAAATTGTATAGTTGTTTACGTTATACACCCAATCTTTAACACTGACCAGTATCATTTTGAATCATGTATAATACACATAGCTCGTAGGCTGCTAAGCGCGACTGACGGACCTTTTGCGGATTAAGATTAGACTGCATAGAGTGTGCAGTATTACATGTATCTTGGATTTTCACTGTCCGAAAAGGGGATAATTTTCCCCCATAATAGCAACATTCGGGTTTTCACCATCGGTTTTAAAACTTCATTTAACCCTTTACCAAACAATCTCTGGTTTTTACGACCCAGAGGAAGAAGCCTTCTGAAAACATTGTAGGAAAAGGATAAAATACTGGTAACCAGCATTTTCCCCTTTTCCCACAATGTTTTCTTCTCTTCTAAAGTCAAGTTTCAATTTTTGAGTCACATTTATTTTGTCGTCTGCAAATGCTTTCATTTTGGACAAGTCTAAAATTTAGCCGTTTGATAAAGGGTTAACTTATTTAGCAGGGTAAAATGAGCCTTTTAAGTTTAAAAAAAATCCAGCATAACTATTCTTATTGTTGTTGGTGGTAGTGTCTTAATTTTCATCCTGTTCTTCCTTCTTTAACTACTTTTTGTTTACTATTTCCTCATTTTCCCATTCTTTTATCTCTCTTTGTTAATGTATTGTGTTATAAACGGTATTGCTGTGTATGTAATACACCAAATGGACACCAACGTATATCATTTGGAATCATGTATACTATACAAAAGTTGTAACAAAAGCATTGTATTTGCGTCAGTAAAAGTGTTCTGTTTTCAGCAAAATAACTTGTGTTATTCAGTTTAACTGGCTACGTACGTTCAGCGAAAACAATATGGGATTTCCAGATGTTAAGAAGATTAAATAACTAAAATTACGATGGGTTATAAATACATTTAGTGAGATTAAACCACAATTATTCGATTGTTTTCCCGAGAGAAAATCTTCTTACCGATAAGTACTGAGAGTTCAAGTGACCTGTAAAAACGGACTGTCACGTGACAAAGGTTTGATTTTGATGGTTTAACCCTTCACCCTACAATCCCGATCTTTAAAGACCCTTAAGATGACGGCTATTGAAAACATTATGGGAATAGGAGAAAATGCTGGTAACCAGCATTTTCTCCTTTTCCCAATGTTTTCTGTCCGTCCAACAACGAATTTCAATGTTTGAGTCACATTTAATTTGTCGCCTGCAACTACCTTCAACCTGGGCAGCCGAGCCCCTGTAGCTCAGTCGGTAGCGAAGGGCTCCAGAACAGGGGGTCGCTGATTCGATCCCCGGCTCGGCCAATTTCTTTCCGAGAGTTGATGATAGTCATCGCGACAGGATTCATTTCTCTCTCACCGCTGACCATTGTTTCGACAATGGCTATGTGGGAAAGCGGCCAGTGGAAAAATATTGTCCGGAGTACTGGTATAGGAAACTGCAGGAAAGCATGGATAGGTGTATAGGTGCACTGGCGAAATAACTGAAATAATGTCGAAAATCGCGTTAAACACCATACAATCAATCAATCAATCAATCAATTTGGACAAGTCTAAACATTTTTTCGTTTGACAAAGCTTGTTTTCAACATTTATTACGGTCATATCGCCGCGAAAGTACGCACACCTATGCTTCCGGAGTCCTATAGTAATTTCCCTGTCAGGGAAAGGACAAGAAACCTTTTTTCGATGGTACGTGAAACATTTTCAACTCTTGACAGAGATCGGGCTAGGATTCCAGCCCTCACAAGTTCGAAGTCTCAACCAACAGGTTACCAGATAGTTCAAACTGTAGATAGAATCATTCTATATGAGTCATGCTTGTGAAAAGGTTTCATAATGCATATATGCAAAAAGTATCGACCCATTTCAGCCTGCACAGGCTGACATGGGTCAATATTTTTTTACTTATTAGTCAATTTTCTGAATGTTTAAGGACCTTTCTACCTCATGATTCAGTCGGTTGTTGAAGAAAATTGGTTTGTGGGTCCATAATTATGTGATGACTAGCTCAGTATAATGAAACACGGATATGCATTAAGCCCCCTTTTTCCAAGAACATGGGTAATAAATACACGTGACAATACATGTTTCCATACGCCTTTTTCGTTCATTAAACGATTAAATGTTTTCCTGATGATGAAATGTATAACACGTATAAATTCAAAATATTTGAACCATGTATTAGTTAGTGTTTATTAATTGAAAATTTAACAATTAAGACACCCTAAAGGAGCGAACGTAGTGAGCGACCAGGGTGTCTTAATTGTTAAATTTTCAATTAATAAACACTAACTGACTTAGTGTTTAACCTTTGACCTGTAGTACGACAGTCAGTGAAATCCTTTTGTGGTGCGGTTAATATCAAAACAGAATGATTGACTTCAGTACGACAGCCAATAAAATCCTTTTTTAGGTGGAGCCTTCATTTGACCTCGTGACGAAACAATTTACGTCATGAAATTTAATTTTCCCGCTTAATGCAATGTCCCGCGTGCCCCATTTCCTATACATATCATAAAGGGCGTAGTTTCCACAATTTACTGGCGCATACGCACTGCACCTTAAACACTTAACCATTAAAGGTGGCCCTTCAGATTTTGGGACGAAAATTTTACAAAAATACAAAAAAAAAAATCATCGTTATACTCCCAAAGCCTTTTAATTTTCATTCATAAAACCCCAGTAGTCGAAAACCATCCGACAACAAGAGAAATTAGAGATTTACTACGGCCCAGGTCGACACCGACGGGAAACACGGTCTATTTTTATATGAGCAACTCGCTCATTTACATACTGGAAAAACACAGACGAAGCTTCAAACATAGCGTCCAAAGAAGACATTATGGAAAATAATTACATGTTTGTTATGTTATGGAATTTAAGCGTCATTAGTCACGTGCCAGTCACTTGACATTCCCAAAATGCTTTTTTGATTTTTGGCGCGAAATCTAAAAATACCTTAAGAGGCTACGTAGCCTTTTAAGGGAACACCATCAAAAAAAAAATTTTTTTTGTAATTTTATGATTCTTAATTATTGATGATTTGTATGGTTTTTTCATATAAATTTCAGTGATATAAATATTTTTTTAACTTGGTGAGATGTGAAAAATCTAAATACCCACCTTTAAGTGGCGAACTCTTAATAATTAATTGTTCAGGTGGCCAGGTTTAAAAAATTGGGCGGGCGTTTTTTCAAAATATGGGACCATATGATTGGTCGGCAAATGAGGTTAAACACTAAGCTCTGGTAAAAGCGTCTTTAATGCATTTCCGTGATGCATTATACCAAGCAAGTCATAAAATACATGTAATTTTGAATACAATTTGTTTAATTATCGACTGAATCATTTTTTTCCCAACAACCGACTTAATCATGGGATACTGAGCCCCGGTAGCTCAGTCAGTAGCTTGCAGGATTTGAGAACAGGGGGTCGTGGGTTCGATCCCTGGCTCGGCTAATTTCTTTCCGAGGATTGATGATAGTCATTGCGACAGGATTCATTCCTCTCCCACCACTGAGCATTGTTTCGACGATGGTTATGAGGGAAAGCAGCCAGTGGCTTGGAAAGAAAAATGTGCGGAATACTGGTAAAAGAGTCTCCAGGAAAGCATGGATAGGTGCACTGGCCGCCGTGATATAACTGAAATAATTTTGAAAACGGCGTTAACTACCATGCAATCAATCAATCAATCAATCATTAATCATGGGATAGACTGGTGCACGGACACACGGAAAGTTGACCTATAGCAAAATGTATCGATCCAGGTCAGCCTGCGTATAGGTTGCTACTCCTTGCAGATGTATTAGACCTTAGGCTGCTAAGCGCGACGTAAAGACATTTTTGCGGACAGTGTAGATCAAGATCAGACTGCACAGAATGTGCAGTCTGATCTTGGATCTACACTGTCCGATTAGGAGATATTTTTCCCCAAAAAATAATTTTGAAATAGCAAAATTTTGGTTTTTTGCTATCGGCTTTAAAATTCCATTTCACTTATTTAGCAGGTTAAACCTTTTCACAAAGTATGGCTCCTCATTTGTAGAAGTGCTAATAAAATGTGGCTGAGATGACGGTTATTGTCTTTAAAAAGGTAAAATATCATTGTGTGAAAAGGAGAAAATGCTGGTTACCAACATTTTCTTCAGTTTCCGATAATGTTTTCGGAAGCCGGTTTCTAACATTCTTAATTGTCACAAATTGTTCACTTGCTTGTGAACGGCATTTTCACCTTTTTCCAAAATGTTTTCAAAGCATTCTTCCACGGTGTAGTTAGAACTTAATATTGGTTAGTAAAGGATGGAACTTCTCTTGGTTGAGGTTCTCCTGAGCCTTGACCAAGGGTAATCCCATGATAAGCGCCACCAATTAGGTTCTTTCTAGGATTTCCTGGTTACAATGCTGTCGCCTGCAACACTGAATCACGAAGGGTTCAGGTGTAGGACAATAGCCCACTGGACAATAGTCCTCTAGGACAATAGCCCAATGAGACAATGGCCCACTAGGAAAGTAGAGCACTTAAATGCATAAATTTAGTATGTAATAAGTGTAAAATTAAGAGTAAAATATGAGTATTCATAAGTCAACGGTGTAAGGTTTTTTTCCCCCGATATTTCTGCCAAAATAAAAAGCAGACCAAGATCCAGTAGAATATTTACCAGCACTATACTTTTCACTCATGTTCTATTTGGTAGACACATGGCTATTGTCCGTTCCCCGATCCAAATATGCAGAGAGAGAGAGAGAGAGAGAGAGAGAGAGAGAGAGAAAGAGAGAGATAGACAGAGAGAGACAGAGAGAAAGCATGGAAGCATGGATACCGTCCTTTCTTATGGGCCGGTTATGGATTGGATACATGTAGAATTTTATTGAACTTGAAAGTGCTGACATAAACAAAGTTATGAAGTGGAATGGTGACCCTTCTCTTCCTATTCTTATCCCTTTTCCTGCTAAAGAACTAAAATGAAATTTTCAATCTGATACAGTAGTAAAAACCCAAATACATGTATTGCTGTTTCAACGTTATGTTTTGGGGAATGATATCTCCTTATCGGACAGTGTAGATCCAAGATCAGACTGCACATTCTGTGCAGTCTGATCTTGATTAACACTGTCCGCAAAAGGTCAGTGAGTCGCCCTTAGCACCTTAATGGTTAATGCTAACATTCTTTTGCCCCATGTTAAATATATTCCAAGTGCACTGCAGCTAGCAAAATGACATATTGGCAGCTCCTTTAAAGTAACAATAAAGCCCGAAAGTAAACAAAGCGGGTGTTCAAATGCATTTGAATTTATATCAAACCATTTAAAAGTGTGGAAATCATTGTGAAGATGACATTCTGTCATTGTATTGTCGGTCCAAGTGTTAGTTGCTGACAGAGAAATTAATTTCAAAACTAGGTTAAAACCTGCCAGGTAGCTGTGTCTTTTGTTTACTGTTTGCCTGATTTTAAAATTCCCTTTTTCTGCCAGCAACTAACATAATTATCATGGACCGACCACACGATAACAGACTTTCATCTCCACAATATTTTTCATACTTATTTTTCATACTTTTACGTAGTATGATTTAAGTTTAAATGTGTTATGACACCTGCTTTGATATTTTGGCCTTTACTTGGTCTTTAATGAAATTAATGTTTAAGTTTCGACTTTTTATGTACACGTTCAAGCGAAATGTTTAATCGAATTTTTGCGAAGCCCATTTAACATGCCCGTTCGGGGTTACTGTTAATCCTTCACATGGTTACATTGAATGCAACCCTGCACCCGAATATATCGAAATTTACTTGAGACGGGAATTCCCTTTAACTCTGCTAAACGCTGTCAAATGATTATACAGTCTTAATGAAGAGCTTTTTTATCACCGTATTTATAATAAATAAATAATAATTTATTTGATGGTATACATTCAATATTAAACTACGATGTCTAAGTAGTCTCGTCTTAATCTAAACCATATCTTCTAAGCCTTTCACTATTTTTAACAATCATTTTTACACAAAGCAGCCCTGAAATAAATAAAATTAATGTTTTTCAACCATTTTAAGAACGAAAATGACTGGGCAGGTTTTTAAATTGTGTTTTTAAAACGAATATATTTCGACTTGAATTCTTCCTTTAAAAAATCAGAGAAATAAAATTATTGGGTTAAGGATCGAAAATCGTTCTTACACGCTCGACAGCGTCTCCATTGTATTCTAGGGCCCAAGGTCCCGTTGTATGTGTTTTATAATTTATTGCCGATATACAGTTAATACTGCCAGATCGAAACCATATTGGAGATACAGTTTTAAATACTCGTTTTCGGAATACTTTCCACTTTTCCACACTTCAGGTAGGTTTTTAGTGGTCAAAACAGTTACCTTTTTTCCACTTAGCACGCCAAAGGCGAGTAACTATTGGTGCATTAGCGGACGACACTGAGTAATCGTTCCGCTGCTCAGCGTGACTTAGAGGGCCATTGCGGGCAGTGTAGATCAAGATCTGACTGTATGGAACGTCGAGTAACGTTCATTAATCTACAGAGGGATTTGTTCGGCGAAAACAACTTTCAAACAACATTCAAAATCGCACTAATTGGGTTTATACTATGGGCTGCAATTTTTCCTTCATTTAGCGTTAAGGGTTGAGATTCAACAATAAAGAATGCAGTCTGATTTTTGATGTTCAGTATTCGACTTTTTATGGTAGTCAAAACGGCCTTTTGCTAATCGACATGTTTGAACAAATGTAGATTTGTGTCGCCTTGCGATCAGTATTTACCATTTTGAATGTTTCGAGTTCACTCGATTTAATCATTAAATCACATACGAAGGTATCTCAAGGAAAAAAAACCTCAATTACAAAGTACTTTCTTCTCAATCGGGTGTCAAGCACTCTTTTACAGGAGGTATATCTAATGTGACAAATAACTGCTATAAATCCTAAAACACGCCGTCTAAAGTTAGTTCGAAGAATCTCAACATTGATTCTAGTGAACTCTACCAATGATTCCAGGGAAATCAACAGTTACTTCTAGAGAACTCAACCATATCAATCGTTAGTTCTAGGGAACTCTACCTTGGTTTTAGGGAACTCAACCATTGGATCTTGGGGTCTTAACCGTTAGTTTAATGGAACTCTGTATGTGGTTCTTGGGAACTCAACCGTTAGTTTTAGAGAATCAACCATTGGCTCAAGAGAACGCAATCGTTAGTTCTAGGGAACTCTACCTTTGGTTTTAGGCAACTCAGCTATCAGATCTTGGCATCTGAACCGTTAGTTCTAGGGAACTCAGTATGTGGTTCTTGGAAACTCAACCATTGGATCTTGGGAGCTCAACCATTAGTTCTCGGAAACTCTACCAGTGTTTTTTTTTGAGGGGGGGACTCAACTGTTAGTTCTAGGGAACTCTACCAGTGGTTCTTGGGAACCCTACCGTTAGTTCTAGGAAACTCAACCTTTTGTTCTGGGAAACTCAACCATTGGTTCTAGTGAATTCAACCCTCGTTTCACAACAGTTCTTTTGGTCTGTACTTTTACTGATACTTTATTGTAAGTAACATTTAACCTTTAATCTGTCCTCTTTGCAAGTCAATCATATCGCGTTTTATACTTAACAATCGAACCAAGTGTGACGCTGTTTGCAAACTATTCGATGATATTCGAACACAGTGGTAATTCGACTTGGACAATCTCAGACGCAAATATTCGAGTTATCGCTGTATACATTCCAAATTTTTATGGGTAACATTTAACCCCTCATCACGCAAACTCAACTTTTAACGACTTTGAGAAGAAGAGCCTTTAGAAAACATTGTGAGAAAAGGAGAAAATGCTGGTTACCAGCATTTTCTCCTTTTCCCGCAATGTTTTCTAACATATCAAAGACATATTTCGTCCTTTGAGCCACCTTTAGATTGTCGTATGCAAATGCTTTGAATTTGAACAAGTCTAAAAATTTTGTCGTTTGGTAAAGAGTTAACCTTTGATTATATATATGGTCTTTGTAAACCGTTATGTACTACACACAAGTTTTGTTCATGTCTGTTATATGAGTTCAATAGCCAATTGGAAATAGATCAAAGAAAATTTCGCAATGGCGGATAACTGATTTGGTTAACTAGTCTATGACCTCTCCACCCGTTACTGCGCAGATTTTCTGTGTGCCAGCATTAGATGGTACTTGAGATCATAGTTAGAAACGGGGAAATGCTTTAACCTTTTACCACACAGACTTGAGAACAGGGGGTTTTGGGTTCGATCACTGGCTCGGCCAATTTCTTTCCGAGGATTGATGATAGTCATTGCGACAGGATTCATTCCTCTCCCACCGCTGACCATTGTTTCGACGATGGTTATGTGGGGAAGCAGCCAGTGGCTTGGAAAGAATATTGTGCAGAGTACTGGTAAAAGAGACTCCAGGAAAGTATGGATAGGTTCACTGGCCGCCGTGATATAACTGAAATAATGTTGAAAACGGCGTTAAACACCATATAATCAATCAATCAATCAATCAATCTTTTTCCACGCAATCCTGAGTTTTATCGACCCTGACAGCAAAGACATTTGAAAACATTGTAGGGAAAAGGAGAAAATGCTGGTAACCAGCATTTTCTCCTTTTCCCACAATGTTTTCTTACCTATGAGAGACAAATTCCATTATTTTAACCATACTTAAGATGTCGTCTGCAAATGCTTCGAATTTGGACAAGTCTAAAGTTTTGTTGTTTGGTAAAGGGTTAAACAAACATTTGTTTCTTTTTCCAAAATGTCTTTCATACATTGAAGATGGTAGTTTTTTTCCCTTTCTTTCAGATTTATTTTTATTTTTCATGTTTTTACAACTTTTTGACTGGTCTTAATCCCTTACCTTATGGCAAAATTTTACCTTCGTCCATATACATGTATTGAAGGAATTTACAGGCGGCAATTTATTATACTTTTTTTTTTTTGAAATATGAACGTGTATGGTTCGAAATGCATGTGTATATATAAGTACATAAAATAAAATTTTGAAAAACTTTAAATGATTTTTTCAAATGATACAATTTGTTCTTGAATAGGTAGAAAATATTTTGAGAGAAGGAGAAAATGCTGGTTACTAGTATTTTCTACTTTTCCAACAAGTTTTTCAAAGGCCCTCTTTCACAGGGTCGTTAGAATCGCGATTGTGTGGTGAAGGGTTAAACAAGCCTGTACAGTCAGTGGTTAGTTTATTGTAATCAGTACCTTTATACACCCGGTAAAACTTGACCTGTCACATAAGTGACACATGCTTCATTCCCCTTCACATGACGTGTCTGTTAGTAAATGCAGTAATTGAGTTTCGAAACGGGCGCTTTGCTCTTTTTCATTTTTACCCCCCGTCACACCAAACTCGTTCTCATTCCGTTCCGAAATTTTTGCCAAACGGACTTAAACTGTGTTCAGACGGAGTGGACGTACAGTAGGAACCTTTTACGATCTGTTTACGGACTTATTGCACGGTTTAGGACGGGAAGTGTGCTCCAGAACTTTGAGCTTGCTCAAAATTTTTTGCCGTCCATCCCGTCCTGTAATTAGACGGAGTGACAACCTACTTAAAACGAGATGGACGTGCTACAAACGGAACTGCCGTACTTCGATCCTATTAGAGACTCGGTGCAGTCGGGCATCAATTGGCAGTGCGTTTGCATTTTACTGAGCGAAATTACACGTCCTATCCCGACCGAAGCCCGTTTTACGATTTTGTTGACCGGGGTAAAACTTTCTAAGAACAGGTTTGGTGACACTGGGGCTTGAGCCATTAGTAGGCCAAAATTACACGTTCTACCCCGACCGCAACCCGTTTTCCGATCATGTCAGGACGGGGTAAGACGTTCTAAGATCTAGTTTAGTGTGGCGGGGGCTTTAGAGAACTAGACGGATGAAATAGCAATTATCAATCATGCGATTAAACATTTCATGCATGTTTTAGCTTGATAATGTCGCAGATTAAAGACCCAGTAGCTGCCAAAAGTAAACAATGCGAGTGTTAAAATAAAATAGAATTTAAATCATACAATTTAGGTGGAAATTATTATGAACATTACAATCCCTGATTGTATAGTTGGTACAAGTATTAGTCGATGGCAGAAAAACGAATTTTAATGCCCGGTCAAAAGTTGCTTAGTCGCTCTATCTTTTGTTTACTTTTTACCTGATTTGAAAATTCATTTTCCTGCCAGTGACTAACACTTGGACCGACAAGGCAGCAACAGATTGTCATCTTCACAATAGTTTCATTACTTTAACTCGTTACCAAATGACAATATTTTAGGCTTGTCCAAATCGAAAGCATTTGCAGACGACAAAATAAAAGTGAATGAAAATTTGAAATTTGTTTTGTGAAGTGTAGAAAACATTGTGGGAAAAGGAGAAAATGCTGGTTACCAGCATTTTCTCCTTTTCCCACAATGTTTTCTAAAGGCTTCTTTCTCAGGGTCTTCAAAAGTAGGGATTGTGTGGTAATGGGTTAAATGGTATGAATTAAATCTAATTCAGATTGCAATTTCTGAATTCCTGCCAAACTAGATACGTTATAAGGCTTTGATACCAGTATATAGCACCCTCCAACTGTCCATTACCAAGTTTTCATATTATATTCCTTGGCAGAGGAAAAAAAAAAAACGATTTGATGATCTTGGCTGTCTTTCACCAACCTGCGTACATTCGAAATTTGCGTATGCAATTTAGGGAAGCAAGCATCAAGTATGCTAACAAGTTTCACTTAACTGCATAACTTTACAATTTGAGTAAATATTTGCATAACATTAAGCTAGCTCATACCTTTGGGTAAAGCAGAGATAATATTTGTATATATAAAGTCCCAAATAATTTTCTTACATCTAACCAGTTTATTGAAACGCAGCCCAGATCTTTTTTTTTACATGCAGTTAGCTACTAGCACGGTATACGAACTAGAGCAAAGCTTAGAACTTTAGTATTTTGTGCTTAGCCACAAGTTACGAAACTTTAAATTTTGTTTTCGGTACGGAATAAATGTCCATATGAATTGACTTTATCATATATCCCGAGGTGAGCAATATAGAGCCTTGGTGATTCTCTTGTGTCTACTACTTGCTGTTATATAAGTTGCAAAGGTTAACCAAACCTAACAGAAAAATGGAAATAATGACTTCCGTCTGTACTAAACGACAAGTTTCGGGCTGGTCAAAATTAAAAACGTTTGCACACAACAGACTAGATGTAGTTTGATGATGAAAACTTACTTCTAAAGTGTAGAAAACATTCTAGTTAAAGGAGAAAATGCTGGTTACCAGCATTTTCTCTTGTAACTACAATGTTTTCAAAAGCCATTTTCCCCAGGGTCGTCAAGATTCGGGATTGCTTTGTAAAGCTCATGATTTAGGGGACCGAATTACGACAGCTAGTGTCAGGGAAATATGACAGGTAAAGAGATGGCTCAATCTCATCCAGGAAATATGAATGCAGTACTGGAATATTACTTGGTGTCATTGAGAAAATAAAATGGGCTGATTAAATATTGAAACGATATAAAACATGTGTACCCAGTTGTTTGTTTGTTTGTTTGTCTGTCATTCCTTTTCTTTTTCTCACATTATAACATCCCTTACTTTCATTGTAATATGGTCAGTACAAATTTTCTTATCTTACACACGTGCTAGCTTAGTGTTGTGTGACACCACATATGACGTCATTTTTTATAATAACAGTACTTCTTTCAGAGCTGAACCGGATTTTTATCTAACGAAATTACTACATGTGCATGTATGGTTTTGCATACTCTGACCTAAGATTCGCGAAATTTCGTTATCCGATAAAAAGAATCTGAGATTCGTTGGCTTTTGTCGTAAAATCTTATTTAAAACTCGTCCACTAAAATGTTTTAAGCTCGCCAGAGGCTCGCCCGGACTCGTTTAATAAAATTCTATTTCAAATGCCAACTGATGTCACATCATAATTATTATATCTGGAATGTGAAAATTTAAGCGGAAAAAATCCTCGTCAGACAACAAAAGAGGTTAAATAGAAGCATACAAAGGATTTCGTGTCGGAAGATCATGAAATGAACCCTTTACCAGACGACAAACTTTTAGACTTGTCTATACTGAAGGCAATGGCAGACGACAAAGCAAATGTGGCCAAAATAATCGGGTTTTCTTAGTATGGGCAGAAGGCATTGTGGAAAACGCTGCGCACCGGTATTCTCTCCTTTTGTTTTCCACAATGTTTTCAAAAGCCTACTTCTGCAGGGTGGTATTGTTTAATGAAGGCTTCACCCGTGGACTGTTGAAAAAAAAAAGAACTTGGTGAAACTTTTTCAAACTATATAAGAGATATCAATTTTTCCCATTCTCAACATCGTTTTATCTACTACTTATCATAAACTTTCGAGGTGAAGATTCAAGATCAGACTGCATATTCTGAGCGCCCTGATCCTGACCTACAGGGTTCACAAAAGTCCCCGGATCTCCAAATATTTGTATACCCATGTTGTGATGACTCTTGTTCGTTTGAAAACCTTATGGGAAGCAGAGAAAATGCTGGTAACCGACATTTTCATTTTCTCCTTTTCTCGCAATGTTTTCTATGCTATCAAAAACACACTCCATAATTTCAGCTACATTCAACATGTCGTCTGCGATGCTTTCAGTTTGGACAAGTCTTAAATATTAACGTCATGTAAAGGATTGATTGATAGTACATGTGTATATATGGTGTGATATTACCTGCCTTTTGTTTAGAGCTACGTAACTTAAAAAAATCTTTTATCCTTAGATCTATATTGCTAAAATAAATAGACAATTTTAGAATCGTTAAAGTTTTTTTTTTTTACATTGACACCGTCAGCCATTACATTTTAGACGGAAAAAAAATATGAAAAATAAAAACGGGATGGTAATTTACAGCTGTCGAGAAGGTGTAATTTATTCGTTTCTCAACAAATTGAAAACAATTTATATTTGAGCCATGCTCTGTGAAAAGGGGGCGTAATGCATCTGCAAAAAGTATCGCGCAGTCTGACCTGGGCCGAAACTTTTTGCTATTGATCAATTTTTCGGAAGCTCAAAGAACCAGTCTACCTCATGTTACATTCGAATGTTAGACAAAATGGATTTTATGTATCCATACTTATGTGATGACCTGCGTGGTACGATGCATCTCCGAGATGCATTAGGCCCCCTTTTCATAGAGCATGGCTGAAATCATTTCAGTACACGTGACTCTTTGCCAAAATTTTAGACACGACCATAGTATAATCGTTTAAAGAAACAAAGAAAGTAAACATTGCTTACATGATCATATTTGACAATGAAAGGGTAGAAAACAATGTTGTTTACCAGTCCTTCTCCTTTTTGTACGATGTTTTCGTTAGTCTTTTTTACTTCAGAGTCGTAAAAGCATGGGTTTATTTGGTAGAGTATTGTAAAAAGCTAAATGATTAACTCTTTATCAGACGGCAAAATATTAGACTAGTCCAAATTCAAATCATGTGCAGACAACAAACTAAATATTCCACAAATTAGGATTTTTTTTTTTCTTTAAAAGGATAGAAAACATTGTGGGAAAAGGAGAAAATGCTGGTAACCAGCATTTTCTCCTTTTTCCCACAATGTTTTCAAACGGTTTCTTCCTCGGGGTCGTTAAAACTCTAATTTTTGTGATAAGGAGTGAAAGCCTTCTCGTTATGCATTGCCACGCTTAATAAAACGCCCTAAAATGAACAATTTCTCGCTTAGTGACAGATTCTTGTATTGACTCATTCAGCTTTGTTATTTGATTTAATCAGGTGTCTATTTTATCCCCCGCCAAAGGCGGAGGGATATAGTTTTAGCGTTGTCCGTACGTCCGTCTATCCGTCCGTCCGTCCGTGTGTCCGTCCGGGACAATATCTCCAATATCATTACACGGAATTTCGTGAAACTTTATACGTGTGTACAATAATCTAATCCGCCGATATGCTTTTTTCCTTTTTTTTGATTCGATGCAAAATGGCCGACTGGGAACGATTTTGAGTTACGCGGTCACGTAAATTTTTGAAAAGGTCCTTTTCGGCGGAGGATATCATTTCAACGAAATTGCTTGTTTTTTTTTTTCAGTTCTTTAGATATGTCATGGATTCATTCTAACTCAGTATATGATGGTGCTAATCTGTATGAGCCATGCTCTGGCAGAAGGGGGCTTAATGCATCTCCGTAATGCATTGTACCCAGCAAGACATCACCGAATGAGGGATACGCAACATCTACTTTTTCTAACAAATGACTGAAGCATGAGTTCGACTGGTCCTTGAACATGCAGAAAATTGACCGACAGCAAAACGTTTCGGCTCAGATCAGCCTGCTCAGACTGCGTAGGCTGACCTGGGTCGAAACTTTTTGCAGATGCAGTAAGCCCCTTTTTCATAGAGCATGGCTCATATATAATTACTATGCTTTGTGTTCTTGACCCAAATAACAGACGAAAAAAAAATTAGCCTTGTCCAAATTGAAAACATTTGCAGATGACAACATAAATGCAGCCCAAATGATTGGATTTGCTCTTTGAAGTGGTAGAAAACATTCTGGGAAAAGAAAAAAATGTTGGTTACTAGTAATTTCTTCTTTTCCCATAATGCTGTCAAAAGTGTTCTTACACTTGGTCGTTAAAGCACGGAATATTAATGTTTGATAAAGGAATAAAGCGAAAGTGCAGCAGACTACTAACGCCTTGGATAGCTTTTGCGGGCGGCGTAGATCAAGATCAGACTGCACAAATTGTGCAGTCTGATCTATGATCTACACCGTCCGCTACCTGATGTTAATATTTGACCAGAGTCGGCTTCAATCGCAGCGTAATATACTTTAAGACCTAGTGAAAAGTCGAATCAAAGTAGTTGGTAGCAAAATAATAAAGAATATCCTTGAAAAAAAAAAAGGCAGAAATCAGTTCTAAGCTAGGTCTGGTATATGAGTTTGTATGAAAATGTCACTGCACAAAGGGAAAATGGTTGTCTTAACGAGTAAGTCATTCTTTTGACGCAGTGTTTTCGAGAAACGTTTGCTGCCCGGCGCAGAAAAATAAAATTGTCTCTACAAGTATGTCTAAGAGGGTATATGATTTAACCGATATATTTGACAGGTTTGATTTAATTAAGTGGAATGTCTGTTACACCAAAGTGTGCCAAATAATTGAAACAGGACTTTTGTTCTCAGAGAGAGAGGGAGAGAGAGTTGTTCATGTCTTTTTTTTTCCAATTTTTGGCTTTCGTAGTCGAAAGCTTCTGAACTTCTAAATTTGTACAACGGAAGTCTCTGGTACGAAATTGGCCAAACCGTGACCTTGATTTTTGTACTTAATTTCATAGTATGGGTCCTATAACCCTATGACCATGAGTTCCGAAGGCAAACGGTCGGGGGTTCGAACCCAAATGGATAACAAAGACAACAATTCCATGGCAGCAATGGCTTCGCTGCCTAGTGTTTAGGATTTAACCCTTTTCCACACAATCCCGCGTTTTAAAGACCCTGAGGAAAAAGCCTTTTGCAAACACTGTGGGAAAAGGAGAAAATGCTGGTAACCAGCATTTTCTCCTTTCCCCACAATGTTTTCCACCCTATTATAAACAAACTCCATTTTGATTCAGAATTATTTAGCTACAGAACTGCAATATCATTTTACAGGTCAACGCTCTTCGTCTTTCGTTAAAAAAGGTTGAAAGAGGTCCAGAAGCGCGTAATGAAGACATACATTTTAGACATATTTCAATTATTGTCTGCAAATGTTTTCAATTTTGACAAGTCTACACTTTTGTCGTTTGGTGAAGGGTTAGAAAATATCTACAGGACCGGTCTGCTGATGTCCAGAACAAGATGACCTGATAGTGAACCGATTCTTAATAGTCAAGGACAAACCAACGAGTGAACTGTACGCCGTCATAGTGCAGTATTTGAATTGTCGCCGAGTAAAAACTCAAAATATATGGAATATGACAGAGCCACGCCCCCTCCCCACCCACCGCCCCCCTTTATTCACTTGGCATAGTACTATCAAACCATTATTGTACAGGCTATTTTGGACTCAACCAGTCCTTATTTGTAACTGCACAAAGGACAGATTTAAAGGGAAGAAAAATATTGATTTTCAACAAAATGAAAAACGCTGTGGGAAAACGAGCAAGTTGCAAGCTAATTACTCCTTTTCCAACAATAACTGTGACCTACAGGGTCGTAAAAAGTTGTATTTGTGCTGTTGCTGGTTCTGAATATTGGCCTTTATAGAAATACGAGATATATTTTGAACTTTTCACAACCATTTCCGAGTGGTTGGCTTTACGCCACGCTGATACATTTTTATTAAATGATCGAAATAATCGATAACACAAAATATGCTTTTGTGTTCCGTAATTAATTAGCTGAAGAACTGCAATATCATTTTACAGGTCAACCCTTTTTTGTCTTTTGTAAAAAGAGTTGAAACAGATTTAGAAACGCGTTGTAAAGACATTTACAGAGCTTGAAGAGGTGTTCTTACTGAGCAACGTCTTCATATTTGGGCCATGCGCTGTGAAAAGGGGGCATCTGCAAAAAGTATCGACCCAGGTCAGCCTGTGCAGTCCGCGCAGGCTGACCTGGGCCGAAACTTTTTGCTAATGGTTAATTTTCTGCTTGTCAAAGGACCAGCTTACCATATGATTTAGACGGTTATTTGATAAACATTTTTTTTATTCTGTTGTTCGTATTCATAATGCTTTATATGACAAAAGTATTAATCTTCCTGTCTTTACAAGTCTTTAAATTTGACGATTTCAAATATAATTATATGAAATATATGTGTAATAAATTTGAAAATCCCGGCCCTTATCTTCTTAACAGTTTATTTCACACAAATGAGCTGTGCTCTGCGAAAAAGGGGCTGAATGCATCTACAAACAGTATCTACCAGGTCAGCCTGTGCGGACCGCACAAGCTGACCTGATTAGAATCCTTTTGCTATCGGTCAATTTTCTGTATGTCAAAGGACCATTCTAAGCCATGACTCAGCCAAATTTTAGAAAAAAAAAAAACCTTGTGTACACTCTAGAGGCCACATTTTCAGTTCGGTACTCATGGAACTTGGTCAGAACGTTTATCATGATGATATCTCTGGTGAGATTGAAAATCAATTTTGTTGGGTGAAAAACTAGGTCACCCGGTCAAAACTTTGCTTTACCTTGTCTGTGCTCTACTGGCCACATTTTCTGTCCCGTACTTATAAAAACTTTTCAGAATGTTTGTCTTTCTGATATCTTGTAAGAGTTTGAAAATGGGTCACAAGGAATCAAAAACTAGGTCACCAGGTCAAATCTTAGAAAAACCCTGTGTACCCTCTAAAGGCCACATTTTTAGTCCAATACTCATGAAAGTTTGTCAGAATTTTTGTCTGGATGATATTTCGGAAAAATGTGAAATTGGTCATCTCGGGTCAAAAACTAGGTCACCGGGTCAAATCTTAGAAAAACCTTATGTACAATCTAGGGGCATGCCACATTTTCTGTCCTATACTCATGAAAGGTGGTCAGAATGTTTGTCTTGATAAAATCTACACGAGTTTGAAAATAGGCTATGTTTGGCTAAAAAGGTGGTCACTGAGACCAGTTTTAGAAAAAAAGTTTGTGTACAGTCTAGAGGCCACATTTTCAGTCCACACTCATGAAAGTTTGTTAGAATGTTTGTCTTGATATTCCGAAGAAACTATAAATGGGTCGTGGCTTCTCATAAGCCACTTGATCTGGACCAATGCCGTCCGCAAAAGCCCTTATGTGGCGCCTTTCACAACTTTAAATGCCTTTGCCATCATCGTAGATTAAGATCATACTGCACACGACTTGCAGTCTGCGCAAAAGAATCTTTAAAATTGCACTTATTTTGGTATTTTCCTAGAATGAGTTGTGTGTTGGTTACATGTATCTTCAGCGCTATAATTCAGAGCCCCAGACAGAGGGACTGATTTTGATTTCAAAATTGAAAATATAAATTATTCTTCACTAAACCCTATGTTATGGGTACTCATTAAAATCGTCTCACCGAGACGATCCTAATGAGTACCCACAACATAGGGTTTGGAAGAGAAATAATGGATTTAGAATACCATCACTCCCTCTTTATCTGGTGCTCTGTAATGAGGATTAATGACAGAAAAATATGTCTGTCTTAAACCTTTTACCGCCTCGAATGACATAGGTGCATTTCGCAGAGGGAAGCCGAGAGCTGGAGTTAAGATCAGACTTCAAAGAACTTGCAGTCTGATCTTTGATCTACGCTGTCCATTTCTCGGTTCTGAACGGTGAATAAAAACTTCCCTTCCTTTGCAGCTTAACTATGTCTCTATCCTTAGAAAATGGAGGACTGTGATTGTATTTGTCGGCGATGAAAGAGATGAAGGTCTTGAAATAATTACTTAACCAGGTGACCGCCATTTTCTGCGCTGAAGATAATAGAGACGTTTAACGTTAGATGTATGCCATGCTCTGTGAAAAGGGGGGTTTAAGCATTTGCAAAAAGTATCGACCCAGGTCAGACTGCGCAGTCCGCGCAGGCTGACCTGGATCGAAAGTTTTTGCTTTTGGTAAAATTTCTGCACGTCCAAGGACCATTCTACCTCATGATTCTGCCGACTGTTAGACAAAATGGATTTTTATGGATTTTTAATAATGTGATGACTTGCTTGGTATATTGCATTACGGAGATGTATTAAGCCCCTTTGTGCTAGAGCCTGGCTTATATATGGCCTGCAACACGCGATGAGGGGCATTCGGACATTTGCGTAAAGTGTCGCCTCGGATCAGCTTGCGCATTCCGCGCAGGCTAATCCGAGACGGCACTTTATGACTACATTAGATTTTGTGCTACAGTAGACTTGCGCAAAACAGAAAATTACATAAAAAACGGAAATGGTCGTTTTGGATTAGCCTGCGCGGACTGCGCATGCGCAGGCTGATCCGAGATGGCACTTTACGCAAATGTTTGAATGCCCCTTTTCGCGTGTTGCAGGCCAATATGTTTCTGCACTGACAGACATTTCTTGTATATGTGTAATTGTTTTAGGGAGGTTATTCACAGATAGCTGTTTTCCAGTTATTTACTTTCTTTTCACAAACTCTGTCACCAACGTAGGAAATGTGTAGATCAGGAATTGGACCAAAATTAAAGATGATTGATTGATTTCATTTTTGTGTTACGCCGTTTTTCAAAATTGTTTCAGTCATATCACGGCAACAACTCAGGTTGGCAAATTAATTCTTGAGTTTCACCAGGAGTAAGTGAGGACTCTGAAGTATTTTAACTAAGAGGGCAGCTTCGACCTTTATAGAGGATCTAACCCTGTGCCTCCAGACTGCAAATCCTACATATTCATCACTGAGCTACGTAGAACATCCGCCACCTACCCCCAATAAAACAAATAAATGAATGAACTAAGCTCTGTGAAAAGGCAGCTTAATTTATCTGCTAAAAGTATCGGCCCAGGTCCTGATCTGTCTCAAAACTTTCTGATATAGGTTAATTTTCTGTATGTACAAGGACCATTCTACCTCAGGATTCAGCCGGTTGTTGGACAAAATGGATTTAATGGGTCCACAGTTATGTGATGACTTGCTTGGTATAATGCATCATGGAGGTGCATTAAGCCCCCTTTGACCAGAGCATCGCTCAAATGACAGAAAATAGTAAAATGCATGAACAAAAATAAAACTTTGTAATAATTCTGACGTTCAGGCTTTGGCTGTATTTGACACAAAGGGCAATTTTTGTTACATTTGCGGTCATGTACTTCAGGAGTAGACTGCACAAAATGTGTAATCTTATCTTTGGTCGTAATTTTCGATATTTTATCACCATTTCTAAATAAGACGACATTGAAATTGGACTATCTGATATCCTTTTTTATTGACCATTTTTCACTCATTTAGCACTCAAAGGATTAAGAGATTATAAATTGCTACTAATTGGTATTAACTTGTATTAACCCTTATCCCGCGAAATAACTAAGATGAACTTTTTAATTCGATGGTAAAAACCAAAATATTCCTATGTCAAAGTTATGTTTTGGGGAATAATATCTACATATCGGACAGTGTAGATCCAAGATCAGACTGCACGTTCTGTGCAGTCTGATCTTGATCTACACTGTCCGCAAAAGGTCAGCGAATCGCACTTAGCAGCCTATGGGTTAATCTGTGTTAAACTCTTTAAATCGAAGATTAATCCTTAGAATGCAGAAGAAATGAAATAGATAGTTTTTAGCAAATACTTTGCAGCAATAAAGAACATTACTGTAAGACAAGATGCTTCCTTTTGATGGTACCGTTTTGTGGGAAATTGGTGGTTTCACTATAGACTTTCACTCTGAACCAAACGACGAAATTATGGGGTCAACCCAACTGAAGTCATTTGTAGACGACACATTCATTGTTGCTCAAAAGATTTTTTCTGTCTTTGAAATATTAGAAATGGTAGAAAACATAGTCGGAAAAGGAGAAAATGCTGGTTACCAGCATTTTCTCCTTTGCCTACAATGTTTTTAAAACCCGTCTTCGTGAAAACTCGGGATTGTTTGGTAAAAATTTTAAAAGCAACGATTTCATGAACATTCAGTTTTACTAGATCATGAAATATTTAATTTTGTATAATAATATTCATGAAGAAAAGATTGATTAACTCCCAACTCTTAGCATTGTATGGAAGAGTTAGACTGGCTCTAAAGACTTTGTCTATAAAGATCGGACCGCACAAAACTTGTGACATTAAATCTGATCTTCAATTTACTTTGTGGGATACTTAGATAGGTATTCTTGCAAAAGCTGTCCGGGTATCGTAATAATAATTCCTATTCTATCGGCTGAAAACGTCTTTGTCATTTTATGATGGATGTGTAACTTCCATGCAACGCCAGATATTCAAACACGACGTCTTTTAACAGCTGAATAAACAATACACTGAAACTCAGAACGATTTTTGTCTAGTAGGCTTGACCAAAAAAAGCGGACGGTATAGATCCAAGATCAGACTGCACGTTCTGTGCACTCTGATCTTGATCTATGCCGTCCGCAAAAGGTCCTAGTTTTCGCCACTGGCCTTGAAAGGGTGAAGTGTTAAATTTTCTGCCTCGTTGGTCATGCCAGTTATGATTTATAAAACTTCAGTTGAAATTGCAATCAAGCAAACAACAGTGGGGTGGGATGGGATTAAATCCTCTACCATAAGAGCCCTTGTTTTTATGACTCTGAGGATGAATACCTTTGAAAACTTTGAGACTCTACAGTCCCAAGATTCTTATACTTCCGGCGAAGGACATCAAAGATATCTAGGGGCCTTTGTAAACCTCTGCCATAGCTCGAACCAGCAACATCCCCAACGACTGATCGATCGTTTGGGGTAACATAAGACGAAATAGTAGTTGAAGAAACACTATGCACTATATTATGACCAGAATGGCCCTGAACTGATACTGTTATTCTACAAACAGAAAATGTTTATTTCATAATTTCATGTATATTTGAGCCATGCTCTGTGAAAAAGAAATGGGCTTAGTGCAGCTGCAAATAGTATCTCAGCATATCCATGTATTATAATGTATAACGTAAGAAAAATGATAACGGTATTTTGATAGGTACTAAGAGAAAACCGTGGAAAATAAAATAGGTAAATAGCCATCTGATTAACTAAGACGGAAAATCTATTTCATGACTAGTCATCTGATTGGCTGAGACAGAACATCTTTTTCATAACTAGTCATCTGATTGGCTTAGAAGAATATCTATTTCATAACTAGCCATCTGACTGGCTGAGACAGAACATCTTTTTCGTAACTAGCCATCTGATTGGCTGAGACAGAACATCTATTTCATAACTAGCCATCTGATTGGCTGAGATAGAACATCCATTTCATAACTAGCCATCTGATTGGCTGAGACAGAACATCCATTTCATAACTAGCCATCTGACTGGCTGAGACAGAACATCCATTTCATAACTAGCCATCTGATTGGCTGAGACAGAACATCTATTTCATAACTAGCCATCTGACTGGCTGAGACAGAACATCTTTTTCATAACTAGCTATCTGATTGGCTGAGACAGAACATCCATTTCATAACTTGCCATCTGAATGGCTTAGAAGAACATCTATTTCATAACTAGCCATCTGATTGGCTGAGATAGTACGTCTATTTTATGACTAGTAATTTGACTGGCTGAGAATGAACGTCTATTTCATGACTAGTCATCATATTAACTAAGACCATCTATTTCATGACTAGCCATTTGAGCGGCTGAGACAGAACATCTATTTCATAACTAGCTATCTAACTGGCTGAGATAGAACGTCTATTTTATGACTGAGACGGAACGTCTCGCTTTATCAGGTGGCTTGTCGTGGAATCTAATCTAAGAATCTAGAATTAGAATAGTTCTTATATTCAGACTAGTTGCTGAGTGCGCCCCCTTGATAGTAAAAGTTAAAATACATGAGTAAGTTGCAAAGTCCGGTTAGCCAAGTCCTCTCTTACTGCTTAACATTATTTATACTTTGTGGACTTGAGAAAACAGCCATTTACTTGGACAGAGTATCGTGCATTGTACAAATGAAACACCAGGAATGTATGGATAGGTATACTGACAAAATTAATATGAGATAACAGCGTTATTGTTAAAAATGGCATAAATACCATACAATAAAAAGACTAGATATACTTTAGATGCATCACAAAAATGTCGAGTGCTTTGACTGATAATTCGAATAGCTTTTCGGTTCTTCATGGCTCAGTAGAGAACGTGTAGGATTCGAAACCTGAAGGTCCACGGTTCGATCCTCACTAGAGGCGCTGGGATTTTCGTGGTAGTGTGTTTGAGCGAGACACTTTGAACCCCTTCCTAGCTAGTCCTGGTGAAATCTAAGACACGTGAATAAATGAGTTGTCGCCATCATATGACAAAATAATGCTGAAAGGATCAATCAATCAATCAATCAATCAATCAATCAAGTACTGATCCCTATCGTTGACGTATTATTTTACGAAAGTTTCCGGTGAGGTACCGCGTTTTCTCATGGTTATTTATGCCCACTTTGCTCATAACATATCGAGAATCTTCACAGACTAATTTATCATTTGTAGTCAGAAGAAATCCCCGTGGGACCATATGTGTGGGCATTTGTGAGCGATTGAAGTAAAACGATTGACTAATCAAGAAACAAAACTAGCATATTTATTATCAAATTATTCATTTTGAGCTGTAAGAATTTTTTGTTTCCATTCCAATATGCTGCCGCCTCTCTCTCTCTCTCTCTCTCTCTCTCTCTCTCTCTCTCTCTCTCTCCCTCCATCTCTCTCTTCCCCCCCTCTCTCTCTCTCTCCCTCTTCGCTCCCCCTCTCTCTTTTCCCCCCTCTTCGCTCCCCTTCTCTCTCCCCCCCCTCTCTCTCTCTCTCTCTCTCTCTCTCTCTCTCTCTCTCTCTCTCTCTCTCTCTCTCCCTCTCTCAACATTTACTCCAACTCCTGGATTGTTTTGTGCTAATTTTGAAAACGGTGATTTGATAGGCCCTGGAAATTAACATGAAGTTCAAAACCAAAAGATAAACGAAATCATTATGGCACAAGGAGAAATTGCTCATTACGTTTGTTCTACGGTAAGTCGAAAAAACGCGTTCGGAGGAGGTAATGTAGGTAACAAAATTACTCATCAAGCGAAAATTGTCCCAAAACGAACGCCTGTGTCAAGCAATAAATAAAACTCGTCTCACGACCAAGTACCGCATTGTTGGTTATGGGGTGAGGGCGCTTGTCTCTGGAACGACTAAGTCGCACCGAACACAGTAATAAAACAGTGGCAGAAATGACTTGCCCCAAATTAGCGTCAAGAGATAGATAATTTGACTAGTACAGCATAGGTTTATTTTCATTCAGTCCTGGAATAATGAATAAGGGCCATGCATCTAGCAAAAAGCGGCTTAATACGTCTCCGTGATCCACAGTACCAAGCACGTGATCACATAATCATGGGTCCATAAAAATCCATTTTTGTCTATTATGATTCAATTATGAGGTACAGTGGTCCCTTTACATACAGAAAATTTACCAAAAGCAAAAAGTTTTGGCTCAGGTCAGCCTGCGCGGACTGCGCAGGCTGACCTGAGTCGATACTTTTTGCAAATGTACTATGCCCCCTTTTCACAGAGCTTGGTTCAATTATGGAAATGGTAGCCGACTTAAAACGTCTTCTGAAAGACGTGTCAAAGGAAACATTGTGAGAGAAAGAGAAAATGCTGATAACCAGCATTTTCTCCTTTTTCCAACAATGGTTTCAAAAGGCTTATTACTCGGGTTTGGTAAAGCACAGATTTGTTTGGCAAAGGGACTCACACGATTTTAAAGTCCATTTTTTGGGGCAGTCCAGTTGAGAAAATATCGCAGTGGAAAGCGGAATTGCCTGTTTTTGTACGTTTGCGTTTGAATGAAACATCAATTCACGTTGATTATCCAAATTTTACAAGATATTTTTGAAAGTCGACTGCTACAAGGGAAGAGCCCAGACAATGCCAGAAAGGGGTAGTTTAACTGCTAGGCTGCTAAGCGCGACTCATTTACCTTTAGCGAACAGTGTAGATCAAGATCAGACTGCACAGAAGGTGCAGTCTGATCTGTGATCTACACTGTCCAATAAGGACATATTTTCCCGCAAAAGTTACCTTTGAAACAGTAAAATTTTGGTTTTTACTATCGGCTTTAAAGTTTCATTTCACTTGTTTAGCATGATACGGGTTAATTGGTTTCTACTGACATTCTTGCTTTAATCTATTCTTTCGGTGTCAAATAAATTGATTCGGCTTTTTTGACGACCAAAGATACATTTCACTTAAAAAGAATAAGAAATGAGCCATACTCTTGCATAAGGGGGCTTAATGCATCTCCGTGATGATGATCGTGGATCCATAAAATCCATTTTGCAAAGTAACCGAATGAATCATTAGATAGAATGCTCCTTGCACATGCCGAAAATTGGACAATAGCAAAAAGTTTCGGCCCAGGTCAGCCTGCGCGGACTGCGCAGGCTGACCTGGATCGATACTTTTTGCAGATGCATTAAGCCTCCTTGTCACAGAGCATGGATCAAACAGTTTTATCTTATAGGCTTGACTGAACAAGCAGACACTGTAGATCTAAGATCAGATTCAACGTTCTGTGCAGTCTGATCTTTATCCATGCTGTCTGCATGAGCTCTAAACGGGTTTTTTTCTTAGATTGCCCAGAACAGATTCGGTCACATTTGTGGACAGCTTACGTGAAGATTAGATTACACCAAACGGACAGTATCATCTTTGAATCGCATCCTCTGATATTCCATTATTCTGATAACCCTTCCAGCTTATACTGGTAAATTCCTACGTTTTTTTTTTTTATCCTTTTCCCACAAAGTTTTCTACCCTGTCACAGAGATATTTCTTGATTTAAACCAGCCACGCGTAATTTGCAGATGCTTTCAATTTGGAATTTTGAGGTCTGGAAAACAGGCAAGAGCAAATTTGTCGATACAGCTTCGATTGTAGTTTCTAGTGTATTGAGTATGATTTTTACCCTGTGAATAGTTACGTGTTTTCACCACCAAATGTGGTTCAAATGAAGGAAATTGTCTTTGACAGGGTTGTAAGCATATTAAGAAATCGAGAAAATGGTGGTTACCAGTATATTCCCATTTTTCCATCATATTTTCAAAAGGCATCTTTCTCAGGATCATTAAAACTCGGGATTGTGTGGTAAAGGGTTAAGTTAGTCTGAGTTTGGCTGTCACCAGCCGCGATGGACTACTATTGTTCATTCCCTTTAGTTAGCTGTTCATGACAACTTTGATAGTATATATTTCATTTTTTTTTTTCCATATAAAACAAGTGTAAAACGACTCACAACTGGTTTTTCGGCGTAGCTGAATGCGCTGGCTTTAAACTTACTTCTTGGTAATGATTAAAAATGAATAGATGGTAATTTGCGATTGGTTAAAAATGTGCACATGTTTATTCGTCGGGCCCCTGCTGCCATATTTGCTCGCACATTTATGAAACCGCAAATCGATACCCTGGGAGTGGGGTCTTGATTCATACCATAGCTAACTAATGTAGTAGAGAATGATTCTATTCTTGTGCTATTTTGAAATTTAATATTTTGATAAGCATTACACAATAACCCAATACTGCTTTTTAACAAAATGAAAAACAATGAGGAAAAAGAGGCAATTGCTCGTGATGTTACTTTTCATTATTTTACTTCATATTGAGCCACAAAAGAGTTTCAATATTCATATTCCAGTATCTTTTACGCCGTCTATCTTTTTGAAAGACGTTTCTTGTTTACTTTTTCCTTACTTTGATCTCATGAAAAGTTTATGCATTTTCCACAATGTTTTTAAAAGTTTTAACCTTACCAACAGCTGCGTAAAAAGTCGTATTTGTACCCTAATGGGTCTACCATTAAACTCTCCAAAATCTTTGAAGTCAGTAAGAGCTACCAAAATAAATCAATTTTGAAAACTGTTTTGGTCAGAATGTCTAACATGACTCCACTCCTTGTGTAGTCTGATCTTGATCTATTCTGTCACGAAAAACACGACAGTTGTCCTCTGCATCTACAAAAAGTTTAATCATTAAATGTAAAGTAGGCTAATACCGATATACGAGTCTCGTAATTATAAAGTCTCGTAATTCGTGACTATGCTGCTACCTCAACAGGGAACACGCAATCTAAAGTGTTTTACCCTTTACAAAATAATTCCGAGTTTAACGACAAAAAGAAAAGGCTTTTGAAAACATTGTGGGAAAAGGAGAAAATGCTGGTAACCAGCATTTTCTCTTTTTCCCACAATGTTTTCTACCATGTTAATTAAAGACTAACCACGCCATTTGAACTACATTTAATTTGTCGTCTGTGTTTGCTGTCAAAATGGACAAGGTCAGAAAGTTTTGTCCCCTGGTAAAGAGTTAAACGGGAAACAGATGTCCCTTGTTGGTAGTTAGATGTCCGGGGGTAGCTATGAAGCATATATACTAGTGTTCCCATACCATACAGTCCCACGCTATAGATTTTTAGAAATACATGTATGTTGGTAACCTGGGCCTAGGCGGTAATATTTTATTAATTACTTCGTATCACACTGTCCTAATCTTGGTCTGCTGTCGATCTTTGGCAGCTATCCGTTATTATTACCGCCTGGGGGACATTCGAGGGTCTCCCCATGATTATGAATTGTGCCGGTAATCTTATTATAGATTTGTTTATCGCGTGACGTCACAATCTTGATAACGATGAATTGGCGCATTTTTCGACTAATTCAAGTACAACGGGGACGAGTGATTTTCCCGAACCTGTTGTTTTATCAAAAAATCATCGCGACCTTCTACAAAACTAGTAAAAACATCCTTTTGAAAAGCTTTCAGAGTCAAACAGACGAAACGATTAGCAGCTATTGTTAAACTATCCTCCAAAGTCATTGTGAATACCCGTTTGAAATTTTGTTGTCAATATTTTCAGAGACGGCCAACAAACAGGAAGTGACCAAACTGAGGCTATTGGAATTTCTGTACCTATTTTTAGTCATTTACATTCGAAAACGATTGCAGCGACATCAACTTTACCCCACTGTGAGATGGGGTAAACCAGATGTCGCTGCGATCGGTTTTCGAATGTCCCCAGACCGTCATTTTTGTCAAAGTAACGTCCGAATGACAGAAAAGGAAAAAAAAGAACAGGCTGGAACCCGGGCTAGTATGGTGACATCATGTCCCCAGAAAGTTTGTCGTGTTGACAACCATGTAGAAGTGTATCTAGTTGTATACATGATTATCATCATCATCATCATCATTATTATTATTATTATCAACATCATCGGCATCATCATCATTATCATTATTATTATTATTATCATCATCAACATCATCATCACAATCATCATCATCATCATCATTATTATTATTCATGTATATTTTAACTTTTTATTGTATCACTTGTACACAAACAAAGACATTGTATGTCAGGAACGGATGTTCTATAATTTGAAATACTTGTACAGCGTACATGAGTATTTTTGAATGTAATATATTGTCTGTAAGACTTTTTGAAGCATTGTTTCATACATGTTCTATCTAAAGTTCAAATATTTTGACCCTTGCAAGGCGACACTCCATCACCATTGAACTGTGGCTGTTGTTGTTGTTGTTGATGATGGTGATGATGATGACGATGTTTTGCTGTTCTTGTTGTTTTTCTTGTTTTTGTTATTATCATTATTATTACTAGTATTACAAAATTTTAGACTCATCTAAATTGATAACATTGACGGATGGCAAATGTGGATTAAACGATAGGATTTGTTTTTGAGAGGATAGATACTTTGTGGCTAGTGGTACCACCTTTTACTCCTTTTCCCATGATGTTTTTAGAAACTCTCTTCCTCGGAGATATTAAACCTTTTACAACACGGCAAAATTTTAAACTCTTTCATATCGTAGTAATTTGCAGACGACAATACAAATGTTTTTCAAATGATAGTTTATGCCTTTGGATTGATAGAAAACCTTGTGGGAAGAGGAGAAAATGCTGGTTATCAGCATTTTCTCCTCTTCCCACAAGATTTTCTGAATCCGTATATTTCCCTGTCTTTAAAACTCGTGATTGTGTGATCAAGGGTTTAAGACACGTGACTGTTTGGTAAAGGATTAAGACCGACCTTCATAAAACATCGAACGGTTGTGACAGTGTTAAACAGCCGAAGGGAATCAAAATTACCTCCCTTATATTAGTTTGACTTTAGTAAAGGAATGCTTGTTCTTTTTGATCAGACAAGTTTTTTACGTCGCCCATCTTACTTCAGTTTTCTGTCCGAAATGTGATGCACAATTTCGGGTGTTTTGGGGGACCGTGAAGATTAAGATAAGACTTCACATAGCGTGCCGTCTGATCTTTGATCTACTTTGTACGTTGTCATTCATCTCTAGAATACTAACCAAACTTGTCTAACCTTACCGTCAATTTTTTTAAGCGAAATTTTCTTTTAAAAAAAAAATGACTAGATCTGATTAATTATGAGAAAAGGAAGCAAAAGTGATGATTTATTTTACGTTACATTTAATAATGTATAAATGCACTTGTATCTTGAAACGAACCAACAGTCAATCAGGTTTTAACATATTGGGAATACTTATATGTTATGACGTTTTTACTAAATTCTATATGAAGTAATTTACCCTGGTGCTCTGTATAAGAATATGAACCATGCTCTGTGAAAAGGTGGCTTAATGCATCTGCGAAAAGTATCGCCCCAGGTCAGCCTGCGCAGTCCGCGCAGGCTGTCCTGGGCCGAAACATTTCGCTATTGGTCAATGTACTGTATGTCCAGGGCCCAGTCTACCTCATGATTAAGTTGGTTGTTAAAAAATGTGGCTGTTATGGATGCCTATGTATGTGATCACTTGCTTGGTATCATGCATCACGGAGATGCATTAAGCCCCCTTTTGCCAGAGCATGGCTCACATGTAGATGCGCTTCTTCACACCCCCATTCCCAGACTTAATTCACTGAATGGGAAAGCAGCCAGTGGCTTGGATAGAATATTGTGCGGTGTACTGGTAAAAGAGACTCCAGGAAAGCATGGATAGGTGCACTGGCCGCCACGATATAACTGAAATAATGTTGAAAACGGCGTTAAACACCATACAACCATACAACCAAATTCACTGAATGGTGTTTTAGGCGGCACTCATCGTTATTTCAGTCATATCACGGCGACAGCGCATATATAAATGTATGTCCAGGGTTTCACAAGTACTAGGCTGTGGCTCTGAAGTATCTTGCCCAAGGGCACTCCCACGAAAAGCCCAGTGATTCCACTGAGAAACCCTGTAAGGAAATCGAATATCTTGTTCGATTGACTTGATTTACCACGGTTTGACTTGATAAAATCAAGTTGTACAATACAAATTTATCCTTTCCTCAACGTTATCACCTATATACCATTTCCCGGCGAAGATGAATGTGCTGGCTTTTGACCTACTTTTTGGTATTGATAACTAATGAATAAATAGAAATTGCTGATTGGTAAAAAATGTAGACATGTTTATTACTGGCAAATTTATATCTTTTTAGGGATATTTCCTGTTTTTTCTTTGCTTGCATCGGATCACTTTTTTGTAGCGTGGTAGAAAAGGGTAAATTTCTCCTTTTGCCAAAATGCTTTCACACTTCATCAGACCTTAACTCTTTATCAGACGAAATCAGTTTAGACTCGTCCTGAGCAAAAACAATACAATACAATACAATACGTTGTGGGAAAAAGATCATCGGTCTTTCCTGATTATCAGCATTTTCTCTTTTTTTTCACAATGTTTTCAAAAGGCTTCTGCGTCTGGGTTCTTAAAACACAGGATTGTTTGGTAAAGGGTAAATTCGTATCCAGAGCTCCGGATAGAGGGAGTGATTTCGATTTCAAAATTGAAAATAATAATTATTCTTTACTAAACCCTATGTTATGGGTACTCATTAGAATCGTCTGATCGAGACAATTCTAATGAGTACCCACAACATAGAATTTGGAATAAAAATAATGGATTTAGAATACCATCACTTCCTCTTATCTAGGGCACTGGTATCATCATTATTGAACAACGGTCTTTTCCAAATTCATTAGATACAAATGTGTGCCCAAAGGAAATGAGTTGATTAAACCTTTTACCACACATTCCCGAGTTTTAACGACCCTGACAGAGAAGGCCTTTGAAACTAATGTGGGAAAAGGAGAAACTGCTGGCAACCAGCATTTTCTCCTTTTCCCACAATGTTTTCTACCATTTGAAAACACATTTCATGTTTCGAGTAACATTTAATTCGTCGTCTGCAAATGCTTTCAATTTGGAAAGGGCTCAAATTTTGTCGTTTGGTAAAGAATTAACTCTTGGGTTGCTAAGCCCGTCTCAGGGCACTTTTGCGGACAGTGTAGATCAAGATCAGATTGCACATAACGTGCAGTCTGATCTTGAATCTGCACTGTCCGATACGATATTTTTTCCAGTGAAAGAAATTTTTAAGGCGCAATATTCTTTTTTCTCTCAAGTGAGTGGAGATTTTCATTTATTATTTTTTTAACAGCTTCAGCGTTGACTCTTTACCGAAAGACAAATTTTTAGACTGGTATAAATTGAAAGCATTTGGAGACGACAAAATAAATGTAATTTAAACATTGAAATTTGTTTTCGGAAGGAGGGAAAACATTGTGGGAAAAGGAGAAAATGCTGGTTACCAGCATTTTCTCCTTTTCCCACAATGTTTTCAAAAGTCTCCCAATGTTGTTAAGAGTCGGTATTGTGTGGTATAGAGTTAATAAAGATAGTCTGGACTAATCACGAGCAATGATTATCCTTTTTACTCGAATTAGTTCCAAGACAAAACTGACGATAGGTAGATCTATTACTCAATATCTAGGTGTTATTATTGGTGTAAAGCCGTAAAGGTAGAGTGGTCAGCACAGCCATTGTATTACATATTGGTGTAGCATCGATTTACAACAGAAGTCCCAGTGAGCGAGAGAGAATTCTGCCATTCTTTCAAACTTACCTGTCATACGGAGTGTGTTAAGCAACCTGTAAATTATTCATTTAGTTTCAGAAAATTGTGACGCGGTTTTTTTTTTTATTTTCGATCGGGCCCGCTGTATTTGTTTAGTTGGCGGAACTTTACAAAGACTTTTATTAATTTTCATAACGGCGGGACCTAATCGCTATGGAACATGTTTGATTTTATTTATACCTAGTGTATAGGGCATGGAAAAATAACTTTAGAATTCAATGGGATAGTTGGCGAATTAGCATTGAAATCTTATTATGTGTAAATATAATACATGTGTGTACTGGAGATATTAAAGAAAGGAGACTTATATCAGGGTTTATAATTTAGAACAGATTAAACGTTATTAGTAAGTATACACGATCTACTGGATTTAAACACGGCAATTACCGATGATGGGACGAAAAAAAAAACACAACCGAACTTCAAAACCAATTTGCCCGATCCGCTTTATGTTATGAATACTAATACTTATGTAGGTATAAATATGTAGATATATATACAGTTATCAAAATATCGATTTTTGGATTATTAGAATTTTAAGTTATTGAGTGTTGGTATTATATTGGTATTAAAGTTAGCCAGTGAGCCGAATATGGGTGTAAATTAAAGCTGGATTTGGGCGACCTTATATTGCCATCGAATTTTTTTTATAAGGAATATTGGACGTGAACGCTTGTTCTAGATTATTAGAAAATATTAATCGGAATAAAACGAGTTTCGGAATTTATAAACGAAATGATATATGTTATTGATGTAAAGTAAGTAATTTCTAACAACTTCCAAAGATTTTTTCTTTTCTGTTTTTTAAATCTAGAATTGAACCTTCTTGCAATTTTCTAATTATGTAAATTAGGGTTTAGATACAAACTTCATTGATTTTTGACAAACACGTTTCTTTTTACGTGTGATCTGTTTGAAAGGAATCAATTTAAACATTTTTTAACAAAAAAAATCCACGAGATTTTTATATACGCCATTTTTACATCTGTGATTTTGATGCTTTCAGATATTCAACTCCTTCTCCCAGATCATCCTAAACAAAAAATTATTAGAATTATGTTTTTCTCAATAACCATTCCTCATAAACACACTTACGAAAAGAAAACCGGACCTAAAGACAAAATATGTATTCCAAGTCATTCATAGTCAAATATACTGGGTTTTATTCTTCATTTTTAGCAGTCAATGTATCGACATGTTGTAGGCTTATTTACTAGAACTTATGAATGTGGAAGACGCAATTTTTGGATGTCTGCTCTGAAGTGTTGAAGGTAATTGAAGAATTACCCTTGAATCTTACCATTTTTGTGCGTGATACAAGTAAAATTTCGACATCGGTCTTTTGTATTTAAAGCACCTTGCAGTTGTATAAGTTATTTTTAGCTCGACTGTCTCCGAAGAAAAAGTCGAGGTACAGTCATACCCCTGGCGTCGTCGTCTGCGTCGCCGTGGCGACGTCATCGTACAGAAACTTTGACATTTAATAACATCTGTCATCAAAATGTTTTTGACACAGTTATGCCCTTTTTTGGACTTAAAATTTTCACTGAAAATCAGTCGATTTCTAAAAGCCCCTAAAACCGAACGTTGGTACCCGCATGGAGAGCTCTTGTTTGTTACAGTTATCGTTCATCTTACAGTAGATCGTTTCAAAAACATTGTGGAATAGGGAGAAATCGCTCGTAAAAAGAAATTTCTCATTTTCCCATACTTATTTTCCTCGCAAAATTGTAACTATGTAGTAAATATTGCGTAATGTTGATTATTCGTACTTCACAGAAATGTTTTCAAAGTTGTCTACGGGAACTTTTCTATAGGGGGTATTAAGTAAGTTCAACCCTTTGTCACACAATTCCAGCTCTCAACGACCCTGAATAGGAAGGCTTTTGAAAACATTATGAGAGAAGGAGAAAATGCTGGAAACCAGCATTTTCTCCATCTCTCACAATGTTTCCTCCCATAGCAGAGATCTTCAGTTCATATGGAATTTGTCATCTGCAGATGTTTCGAGCTCAGGTGAGTCCTGAGTCTCGTTTGGGTAAGGGTTAAAGATTGATTGCGGTTTTAATTCTGCCGGGGCTAAAGACTAAAGAAATTATCATGACAATGTGATAATTAAAAAATTCAAGTTAATGTTATAGTCACAGGAATTATATCAGTGTGGAAAGTGACTGTTTCGAAATGACGTGAATTATATATCCTGGACAAGTGTAAAGTTTCGTTGTCAAGTGATATTAGGAAAGAATCCGTTTGCGACGAGTTTTCGAATACAGTAAAAAATTAGATTAATAAAGAAAAAGTAGCTTTTCGAACGGACCACTTTATGAATATACAAAGACGTCTTTTTACGCACCCGCCGATGACTGCGTCTGAAAACGTCGTGGAGAAAAGAGTAACTTGTAACACCTCAATTCCTTCCAATGTTTGACATAGACCTACTGAAATTATCATATGCACCTTTCGAGAAATGTAAACTCTCGATAATCCGAACACACTTAAGTTTCGATAATCCGAACAAACTGAAATTTCTATAATCCGAACAAACTGAAATTTTGATAATCCGAACACACTGAAATTTCGATAATCCTAGCTAATCTTGTTATCCGTTTTGTACTGATATGATCGTAATTTTGACGTAATTAATGTGTTTGATTTCCACAATGAGGACCTGGGTAAAAGGCAGTAGTGCACGCTCATTTGCCACCTTACAAGTAAGGCAGGTGGTCGGAGTAAAAGGATAAACTGCAATGAATTAAAGATGATAAATTTGAGGAATCGAGCCTTTGTTAACTTTTCAGCTCCAAAAATATAAACTCGACATCTTTCGAAGGTCAAAAATACAATCCACTGAAACTCAAATCATCGTTATCCTATAGGCCTGACTAAATAAGCAGGCGATATAGATCCAAGATCAGACTGCACGTTCTGTGCAGTCTGATCTTGATCTATGTCGTCTGCAAAAAGACGATAGGGCTAAAAGCGTTAAAGATGCATCTTGACCCATTACTATACCAATGTAGGCCTTTAGACTTAAAGTAACTGGTATAAGAGACACAAACAAAGGGAACATGTCTGATTACCTTTTATCTTACTAAATAACTAAAATGAAATTTTCAATGTGAAAATAAAAAACCCAAATATCGCTATTTCAAAGTTATATTTTGGGAAACAATATCTCCTTAAGGGACAGCGTAGATCCAAGATCAGACTGCACGTTCTGTGTAGTCTGATCTTGATCTACACTGTCCGCAAAAGGTCAGTGAGTCGTGCTTAGCAGCCTTAGGGTTGGAATGATGTGGAAATTGATGTTATCTAGAGTTTGTTATTGTCCGTGCTTTTTCACGTATAAATACATGTGTTAAAGTGGATTAAGTTTATTTACGGTCTGTATACATGTATAAACAAGCAGAAAGCATAGTATTTATGTATGCATACCAAAGCTTCATCTGATTTAGTGCAGCCATAATGTGTCATTTAACTCTTTTAACAGACAACAAATTTTTAGACTTGTCTAAATTAAAGATAGTTGCAGACGACAGATTGATTGTGGCTTAAGTGCTCGGGTTTGCTTTTTTATGGTAAAACACATTGTTGGGAAAGGAGAAAATGCTGGTTACCAGCATTTTCTCCTTTTCCCACAATATTTTGAAAAGCCTTCTTCATCTGGGTTGTTAAAATTCGGGCAATTATATACATGTAAATGAAATGGACGTCTGTAGTAGGTTAAAATAGCATTCTAACTTACACGGTCAATTCAAATGTTGGCTCAGTCATTAGGCTATTGATACTGCTGTGCTAGACAGGAAGTTTCGGCCTTATAACTGTCAGTAGATTCTGTTGCGGCTACGAAAAATAGTTTTTTAATGCCCTGGCGGGATTCTCTAATTTTTGCTCGGCTGTTTTCCAAAAGAACGTCGAGCCATTTCCATAGCACTGTCGTCGAGCAAAAAAATGATATTTTATAATATCTCTATTAAAACTGAAGATATTTATTTTAGACTATATCAGAAAGGGAGCCCATACAACATGGGCAGGTAACCAGCAAAATATTTTTGACACAGCCATGCCCCTTTTTCGACTTCGACTTACAGAAATTCAAGCAACTGCAGACGAACGTTCGCACCCGCATACCGTCCTCTTGTTTTCAATCTGGTTTGAAAAATAGAAAACACGTTAAGTCTATTATTGCATGCAGTCTACGTTTTGGTACATCGTAAATATATTGTTTGAGAATCTGGATTATCATTGTGCTTAGTGCATCATAGTTTCATGTAATTAGGCTTTATCTGACTCGTTATTTTCATTTTCTATTTTCAGAATCGTCCTTGTGCAAGATGATGTTGTCAGTTAAGTTATTACGTTCATGATACAAGAAATGGTTTAAATCAGAATAGTACAGCAAAGACAGGAACAGTGTGGCAGGATAATCGAATTTCTTGTGCGTTTTAACCTCACAATTTGCTCACATTTGGTGTTGATTTTTTTTCAAAATCATTATTACACGTATTTACGAACAGTATTAAGGTGAAATGACTTCCACTGGGGATGGGGCTAAACATCCTGACCCTAATGACAAAGATCCGGCACCGGAAGACGATCCGGAGGATAGTGACGATGATGAAGAGGAACAGCTGTCATTTGTTCCATACACGACTGATTCCTGGGCGCACCAGCTCCAAGCTGAGCAGGAAGCCAAGGAGAAAGAGGAGGAGAACCGGAGAAATCAGGGAGAAGCTCATTTAGTGGACGGAGAGCTCCAGTTCGACTCCGAGGAACACCATGGCCCAACGAAGAAGCGGAACCCGAAACTGATCGAGGGTGGTAGTCTCGGTGAGGACTCGGGCTTCCCGAAGGAATTATACGGCAAGCCGATTGAAGAGATAGATAAGCTTATCACTGATAAGGTAAGTGTCTTCACGCCGTAACATTCTCCGTTTAACCCTTAGCCCTTTACCATACAATCCTGAGTTTTGACGATCCTAAAGAAGAAGGCTTTAAAAAACATTGTGCTTCATGTATCTTATTTCTACAGCAGATGTCTGTGCTGTTTGGTTCGTTGATTGATTGATGTGTTTTACACTTTCAACAATATTTCAGTCATATTACGGCGACAACTCACATATTCATGTATGTCCTTGGTTTCACTTGTTCTAGGCAGGGGCTCTGATTTGTCTTGCTGAAGAACATTTCTATGAAAAACAAGTGCTTTTAGTGCGGCTCTAACCCGGGGCCTCCGGGTGACAAGTACTACCCTATATCACTGAGCCACACAGGACCCCAAAATGTGTATGTTAGGGACAGGTGCTTGTTCCTTTCTCCTACTTTCAAGGGGTCCTGCTTGGCTCAGTGGTAAAATGTAGGACTCGTGACCTTGAGGCCCCGGGTTCGAGCCTCACTGGATTCACTGGGTTTTTCGTGGGAGTTTTCCTTGGCAAGACACTTCACAGCCCTAGCCTATAGTACTGGTGAAACCTGGGAAATACATGAATAGTAAGCTGTCGCCGGGATATGACTGAGATAATATTAAAAGCGGCGTAAAACACCATTCAATTAAGCAAACCAATTTCATGCTTTCAAGATCAAGAACAAAATGTCCCTTTCGCCATTTTATTAGAGTAATAGCTGGTCTCTATATGTCGCTGTAACCCTCTCGGCGCCATAGGTGAAAAACGGGCTTTTGCGAAAGGCATAGATCAGGATCAGACTGCACAGAACATGGATCTATGCCGTCCGCTTGTATTGTCAAGCCTGTAAGATAAGAATCTATCTCAGTTGTCAGCCATCGAAATAGGTCCAGTTTATATGAGCCATGCTCTGTGAAAAGGGTGCTTAATGCATCTGCAAAACGTATCCACCCAGGTCAGCCTGCGCAGACCGCGCAGGCTGACCTGTGTGGAAACTTTTCGCTATTGGTAAATTTTCTACACGTGCAAGGACCGTTCTACCTCAAGCTTAAGCCGGTTGGTCGACATAATGGATTTTATGGATCCATAATTATGTGATTACTTACTTGTTATGATGAAATACGGAGATCCATTAAACCTCCTTTCACCAGAGCATGGCTCATATATTTTGCGCCAAAAGAGTTTTTAAAAATTCTGCTTGTTTCTGGATTCGTTTGTCAGCTGCTTCATCACTTTGCAGTTTGAGTTAACTCTAACCCTGTTAAATAACTAAACTGAAATTTCCAATTCAATAGTAAAAACCAATATATTGCTATTTCAAAGTTATGACGTTTTGGGGAATAATATCCCCTTATCGGACAGTGTAGATCCAAGATCAGACTGCACGTTCTGTGCAGTCTGATCTTGATCTACACTGTCCGCAAAAGGTCAGTGAGCCGCGCTTAGCAGCCAAAGTGTTAATTAAAATGAATTCAAAGTACATGTATAGCTAAGTAAAACGATTTTAAAACCATGACCAAATAATCTCATGATTTTACGACTCTATTGAAGAACGCCTTCCAAAACAATGTGGAAAAATGGATAAAATGCTAGTAACCAGCATTCTTTAGCCATTATCCTTTTTTCTTACAATACTTTCTACTCATCTAAAGACATGTCCCATAATTTGTGCAGCATCCGTTTTGAGGTCTGCAAATGCGTACAATTTTTAGCCTAAATTTTCTTGTATGATAAAGAAACCAATGACCCTGAGAAAGAGGTCTTTTGAAAACAATGAGGGGAAAAAGGGAAAATGCTAGTAACCAGCATTTTCTTCCTTTTTGCCACAATGTTTTCCAAATTTTCAAAAGCAAAGGGGGTCCTGTGTGGTGCAGTGGTAAAGTGTAGGACTCGTGACCTGGAGTCCCCGGGTTCGAGCCTCGTTGATCCACTGGGTTTTTCGCAGGAGTGTCCTTGGGCAAGACACTTCAGAGCCCCAGCCCAGTACTGGTGAAACCCAGGAAATACATGAATATGTGAGCTGTCGCCGTGATATGACTGAAATAATGTTGAAAGCGGCGTAAAACACCATTCAAAGAAAGAAAGAAAGAACAGCAAAGCCCGTCATTTTAGCGCCACCTCGAATTGTTGTCTGTAAATGCTTTCAAAATGAACAAGATTAAAAAAAATTGTCGTCTAGTAAAGAGTTAAATGCTTAAAAATGACCATTTTATCTGTGAAATTCGATCTTCATCATATTGACCAACTCTTTAAAAAAAGAGAGGTAAAAATCAACCCATAAGTTGCCTTTAAATGCACTCTACCATAATTTATACACAATATGTTCTTAATCTTCGCCTAACAACGAATGGGGTAACGGTCTATTGTGTTCGATATTCACGGAGGTGAAAAATCTTTTAATTCAACAATTGAACTTTCAACTCAATATAGAATTATATCTCTTGACCGTCTACTTTGTACAGGTAGAATTAAATTATATGATATCTGATTTTTAAATCGATGATCACGATTTACAGTGAATAAAACCTCACACTGTGTTGATGCAGGGATCATACATAGCGCATACATACGGCGCCTGGTTGATGATTCTATCTGCTTTGGTCTCTCTATTCTGAACATGTTATTATTTATCACCCTTGTTTTTTTTAGTGCATAATTTATTAATACGTGAATATCTATTATCATGTGTTTCTGAAATATCAAGCAAATGATTATTACTAATCTTTCCAAACTTTTCTGATCTCGTTTGGTCAATGATATTTGATCTTTGCCACACAATTCTGTTTTAACAACCCTGATGAGTCGGGGCTTTTGATAACATAGCGGAATGCCAGAATGTTGTCGATCCTTTTTGAAGAAATAATACACATCGTTTGAGGAACATTTAATTCACATCATTTGAGTTACATTTAATCTATCATCTGCAAATACATGTACTTTCAAAATGGACAAGTGTCGATATTTTCTTCTTTACCAGAAAGTTTTAGCATGGAAAACAAAGCTACAACACAAAGACCTTACAAAAACTGCTTATACCTCTAGAAAATTATGGTTGAATGTGTGGCAATACACACACAATACTGTAGGGTTATATGTGCCATGCTCTGCCAAAATGGGGCTTAATGCTTCTCCATGATGCATGACACCAAACAAGTCATCACATGATCATGGATCCATGAAATCCATTCTTTTTCTAATAACCGACTGAATCATGAGGTAAAACGGTCCTTGGATATACAGAAAATTTACCAACAGCAAACAGTTTCGGCCCAGGTCAGCCTGCGCGGACTGCGCAGGCTGACCTGGGTCGATACATTTTGCAGATGCATCAAGCCCCCTTTTCACAGAGCATGGCTCATAATCGAATGCAGTGCTTTTCTTTATTACTCATATTCCATACTAATGTGACAAAAAAGACCTTTAGCCCTATGACCGAGTTGCGAATGAACTCCGAGTGGGAGGGGTAAAAGTAAACAGGCATTGTGGTATAGAACATTAATGTTTAGATTTTCCTGAGGTTAGGCGTTCATGTACCAGGCTAATTTATGCCATTCTTATTTCCATCATGGTTTAGACCCTGTAGCTGATCATTGTATACTGAACTGTATATTTGATCACATAAAAACGTGAAAATAAAAGTTACAAAAAGTTACTATTCAGAGATCGAGGTTGCTAAGGCATTCCTTTTCTGAACTGAGAAGGTCCTCACAAAAACCTGTGTTATAGAAATTATCATGTTGTGACACTTTATCAAGAACACTTTTTCTTTTCCCACAATAATTCCAAACCGAATGGTCTGCCACAAGAAGAAAAGAAAAAAAAAAAAGAATAGTTGGGTGTAGTTGATTACTAATAATGAAAGATATTTTGGGAAATTATTTCTAAGACTCTTGAACTCGTGACTAAAACCCCTTGAGCCATGTTTACAAAAAAGTTCTAAATTGATTTCTAAATTCTAAAACCAGCAATCTGACTGGTGAGACAAAATTTCTCAGCGAATCAGATTTCTAGTTGTAGAATTTAGAAATATTATGGAATGTAGAAGTTTATTGAAAAAAAAAAGGGGGGGGGGGTTGTGAGAGTACTTTGAGACATTAGAATATTCTAATGGAGAAAAAATTATAGGGATCTAGTACCCAATAGGCTACTCTTTGGTTAGAAAATCTTTTAAAGAAAAATACTTTGACTTTTCTGGTGCTTTTTAATTCATTTCAACAACAACATTAACAAAATGTGGTGGGGTAGGGACCCTATGGCAGAGAAATTAGGAAGCATATATTGAGAAAAGGGCGTAGGTGAATAAATAAATAGTTCAAGTACATAAAATTTCCAATTTGGAAAGTCGCACATAATGTGACCCCATTTTTTCTTTGTACCTTTAGATCAATACACAAAAATGACAGTGGTTTATTCTTTGTTTTTGAATATACGCATAATTATGTAATTTTTTTTTACCAGTTCAAAATGCGAGAAAAATTTGTTGAATTTATGTAGCTTCTTTTCTTTCAAAGTAGATTAAATTCAGGCTTCACAGAACGTTCTTTCATGTCAATGATCTACTATTTCTTTTTCTTCTTATTATGTTTTTTTTTAATTGGAATTTAACGCCATTTCAACAGCTAAGGTCATATCACGGCGGTCAATACACCTGCGCATGTGTTTCCTGGCTTTCTCACACCAGTACTGACACAACTTTCTCCCCAAGTCACTGACTACTTCTTTCACATGCATCAGAGGCGAGAGCCGAAAATTTGCCGCAAAGAAAGTTACCGAACTCGCAACCACCAGGTCACGAGCGATCTACACTAACCGATATGTGGTAGGATATTCCATGTGGAAAGACAAACTAACTTGAAATCGTATTGTTTTAGTCGTTTGTATTCATCGAATCTTTTGATTCACTATGGTAGTGTATGTAAATTGCATCTGGTTACCAGCATTTTCTTCTTTTTTTTTTTCCACATTATTTTCAGACGTCTTCTTCTTTAGGGACGTTAAAACTGAAATCTTTTGGGCTAAGAGAATATCTACAGTCAATTAAGCCTATAGTTCTCTCGTCATTTAACCTTTACCAAACGTCTTTCTACGATCTTGAGGAAGATTGTTATGACTGTATAGTGTTTAACGCCATTTTCAACATCATGTCAGTTATATCGCAGCGTCAGTCCGCCTATCCATGCTTTCCTGGAGTTCCTTTTATTCAGTACAATAATCTTTCCAAGCCACAGGCTGCTTTTCCCCAAAACCTTGATCGAAAAAATGGTCAGCGGTGAGAGAGGAATAAATCCTGTCGCAGTGACAATCATCAATCCTCAGAAAGAAATTGGCCGAGCCGGGGATCGAACCAGCGACTCCCCCTGTTCTCAAGTCCTGTACGCTACTGACTGAGCTACTGGGGCTTGGCTACTAATGAAGAAGCTTTGAGGAAACATTGTCGGAAAAGGAAAAAATGCAGGTAATCAGCATTTTCTCCTTTTCCCACCAAGTTTTCCAACCTTCCGTCATTTCAGATACAATACATAATGTTGTCTTAAAATACTCTCAAATGGACAAGTCTGAAATTTTGTTGTTTGGCACAGCGTTTAACCCTAAGGCTGCTAAGCGCGACTCATTGACCTTTTGCGGACAGTGTAGATCAAGATCAGACTGCACAGAATGTGCAGTCTGATCTTGGATCTATACTGTCCGATAAAGAGATATTATTCCTCAAAACGTAACTTTGAAATAGCAATATTTGGGTTTTTAACTATCGAATTGAAAATTTAATTTTAGTTATTCAGCAAGTTAAGAGTTAAAAACAAATTACGTATCTTCGCACAAATAGGCACAAAATGAAGGAGGGGCTTAACGACCCAATCATAACACTCTTTGATGATCATCTTTTTTTCTCGAGTTTTTCATTGTTTAAGTAATTCATATAATTGGTTAAATTCTCTTTTATCATCACGCAGCTTGCCTTCAAAGGTTTAACCTTTGGGCTGCTAAGCTCGACTCACTGACGTTTTGCGGACAGTGTAGATCAAGATCAGACTGCACAGAACGTGCAGTCTGATCTTGGAACTACACAGTCCGATAAGGTGATATCTTTCACCTCAAAATAACTTTGAGATAGCCATATTTGGGTTTTTACTGTGAACTTGAAAGTTTTATTTTAGTTACATAGCAGGTTGTTAAAGGTTAACTTCATTAACTTCAAAGGTGTTATGAGAGAGAGAGAGAGAGAGAGAGAGAGAGAGAGAGAGAGCGCGTGTAATAGAAATCAAAGGGCTGTTAGCACTGAGGTGTTCATCGCTTCGAATAATTCCGAATTTCCAGTACTCATCATTACACAGGATGTTTCATAACATATGTTATAGTTACAAATACATGTATATACCTAAAGGTATTACAATAAAATTTATACCATTTAATAATCTTAAAGGTACATCCTTACAGCTAGAGAGAAAACTATGTTCAAACTTGAAAGTTTGTAGAATGGGTCAGCTGTGTAAACATAAATAAATTACCAATAGACATGGTGTAAGGTATAGAAAAACTCAAGGGATTTGTCCTCATTTCGAACCGGAAACGACAACAGCGTTTACTTTGAATGGCCTCCATAACACGAAATGCATTTTCTATCCGTCGTAATCTGCAGCCGTCATGGGCGACATTTGACCTGAAGATACTGAAAGTTTCATAAAATAAGGATGAAATGGGTTAAAGGCTGGCTGAAAACTGACTGAATACGAGTAAAGCTGTATCTTTAAGATACAGTTTTATGACATGCTCAGTGTGTAAGGTAACATTAAACAATAGAGGCGACTAGCGCCTTTCAAAATATACATAAATTTACATAAAATGTTCAAAATGACGTCCATTTTGACATGGGGCGTTGCTAGCGGGGCTATAAACTAGTTTGAAACTCCACAAATTTTTGAAATTAACAAATTAGGAATAAGACATTAATCAGTACTATTTCACTTTCCTAGGAAGACAAGAATTATTCCATATAAAATGCCTATTAGCGGCTAGAAGTTAACAAATAAAGATATCGAAATGAAGGCGAATTTTATTTACACAGTTTAAAAGTATGGATATTAAAATGAGTCTGACAATGTCCACAATCTGTTAAAATCGGTAATCGAGCTTATACCTACGCTTTATTCGGTAGAATTTTTCTAGTCAATGCTGTGGATACGCAAAAATCTATTCTTGGCCAATGATACCTTTGCCGAAATATTTCTCTGAAATACATATAAGTTAAACATTTGTAACGACTAAATCCTAAAATTCTCAAAATCGGTTCAAATCCTATTAGAATAGCACCAACTTTTTAGTCTGATATTGATCTACAATGTCTCAAATGTAAGCTTGCGGAGTACGTAGATCAAGATCAGATTGAACTTAAAATGGAGCCTGATTTTGGATCTGTATCATCCACTAACTGGTTCTAAACTATGACTGTACATTATCTTTATTTGTAGTCGATTGTACCGATAGCCATCGAAAATATTCGATTTGTTTTTATTTGGCGGGAAAGAGTTAAGTCCTAACTGCCATTAAGCAAGGAATGGCGTGGTAAAGGAAAAGAAACTGCTGGTGATGAGCATTTAAAATGTGCTGAGGTTGAATGTTGCAATATCTTTAATTGTGCCATGCTCTGGCAAAAGGGGGCTTATTGCATTTCCGTGATGCATGACATCAGGCAAGTCATCACAATATTATACATCCCTAAAATCCGTTTTGTATAGCAACCTACTGAATCATGAGGTCCACTGGTCCTTTGACATACAGAAAATTAACCAATAGCGAAAATTTCGGCCCAGGTCAGCCTGCGCGGACTGCGCAGGCTGACCTGGGTCGATACTTTTCGCAAAAGCATTAAGCCCCCTTTTCACAGAGCATGGCTTATATAGTAGTTTTATTTTTTGTCATTTGACCAAATCGTCTTGTAGACTTGTCAATAAACCAGATCATTTCACATAAATTCAATACATATGTATAAGGTTACGTGAGTGGGTCAACTCTGTAGCCCAGCAAAAGTCAAAGAGACACACTGAGACGATTAAAAACCATCAAGATAATCCATTTGTAACACTAAATAATTGTCGCCTGAATATCTCTTGAAATATTGGTCAGTGTAGATTCAAGATCAGACTGCACGTGCACAGAACATGCAGTCTGATCCTGATCTACACTGTCAACAAAAGCTTTCAACGGTGCTGACAGGGTAAAACAAAATAGAATTTTATTTGCTGTTTACTTAATCCCAGGATGACTTTTAAACTACAAGGGAACGTTTTTAACCCTTTTATAAATGACCGCGTGTTTTCATGACCCTGAGAAGAGATAATCTTGAAAACATGCCTTGAAAGGGAGAAGAAGGTGGTGTCAGGCAATTTCTCGTTTTTCCCTAATTGTTCTTTATACTCATTAAAAGACAAATACCGCAATTTGAACAACATTTGAATTGTCTTTTGCAAGTGCTTTAAATATGGACAAGTCTAAAATCTCGTCGTGTGATAAAGTTTTTTAACCCTTTACCAGATGACAAAATTTTGGCCTTGTCCAAATTAAGAGCATTTGCAGATGATAATTTCAATGTGGATCAAATGATGGAATTTGTCTTTGATAGGGTAGAAAACATTGTGGGAAAAGGAGAAAAAGCTGGTAACCAATGTTGTCAAAAAGCTTCTTTCCCAGGGTCTTTAAAAGTCGCCATTGTGTGGTAAAGGGTAACGACTTGTCCACTTCACTTTATAAACACGTCTTTCTATACCTTTCAGTGTTAAAAGCGAAAACAAAGGCGTTTGAGGACGGTATGAATTATGAGCAGACGGCACAAAACTTGCAGTCTGATCCTTGATCTATACCGTCCGAGTGTTTAGTCAAGCCTTTAAGATAGAAGTCTCTCTGGGTTTCAGTAGACTGTATTTTGATTCTTTATCAAGCGACGAAATTTTAGAATGGTACAAATTGAAAGCATTTGCAGACGACAAATACAGGAAGGCTCAAAATGTGAGCTTTTTCTGTATTAGGATAGAAAACATTGTGGAAAAAGGAGAAAATGCTGGTTACCAGCATTTTCTCCTTTTCCCACGATGTTTTCAAAAGCTTTCTCTCATAGGATCATTAAAACTCGGGATTGCGTGTTAAAGGGTCAAGACATCGAAAGAGGTCGAGTTTATGACTATGTTTGGCGTCGAAAGAGAAATAGATTTTATGGTGAAAGAACTGGTACTTTGTACGATCCCTGATTTAACTTGTATAGTGCTAAATAATGAAATGGATATACGTAGTAAGCGCCTATGATGTAAATATTGCTAGTTCAAATCTGTTTTTGTCAACGTGGCAAAGAAGCAGACAGTGTGAATCCAAGATCAGACTGCACGTTCTGCACAGTCTCATCTTTATCTACACTAGCCGCAGAGGCTTGTAAATACAGGTCCAGAGCTAACAGGTGTTAAGTGTAGATGCGTTCTTCAGTCTGTCTGTTTGTGAGCCCGCATAGTTAGCTCAGTGGTTAGTGTATTGGACTCGTGACCTGGTGCTTGTGAGCTCGATACCCGGTTGAGGCAAATCTTTTTTCCGGCGATTTTTCGGCCCTCACCTCTGATGCATGTGAGAAAGTAGTCAGTGTCTTGGACAGAAACTTGTGTGAGTACTGGTGTGAGAAAGCCAGGAAACACATACGTAGGTGCACTGACTGCCGTGATATGACCTCAGCTGTTGACACGGTGTTAAACTCCAATTCAGTCAATCAATCAGTCAAACTGTCTGTTTGTGAATATTCCTCTCTCTACGTGTGGTTACTCAACTTATTGTCTCCCGAAACAAGTTTGCAGCTGAACACCTTAGAAAACACCTTTGTAAAAATATGAAAAATTAATGCGAATTTAAGTTAGACTCTTGGATTGATATAAGATACTGCGACAGAGGAGAAATCACTCATTACCAGCGACTTATCAATTTGCTAAAGTGTTTTCAAACGTAGACTCTTACAGTTTGTAAAACACTAAAGTGACGAATGAGATCAACCAGTTTCAGAATCTATACTCGTACTTTTTGATCTACATAGAAATATAATGTAAAGTTTAAACAAAGTTCAATACGTTTAGATGTAGAGTTCAGACCAAGATCATGCTGTTAGTAGGCTGATATAACTCTGCACATTTCTCCAAGGACATTCGAGGTTGCGATACGCAAGACAGGGATTGACAAGGAACATGCTTCTTCTTTGATAGGCTTAACATAATTGAGCCATGCTCTGTGAAAAGGGGGCTTAATGCATCTGCAAAAAGTATCGACCCATGTCAGCCTGCGCAGTCCACGCAGGCTGACATGAGTCGAAAGTTTTTGATTTTTGTCATTTTTTTCGCATGTCAAAGGACCAGTGTACCTCACGTGAAAGCTGGTTGTTCTACAAAATGTTTTTTTTTTATGGATCCACAATTATGTAATGACTTGCTTGGTATAATGCATGGTAGAGATACATTAAGCCCCCTTTTGCCAGAGCATGGCTCAATTTCAAACAAGTCATTGTAGTGTTGGGTTGACAATTTAGCACACCAATAAAAGAGATTTAAACGTAACACGTAATTATCCACTTTTATATCCATTTATTGTAGTTACCGTCATGGTTTTTAACCGTTAGGCTGCTAAGCGCGACTCAAGGACCTTTTGCGGACAGTGTAGAACAAGATCAGACTGCACAGAACGTGCAGTCTGATCTTGGATCTACACTGTCCGACAAGGAAATATTTTTCTCCAAAAATATGTTTGAAATAGCATTATTCGAGGTTTTAACTGTCGGTTTGAAAATTTCATTAATTTTTTTAGCAGGATATCTTATAGTGTGCCACGTTTGCTAGTTATCGAAACGACCTAAAAATTATTAATTTAAGGAATTTTGGACAAGACTAGCCCTTTAGATAAAAGGCTGAGTAAATCTAAGATCAGACTGCATGTTCTGTGCGTTCTGATTTTGGATTCACACTGGCCGCAAAGGGATCTTTGATAAACGCTTCCTTCCAGCATGCTCAAGGGTAACCTGATTGAATTTCATACAATACATATTTTTTTTTTTTCTCGTTCTTATTGAAACATGAATCGATGTCGTATGAGTTCTTTCAAAAGATGTTTTATTTATGCCTGTGTTATGACATTTAGATTTTCTTTTGTACGAATTTGAAGCCGTCTCTTATTCTACCCGTTATTCACCTTTACAATATTACTTTCTGTCGCATACAATAAATGCAGCAGTGCCAGGGAGAATGTCCCGGAAATGGCGATCGTGTCGAAGTGGCAAGGATCGCATGAATGGGAGTTATCTGCAGTCAACATGTTCATCGTCTGACACATTACGACCACATATTGCATTTATCTGTCTTGCGGTTAACCGCTTTTGAAAACATTGTGGCACGTGGAAGGGAAGAGGGAGAATCAACTCTGAAAGCTGTTATGGCGATACTTTCTCAGAAAATGTTGGACAACCTAGATTCAAGTTTAGAAATTATGACTAGTCTAATCTTGATACACACGGTTGCAAAAAAACAGAAAAAATAAGAAGTTGCCAAACGATACCGTGTTTTATGTTCCTAATGAAAAAAAAGCATTGAAAAGATCGGAGGACGAGATGAAAATGCTTGTTTCAACGATCAAAAGATAGCTTTTGAAAACATTGTGGAAAAAGAAGAAAATGCTAATAACCAGCATTTTCTTATTCTCTCACAATGTTTTTTTTTTTGCCCTATCAAATACATATCCCTTCATTTGAACCACCCTTTTACTTTCCGTCTAAAAATGCTTTTAATTTGGACAATTCCAAACATTCGTTGTTTGGTAAAGATTTCAACAAACTGAAAGAATAGGGGATTGATTGAATGGTGTTTAACGCCGCTTTCAACATTATTTCAGTCATATCACGGCGACAGCTCACATATTCATGTATGCCCTGGGTTTCACCAGCACTGAGCTAGGGATCTGAGGTATCTTGCCCAAGTACACTCCCACAGAAAACCCAGTGCGTTCAGTGAGGCTCGAACCTGGGGTTTCCTGGTTACGAATCCTATACTTTTCCACTTAAACACGCAGGATCACTTATAGAGTAGGGGAAGAGTCTCTATGAATTGTGTTGCTGTTCTATTATATACTATATGAATGCATGTTGTCAAATATAAATTGAAAGGTGAGACGTTCACATACTGTATGAATACACCTATAACAGTTTGATCGACTCTAATAGCGAGCAGAAAATTATAACCCTTGGACTGCCAAGCGCGATTTAAGATGCTCTTGTGGACAGTGTAGATCAAGATCAGACTGAACAGAACGTGCAGTCTGATCTTTGATCTACACCGTCCGATACAGTGTGATATTTTGGTAAAAGTAAACTTGGAAAATGCATATTTTTGGCGTTTTTAGTTTTGACTGGAGTTTTTCATGCAATATATTCAGTAGTTGAAGGGTTTTATGTTAATCTGGACATTTATCTTTTACTTCTATTATACTTTATCTGATCAAATCACTTTTCAATATGTCTCGTCGCCATTCCCAAACGGAAACTTAATATTTTTTTCTGAAAAAAAGTTGCGACAATTTTGAAAACAACATAGTAAAATAGGGTAAATGCGACACGGCTTCAAGTTTGTTTTTTTTTTATACGAGTGCACGTTGAGGAAAAGGCAGAAAATGCTCAATAATAACACATAAAATCCTAGCTCTGTAGAGTCTTTTTGAAGAAATACGATTATCATGGCGACATGATTCATTCCTCTGTCACCCCGAGCACTGAACTGACTTTGATTACGAAAGAAAGTAGTCATTAACATGAAACTGGCGTTGTAAGTACCAGTAGCGATGGACCAGGGGTACCTTTCACTAAACTGTGTCGGTTTACGCCATTTTCTTTTTTGGATTGCATATACACACGTTTTTCCCAACGATATGAAGTGGGGTAAAGTTATGCAAATACTTAATCAAATCATAAAGTTATGCAGTTCAGTGAAACTTATTTTCAGACTTAATGCTTGCTTACAAAAACTGCGTACGCAAATTTCGTGCGTACGCAGTTTAGTGAAAGGTACCCCAGCAGGAGGGCACGAACCATTCTCCACTCATAATTCATGGGAAAATTCACTTTTCAGAACTTTGAGTCCTTTTATTTTAGGATAGATGCGGTTATCAAATTTCCATATCGAATATTGGAAAAGTAACGATATACTGTTGAAAGTGCACTAAAGATTCAAGCCAAATACATGTATTGCCTATTAAACCAAGATTTGTGTTTGCAGAGGCTGAAAATTTAATTGTGCTGAGATATTTCGGAGGAGGGGGGAATGAATTTTTTATGTTCGCATTTCCCATTTCGTTTATTCTGCACTGTATCAAGGTTTTTGAAAAAGGAGGGGGGGGGGGGGAGGGTTGAAGCGTAAAAAGAACAGTGTTTAGTCCGTTTTTATTTTTTACTGAGTGAAAAAATTCAAATCGTTTTTTTTTTATTTTGCACCCAAGTTGTAGATACTAAATTCAATTACTGAATGAAATACATACTAGATCTGTACAGTGAAAACGGAGAGACCAAACCGTTGAAATTTTGATGCATGAACTTTCAACAAAATATTGAACATGATAGAGCCAAGATCAGACTACGTTTTGTACCCGTCTACTGATCGAGAAAGTGTCCTATTATGTGCTTGTCTCGGGCAATTAGAAAACATTTTATGCTATTCTAACAATCACACTTTTGGATCTATTGCACTTACGAAAATGAGACATGCTCTGGCAAAAGGGGGTTTAATGCATTATACCAAGCAAGTCATCATAAATTATGGGTTCATAAAATCCATTTTGTTAGCAACCGACTGAATCATGAGGTAGAATGGTTCTTTGACATACAGAAAATTGACCCATAGCAAAAAGTTTCGACTCATGTCAGCCTGCGCGGACTGCGCAGGCTGACATGGGTCGATACTTTTTGCAGATGCATTAAGCGCCCTTTTTACAGATCGTGTCTCAAATATAGATAATGTCAAAGTTGGATAAATGCTATTATTATATATTATAGATCACGAAAAAAATAAAACCTTGCCCCTTGAAATATATCTGAAGTAGACGAAGTAGAAAATTTCCTTGTCAAAAACTGATTATCAACTCGAATGACGTAAAACGTTTCATTGACATGGGCAAATTCAATGCCTGTTTGCAGACGGGGTAGATCAAGATCAGACTGCACAGAACGTGCAGTCTGGCCTTAAATCTACACCTTCCGCTTTTTGATGGAAAAATGAAAATAATCGTTTCATTCACGAAGAAGAACTGCATTACAAAAGTGCATTACAAATAATATCCTCTTTCTCCGCAATATTTTCCATGTCCATGACCAAAACGTGGTTTTGGAAAGGTCCTTTCACAGTGCAGGTAAATTCAAGATGAATTGATGTTTGATACATAGATATTGAACAGTAGTCGAGATTTTGCTTTGTAATGATGATGATGATAATAATTATATAATATCGTAAATAATGATAATGATGATGAAAAGTATAATAACTATGATAAAAATAATAAAGTATAAGTTGTAGTAGTGGTAGTAGTAATGTACAGTATGATACACCTGTGAATTGCTTTTTTATTTGTTTTTCTATTTGTATGACTTTGGGGCAGTCACGGTGGTTGTTGAAATGAAATAAATATCTTTGAAAACGTCTAAAAATAGTTTTGACCTTGGATTAAAACTTTAAATTCGTGATCTTAGTTTCACTTTTTACCGTGTTACCCAGGCCTCTGTGGATAATCTGCGATTAATGCCTTTTGAAGGTAAAGGTCGTTTCGAAAATAATCCTTAACGACAGATTTTTAGTCTCCAAATTGAAGGCAAACGACAAATTCCAAATTAGTGTTAATAAGCTGTGATTACCGTATATGGTAGAATACATTGTGGGGGAAAAAAAGAAATTGCTTGTTACAAGCAATCTCTCTTTTTCCCAAAATAATTTTCCAAAGGCTTCTCTTGTAGAAACGCTTAATATGGGATTTAGTTTCAAAATGTTCAGGGTCTAGGTGTAACCTTATTTGGCTGACAAAAGGAAGAAATCACCAAATATACGTCGAACTTAAGCATTTCTGCCAACTTGCTTTTCGCAACTTTTCGGACAAGAGGTTTCGCGACGGAACTTATTGATACCGATTGCTATGTTGAATTGCTTCATATTTCCGGTTCAAGTGAACCAGGGATCGTATATACACATGTATATATAGGATCCCTGAGTGAACCATCCACGTACATTCATTGCAAAGTTACGGCAGCCTATTAAGACAAACAAAAAAAGAAAAACATAACTCGTACTTTGCAGTTTAAAAAGTTTGTAGCATTGTTTTCTTCTATATACATGGCTAATCCGATGTTGTATCTTCCTTTTTCTATTCTTTAAAGGCCTAATAACGACCAAAAACACAATGCAGATGTTTAATTGCTTTGAAGTTTAAATCATACTATGTAAAAGTATGGAAAATCTTGCGAAGATGACAATGTGTTATTTTGTAGTCGGTCCAAATGTTGGTTGGTGTTAGAAAAAATGAATTTCAAAATCAGGCTAAAAGTAAACAAAAAAGATAGAGTGACCTGACAGGTTTTAACCTAATTTTGAAATTAATTTCTCTTCCACCGACGAACACATGGACCGACCGTACAATAACAGATTGTCATCTTCGCAATAATTTCCATACTTTTATATGGTACGAGTTGAATTTAAATGCATTTGAACACCTCCCTGTTTACTTTTTGGCAGCTATTGCTAATTTAAGGGATATTTTACAGTGCTAAAATTGAGCACTTTTCTATGCATAAAAAATTATTCAAAGTGTCCCACTCGCCATATTGGATATGTTGGCTAAGACAGTATATGAAGACGTAAAGAGGTTAATTAAGACATGCTTGACCGACGATTGTATCATTTCGCGATAAGAAAGTAGTTCGTCTAGATATGGATTACCAATGGCTTTCTTTTATTTGGAATCGGAAAGTACTAAAGTGACCTTGCACTTAATGAGTCCTATGTCGTATGTAGCAATCCTTTCTACAGTTAACTCCTGTCATGTATTTTGAGCCATGCTCTGTGAAAAGGGGACTTAATGCATATGCAAAAAGTATCGACCTTTGTCAGCCTGCGCAGGCTGACCTAGGTCGAAACATTTTGCAATTGGTCAATGTTCTGTATATCTAAGGACCAGTTTACCTCATGATTCAGTCGGTTCTTAGACAAATTAGATTTGGTTCCATTATTATCTGATGACTTTATTAGTATAGTGCATAACGGCAATGCATTCAACCCCTCTTGCCAAACCGCCACTCATTTCTTTTTTTTTTTCCTTTGTTCCTTATTGGAGAATGTGTCTTTGACTGACATTGGATGTATCTGAAACTCACGTCTGTTGCCGATAAAGTGGCCAAAACATATTTAAACCATGCTCTGGCAAAATGGGGTTTAGGACATCTCCGTGTTGTATTGTATCAAACAAGTCGTCACGTACTAGTAGGGATCTATAAAACTCATTTTGTCAAACAACCGGCTGAATGTGGTGGTATAGACTGGTCCTTTGACATGCACAGAATTGACTAATAGCAAACCAGAAAGTTTCGACCCATTTCAGCCCACGCAGACTGCGCAGACTGAGATGGATCGATACTTTTTTCAGAAGCATCAACTCCCCTTTTCAGAGAGCATGGCTCAGTTCTGTTTAACATCGATTGTGAAACAAGCTTTTACAACTTTTATCATGAAAACTCGTACACTTTTTTTTTTTGCATAGGCTATTTCTGTAAGGTTTCTTGAACAGTACAGTATCCTTGCCTAAGGTCACTTAGCTTCACACTGTCTGGGAATTTCCAATAACGAAGACTGGAAAAGAGATTTTGAAAAGAAAAATCGCGACTGAATGGTCGAGTACAAAAAGATATGAGTCATGCTCCGGCAAAAGGGGGTTTAATGCATCTCCGTGATCCATGGTACCAGGCAAGGCATCACATATTTATGGATCCATAACAGTCACCTTTTTTTAACAACCGACTTAATGCTGAGGTAGACATGTCCTTGGACATACAGAAAATTGACCAATAGCGAAAAGTTTCGGCCCAGGTCAGCCTGCGCAGGCTGACCTGGGTCGATACTTTTTGCAGATTCATTAAGGCCCATTTTCACAAAGCATGGCTCATTTATAGCAGTGTCTGCCAAAGCAAAAAATATACCCATATGCAGGAAATTTATTGCTTATGCATACGTGCAATAGCAGTTCTTGGCGGGATAAAACAAGAGTCCATAAGCTGAAAATAACTGTTCTTCGTGCGCCCATCGACCTTTCTTTCAACCCTAAATCGGACGAAAATGGTTCTGTTCCATTAATGGAGAAAATAGCGTTAATTATTCAGCAAAACTGGCCTTCAAAGTGATTGTTCAATACAACTCGATTGCACACAAACGATTTAGTTCCACAAATCAATTAACGAAATGGGTAAGAGCAGCTTTTGCACCTTCTACTTTACACTTTATTGGAATTTTCCTTATAAACGAAAGTTCGTTTAATTCTTTACTGAACTCGTCGAAATTCAAGGCTTTTGCAGACGACATATCAAATGTAGCTGACATGATGGTAATTGTATGTGAAACTACAAAACCTTGTTGGAAAAGGAGAAAATGCTGGTTACCAGAATTTTCTCCATTTCTTACAAGGTTTTTAAACGGCCTGTTCCTCAGGGAAATAAAAACTCGAGATAGTGAGGTATGGAGTTAAATTACTTAACTACTTTTTTCCTTATAAACGAAAGCTCGTTTAACTCTTTCCCAAAATATATATATGTAAAAAAAAATACACTTGTCCAAATTGAAAAGAGTTTGCAGACTACAAATTAAATGCACTTAAAATGATGGTAATTGTATGTGAAAGTGTAGAAAACCTTGTTGGAAAAGGAGAAAATGCTGGTTACCAGCATTTTCTCCTTTTCTTACAAGGTTTTTAAAAGGCCTGTTCCTCAGGGAAATAAAAACTCGAGATACTGTGGTATAGATTACTTAACTACTTTTTTCTTTGTAAACAAAACTTCGTTTAAGTTGTTACTGGAGACCACTCCTTCATGCATGGCTACAACTATGTTAGGGAGATGTCTCTTTAGCTCAGTGGTTATGGTATTGGCCTATCGTCCGGACGCTCTAGGTTCGAATCCTGCCCGGTCCCTATATTTCTGCCATGCATTTGTTCATTTGTTTCTTTGCTACGGACTTTGTTCGTAAGAAAGTCTTTACTAAAATTAAAAAAAAAATGATTCGTTGAAATTTAAAGAGTTTGCAGATGACAAATTAAATGTACTTAAAATGATGGTAATTGTATGTGAAAGTGTAGAAAAGCTTGTTGGAAAAGGAGAAAATGCTGGTTAACAGCATTTTCTTCTTTTCTCAAAAGGTTTTCCAAGGGCTATACTGCTCCTTGGCTGACAAATTCGAAAGTTTGTGTTTGTGAAGATAACAGAGCTCTTCCCTGCCTTTTGTTGTTGTTGTTATTTTTGTTGTTGTTGTGTTAACTCTTTTGAACAGCGCTAAATACATGTATATAATCTCGGCCTCGAAAGCTGAAAAAAAAAAACATCAATTGCAAGTCAGGAACGTTATTTATCATAAAGAATTGACTAAACAAGTGGATGGTAAAGATCCAGGTCCAAATTTTGGGTACCATTATTTTCTTTCTTTACCTACAACGTTTTTGAGACCCCTTCAGAGATAGAATCCATCATTTGAGTCACATTTAAAATTGTCGTCTGCAAATGATTTCGTTTTCGATGAGTCTAAAATTTTATCGTCTGGTAAGGAGTAACAGGTTCTCTTTTACTGTCTTCTTTTGCCTACCCTTGCATATTCCGACGATTAAGGTTATTTAGTCTGCATCTACCTGGAAACAAATGCTGTGTACAGCCAGTATTTACCATTGCTTATCCATACACTCCTCTTTCCAAACGACAAAATTATAGCCTTGTCCAAATTGAAAGTATTTGCAGATGAAAACTTAATTGTTATTCAAAATACAAAATTTCTATTTCAGAGGATAGAAAACAATGCGGGAAAAGGAGAAAATGCTGCTTGTCAGCATTTTCTCCTTTTCCCACAATGTTTTCAAAAGTGTTCTTCCTCGTGGTCGTTAAAAGTCGGGACTTTAGACTGGTCCATAATGAAAGCGTTTTCAGACGACTACATAACTGTGATTCAAATGATGGAAATTGTCTTCGCAATGGTAGAAAATATTTAAGGAAAAAGAAACAATACGAGTATTTCAAGTATTTCTTCTTTCTGAAGTAACGTTTTCAAAAACCGTCTTCCTCGGTGTCGTTAAAAGTTAAAAAACAAGCCGAATGGTAAAGATTCAACCCTTTACCTTACAATCGCGAGTTTTAACATTCACGAAAAAGAAGCCCTTTTCAAGTAAGCATGGGGTGGGGGGGGGAGGGGGGGGGAGAAGGAGAGAATACTGGTAACTGTAGCATTTTTTTCTTTTTCCTACAATGTTTTGTGTTCTTTTAGAGTCTGGTTTCAACAATTGAGGCACATTTAATCCATCGTCTGTGACAGCTTTGAATTTAGACAAGTGTAAAAATGTTGTCGTTTGGTAAATTGTTAAAGTAACAATAAAGGCCAAATGTAAACAACGTGGGTGTTTAAATGCATTTGAATTGATATCATACCATTTAAAAGTATGGAAATTGTTGTGAAGATGACAATCTATCTTTGTACGGTCGGTCCAAGTGTTAGTCGCTGACAGAGAAATTAATTTCAAAACTAGGTTAAAACCTGCCAGGTAGCTGTGTCTTTTGTTTACTTTTTGCCTGATTTTGAAATTCTTTTTTTCTGCCAGCGACTAACACATGACCCGACCACACGGTAACAGACTGTCATCTCCACAATATTTTCCATACTTTTAAATGGTATGATGTAAATTTAAATGTATTATTACACCTGCTTTGATATTTTGGTCTTTACTGGGCCTTTAAGCAAAGTGTTGACCATTATATGGCTGACGCGCATGTTTCATCAACAGAAAAAAAACACATGCATTTAGAAATTTTGTATTTTAGCAATTAATCTATTATTTGCGGTGTGGATTTTCCGAAACTATTTCGACTTTCAATAGAATAACTTGAATCCGCATTTTAGCCGCAGCAAGCACAAAATAAAACATGGTATTTAGATAACTGAAGTTTGATCCGTTAAGTTGAAATAATCAATGTTGCAAGCCTTTGTCTCGGATCCTCTAAACTTTCCTGCAAAACAGGGGCTTTTGCGGACGGCATAGATCAAGATCAGACTGCACAGAATGTGCAGTCTGATCTTGGATCTAAACCGCCAGCTTGTTCAGTCAAGCCAATAACTAAAACGTCGTTCTTGGTTACAGTGGGTTATATTTTCAGTTATCGGAAGAGGTTGTGTTTATAAATTTGGCGCAGGAAGAGTTAAGGTACTCTTGTCGCTTACTTAGCCGAGTTCGATACCCCAATCGGTCACGTATGGAGCTTGAAACTTAGGGGTCGCTGGCTCGAATCCCCAGCTCTACTTAATTCTTTCTGAGATTTGATGATGGTCATTGCAACAGGATACATTCCTCTCTCACAGCTACATATGGTTTCGGCGATATTGATGTGGGAAAAAAAGTCGGTGGCTTTTCAAGAATGTTGTGCAAAGTACTGATAAAAGACAATCCATGAAAGCACGGGTAGGTGCACTGGCTGCCGCAATTTAACTTGAATAAATTTTGAAAACGGCGTTAAACACCCTACAAATGAAAACTAGAAATGTGTCATCGAGACAATGCCTCCGCACAGCGACCAATCTTGACCTTTGAGCTGGTGACACGGTTGTTGCACGCGACACGTCGTCTGTCCATGGTGATCGTTTGTGCCAAAGTATTTTAGGATCGGACCATGCATCTGAAAGTGAGTGGTCGGACACTAACAACGCTACATACATACATACATATATACACACATACACACATACGTACACACATGCGTACATACATACGTACATGCATGCATGCGTACATACATACATACATACATACATACATACATACATGCCTACCTACATAAATACATACATACATACATACATACATACATACATACATACATACATACATACATGCATGCATACATTCATACATACCTACATACAAACATACATACGTACATACATAGATACGTACATACGTACATGCATACATACATATATACATGCATGCATACATACATACATACATACATACATACATACATACATAGAAACACACATACATACATACATACGTACATACATACATGCGTACATAAATACGTACGTACATACATACATACATACATACATACATACATACATACATACATACGTACACACATACGTACACACAAACATACGTACATGCGTACGTACATGCGTACATACGTACATGCATGCATGCATACATACATACATACATACATAAATACATACATACCTACATGCGTAGATACATACGTACATGCATACATACATGCATGCCTACCTACCTACCTACATACATACATACATACATGTACATACATACATGGATGCATACATACATACACACATACATACATACATGCATACATACATACGTACATATATACATACGTACGTGCATACCTACATACGTACGTACATACGTACATACATACATACATACATAGAAACATACATAGAAAAACACATACATAGAAACACACATACATACAGACATACAGACATACACACGTACACACGTACATGCGTACATACATACATACATATATACATACATATATACATACATACATACATACGTACGTACATACATACATACATACGTACATATATACATACATACGTACACACGTACACACATACACACACACATACATACACGGGGGAACAAAAAGAACCCCGCCGCTTTCTACAGGTAATCTGGGACAGAGTCGGTGTCTCATAGTTATCGATGATATTAACCCTTGTCTTGCTAAATAAGTGAAATAAAACTTTTAAGCCAATAAAAAACCCCCATATTTTGCTGTTTCAAAGGCATTTTTTGGGGGGGGTGGAATATGTCCTTGTGCGGAAAGTGTAGATCAAAGATCAGACTGCACGTTCTGTGCAGTCTGATCTTGATCTACACTGTCCGCAAAAGGTCAGTGGGTTGAGCTCAGCGGCCTATGGGTTAAAAGCCATTAAACTGCGTCCTGTAATGCTTATATCAATAATTATTCATACGATATTGTTCACAAAGTATTCATATTTATTGACAGCAATTTTTGTACCATGGTGACTAGACGCTTTACTTGTTCTTTGCTTGGGTTGAGATCGATCTGAAATTACTAAAAGAAGAAACTCTCACAGTTTTTTATTTTTTTTTAACCTGTTACCATACAGTCCTTTTGTTTTAATGACCCTGAGAAACAGAACTTTTGAAAATATTGTGTAAAAAGGAGAGAATGATGGTTACGAGCATTTTCTCCTTTTTCTTTAAGTTTTTTTTCTATCCATTCAAAAACGGCATTTTAACAACAATTACTGTCGTCTGCAAATACTTTCTAGTGGAATAGTCTGAAATTTTTTTAAACTCGACCAATTTGAAAGCATTTGCAGGCGACAAATTTAATGTTACAAAATTGATTATATCTGTCTTTGATAGGATAGAAAACACTGTGGGAACAGAAAAAATGCTTACCAGAATTTCCTCCTTTTCTATCAATGTTTTCAAAAGCCTTTTCTGTTAGATACGTCTAAACTTGGGATTTTATACAACTCCTGAAATTGATTTGCACCAGACAACAGTGAAAATACCTTTGAAAATATGGTGACGGAATAAAAGTTTAAAAAGCATGGAAAAGAGAGACATTGCTTGTTACATGTTTTTTTTTTGTCTGTTTACTTTTTCAGTTTCTTTGTCTCTGTCTGTCTGTCTGTCTATATCCAGTGTTTATATGTGTATGTGTTTATTAGCTAGATGTACATGTATATCAGTTTCCATTATGTTCCATTTCTCAAAGTCATAGCCGATAACGGTATTTATGTATATATGTCTCTTTTTGTCCTCCTTTTGTTTTGAGCGGCTGGTCGCTCGGTGTGGGAGTCTGTAAAATCGATTTCATCTCATATAAATCGTTATTTCTATCTGACTATACTAACAAAACCTTCTTTTTTTTTTGTATTTAACCCAATATAGTAAGACAGAACTTTTGACTCCCCTATAGTGCTCAACATCATTTGCACATGAAAAAATGGATTTTGCATCAAATGATGGAATTTATTTTGGAAAGGGGGAAAAACTGGGGCTCAAATGATAAATATTTTTTTCTTTGAAAATTTAGAAAACGTTGTGGGAAAAGGAGAAAATGCTGGTTACCAGCATTTTCTCATTTCCCCACAATGTTTTCAAAAGCCTTTCTCCTCAGGGTCGTTAAAACAGGGGATTGTCTGGTAAAGGGTTAAATTACAAACTGTTCAGATTCTGTTAATCCTTATCCTGGTAAATAACTAACCTGAAACTTTCAAGCCGATAGTAAAAGCCAAAATTTTGCTATTTCAAAAGGTATTTTTCGGAGAAAGATGTCTTCTTATCGGACAGTGTAGATCCAAGATCAGACTGCACGTTCTGTGCAGTCTGATCTTGATCTACACTGTCCGCAAAAGGTCAGTGAGTCGCGCTCAGCAGCCTAAGAGTCAAAAAAAAAAAGAATCAAGTCTGTGAGATCCGTCGTGAAAACGTTGTGACAAATGAAAAAACTACGCATTCTGGAGCAATTTCTCTGTTTCTAGCATTTTTTTTTCAAAAGTTTCCCGATCAGGCTATACATGTATGCTGAATACGAGGAGAATAGTTTAAATACCATGTTCAACTAGTGTATCGTATTTCAGTAAACATTCTAGTTTTACTAGAATTATTGTATGAATTTCAAATGATTCTAGCTTTCGATCGAAATTCATACCTTTTTTTCGTTGGCCGCCTGTCTAATTTTAATTTATCTTTAATTTGTAATGTTGGTTATAAAAGGTTTGTACTCCAACCATGAACTGCTGTGAGGTCCACACACAATATGCCGCAAACACGGGATATGGGAGGGGGTGCCTATAACCTGTAAATCACCATGAGCGACTGCAGACTGCTTCTCCCTGTAATTTCTTTTTTCAGCGTATGTTCGAAGGTATCTCATACATTTAACCATTTCATCACTATAGGCGAAAACAGTGACTTATGCGAGTGGTAAAGGTCAAGATTAGACTAAACGGAACGTGCAGTCTGATCTTGGATCTGTACTGTCCGCTTATATAGTCAAGCCTACAAGATAAAAATCTTTTTGGGTTTTACCATCTGGCCATCAAAAAAGATCGAATTTATCCATTTGGCACCCGAAGAGTTTACAACTAGATGTTCTCACCCTACGTGTTTCTTGAGAAGCCTATAGATTTGATGGAAGAGAAAATAAAGCGCAGCCTTTACAAGGTGCTGGTTGATTTCTTAAAATGTGCTTTGATGTGACCAGGTTTCCTGCATTTTTCCCTTTTCCGCAATGATTTCAATAAGCCTCTGCCTCAGGGTCGCTAAAACATGGGACTCTTTGGTGAAGAGTTCGAGAAGACATACAATACGCTTTTTATGTATTTAAATTTGTGAGTCCATGATTAATAAATTTTGTTTTGTCTGTCTGCGTATCTGTCTAGTATACTGCGCGGAAGTCAGCATTTGAGTCAACGTTTGCTCGTTTGTTTTGGATGAATGTGTATACTCGTATCTGTGACTTACGAAAATAAATTTTACAATTATCAGAAAGCGTCAAGCGTACAAGAATTTCTTATTCTCCCGTGGAGTTTGTTGTTAATATTTAATATGGCTAGAATGACAACTGGATTGGAACTGAAGACATTTATGTTCGAACTATGTTCGAAATATTTTTCTATAGATTTTTTTTTTTTTGTATTCTTAAAAACGTACATGTTATTCATATATGTCCTCGGTTTCATCAGTGCTATGGGCTAGGGTTCTGACGGCTCTTGCCTAAGGATGCTGTTACGAAAAACTTAGTGCTTCCAGTGAGGCTCGAACCCGGAGCCTCCAGGTTACGAGTCCTACACTTTACTACTGAGCCATGCAGGGCCCTTATGAAAACTTTAAAACTGAATTTAGAACAGTTGACCTATACGACCTGGGTCCATATTCGCCTACCATGCTTAAGATCGTTCTTAGTCTTACTCTTGGAGATTTTCTAAATTTGAAAGTAACACAACTTCTGACTGGCTACCATTTGGTTTAGCCAATCAAAAGTTGTGTTACTTTCAAATTCAGAAAAGTCTCGAAGAGTAAGACTATTTGTTTGTATTGGAGTTTAATTCCGCTTTTGACAGCATAAGGCATATCTCGGCGGTCAGTCAACCTATACATGTGTTTCCTGGCTTTCTCACACCAGTACTGACACAACTTTCTTTCCAAGTCACAGACTACTTTTCTTACTTGCATCAGAGTTGAGAGGCGAAATATCGCCGGAAAGAAAGTTTGCCCCAACCGTGCATCGAACTCGCAACCACCAGGTCACAAGTCGGATACGCTAGCCACTGAGCTAAGAAAATTCTTAAGAACATTGACCAAGAGCTTTACGGGCGCAACATTGGTGTATTAGCCTGTATTCAATCTGTCTTGCATAACTAAATGAGCAGGCAAAACGTAATGGAGTTACCATGTGGAACTCATTACCGGTTATCACTATGTCGATACATTGTTATAGAAGAAATATACATGTCATAATATATTGCTTCACGATGCCAATACACTACTTAAATACATGTTGTTTCGTTTGTGGGAAACCCTATTTACCTCTTGCCTGTCATACGCGGCCATGGGTGCATTTTTTGTTAGAAAAGTGAATCAAGATCAGACTGCACGTATATACAATCTGATCTTGGCCCACACTTTCAGCCTATCTGCAGATGGCTTCGGTGATGTAATAACTATTAAATGCATTTAATGGCACAAAGCTAAACGTTCGTCATTTTTGTCATAGTCAACGAGATGACTTTGTTAGGATATGGGACGACCCATTTCCACGTAAATACGAAGTCTTTTCGTCGCTGTAAGAGAAATCTTTTGAAAACATTGAGTGAAAAAGAAGCAATTGCTTGTACCAAGCAATTTCTTCTTTTTCCCTCAGTGTTTTCCATACAACTGCAGAAAGATGTTTTCTCCTGATGAAAACTGCACTCAACTTTGTGCCACTTTGATTAGAGGCGGCTAAACCTTAGATGGACTGTCTGGTGGTGGATTAATGCTAGCCAATTCTTGAAGATGAGAAATTATATGTGGCTCAAATTGTCGAGAATTTGTTTCTGAGAGGACAGAAAACATTGTGGAAAAAGGAGAAAATGCTGGTTACCAGCATTTTCTCCTTTTCCTACAATGTTTTCAAAAGGTTTTTTTCTCAAGGTCGATAAAACTCGGAATTCTACATGTGGTAAAGGTTTAACCACATACAAGATAATTATATAATACATTGTAGTTAATGACAATGAGTGGGAGTAATTGTGTTGGGAGGGAGATTGTAAAGAGGGTTGGTTTGGTTGGTAGCGTAAAACTGACCTGTTGAATCTTTAACTGAGTAGTCTTCGTGGAAGAAATTTATGTAGGTTATGTATGTTCGCTTGGTTGGTGCTTTACGCCGTTGGACAATGGTATTACGGGAATATATATCAAGGCGGCCAGTGCACTCAGTCATTCTTGGAGTATCTGTACTTTCAAAGATTATGTCTTTGTACAATGCTTGACAATTTAACTAAACTACTACCTGTTCCCCTCCCCCTCCTCTCCGGAAAAATTCGAATCACCATAGGCCTCGTTTTACTTAGGTAGTTACGTACAAAATTTTCGTTAGTTTTACGTAACTATAGTATGGTGGCTTATTTCTGCCACGAAATACGAGATAACTATCATGATTATTTTAGAACACTATTGCGATATATCAAAGTTTCCTGGAAATTTTATCTTTATTTTAAAAACGGGACCCATTTAACGGCCGAGATTCTAAATTGTAATCCCTGGGTCGATATTTACCAAACGTTCTTAAGAACATTCTAATGCCTACTCTTCAAGATTTTCTGAATTTGAAAGTTACAGAACCTCTGATTGGTTAAACCAAGTGGTCTAGCCAATCAAAAGATATGTTACTTTCAAAGATAGAACATTCTGGAAGACAAGACCAAGAACATTCCTGAGAATGATTAGTGAATGTAAAACTTGGGTTGTTTACCTAGTGCGTTTAGCAATTTAACCCTTATCCGGCTGTATAAGTGAAATGAAGATTTTAAGCCGATAGTAAAAACCCAAATTTTACTGTTTCAAAGATACTTTTGGAGGAAAAATATGTCCTAATCGGACAGTGTAGATCCAAGATCAGACTGCACGTTCTGTGCAGTCTGATCTTGATTTACACTGTCCGCAAAAGGTCAGTGAGTCGCGCTTGGCAGCAGGGTTAAAAATGTTTGTCCATTATTACTAGAGTATACGAGAGGGAAAAGCGATCGTTTTAATGTAATAATATTGCCACTGCTAATACATCGAAAACACTTGAAATTAGCCTTTGATTTCCAACTTCATAAATGGTAGTATTTGTGAAAGCGATTAGAGTAACTTACGTCTCATTTATGGATAGGATTACATCTAAAATTATGTGAGATATGTAGGAGCTGACATTCGTTGGCGTTTGAGATAAAATTTTATTAAATGAGTCTAGGAAAAATTTTATTAAGCTCGCCAAAGGCATTTTTTTTTTCCTGACGAGTTTAATAAATTTTATCTCAAACGCCAACGAATGTCAGTTTCTTTTTATCACATAAAGATATTTCGCAAATTGTAGATCAGAAGATGCAAAAGCATCTATAGATGCACCTACGGTAAAAAAGGGCCATAAAACTTCTATGAAATACACACAAAATGATGTCAAAAATGACGTCACACAATTGTGATAACAAAACTGTATAAGTAAGAAAATTCGTGATGGGTATATTACACTGAAAACAAGGGAGGTTATGTGGTAAAAAGTCATCTAGGTATTCTCATTTCATATAAAATAGGATTTTAAAAAAAACCAGCTGTTTCGTTATACATCACCGAAAGAAAAGTTGGCCATTGTGTTCTTAGAAACTCGGCGTAATATTTAGAGCGGTTGCTTCATTCCTATTTCCGGGCAAATAATCGAGCCGTTTCGAAATTAACGTTACTTCAGAGAAATTTCAAAAATCAAATGAACTGCGCTCTGACAAAAAGGGGTTTAATGCATATCCGTGATCCATTTAACCAAGCAAGTCATCACATAATTATGGATCCATAAAATCCATTTTAGCTAACAACCGACTGAATCTTGAAGCAGACTGGTCCTTTGACATGCAGTGAATTTACAAATAGCAAAAGGTTTCGACCGAGGTCAGCCTGCGCGGATTGCGCAGGCTGACCTGGGTCGATACTTTTTGCAGATGCATGAAACCCCCTTTTCACAGAGCATGGCTCAATCATATAAACGTTCAGTCTCTGAACTACATCATCCAATTTTCCGATGACCCCGGGTTCCCTGTTTTGCAGATGCATTAACCCCCCTTTCCACAGAACATGGCTCAAAAATGAACATTCAGAATCAAACCACACCATCCAATTTTCCAATGACCCGGCCCCCAAGGATTTTGGAATTACATGCATAACAGCACATCCACTGTAATTCTCAATCTCGCCATTGTGAATTATTCAGTGTAACGTCCATCGTTCATATACTGTCTTATTCGATTGTAATCAATTACAGTAACCCATATCTTGCTGAATAAATCAATTGATACTTTCAAGTCGATAGGCAAAAAAACTAACTAAAATATTGCTTTTTCAAATTCATTTTTTGTCGGGGGGGGGGGGAAGGGGATATCGCCTTATCGGACAGTGTAGATCCAAGATCAGACTGCACGTTCTGTGCAGTCTGATCTTGATCTGCACTGTCCGCAAAAGGTCAGTGAGTCGAGGTTAGCAGTCTGAGGGTGGTTAAATATTTGTCGTCGCCGTATATTTTCTGTCTCCATTGAATCTCACATGCATGGTGAACCACTTAACTCTTACATGTGCTGACTGAAAAGAAAAAGAAGAAATTTCTGGCCATTGTATATGAGCTATCTTCTGTGCCGGGAGCGGGGGGGGGGGGGTGGGGGAATGATTGCATTTGCAAAAAGTATCGACCCAGGTCAGCCTGCGCAGTCCGCGCAGGCTGACCTGGGTCAAAACTTTTTGGCTTTCAGTAAATTTTCTGCATCTCAAAGGACCGGTCTATCTTTTGATTCAGCCGATTGTTTCACAAAATGGATTTTTATGAAACCATAATACTGTGATGACTTGCTTGATATCATGGGTTATGGAGATGCAGTAAACGCGCCTTTCACCAGACCATGGCTCACACCAGTTCAGCGCCTCTCAACGAGATTTTGCGAGCAGCGGAGATCAAGATCAGTCAATGTATAACGTGCAGTCTGATCTTAGATCCAAAGTATCCGTAACTTTTGAGATTTTTTTTCGAAGAACACGACCTTGAAAATCGCAATATTTGGGTTTTTACTATTGGCTGAAAATGTCTGTTTAATTCATTTTGCAGTGATATTTTGGTACTTTACGCTATTTTCAACAATATCTCATTCATATCACTTCGACAGGTCAGTTACTTACCCGGTGTTTCCTGTGTTTCAGTTGCATTAGCCCGGGACCCATAAAGTGCATTGCCCGAGGGCACTTCAGCGAATCCAACGCCTCTTATCGGGATCGAACCGATGTTTCTAATCCAAAACCTTCTAGTCTGTAATCTAATTTCTAATCTATAACCACTAAGCCATGAACAGTCCGGGAAAAAGCAATGTCAAGCTCAATTCAACAGTGCGTTTCTGATTTAAGCGAATAGAAAGAAAATAAACCGAATAAGTAAAAACTGGAAGCATCTTTATATTCAAAATACCTCTGTATTTATTAGTCAGCTTCTTTATAACGAACCGTACCCTTAGCTAGAGTAATATAATCAGACAAGCTATATAAAATATATAATAAAATGGCGTCCTTGTTTTTGGGGTAAAGCGTAGGTCCCGAGTTCGATACCCGGGAGAGGGTGTCAACTGTGGGACCGTTCATTGGCCCGCACATTCGGTGCGAGTACTATTGTAGTTTCCAGAAAGCAGAATCGAGAGAGATTTGTATAAGTTGCATGAAATTGTTTCTCAATCGATGTAAAATACATGTGTTTAAAATACCAGAAAATTACATGTACTATGTCTAGAATATTTGACAGAGTATCGTTCAATGTAGAAATGAGATCAGACTGTATATGTTGTGCAGTCTCCACGCTGTCTGCACCTAAGTTGGTGTCAGGATGATAAGGATTTACTGGGAGGAATTTAGATCAACATCTGACCCCGGACAAATTCAGTACACCTGAAACATCCAAGCCTTGTTTATGAAAAGGCTTAACTCTTTTAGATTTGTCCATATTTAGATAATTTACAGAAGACAAAAGCAATATGGTTAATATGACATCTGTGCTGGATAGGATAGAAAACATTGTGGGAAAAGGAGAAAATGCTGGTAAACAGCATTTTCTCCTTTTCCCACAATGTTTTCAAATAACCTTTTTTTTTTTCTTTCGGGTTCGTTAAAACTCGGGATGTTATAGTAAAGGGTTTGAAACCCTGCACAAAAAATAACAAAACAAAACAATAAGTTACTCTTTTACATCCGTATTCCGGCTTTTGTTTATAATCTCAGCTAATGCTAAGTTGTAAACGGTTTTATTTTGCAAAAGTCGTAAAAATAATAAAAGCGCGTATATCAAACGAATATTTCGGCGAGTCGGTGAATTCAATTGAATCCTTAGGTGGTTGGAAAAATGACAGAGGGATTTTTGTTCCATAGTACAGATCTAAGTTTTCCAACTTTGAGGCTATTTTTGCCAAAATATTTCGAAATGTAACTGACGGCGTGGATACAGGATAGGACCGCAGATTATGTGCAGTCTGATCTGATCTACACTGCCAAATGCTGTATCTCTTTCTCTGTCAGAGGAGACTTGAACAGGCTTTGCGGACGGTGTAGATCAAGATCATATGCACGGAACGCACCGTCCGCTACCTGTTTAGTACTAAACAATATCCAGAAATGTCTTCATTTGTAGTAGAAATCTACTGTATAATTCCAGAAAAAAAGTCAGATTTAGTTTGTTGGCAGGGCTGTGGGTTTACTCTTAGGCTGCTATATAGACGAAAAGAAAAATTCCAACTAATAGTAAAAAATGGTAAAAAAACCCCGAAATATTCCAATTTCAAAGTTGATTTTAGCGTAGGAATAATACTGTATCGGACAGTGTAGATTCAAGATCAGACTGCAAGTGTTGTGCAGTCTGATCTTGATCGACACTGTCCGCAAAAGCGCCCCGAGCTGCGCTTAGCAGCCTTAGAGTTATAAGATTGTAAGAAAGTGTTGACGGACCATATTTTGAAAGGCAGATAGGATCGTTTCGAAGACAATGGATCAAGCCTTCTTTAAAACCGCATCCTTTTGGACATAAAATTGTTTTGTCAAAAACATAGTTGGTCACTGCATTAAACATGCATTGTTATAAAAACGTGCATTTCATTATCTTCAAAGTACATCCTACATACGTCAAAACTGGAAAAAAAGAAAAAAAGATGAAACACTCTGAAATAATATAGCACAGAGGGAATCTCCCTCAAATAAGCACACTTTCTTTCATGAATGATTCGTTGGCTAGTTAACTTTTTAACCGATAAATAAGTTAAATGAAACTTTCAAACCAGTAGTAAAAATCCAAATGTTCCTATTTCAAAGTATGTTTTGGGCAAAAATAACTCCTTATCGGACAGTGTAGATTCAAGATCAGACTGCACGTTCTGTGCAGTCTGATCTTGATCTACACTGTCCGCAAAAGGTCCTTGAGTCGCACTTAGTAGCCTAAGGGTTAAAGTCTCGCCATGCCGACTGCGAATAATATAGATCAAGATTGGATTGCTTTGAACGTGCAATCTGATCTTTGTCTTTGAGTTTCGAAATTTTGTAAGATATCGCCACAAAACAATCATGAATTTTGCAACAGTTTGTGAAATTACCATTTCGTTTTTTTTTCATTGACATTTGTATAGCTAAAAGGAAATGTTCATGAATACATGGACTTCCATCATCTTTACTGGATGCACTTAATCACTCAGCCATCTAGCCTCCAATTTGAACGAGTCTGTAATATTGTTTTTTCGGTGATGGGTAAACTTTGTCTTTACTGTCATTGTGATTTTACTGTGTTTTTATACCATGTACATGAAGAGTGTTGCAGCCTTGCTTTACAAAGTAGAAATTCTTCCCGCTTCGCAACAGCGTCTCCTGCGACCAATATAGCTATACTGATCAAAATTAACTAGGCGCCGCGCCAGTTTGTCATTGGGGTGTATTTGTATACGTGAGAGAAGTTAATTTCACATTTTGAAACAAACATAAACATATTCGTATGCACGGTTCCTGATGTGTTACATGAAAAGAAATTTGTATATTACATTTGAATGAAAGTCAATCATTTCAAGATGTTATTTTCTATTCGGTTGTTTCCAAGGACTGTTCATTGTTACTATGATCTTAGTCTGTTTTCATGGCAAATCAGGGTCTGTATTTACCAGCCATTCTTAAGAATATTTTCAGTCTTGTGCAGAGGAATTTTCTCAGTTTGAAAGTAACAAAATTTCTGATTGGCTAAACCATTTGGTTTAGCCAATCAGAAGTTATGTTACTTTCAAATCTAGAAAATTCATGAGAACTATAGACAAAGAATACTCTTAAGAATGGCTGGTGAGTACAGATCCAAGTGCCGTGATACGTCTATTGTTATTTCCGTTTACAACAGTTATACATTTAGTTGTATTTATAGCTTTAAAGTGGCATGAAAACGGATTTCGTTTCGCAAGTTTTTGAGAAAATCTTAACAAAGAAAGATAATTTCTATTCGTCAATATAGACGAATTTTAACCTGAGATATACACGTACACAGACATACAAGTAGAAAAGATGAAGAGTCACGGTACTACCATTTCTTTTTACCTTTTTTTTTGGGGGGGGGGGGGCTTAATTTCCTTTCAGTTTGCAACGTTTGTAACGGGGTATCGTTCACATTTCAAACACCCTACCTTTGAAATTGGACAAGTAGCTCGGTTGATAGAGTATCGGGACCAATGCCTTTGAAGGCTGTTGGCTCGAATTATATTTCGTGTCTTCGTGTGTTTTCCTCGGCAAATAGTTAGCAGTCGATTCCTAACTAATTTTTCGTTCAAACTATAACATCATCGAAAACAGAAACCCCAACTGTTTAATAAAAATTAAGCTGTATGCAGCTTTAAAACTTTGAATAGTATACTGAGTTGGTCGGTGTCCATGAGTAGCGTCATCCCATCTAAAACCAATATTTCTTACAATTAGTTTTTAGTGAGTCACGATATTTAAATATTGTTTAGAACAAGATACATTCCTGCATTTTTTCCCAAACTGACAATTCACGATAGTGTAAATACCAGTACTATCAAGGGAAGTATCGCAAGGAGACGAAATGAATGTGATATTTTATCTACATGATGGATGGATGAACGGATGGATGGACGGACGGACGGACGGACGGATGGATGGATTGACGAATGGATCGATGGGCATGATGGTATATCATCGATGGATCATTGGATGATGACTAAGTGGTTTGATGGATCAGCAAATGGATTGATTTGCAAATAGAGAGTTGGGTGGGCCGATATGTGAATTCATGGATGTTTCGGGTAAACATATATAGGACCTTAAATGGACTATAAAACTTAAGTTGAACGTTTGTAGCGAAATAGGGGAATGGAAGAAGAGAAGAAGGGCGAAATAACTTTCCTATATCAAAAAAATTCTGCTTTAACGATATATCAGATTCCTATATATGTCCGTGTTAATCACAGCTCCCGATAGATCTACATAAATGTATGGTTGTGCTAGATCAGGGAATTAGGCGCCAATTAACCCCTTTCACTCACATGCCAGCTTCTGTTGACTTCTTATTGGAGGAAACCCTTATCCTGCGAAATAACTTCAATTAAACTTTCAAGCCGATAGTAAAAAGCCTAATAATGCTACTGCAACATTATTTTTTAGTAAAAAAATATTTCCTTATCAGACAGTGAAGATCCAAGATCAGACTGCACGTTCTGTGCAGTCTGATCTTGATCTACACTGTCTGCAAAAGGACAGTGAGTCGGTCTTAGCAGCCTGAGGATTAAAACAACGTTCACATTTCAAGAGCCAAAGGTATAATCCAGTAAAAAAGGTGTTTAAGTGTTTACAAGAAAAAAAAAAAAATTAGCCTTGTTAAAAATGAAAGAATTTATACACTACAAAATTAAAAAAGGCTCTAAGTAAGAGGTTTGTCTTTGAAAGAGTAGAAAACATTGTGGAGAAAGGAGAAAATGAAGCTTACCAGCATTAACGACCCTGGTGAAAAACTTTTGAGCACTTCATGTGAAGAGGAGAAAAGCTTATAAGCAGCATTTTCTCCTTTTCTGTTATGCTTTTTACTTTCTTCCACAAAAATTCTATTACTTCAGCCACATTTCTTCGTCTGTATTGGCTTTGAATTTGGATAAGTCTAAAGTTTCTTCTCCTGGTAAGCATTTATACAAACAAAGCAAATGACTCACGATCTGTGAAAAGGGGGTTTAATGCATCTGCTAAATTACCGACCCAAATCAGCCTGCGCAGGATATTGTGTCGAAGCTTTTAGCTTTCGGTAATTTGTCTGCATGTCAAAGGACCATTCTACCTCAGGATTAAGCCGCCTGTATAACAGTTTGGGTTTTAGGAATGCATAATTATGTGATGACTTGCTTGGTATAGTGTATCACGGAGAATGATTAAGCCCTCTTTTGCCAGAGCAAGGCTCAAATGGTTCCATACATCTTCTTACATCTTATGATGCGTAAACCTGCAGCATAGGAGACAGATGAAGTTTTCAAACGTCGAAGAATCAGTAATGAAGGAGATGGAAAGTACTACGAATGCTAGAAGTGACCATTATCAGGTCAGTTCGGTGTTCTATATGCTAATTACTGGTCATTATGGATAAATTCTCTACCCTTAGACTAGCAGACAAACAAGAAAAGTAACTTCAGTGAGCAAAAATTACCCAAAAGAGTTCAATGTCAAAGCTTATCTCAACATAGCGGACAGTGTAGATTTAAGATCAGACTGCACGTTCTGTGCAGTCTGATCCTGATCTACACTGTCTGCAAAAACTATACACAATTGTGCAGGACTGCCTGAAGGTTAATGACCAGAGAGCAATATCTGCGAGAGGGATTATCCGTACAAGATGGCATAATTGGGCTGACCGGTTCCGTTATACGTTGTAAAACATACATAAAGATAAATTCGAAATGCAAATGTCTTGCACAACTCCAACTGGGTTCTACCTTAAAATTAATATAAGCAGGGGGCTAAATTCAACCACAAAAAGTGTCGACCCATGTCAGTCCACACAGTCCGCGCAGGCTGACCTGAGTCGAAACTTTTTGCATTTGGTAAAATTTCTGCATGTCAAAGGACCAGTGTACCTCATGTTTCAGTCAATTGTATTGAGAAATGGACTTTATCGATCCATAATAACGTGATGACTTGCTTGGTATTATGTAGCACGGAGATGCGGTAAACCCCCCCCCCCTTTTACCAAAGCATGGCTCACACATACACACACTCTCAAACCTTTTTCTTCTTGTTAAATCTAAAAACATTATCTCATAGAGATCTATTTGTTTAACTCTTTACCAAACGACAAAATTGTAGACTGGTCCAAATTGAAAGCATTTGCAGATGACAAAATAAAAGTAACTGAAAATTTGAAATTTGTATTGGGAAGGGTAGAAAACATTGTGGGAAAAGGAGAAAATGCTGGTTACCAGCATTTTCTTCTTTTCCCATAATGTTTTCAAAAGGCTTCTTTCTCAGGGTCGTTAAAAGTCGGGATTGTGTGGTAAAGGGTTTTTAAGGTACCTAGATCTATTAGAACTTTCCTCGTATCACATTTTCCTTTTTTTAAAATCAAGAAATGCAGATATAGAAAAATGGATCCATGTTTACAACTATATTCTGTTCTGTTCTGTTAATACTTTTAGGACACCTATACCTTACTTTTAGGATACCCATACCTTCGAAGCCAGGACTTGGCTCATTATCCTTTTTGTGCAAGCTTAGACATCTGTATATTTCCAAATACCGAAAAATATCAGTAGTAGCAGAAGCAATCAGTCCTGCATATATCGAGGATGATGACACTGAGATTGATTTTTCATCAAACTATCCCAGCAGTTACTAAAACTTTATAAATGTTTCCTCGTTTAAGTAACAATAACTTCCAAAAAAAAAAAAACAAAGTAGGCGTTAAAATTCATTTCAATTAAATAAAATTTAAAAGTATCGAAATTATTGTGAAGATGACAACCTGTTATTGTATGGTCGGTCCCAGTGTTAATCGCTGGCAGAGATATTAATTTCAAAACTAGGTTAAAACCTGCCAGGTCTCTTTATCTTTTGTTTACTTTTTGCCTGATTTCAAAATTTATTTTTCTGCCAGCCGACCACACAATCACATATTGTCATCTTCACAATATTTTCCATACTTTTAAATAGTATGGTTTGAATTTAAATGCATTTTAACACCTGGTTTGGATTTGTGGCTACTATTTGGCCTTTAAAGAGAAGTTCTAACGTAAGTCACATAGGAAGCCTACAAATGTAAACAAAAAAAAAAAACCCACAACATTTTTTGTAAACTTTTTATTCGAAATCAATCTGGTATGGATATTTTTGAGGTAAACTTTTATTTTTATCCATACTTGTAATAGCTGTTAACATGGAAACGAGACAGAATGATGTCTCGGAATAATTTCTAACCATCAAAATTTGACAACGAAAAATCCATGTTAAGTTTACACAAAGAAGTTAACGTCTTATTTACATAAACAAACGTACAAACAACCATTTGCATATTTGATAAGTGCAGCCAGATTCACCAGACAGGGGCTTAGTATTTCAAAATGCGTAAAACTGATTTTATGACAAAATATCTGGCGTTGTAACAAACATCTTGACGTTGTTTGTCTTTTTGTATAGATGTATGAACCATGCTCTGGCAAAAGGGGGCTTAATACATCTCCATAATGCATTGTACCAAGCAAGAAATAAAATCCACTTTGTCTAAAAACTGACTGAATCATGGGGTAGAATTATCCTTTAACATGCAAAAAATTCAAAGATAGCGAAAAGTATCGGCCCATGTCAGCCTGAGCGGACTGCGCAGGCTGACATGGGTCGATGCTTTTCGCAAATGCATTAAGCCCCCTGTTTTACAGAGCTTGGCTCATATATACGTGTTATATACGTTTTTTTTTTTTTATCATAATTTATTTATCAATGTCATTGAACTAATTATAGGGTCCTCCGTAGCCTTCACGTTCTGTGCAGTCACTTATCTTGATTCACATTCTCAAGAGCAACAACATTCCTTGCAAAAACAACGTAATTAAGTTGTGCATAGCGCTCCAAGGGTATATGAGTTAGATTGCGCTGGGCGCGAAACCCGCCATTCGGAATGTGATTGAAATGTTCTTTGGCAAGGTAGATGAACCAGGAAACTCAGAAATACATGTGCGACTGTCGTCGAGATAGTGACTGGCCTCGTTATTTCTTTGTTTTTCGCTTATTCGTCGGAGCCACTGGTTGCTAATATGTTGCGACACCCTCAGAAGGATGTTAGTCATAAATGGTGGGGATAGTGCAAGATACAGGACCAAACTTAGGCTGACTTGACGGCGTTTAATTCTATCAAATTTGTATGAGCCATGCCCTGGCAAAAGGGGCTTTAAAGCATGTCCGTGATGCATAATACCAAGCAAGTTATCACATGCGATAACATGCGACTGAATCGTGAGGTGCACTGGTCCTTTGACATGCAGAGAATTGACCAAAAGCATAAAGTTTCGACCAAGGTCAGTCTGCGCGGACTGCTCTGGCCGATCTGAATCGATACTCTCAGCAAATGTATTAAGTATTAAGCCCCCTTTTCACAGAACATGGCTAATTCATGATAAGTAGTCACGCTTATCGACTCACTGGAAATGGAAACATTTTTGATGCAGCTTAAATTATAACTCTTTTTTAATTTAATATTTCGGCCGACGGTTTTTCTGTTCTGATCATTATAATTTGTTGAAACTAAACGTCAAAGCGAATCAGCAATCTAGTCTTGGAATATTTAAAATGAGAACACCATGAAGAATGGTCGGTAAAATAGTGGGTAAAAATGGGCCAAGATGTGCTAAAACTACAGGAACCATGTGGAAGCTATTTTCGACCAACATGTCATGAGGCGTAATGCTTTCTCTCTCGCCTTGACTTATGCCATAATATGTATAACACCCCCAATATAATTCTTTCTTAACTCTTCACCTAATGACACGATTTTAGTCTTGTCCATCTTGAAAGCATCTGCAGACGAATTAAACGGGTCTCAAACGATTGACTTTGTCCTCTTAAATGGTGAAAAAAATATGTAAGGAGGAGAAAATGCTATAGTTACCATTAGTTTTCAAAAGCTTTGTTTTTCTAGAAGTACCATGGAGTTACTTGGTAATGGATATGGATTAAGCAACTGCCACTTTTTAAAACTGTTCTTTCTGAGTGCCGCGTTTGGTTTTTATAACCTGGACTGTGATAATGGTCTGCAACACGCGAAAAGGGGCATTCGGAAATTTGCGTAAAGTGTCGTCTCGGATCAGCCTGCGCAATCCGCGCAGGCTAATCCGAGACGGCACTTTACGACTGCATTAGATTTTTTCCTACAGTAGACTTGCGCAAAACAGAAAATTAACATAAGAACGGAAAGTGTCTTTTCGGATTAGCCTGCGCGGAATGCGCAGGCTGATCCGGGACTACATATCACGCAAATGTCCGAATGCCGCTTCTGACGTGTTGCATGCCATACTGTAACCAAGAGAAAAGAGCTGATGGGTCGTCAGCTGTATACAGAGAGAAGACATCACTACAAACAAATAGTCGTTCTGGTAATGATAATACTAACAGTTACGAGCGGCATGTAGGACGACTGGCGTAGGCGTTTGCAGAAATGCGAACGGGGGGAAAACACAAAATACTGTAACATTTGTTTCCGATTGACGCTTCTCTTTAGTCAAGTCTGGTCTGTGTTTTCTTCATTTTTATAACAGCCATGCTCTGGCAAGAGGGGTGTTAACTGCGTTTCTGTAATGCTTGATGCCAAGCAAGTCATTACATAATTATGGATCCATAAAAATCCATTTTGTATTACGGCGGACTGATACATGAGGTAGGATGGTCTTTGACATGCAGACAAGTGACCAATAGCAAAGAGTTTCGGCCCAGGTCAGCCTGCGCGGACAACGCAGGCTGGCCTTGGTAGATACTTTTAGCAGATGTATTAATCCCCTTTTTCACAGAGCATAGCTCATTTCTATTCACGGCTCCCTGTCTTTCTGAAATTATATACACAGTTAGTGCAGATGCTGGAGCCATTTTCTATGAAATTGATGGAACCGTGATTTTTACTTCTAAAATGTTATACGCCGCCATTTTTCCCAGAACAATCCAATTGGATAAAAGGATAGCCCGATAGGCGTTTTCCCCAACCTGTTATGCCAAACTTCTTTTTTCTTTTATTTCTCAAATTACTTATCTAAGGTAACAATCGAATATTCTTCAAGTTAAAGCATGTACTTAATTTTTGACCTCCATCAAATCTCGTGTAATCAAAACTACATATATGTAGTCTTTGTGCATGTACTTGATTTTGCGTATAATCCCTTATACATGCAGTTTATTGGCTCCATCTGTAGGAAAATAGAGCATTTACAACATACGTCGCATATATATACATTTTTTTCCCACAAAAATGGACCTACGAAATTTCATTATCCAATTAATATGTAAAAGAATAATTCACTCGTCGAAGTTTCAGTCTAATCGAAAAAAAGAAGGAACTAAAGATGGGTTATGATGCGTTGGCTAAATTTCCTGTTTTTTTTTGCTTCGAAATTTCTTGTGTGACTGATGTACTCCGAAGTTTCAAATAGTGTCAGATAATTTATTTATACAATTTTTTAATCCTTTAATAGGTTTTTTTTTTTTGTCGTAAATGAAACTTTTTGGTTATCTTAAAATGCCCTTTCTTAACGGTAAACATCTTAAAAAAAGAAAACTTATTTGAGTATTATTCTTTCTCGTTGCATTTCAGTCCAAAGTTATCTCATTAAACTGACCATTTCAAGCATTTGTGTCTGAAAAGTATGTCGAGAAAATCATTTATTTGATTGGTCTCAAGGGGAGACCATACCTTAGTTACAACAGCGATATAGCGCCAATGTAAATACTAGATCTATCATCAGGTATTCGGGTGTTAATTAGTACCATATCCCCCTTTTGTATTGGCTAATTAGTCTTTGTAACAGAGGATGTTAGGAAAATATAGACTTGGCCCCTTCTTTGCATCAACACTGAGGTCTTTAACTCATTACAGCAAATGCTAATTCTAAACCTGCTAACATCATTCGAGTGATAAGAGGAAGGAAAAGAGCGAAGCTCGTCACGGGAAATTTTGAGAGAGGCAAAGACTTCCTACTTTACCCTCGACGATCTCATTTCTTTTGAACATTTGAACCAAACTTGCACATGTAGGACTTGTATGCAGAAATTGCAAAGGAAGCATCCTTGAAAAAATAAATACATAAATAAAAAGTAACATGAGCCATGCACTTTAATGGTTACTGAGGTGTCAGGCCGCATCTACATTAGAGGATGTATTAACTTTTAAATTTCTGTGCTGAAATGAAGGGTTTATAGAACAAATGAATTGCCAGGACCGTCTGCAAGACTTTGGAGTCTGCCTTTCTGTTTTGCCCTAAGGTTTTTCTTACGATTTATTCATGGAGTTTTATCTATCATTCGCCAGTAATTGACCGTGAAGATTTGGCAAAACCCAAATTAATCGCAGTGTGAAACTTAACCATTCTCATGGTTATGAAACATGAAATAGGGTTTGACTACACTTGACCACACTCTTTGTACAACGAAAGCAGTACCACAAGGTCGCCGAGAGCGGTCCGGCCAGTCTGGGCTTTGTCGATTTATGTTTTAGTGCCGAACATAGAATTGGCCATACGTTTTTGTTTTTAGATACAAGATGTGTGCTTATATGTAAAGTACGTCAGTGACCAATGCAAATCAAGCTCATATATACTTATCCCAAGGCAACCTTTTTCATCCTCGTGATAAAAAAGAGAAAAAACATGGAATGTTCACCTAAAAGTGAACTCTAGAAAATATCCAAATGCCAAATCATCAAATTGGTATTTTATTCATTTACTTTTTTTAGTTGAAGATCAACGAACATATTTCGTATTGCATTTCCTATTTTGACAAGTAAATAGCCATGAGCGGTGGGTAAAGTGATCCGGATCGAACATAGTAACCAGATCAGTCTTAATAACGGGTTTGGATCAGAACAGCCTTATCATAGATCTACCATTTTTCTTCAATCTGGTATGGACCATCGAATTTTGTTTTTACTGAGGCCGCATATTCCACATTCGCCAGTCTGTCAGGACTTTCAGTGCTTTGATTTAAATGGAACCAAAAAAAAATAATAACAGTGAGTCTCGCGAACGAATGATATAGCAAATCACTTTTGGAGACACTCGAGGTGAAAAAGAATCTCAAGGGAGGTTCAAAAGACTGTAACACTGGTCAAAAGCCGGCGACGGCCTCGGTCCAACTTCTGACTCAAATTACGCAAAGATACGTATTTGCGGATTGAGAAATAATGAGTACGAATTTACTTTTCATAATGCGGTTTTTGATCAGGCGCTGACTCATGAATGGTGGAATAGTTGTCAATTCGCAGTCGGAACAACTTCGAAAAGCTTGGATGAAAGTAGATGCTAGCGGACGCTGTTTCTGCAACTTTTATGCTTAGAAATTTCAGTCAGATAGAAAGGTGTCTAAGCCATTTAAATACTGGTGATGCATTAAAGTGATCTAGCATATCGAATTGTTTGCAGGTGTATAGCCAGGAATGTAGTTAAGATGGAGTTCTAGTTATTCTAAAATTCAATAGATCCTTTTTTTTTCTTTCGTCGTTTTAACCAGCAAAATCGATGTTAGCACCTTCTAGAGCCAAGCACAATGTTGAACAATGTAAATCTAGCCAAACTGCATTTTTCGGACAATGTTGATTAAGATCAGACGGCAACGAAGGTTTTATTGAAGAATTAATGTACTAAAGTACCCGCCTCGATGTCTGTACCTCTTTCACTGCCAAAGAGTTTATTCTGTTGCAGTTGATCCTTGTTTTTTTTATCACTTTGAGTAAACATTGTGAGAAGAGTACAAAATGCATTCCACCCTTTTTTCTCAGTGTTTTGTTACCCCTTAAAACACTCGGATTTCATCATTTGAGGTTTTTCTAATCTGTTCTCTACAAATGCTGTCGAAAGTCCAGAGTCTAATCATTTGTTGTCTTCCAAAAGGGTTGACCCATCACCACACATGCTAGAGTTTTAACAACCATGAAGACCATGAAGAAGAAGCTTATAGAAAATATTGTGGGAAAAGGAGAAAATGCTTGTAATCAGCATTTCAAAAACACTTTTTTTTTTTCTTTGAGCCACATTTAATTTGTCTGCAATTGCTTTTGAAATGGATAAGTCTAAAATTTCTTTGTCTGCCACGAGAGTTTAGTGCAATGTGTTATACATGTTATACATTGAAAGACAGAAAATACAAAAAGGAGGAATTATAATTAAATCCCCTCCGCTACAAACTGTTACCTTTTGCCCCGTGTGTATTAGTTAATTGTTTATTCATTGAACGGTCAAACCACCTTTATTACAAGTAATATACACTAATCCTATATATAATTGATATATAAACCAGAAAGGTTCTGTTGGTGAAAGATTTTATGACCAGAAATTTCCATGTTTTAATGAACTTTACAAAAAAGGCATTTGAAAACATTTTGGGAAAAGGAGAAATTGCTGGTAACCAGCATTTTCTCCTTTTCCCGCAATGTTTTGTACCCTGTCAATGACAAATCATCAAGTTCTTGTTCAGAAATAGGTAGAACCTACTTAACGGGACCATACATGCATTAATCCCTTAGTAAACTATATCACTACCCAGAGAAAGGACTTGAGAGACTTGAAAGCATAGTTAAGAAATGAGAAATTGCTTACAACTAGCATTTTCTTCTTTTTCCCAAATTTGTTCTACCTAAGTCTTATCATGTGATCCACATTACAGCAGTATTTTCTACTCTTTCTGAGACAAGTCTCCCAATCTTAGCCACATTTTATTTGTTATCTAAAAATGCTTTGGATATAGACCAGCCTAAAAATTTGTCGTTTGGAAAAGAGTAACATTAAATATGGATAGGTCTAAAATTTTAATGTCTGGTAAATGGGCTAACAAAACTGTTTGGGGAAAGGTAGTCCATAGCTGATTTCATAAGATGAGTTTTATGTTGATTTCTTCATTAGGCGCATCCTTTTGATTACCAAATTTTGTATCTTTAAACCTTTACCATACAATACCGAGTTTCAAATACCTTGAGAAAGAGGACTTTTGAAAAGATTGTGGGAAATGGAGAAAATGTTGGTAACCAGCATTTTCTCCTTTTCCCACAATCTTTTCTTCCTTTTAAAAGTTGAATCCAATCATTTCACCCATATGTAAGTTGTTGTCTGCAAAATTTTATTTTCTATTTGGCCAAGCATAGATTTTTTTTTTCTTTTGGAGAGGAGTTAATGAATGCTTTCCTTTATGTGTCTGTCGATAGACAAAAGTCCTGAGATCACAAAAAGGTGGTGAAAATTAGCTACTCTTTAAAACAATATTTGCCTCTGCTTTTTTCACCATTCGTTTTTTTTCCATATTCAAAAATACTGTTTAAAATTTTTGTGGAAGCAGTGTATAAATTTCTTTTCTCAAATATTTCTTTGTACTGTAAAAGGCTCATATCTTTCTGTAACTATACCATATGAGTTCAAAAGTATATCTTTATATTTCAATAAAGTTTTTACCCTTTTTTATCACATACACGAACATATACCATTAATGATATAAACTTTTCAGTCTGAATGGAATTCCAATTTTTGCATTTAAAGGCAAGATTCTTTGACAGAATATCAGTCAAAGTAGTTGAAAAGTAATTTTTCATTCTTTGTTGTCTGATCTTGATCTACATTGTTTGCAAAAACCATTTAAGCTGCAATCTGCATGCAAGTTTAATATTAACAAATTCATTGACATGGACTTATTGATATGGAAATTTTGTACCCATCCTATGTACTCTATCTCTAAGAAGCGTGAATTCATTTATTACCCAACATTACGATTTTTGTGGAAATTAAAAGATTGGAGACATTCAACTTATTAACCCTAAGGCTGTTGGGGGACGATGTAGATCAAGATCAGACTGCACAGAATGTGCAGTCTGATCTGTGATCTACACTGTTGGATAAGGACATACTTTCCCAAAAACTTACCTTTTAGGTAGGAAACTCTTTACCAAACTACAAAATTAAGGACTGGGTGAAACTTAAAGTATTAGCAGATGGCAAAATTAATAACATGTAGCTTTAATGGTGATTTCTGTATTTGATAGAGTAGAAAACAATGTGGGAAAAGGAAAAAATGCTGGTTACCAGCATTTTCTTCTTTCCCCACAATGTTTTCAAAAGCCTTCTCTGTCAGGATGATTAAAACTCGAATTATGTTGTAAAGAGGTAATTCCCACAGACCAATGTTTGTCTCACACTAGATCACTTTGAAATAACATCATGACTGATGGGGAAATCACCTGTGATGAGCAGTCTCACCTTTTGCGACAATATTTTTTACATGATTATGTATTGGATTTTAACTTTCTGCTGGTTCTTTTTGAGCTGTTTGTAACTCTTTACCACACAATCCTGAGTTTTAACAATCCTGAGAAGAAAGCTTTTGAAAACAAATTGTAGGAAAAGGAGAAAATGCTGGTAACCTTTTTTTCATTTACCCACAATGTTTTCTACTTTTTCACAGCCGAATTTCATAATTCCAGCCAAATTGAAATTGTCATTTGCAATTCCATTAATTTAGAAAAGGCTGAACTTTTATTGTTTGGTAAAGAGTTAAAGTCAACAGCTGCAAATTTGCTTTTGGGAGGAATGAAATGAATTTAGAAAGTTGAAATGGAGATATCAGATATATAACATTATAAGGTGACAACAGTGACAAATAGGGGAATTCATTTTGAGCAGTTTTATCATTTGCCACCATGGTTTTAATCACCATTTTATACTTTATATCAAAGTCCCATCTTTGCATTACAAGGGATAACTTTGATTGATTGATTGTATGGTGTTTAATGCCGTTTTCAACATTATTTCAGTTATATCGTGGTAGCCAGTGCACCTATCCATGCTTTCTTGGAGTTCCTTTTACCAGTACTCCCCATAATATTCTTTCCAAGCCACTGGCTGCTTTCCAACATAACCATTGTCGAAACAATGGTTTAAAAGAGGTGGGAGAGGAATGAATCCTGTCGCAATGCCTATCATCAATCTTTGGAAAGAAATAGGCCATGCCGGGGATTGAACCAGCAACCTCCTGTTCTCAAGTCCTATGCACTACCAACGAGCCACCAGGACTTGGCAGTTAACTTTTAGAGCACTGGATTAACAAAGCAAACATATTCATTTCGGAATAGAAACCAAAATATTGCTCAAAGTAACTATTGTTTTGGCAAGACCAAATAAAACAAATTTAGATGAAGTAAATCCAAGATCAGACTGCAGCCTGATCTTGATCTATACTACACTGTCAGCGAAAAAAACCTTCAATTTGTTGCAGCACTGCAAGGGTAAATGAGATGCCGAAATATTATGTAATGAATTTTGATTCAAAGGGTAATTCAGAAATCGCAATAAAAATGTGATAGAATGGTAAAATGTACTTCACAAATGACATACAAGTTACAGCCCACTTCAATCTTTCTGTCTAACCCTTAAAGTGCTGAAACCCACGTAACCCTTACGCTGCTAAGTACGACTCACAGACCTCTTGCGGACAGTGTAGATCAAGATCAGACTTCACAGAACGTGCAGCCTTATATTGAATCTACACTATCTGATAAGGAGATATCTCTTCCCAACAAATACCTTTGAAATAGCAAAATCTTGGTAATTTATTTTTACTGTCGGCTTGAAAGTTTTATTTTACTTATTTAGCAGAATAAGGTTTATGCTGCTTTTGTGGACAGTGTGGGTGAAGATCAGACTTCAAAAAATGTGTAGTCTGATCTTAGATTCACCCCGTCCTCTACTTTGTTATATATTCCTGCCAATCAACCTTGAGATAGCAATTTTTTTTTTCTTTGAAAAGATTCATTTCATTAATATTTTTACAACACAGTTCCGAGTTTTAATGACCCTGAGGAAGAAGCCTTTTGAAAACATTGTAGGAAAAGGAGAAAATGCTGGTAACCAGCATTTTCTCCTTTTCCCACAATGTTTTCTGCCCTTCTTCACATGTTTTAATTTTTCAGTCACATTTATTTTGTCGTCTGCAAGTGCTTTCAATTTGGTATAGCCTAAAATTTTGTCGTTTGGTAAGGAGTTAATTTAGTACTCTAAGGGCTGATTAGCATGATTTAAAACTGCCTAACCATGGTATCTAAGTGGGTGTTACAGACATCTGGTAATTTAAAATTGTTTTTCTGGGTCTACACTGTTAACTACTTCGATACAAATTTGGCCCATTAGGGCTATTTCATCCGTTTAGAGCCATAGGGGTCAAAGCCTAGAACTGCTAATAGAAAGAGAGTGAATGATGGAAACAGTAGGGGGATTAATAAAGATTACTTGCACAGTTTCCAGACATTATGGTTATCTATGGAATTTTCCGCCTTGCAACATAATTATGAAAACAAACTTCTGTCTTGTGAACAGATTATAAAGTCTCGCTTGTGTAGAGCTCAATGGATAATTCTAATACATGAAAACCTGTATCCAACAAACACCAAGCAAACACTGTAAAATAAATATTGCAACAAAAGATTGTCAAAGAATAAATATATCCAACCTTTGTGGCTTACGACCCTTTTCACCTTTAGATGTGATTTTGAGGACCATGTCTTTGCAGTAGTTTTATCATGGAAGCATGCAGTTCTTTAGCTCACAGTTTTTTTGGGGGATTTCTTTAATAGTTATGTAGAGTACAAGAACTGTTACATGTCACAAATGAATTCAAAATGAGCTGCAACTTTCAGATAGAATGAAGTCTGAAGCCCTCTGTTACCCTTGTAGTGCTAAATAAATGATGTGGACATTCTGAGTGAGTTCTAGAGATGCAGTATTGCAATTTCTGTCAGAATATCTGGCAAAGAAGCTGACAGTGTAGATCCGAGATCAGACTCCACCTTCTGTGGAGTCTGATCTTGATCAGCACTGTCAGCGTAAGCAGTTAAATCCATGTTCAGGGCTGCAGGGGTTGAATTCAACCATTATAAAGTGCTTGTGACGAACCTTCTTGCAGTAAGACACAGTACAATTAAAAAATTAAGAAACAATCTCATAATTAGAAAGTTACGAAGAAAAATGCCCCAGCTGAACAATTTTTCTGTTTTTCATTCATGTTTCTTTGAAACTGCAGACTACTGGTGGCTCAGTTTTTGTATTTTTCAGATGTAAAAAATTAAAAGCTATGACGTTAAAGCTATAAGTAGAAACAGGAAGTGTTTGTTGCCATTCCTTAAGATATACCGTACCGTGTTTACTAAAAGATTTCTGCATCTCTGTTTATATTTCCAATTACATATCTCAACTATTTCACTATTGGTCCTAAAAATTGACCCTTTAATTATATTAATGTTTGAAAAATTTCTCACAGTTTGTCAAACATTATGAAATCAAAGCTGTGTAAAATAGGGATATGTACCTTGCTTTAGTTTGATTGCAGACAGCAAAGTACAAGATTTTGCTAAAGAGAATATGCAGGCAAATCCCAGGCACATATTTACCAACCATTCTTAAGAACATTCCTAGTCTTATACTTAAGATTTTCAAAATTTGAAAGTAACATCTTTTCTGATTTGCTGAACTATTTGGTTTAACCAATCAGAAGTTGTTTTTCAAATTTAGAAAATCTTGGAGAATAAGACTAAGAATGTTCTTAAGAATTGTTGGTGAATACAGACCCTACTATTTGGAAAAGAAGTTACCTAATAATATTATTATTAATCACAATTAAAACTAGAGATAGGCACTTGATTTGTGGTGTAGTGTAGGCAAAATCATCCTGTTGGCTGATCTATCTGAAACCCCTGTGACAAACAGCAGGCACCCATTTATTCATTTGGGTCCCAAGAAGGTAAAACGCAGGTCAATGAGTCATTGGCCAGAGCAGAGGGAGACAGTGGTGTAATAGTAGAGTATCTACCTCTCACACCAAAGGTTCTAGAGTTTGAATCCCATGATCAGCAGGGGCAGCCTTTGGAACATACCACACAGCAACTCAAGGTTAGGGTTACCAGGTAGCATTCATTGAGGGTGATTAAAATAAGTTGTGAGAACTTGTTTCACAATCCATTAGCAAAAAATAAGATAAACTGTTGAGCAAAGCATGCATGTATATCTTGCCCACTTCCAAAACAAACTGAGATTTTAATCTGTCTACTTTGAAAGTGCAATATTTGTGGATTTTTTTTTTTACAATTTGGGATAATGCCCATCACGGATACATGTATTAAGCAATCTTAGGGCATCGGATAAGCCTCAATTAGTTCTCCAATCATAATAAATTATATAAAATGAATAACACGTTATTGATCAACGCTTTTTATGACAACAAAATTTTGTACTTGCTCAAATTTAAAGCAGTTGCAGACAACAAATTAAATGTGGCTTAAATAATGCAGCTTGTCTTTGAACGGGTAAAATACATTAAGAGAAAATGCTGGTAACCAGCATTTTCTCCATTTCCCACAATATTTTCAAGAACTTCTTGTGTCTTGTTAAAACACAGTATTGGATAGTAAAGGATTAGGAAGCACACAGTGGTAATGCAACCACCTACAGATTGCCCTTGAAAGAAATGGTTTCAGCCCTTAGAATGCCAAGTATAGCTTTAATTGCAATTACATTTACAAGCAGTTCTTAAGATCAAGATCAGACAATACAAAACATTTATTCTAACCTTTGATTGTCACCACCAAATCTTTTTGTCTGAGACTAAGTGTTAAATGTTCCAGTTCCAGACAAGGATAATCTTACATTTATGAGGAACTGTAAAGCTCTATAAATATTTCATAGTTATGACAGCTAAGCTTTCTGCAAGTTGTATTGAGCTGGAATAATTAGAAGTTCTCTACAGATCAATGGCTTTTTCTAAGTTGTTCTGGTAGCTGATCTGCAGAGCAACAGACTAACTTGGAGAGCTCTAATAAAACAGTGTTTGTTGTCATTACAAATTCAGTTACATCACAAGGGACAGTACACTCGACCATGCTTTTCTTTCACCCTTTACAACACAATCCAGATTTTTAACAACCTCGGATAGCAATACTTTTGAAAACATTATGGAAAAAGGAGATAATGCTGATTACCAGCATTATCTCCTTTTCCACAATGTTTTCCACCCTATCAAAGACAAGTTTCACAATTTGGACCAGATCATATTTTCCATCTGCAGATGTTTTGGGTTTGGACAAGTCTAAAGTTTTGTTTTGTGGTAAAGGGTTAACCAGTATTTCTCACAACATTTTTTTTAAGTCACCGGCTGCTTTCATAACATCATTGAACAGGAGCTGAGAATCAAACCAGTAATCGCTTGCTTTCAAGCCCTGTACATCAACAGTTGAGCTATAGTCAGCTTGTCTAACATTGACAGCAATAGAGTAATAGAAATGAGTCATTTTTTGGCAAAAAGGGGTCTAACTCTGTACCAACCAACACACTTTCAGACTTGTCCAAATTGAAAGCAGTTGCAAATGACAAAATATTTATGACTCAAAAAATTTAAAGTTGTTTTTCGTAAGGGTAGAGAACATGGGAAAGGGAGAAAATGCTGGTTGCTAGTATTTTCTCCCTTTTCCAACATTGTTTTCAAAAAGTGTTCTTTCTCAGGGTCATCAAAATTTGTGATTGTTTAGTGAAGGGTATGTGCATCTTTTTGATGAATTAAACTAAGCAAGTCATCACAATCATGATTATGAATCCATAAAACTTATTTTGTCTCACAAAAGACTGAATCCTGGGGTAGAATGGTCCTTTGATATACAGAAAATTGACCGAAAGCAGAAAGTTTCAATCAAGGTCAGCCTGCGTGGACTGCAGACTAACCTAGGTTGATACTTTTTGCAGATGCATGTAACTCTTTACCACACAATCCCGACTTTTAACGACCCTAAGAAAGAAGCCTTTTGAAAACATTGTGGGAAAAGGAGAAAATGCTGGTAACCAGCATTTTCTCCTTTTCCAACAATGTTTTCTACTCTTCCTAAAACAAAGTTCAATTTTTGAGTCACATTTATTTTGTCGTCTGCAAAGTCTTTCAATTTGGAATGGTCTAAAATTTTGTCGTTTGGTAAAGAGTTAATCCCCTTTTCATGCAGTATGGCTCATAGAGTAAACCTTTCACAGTAAGAAAAAAAAGACATTCTTTACTGCAATCAAGGCTGCAAGAATAATTCTATTAAAAATCAAAAGCACTGAAGTTGTTAAGATTTGACTGTAAAATCAATATTTCCAATCAAACATGTGATTGAACTTTTGTTTTAGTGCCTTAGTAATCCTTAGAATGCTGGATCAACCCTTTAACAAACAATCACAACTTTTCACAAACTTCGGGAAATGTAATTTGAAAACATTATAGGAAAAGGAGAAAATGCTGGTAACTAGCATTTTCTCCTTTTTCCACAATGTTTTCTATCCTATTACAGACAAATCTGACCATTTCAGCAATATTTAAAGGCCCAGTAGAAGCCAAAAGTAAACAATGTGGGTGTTAGAATGCATTTAGATTGAAATTATATCATTTATAAGTGGAAATTAATGTGAAGATGACAATCTGTTATTGTATTCTCAGTCAAAGTGTAAGTCACTGGCAGAAAAATGAAATTTAAAACTAGGTAAAAAGTAAACAAAAGACAAAGCGACATGGCAATTTCTTACCTTGTTTAGAAACTCATTTTTCTGTCAGCGACTAACACTTGGACCGAACGTACAATAACAGACTGTTACTTAACAATAGGTTCCATGTTTTAAGATGGTATCATTTAAAATTTAAATGCATTTTAATACTCTATTGTGTTCTTTTCACCCCTATTGGGCTTTTAATTTGTTGTCTGCAACTTTATACTTTCAGTTTTAAACAGTCTAAAACTGAAAGTGAGTGTGCATGCGTGGTTAGACAATCATGATGTATTTAGTTCCGTCAAGTTCAATTAAAGTAAATGGATTTGCGATACAAATCTGCTAAAAAGAACAAAGCAGACAACTTTGAAAACATCCTTATACATTAAAGATAATCAACATAGATTAACCCTTTACCACACTATCCCGAGTTTTAACTAACCTGAGGAAGGCTTTTGAAAAAATTGTGGGAAAAGGAGAAAATGCTGGTAACCAGCATTTTCTGGTAACCAGCATTTTCTTCTTTTCCCACTATGTTTTCTGCCCAATCAAAGAGAGAAATCATCATTTGGGCTCCATTTAAATTGTTGTCAGCAAATTCTTTCAATTTGGACCAGTCTAAAATTTTGTTGTCTGGTGAAGAGTTATTTAGGTTGATTTAATTAGAACATGTTTTACCCTATAATATACAAAATATTGAAAGGATTTTGTAGACAAAATATAATTATACTATTGCTCTCATTCGTGATGGGATTTGTCTTTGAAAGGATACAGAACATTGTTTAACCCTTTACCACACAATGACAAGTTTTAACGACCCTGAGGAGGATGGCTTTTGAAAACATTGTGGGAAAAGGAGAAAATGCTGGTGACCAGCATTTTCTCCTTTTCCCACAATGTTTTCTATCCTATCAAAGACAAACTCCCTTGTTTGAACCCCATTAAAACTGTTGTCTACAAATGCTTCCAATGATGACACGTCTACATTTTTGTTGTGTGGTAAAGGGTTAAAAGTCAGACAATGCTAGTAACCAGTGTTTTGTAATTTTCCTACAATGTTTTCAAAGGCCATCTCCTGAAGGGGCGTAAAATCAGTGGAATATTTGGTAAAGGCTTAACCCTTTACAAGACAATCCTGAGTTTTAACAACCAGGAGAAAAAAGGCTTTTGAAAACATTGTGGGAAAAGAAGAAAATACGGGTTACCAGCATTTTCTTCTTTCAAACAATGTTTTCTAACCTTTCAAAGAGAAATCCATCTGTTGAACCCCATTTTATTTACTGTCTGCATATGCTTTGAATTTGGTTGAGTCCAAAATTTTGTTGATTTGCAGTTCTAAAATTGTTTGCTGCAGGTATTGACAAAATTTGCCTGTTTTGCCTTTTGAAGAAACTTAATTTCTTTTCTCTTATTTCAGACATTTGTTGTGATAGCACCAAGATTCAAACGGGAATACATCAATCGGTTCTCATCCACCAGATCCTTGTTTCTCCTACCACCGTGGAATTCAGTTAGGCGGTTTCTAGTGCGAGTTGCAACCAATCAATATTTTGACTATTTCATCATCATCACTATTTTGACTAACTGTGTCTTTCTTGCGATGCCAGACAAAAGTTTTGCAGAAACAGCAGAGTAAGTGCAGTTTATCTTCTGTTAACAGCCAATTTAATTGAGCAACCATCTGCACTTGGAACAGTACAGATCTAAAGCCCTACTTTTATCATAAATGAGTCTGTGTTGAATAGCCATCTGCCTCTATAGTTCATTTTGTACTTTAAGCTTTCCACAATAATCTGATGTTTTTACAACCCTATCAGGTAAAAGACTTTTGAAAACATTGTAGGAAAAGGAGGAAATGCTGGAAATCAGCATTTGCTCCTTATCCAACATTTTCTACCTGTTCAAAGACAAATCATATAATTTTGATCACATTCCAATTGTTGTTTGCAAAATTGTTCAGTATCAACAAGTCTGAAATTTGGTCATCTGATAAAGAGCCAATATAAGTTTGAATATATATTTTAGCACTAAGAGTGTTGGATTAATAAAATGAACAATTACAGTCAGTGAAAAAGACCAATCAGTGCACTTTTACAACTTTTTTAACCAAAGTATCTCGCAAAATTAATATCATGCAGTGTCAATCAAAGATACATGAAGTCTGATATTGGATCAACACTGTCTGCTATTTTTGTGAAACAGTCTGGCAAAAACATCTTTTAAAATTGTGATATTTTAGTTGGTTTTTCTGATTAAGAAAGCCTCTTTCATTTGAGTCATGCTCTGTGTGTGGGGGGGTGGGGTTTAATGCATCTGCAAAATGTATCAGCCAAAGTCAGCCTGTGCAGTTCACGCAGGCTGACATGGTTCAAAACTTTTTACCCATTTGTAAATTTTCAGCGTGTCCAAGGACCAGACAACTTCATTATCCACTCAGTTGTTATGACAAAATGGTTTTTATCGACCCATAATTATGTGATGCATTTTTTGGTATAACACATCATAGAGGTGCATTGAAACCCCCTTTTGCCAGAGCATGGCTCGTTTACTTAACAGAAGTCACAACATTATTATCAACAATATAACATTATTTTGATACATTATTAGTTTTCAGAAGTAGGACTGTCCTCATATACAAGGACTAAATACTGGATTGAATGTAGCTCTATATTACATGTAACTTGGTACCTCTTGTTACAAATTTGCTGCAAATAAATTAATCAACATGCTCGTCAAATGTGGATATCAATCATGAATTAAAGTTTTATGCATGTATACATTGTAAATCCATCATGACAACAGGAGAAATTGCTTGATACTAGTAGCCTACTGCATGACAAACACTCAGCTATGTATTTATAATAATTTGTGGATAAAACTGCACAGGGGGTAATGGGTTTGTAAATACATTATTTATGGAATTCTTGGTCTAACTACTGAATATTCCTTATTAGGATTTTGTAATTCAATAGGTGCATCATCATAGTTGAGACATCACGAAAAAGCAAAGCTTTAGACTTGCCCAAAATGAAAATAAATAAAGATGTCAAATTAAGTATGCCTCAGATAAGGGTATTTGTCTTTTAAAAAAAAAAAGTAGAAAACAATATGAGAAAAGGAGAAAATACTGGTTACCACCATTTTCTCCTTTTCCCACAAAGTTTTCAAAGGCCCTAATTCTCCAGGGTCTTTGAAACTTGAGATTGTTCGGTAAAGCGTAAAAAAGGGCCAATAAACATAAATGTATCCCTAAATGTTTCCCTTGTCCTACCAAACACATAATCACACGATATATTGACAAACACAGGTAACAAATGGTATATTTCATAATTAGACAAATATGATTGTAATTTTCACCTGCATATTATTTTAAGGGATAATTTGAAAATTATGCTTTTCAGGAATATTTTTGCTTTAAGAAAGTTAAAAGAGAAAATCCTGAAACACTCAGGGTAGATTCTCAAACGTCTTCATAATGTTAACCGATAGGCTGCTAAGACAGACTCACTGACCTTTTGCGGATAGTGTAGATCAAGATCAGACTGCACAGAACGTGCAGTCTGATCTTTGATCTACACTGTCTGACAAAGGGATATTTTTTTTTCCAACTACATGTTTGAAATAACATTATCATTCGGCTTTTTTCTATTGGCTTGAAAGTTTCATTTTACTTATTTAGCAGGATAAGAGTTAAGGGTTAAGGGTTGAGCCCCAGATAAAATCAACGTTTTAGGTCAGGAAAAAAAAACAGTCAGAAAGTGAAAGTGCAATTTCAAGACTGTTTTTGACAAGAATTAGTATGCATAAGGGACAGTTTTTGATCAAGAATGTTTTTTGCAGTTTGATTTGAATCTGCAGTGTCAGCACAGGCATTCTAAACTGCCTGCAAAATGCGACTAAAACTTTTCTCCAAGCTGTAAAGGGTTACAAAAGTTCAAATGTAAACAATATGGTTGGGATATACAATAAAATGGATAAAAATATCCATATTTTGCGTCAATTGGTAACCTTTGACTTGAGTTCTTTGTATCTACTGCTTTACAGATTGTTTTTAGAATAAATTAATACTCGGAGTGCCAGATCAATGAAATTTAATTTTTGTCAATAAAATCGATCTCGGTGTTGCAAGCTCGAGGCTGTTTAGGTCTGAATCCCTCACAAAATATTGGACTTTGTAGATTCAAGGTCAGAGTGAATATTTTGTGCAATCTGATCACGATCTGATAATAATCTAAACTGTTTTTAAAAGCAATTTAAGGTGCACATAGTACCTAGGGGTTAATTTGAGGCACTGAAAGAATCATTTGATGTTAGTTGTCTTTGTTGACTACCATATTTAACCCTTTACCACACAATCCAGACTTTGAAAAAAATCCGAGACCCGGTAGCTCAGTCGGTAGCGTGCAGGACTTGAGAACAGGGGGTCATGGGTTCAATCCCTGGCTCAGCCAATTTCTTTCCAAGGATTGATGATAGTCATTGCGACAGGATTCATTCCTCTCCCAGCGCTGGCCATTGTCTCAACAATGGTTATGTGGGAAAGCAGCCCGTGGCTTGGAAAGAAAATTGTGTGGAGTACTGGTAAAAGAGACTCCAGGAAAGCATGGATAGGTGCACTGGCCACCGCAGTATAACTGAAATAATGTTGAGACCGGCGTTAAACACAATACAATAAAAAAAAAAACCTGAGGAAGGCTTTTTGCAAAGTATATTCACTCCTTACCAAATTACAACATTTTAAACTTATCAAAATTGAACATATTTGTATACTACAACTAAAATGTCACTTTAATAAAAAGATTTATATGAGTATAAATAAGATTTTGAATGAGTAGAAAATATTGTCCGAAAAGAAGAAAATACTGGCTACCAGCATTTACTCCTTTTCCCAAAGTGTTTTCAAAAACTTACCTCTACAGAGTGTTAACCCTTTACCACACAAGTCCAAAGTTTAACCACCCTGAGGAAAAAGGGTTTTGAAAAGATTGTGGGAAAAGGAGAAAATGCTGGTAACCAGCATTTTCTCCTTTTCCCACAATCTTTTCTGTCCTTTCCAGACAAATCCCATCATTTTAGTCACATTTAATCTTTTGTCTGCAAATGCTTTTGATTTGAGGCAGTTGAAGAACTGATTGTTTGGTAAACGGTTAGAGGGTTAGAAGCCTTTTACTAATTTTGTCGTTTTTTCCTATTCTCCAGGTATGCGTTTCTAGCAGTCTACACCATGGAAATGATTATCAAAATGCTAGCTAGGGGAATTATCATTAATTCTTACACCTACCTTCGAGATGCCTGGAATTGGTTGGATTTCATAGTCATCTTGTCGGCGTAAGTATTCGTGCCTAATTACTTTTTGCTCCAAGAAATGACGTAAGAAAGATGCTAACATATAGAGAAAAATAAAATAAAAATTAATTAATTTAACCATTTGCCTCGAAGTCAAATTTTCTATCTGAATATCCTAAATTTATACAATTATTTTTTATTAAATTAATTTTTTCTCCACACAAGTTAGGGGTATTATGAATTAGAATACAAGGAATCAATAACAGATCAGGTGTTTCAAGAGTTTTTATAAATCATGATAGTGACTACAAATATGAATTCCAAAATTTTGACAATTCTTATTCTGATAGAAAATCATCAATTCTTTAACCCTAAAGCTACTAAGTGTGACTCAAGGACCTGTTGCAGACAGTGTAGATCAAGATCAGACTGCAACCAGAATATGCAGTTTTATCTTGGATCTACACACTGTGTCCGGTAAAGAGATATTTTTCTCCCAAAATTACCTTTGAAATAACAAAATTTGGGATTTTCTATTGACTTGAAAGTTTCATTTCACTTATTTAACAGGATAGGGGTTAAAATTCTGATGAAGCTTTTTTTTCCTCAAAATTGAGGAAAACAAGATGCACTATTAACTCTTTACCACACAATCCTGACCTTTAACGACCCTATGGAAACAGCCTTTTGAAAACATTGTGGGAAAAGGAGAAAATGCTGGTAACCAGCATTTTCTCCTTTTCCCACAATGTTTTCTACACTTTCAAATACTAATTTTATTATTTCAGCCACAATAAATTTGTCATCTGCAAATGCTTTCAATTTGGAATAGTCTAAAATTTTGTCGTTTGGTAAGTATTAACTCTATGGTGATGACATAAACTTGGACTTGTCCAAGCTGAAAGCATTTGCAGACCACAAAGATGTAGTTCAAATAGTAGCATCTGTCTTTGAAAGGGTTGCAATTTCTTCTTTTCCAACAATGTTTTCAAAAGCCCTTTTTATCAGCGTTGTAAAAACATGGTATTCCATGATAAAAGGTAAAATGGTAAAATAATTATAGCATCTTTACAAATTTGTGGCTACAACAAGAAGTTCACATTATCTGGAGAAATCACCAGACAGCTAGAGTGTTAGTAAAATGAAAAGATTGGTTCTAATGAGTAGTAAAAACCAAAATATTGAAAAGACAGGACCACTCTGGCGAGACTTCCTCACCAATTTTTTCTCAGTTCTGTAAAGTCTGATCTTCATATATACTGTCATTAGACCACGTTTGTAGCGACTTGACCAATCAGCGTTCAGTATTTCAATAGTATATATCGAAGATACAACTCCGGCAGTTGTATATCTGGATATACCATGCTAGTATATCCAGCACGTGAATTCCGACGATTTTTGTTTGCAATGTCGAGTCGAGGCAAAATGTACCCTTCATGGTAAAACAATTTTGAAATACGATTTGAACCGGATACAGCATTTCGATGTGTGAGTGCAGTACTATTCAAAGTGTCTATACGATGTACAAGCAATAAGGATCCAGTTTGAAAAAAAAACTTATGTTCACATTTTGGCTTTTCAAAACATACCATTGCCCTTACAACCATTTCTTTTTTTTAAATCTGAGAAGGATTAAACACTTATTTTGGCTGAAAAAATATAACAAATTCGACTGCACTCTTTAGTTTGCATTGGTCTAAATAAAGTTAACGCCATTTAAATAGCCAAGCTTAGACGTCATATCACGAAGGACAGCACACCTACGCATGAATATGTTGTTTTTAGTAATTTTTAACCCTTAACCTGCTAAATAAGTGAAATGAAACCTTCAAGCCAATAGAAAAATACCCAAATTTTGCTACTTAAAGATATTTTAGGGAAAAGGACGCCATATCGGACAGTGTACATCCAAGATCAGACTGTGCACAATCTGTGCAGTCTGATCTGAATCTACATTGTCTGCAACAGATCCTTGAGTCGCTTAGCAGCCTGAAAGTTAAGCTCTATGGCTCTACAAAGTTTATGGCTCTACAAAGTTTACAAAATTTTCATGTACAGACTTGACATTGCTTACAAAAATTGGTCGAAATTCACGTATTGAACATAAATGAACAAATATTCTCATCATCATTCCATGTGTTTCGTGGTAGAATAGAACAGTTCTGTCAAACTACAAGAGACACATAGTAAATTCTAAACGTTGAACGTCCCTTTAGTCATTGACACTCTACATCAATCGAAACATAACGTTTTCAAAATATTGGAAATACAAGTTCGATCTTAACACTCCACAAATAGGTTTACTCTGATTAAAATCATACTGAATAATTTAGCATTCTTGATATTTATGAATTTGTACATTATATTTACCTCTTTTGAACCAGGTCCAAAACTTTCGTTTTAACAGTCACGACGACTCCATTTGTAACTAGCTTTTTATCTTATATAAATATAAACATATAACATAAAAAGCACGAATAAATAGTCACGTGGTCTAAGTAAGATAGAAAATCTCGTGCCGTGATATATGGGAAATATACACTTTCTAACGCTCGTGTATATTTCCCATATACCACAGCACTCGTTTTCTATCCTATACTTAAAGGTCATATCACGAAGGACAGTGCACTTTCGCATGAATAGGTTGTTTTTAGTAATTTTTAACCCTTAACCTACTAAATAAGTGAAATAAAACATTCAAGCCAATAGAAAAAACCCAAATTTTGCTGTTTCAAAGATATTTTAGGAGAGAAGATCACCTTATCGGACAGTGTACATCCAAGATCAGACTTTGCACGTTCTGTGCAGTCTGATCTGAATCTACATTGTCCGCTAAAGGTCCTTGAGTCGCGCTTAGCAGTCTAAAGGTTAAGCTCTATGGCTCTACATAGTTTACAAAATTTTCATGTACAGACTTGACATTGCTTACAAAAATTGGCCGAAATTCACGTATTGAACATAATGCAGAAAACACTAAACAAAATTTCTCATCAACATTCCATATGTTTCGTAGTAAAATAGACCAGTTCTGTCAAATTACAAGAGACACATAGTAAGATCTAGACGATGATCGTCCCTTTACTCTTTGACAATATATTGCCGACAAATACAAGTGCGATTTTAACCTTCCACAAATAAGTTTATTTTGATTAAAAATCATAATGAATAATGTAGCATTTTGATATTTTAGAATTTGTACCTTATATCTGCCCCTTTTGAACCAAGGGCAAAACTTTTATTTTAACTATCACAATGACCACATTTTGTAACTAGCTTTTTTTCTTACAAATGACATAAAAAGCACGAATAGTCACGTGGTCTAAGTAAGATAGAAAATCTCGTGCCGTGATATATGGGAAATATACACTCGCTAACGCTCGTGTATATTTCCCATATACCACGGCACTCGTTTTCTATCCCTTACGTACACACTGTCCATTGAAGAGGATAACAACACTTTAAGCTACAAGCAAAACCTAAATAACTAAACTTAAACTGCTCTGATCTATGCAGTCTGATGATATGATCTAATATAGATGTCCATAATTCTGCAACAAATCTTTTTTTAAAACAGAATTTCTGGCCCAAAACAGCCCTATTACAGCAATATATTTTGGGTTTTTGTACCAATTCAAGCCTCAAATTATCTTATGAAACTTTAGTTTTGACCTGGAGGCCATTGTAGTTCAAGATCAGAATGCACAAAAGATTCAATATGATCGTTGTTCTAAACTCTTCACTTAGCTGAAACATTCCAGACAATGGTAATTTTGAAATCACTGTAACATGTACTGGTAATTGGATCTTATTTCTAGACTGAAAATGTTGGGTTGATTTGATGCTCTTAAGGTAAGATAATGTCCATTACATTTATTTAGTATTCAAAGGTTTAACCAATCCAAAAGGGTGGTACTAATGGTAGTATATGTATTGTACTTGGGATTGTATTGTGACAGGTAAAATTGGCACCAGTCTTATAAATCTTGAAGTCATGACTTATTGCCACATACATATATTGTTACTTTGACCCTGCATAAATAGTATGTCTGAAGTCAAAGAAATTTGGTAATGTCAAATGAAACATGTACATGTATAGGTTACCTGGTGCAAAATAGATTCAATATGTGATAATCCAAATTAAAAATTTCTAATGTAGAGCATGCAGTTTTACAAAGAAGAATGTACTGGTAGATTGTATCCACTAAACGGGAATAAGATGCTCACACAAATGGTACAGATGAGATTTATTACTTTTCTCGCAATCAAGGCATAATTTTTTTTTTCCAAACAAGAAGTGTATCACTTTTTTTGACTGAAGCCTTTTTTGGGGGGGTAAAAGACAAATTTTATGTAGGATTTTTTTTTAAATCTTTACCTAACAATAAAGATAACTTATGTCTATGTTTTGCAGACAAAGACTGGATAGACATACATAAACAGATTATTGCACAAAATTTTATCTTAGCGTTAATTGCATTGACTGTAAAAAGCAGTTACAAAAGCACTCAAAGTACTGTAGATGAATTGGAAAAAGCTTATTTTGGATGCATAATGCCTGAAACATATTCTCTCTGGCACAGAAGATTGTTGTTGTAGCTTTGTAACCCTTTACAACACCATCCTGACTTTTAATTACCCTGAAGAAAACGTTTTTTGAAAAAAATGTGGGAAAAGGAGAAAATACTGGAAACCAGTATTTTCTGCTTTTCCCACAATGTTTTCTACCCTATCAAGGACAAATTTCGTCATTTGGGTCACCTGTAATTGTTGTCTGCAAATGCTTTCAGTTTGGACCAGTCCAAAATGTTGTCGTTTGTCAAAAGTTTTCTGTGGGTGTTAACTCTTTACCAAACAATGAAATCATAGACTCGTCTAAATTGAAAGCATAAACAGACAATACATTAAAGTCAGCCGAAATGATGGTACATGTATATGTCTGTGAAAGTGTAGAAAACCTTGCTGGAAAAGGAGAGATTGCTGGCTAACAGCGTTTCTCCTTTTCCCACAAGGTTTTTAAAAAGCTCTTTCCTTCCTCAGGGTCGTTAAACCTCAGGGTTGAGTGGTAAAAGAGTTAAGAGAGCTTTGTTTGAATACCAAGAGGTTGTTTGTTTGATCACTTGTTTTAGCAGGTTCTTTACTGTCAAAGTACTCAGCACAAATTTGTGGAAAGAAAAGAAAATGTATTCCTCTCCTTTTTTTTTCAGGTCTTTGTGTAATTATTAATATAAGTTGGTATGTCAGGTTCTAAAATAAGCAGTATTGGATGGTTGATTTTGAGAAAAAGCAAGAAACTTTATGGCTGACTGTTTGTAGCATCTGCCACTTGTTTGGTTTTGTGCAAGATTGACATATATTTCATTCATAAAAAAACAGATGTTCATTTATAAGCTTCTCCACCGATGAAAATGTTGATCCTTTACCACACAGTTCCAACTTTTAATGACCTTGAGGAAGAAGCCTTTTGAAAACATTGTGGGAGAAGGAGAAAATGCTGGTAACCAGCATGATTATTCTTCTTTTCCCACCAAGTTCCTACTACATCAAAGACGAATTCCATCATTTGAGTCACATGTAAATTTCGGTCTGCATATACTTTGAATTTGGAAAAGTCTACATTTTTCTCATGTGGCCAAGAGTTAATTTTAATGAAATATACTTTGATTCAATATCAAACATACACACAGCCTTTACATTTTTTTCATTGACAGGTATTTTACCATAATCTTAGAGAATGCTAGTGGTGGATCTTCGCTGGGAAATCTTCAGGGTATACGGACCTTTAGGGTCTTCCGAATCCTTAGGACTGTTTCCATAGTGCCTGGTATGTGATCACAATTTTTCTTTCGGTCCATTATAATTGAACAACACAACATAAACAACAGTCAGCATTGTGACAAATACTAAAATTGCTTGGTGTGATTGTTTTCATTTAGTGTTGTTAGAGTCACCTACTCTTGAAAATACAGAAAAGCCTGTCTTAGAGGCCACCTTTTAACCCTTTACCAAACAATCCTGCATTTTAACGGCCTTGAAGAAGAGGGCTTTTGAAAACATTATGGAAAAAGGAGAAAATGCTGGTAACTAGCATTTTCTCCTTTACCTACAATGTTTTCTACCCTTCCATAGAAAAATCACATCATTTGGGCAATAATTTGTTTCTCCTCTGCCTATGTCTTCAATCAATTTGGACTGGTCTAAAATGTTGTCCTCTTGTAAAGAGTTGTGCAAATAACCTGCCTAAAGCAACCATACAATCATTGAGTTCAAAGAGAAGGCCAATAAGCTAAAATGTACCTGTGCTAGGCAAGCACCTCTCTTAAACAAGCATATTCTTAGTGTGCATTTAGGTACATGCTGACCTCTTTCCATATTGTATGTGACACAAGAAGCTTTTGTGGACAGTGAAGATCAAGATCAGAATGTACAGAATGTGCAGTCTGATCTCTGATCTTCACTGTTCACGCCTTTATTCTATGTAATGAATAAAAAGTCTCTTTATCTTGCAGTGGAACTGTATTTGTAGGAAATGAAAAAAAGTATATTATTTATTTGGTAGTGAGGATTGCTGATAGACATTGTGAGAGGATTAATTCCTCACTCACTGCTGATCATTGTTTTGACGATGGTTATGGGAAAGCAGCCAGTGGCTTGGAAAGAATACTGTGCACCATATTGGTTAAAGAAAAACTGCAGGAAAGCATGGATAGGACTGCACTGGCCACTATGATAAAACTAGGACATGGTTGGAAACAGCATTTGACATCAGTCGGTTGGTCGGTCGGTCAGTCGGTCAGTGTTGAGAAAAATCAAACACAGGTGTGACTGTAAATTAAGACTAAGGATTGGTCAACACATTGTAATAGACACATACATGTACAGTGGAAATTGAGGATATTCAGGAGCCATAGTTTTAACAAATTTACAGAGACCTAATTTGAAAAGTTGACATCGACTCTTCACCCTTCACCCTTCACCAATGAAAACTGTATTTTTATCTCTATGAGAAAGGAGGCTGCTGCAAACATTGTGGAAAGAGGAGAAAATTATGGTAATCAACATTTTCTCCTTTTTCCACAATATTTTCTACCCCTTCAAAGACAAATTTCACTATCTTATCCACTTTTAATTTGTCTTCTGCAACTTCTTTCAATTTTGGACAAGCATAAATCTTTTTTGTCTGGTAAAGAGTTAAAATAATAAAAAAAAATGTGTACGCTTTACCAGCAGACCACGAAAATTTCAGAATCACCAGTGTTGAAAGCATTTGATCATGGCAAGTCAGGTGCAGCTCAAACTGTAGAATTTGTCTGTGAAAGGATAGAAAACATTGTGCGAAATGGAGAAAATACTGATTATCAGCATTTTCTCCTTTTTCCGACAATGTTTTCAAAAGCCTTTCTGTGTAAGATCGCTGAAACATTGGATTGTTTGTTATAGCGCTAAAGTAAACGTATAAACTGTTAAACACACAGTTCAATGCGGACTTTATGAAAATTGTGCAAAGATTAGAAGCAATATTGATCAACACGACAGTCTCAGGTTCTACAAACAAAATGGTAACTGTGCAAGAACCCTTTTATAATTTTGAATAAAATTATTCTTTAATTCTTTACCACACAATCCCAAGTTTTGACAACGATGGTTTTAATAGTGTTGTGTGGTGCGTAAATCTGAATATGCCTATATAAGGTTTATAGGCAATTTTTTAGATGAGCCGTGCTCTGGTAAAAAGGGGTTAAATGAATCACCATTATGCATTATACCAAGCAAGTCATCACATATTTATGGATTCATAAAATCCATTTTTCTTACTACCAGCTAAAACATTAGGTAAACTAGTCCTTGGACAGTTAGAAAATTGACCAAAAGCAAAAAGTTTCGAACCAGGTCATCCTGCCCAGACTGCACAAGCTGACATGGGTCGATACTTTCTGCAGATGCATTAAACCTCCTTTTCACAGAGCATGGTTCAGATATATTTGATAAATATCAATGTTCATAGTCATTCTTTATTGGTTTGCTCACCTGGCCAATATACTAATCTGACAAAGATATTTCACAGGGGCAAATAATTAAAAATGTTTTAGAAATGTTGCTTCATGGTTGTGTTTGGCTAAAATACTGTAACTCTTTACCAAATGACAAAGTTTAAGGCATGTCTGTAATGAAAGCAATTGCAGACAACAAATCAAATGTGGCTTAAAAGATGGTATTTGTCTTTGATACAGTCGTAAACAATGTGGGAAAAGGAGAAAATGCTGGTTACCAGCATTTTCTCCTTTCCCCACAATGTTTTACAAAGACTTCATCCTCGGGTTGTTAAAACCTGTTTTTGTTTGGTAAAGGATTAATGTAGCAGACATTGTGCATCAAAGATTAATGTGCATGTCTTGCGCATTCTTAATTTGAACTACACTGGACTCAATACCAATTACTTGAGTCACATTTATTAGTCGTCTGCAAATTCTTTCGATCAGGATAAGTCTGAAGTTTTGTCGTCTGGTGAAGAGTTAGGATAGCCTATGGGGTAATGGGTTAAATCTGTTCATGCATGCCGAACTGTTTTATTGACTTAAATCATTTAGAACTTTTTTTTGCAAGTCATATACACACAAATTGATTTCTGATTTAAATCATGCAGTGGCAAATTTTAGACCAATAAATGTTGGTATAAATGTATTATAAATTACCTTAAAGTACAAACACATGTACAGTATATTAAAATAAAGAAAAATATTGTATCTTACTGGTGAATTGAAACCCATATGAGAAGATCTGTCAAAGGACCAATTGCTGATTACTATTAATGTTCCCTTTTTCTGGAATCTTTTATAAATGTTGTCTATCACTAGGGCTTAAGAAGTCATATTTGAAAAGAAATAAGGTTTTTGTCTGTTATTTTCACTAGTCCCTCTCACATTTAACCCTTTGCCACACAATACCAAGATTTAACGTTACTGGGAAAGAAGCCTTTTGAAAATATTGTGGTAAAAGGAGAAAATCCTGGTAAACAACATTTTTCTTCTTTTCCCACAGTGTTTTGTACCCTATAAAGGACAAATGCATCGTTTGAACCATATTTAATCAGTCATCTGCTAATGCTTTCAACTGGGACCAGTCTGATATTTTTGTGTATGGTAAAGCATTAAATGCTTTCTGACATAATCCTTTTATCTCATTACAGTACAAATACAATTCTTTTAGGCCGATACATTTAAAATCTTTGGTAGCCTTTGAAAGAAAAGATGCAATTTTGTACTTGTAGCAAGGACTGTAATTGCCCTTTATAAGACCGTACCTTCCATATTGTTGGAAAAAGATAATAGTTTCATAACCTTCAAGTATTTTTTCTTCATTAGCTTTAATTTGTGACTTTAATAGCCTATACAGTTATTGGTATATGTATAATTTAGAAATTTGAAAATTGCTTTACTCAGCATATTGGGTTTTTTCTTACTTAACCCTATACCATATAGTCCCAAGTTTTAAAGACCCTGACTCATAAGCCTTTTGAAAACATTGGGGGAAAAGAAGAAAATGCTGGTAACCAGCATTTTCTCCTTTTCCCACAATGTTTTCTACCACTTCCAAAATTTCAATTTTTGAGTCACATTTATGTTGGTTGTCTGCAAATGCTTTGAATTTGGACAAGTCTGAAATTTTGTCATTTGGTAAAGAGTTAACGCTTTGCAAGACAATTATATGTTACACTTGATCATGTTGAAAGCAATTGCAAAGAACAAGTAAAATGTGTCACAGAAGACATAATTTATCTGCGAAAGAATAGAAAATATTGTTGGAAAAAGCAACCAGATTTTTTTCTAATTTCCATAATGTTTTCAAAAAACTATTTTTCTGCAGGGTCATAAGAATGTGGAATTGTTTGGTAAGGGAATAACTTTTCGATGGCTGTTTATTTGCAGGTCTCAAAACCATTGTGAATGCATTACTGCGGGCTTTCAAAATGTTGTTGGAGGTGATGATGTTGATCTTGTTTGTCCTGATGGTGTTTTCGTTGTTTGCACTACAATTCTACAAGGGTGTGCTGCGACAGAAATGCGTATCAGACCCAGCGCCCTACAATGCCACACCCTCCTACAGTTATGCTCAGTACTACAATGATCATATTAAGAATTCCTGTAAGTTTTATCTTTGTTTCAAGTGTTTTCATTTTTCGATTTTTTTTCATGTGTCCAGAAAATATTAGTATTTCAACTGTATTTAAATCTTCAACTTGTGACAAGAGTCCAAATTGAAAGAAATGTCAGACTCAAATTCAGCATGACCTAAATTATTTGATTTGTTTGGAAAACAGACTGACCGATAACCAGCATTTTTCTCCTATTCTCACAATCTTTTCCAAAACCATTTTCCTGAGAATCTATAAAATATGGCATTGAGTGGGACAGGTTTAACTCTTTACCAAACGACAAAATGTTAGACTGGTCTAAATTGAAAGTAGTTGCAGACGACAATATTGATGTGCCTCAAATGGAGAAAACTGTCTTAGAAAGGGTAGAAAACATTGTGGGAAGAGGAGAAAATGCTGGTTACCCAGCATTTTCTCCTTTTCCAACAATGTTGTCAAAAGGCTTCTTTCACAGGGTCGTTGAAAGTCGGGATTGTGTGGTAAAGGGTTAAAGCAATAGATGAATGTAAAGCCGTTGTCTGCTGAACATTTGATAAAATATGTTTCATGGTTTCAATACAAGATTGAACTTATCAAATACATTCAAATGTATTGAATCAATTATTAGCTTGGCTGTTTTTGAAGAAAAAGTCGAGGTGTTTTCATAGCCCTGTTGTCGTTTCTGTTGTTGTCTTCATGCAAAACCTTTGACATTCTATAATATTTCTGTCATTACTGAAGATATTTACTTCAAACTCTAGTACTTAACAATCAAAAGGGAAACCTAAACAACAGGACGGGTAATCATCAAAATATTCGATTTAGAATTTTTGCTGAAAGTCAGTCTACATGTATTTTTATAGTGCAGTGCTTTTCTCGTTTTAAAATACTAGATTGTTGTTGTATGACAATTATTGTGATCTTGATACTTTTGCAAAAGACTATCGAAAGTTAAGTATTATTTAATCTTTTCAGCGAACTGGTTCCAAGATGATGGGGACTATAGAATCTGTGGCAATGTTTCCAAGTCTAGAAGTTGTCCATCGGGGTTCACATGTCTCAAGGATATCGGAGAAAATCCCAACTTTGGTTACACAGGCTTCGACCATTTCGGCTGGGCAATGTTGACATGCTTCCAACTGATAACTCTCGACTTCTGGGAAGATACTTACAACAAGGTATTCAACTCTTTGTCAAATGATCCCTCGTGTTGATGACCACTTGGAAGAAAGTTTTTGAAAATAACACAGGGATAGAACAAAATGCTGATAACTGGCATTTTCTCCTTATATCACAATGTTATCTATCCTCGCAAAAAAGATTCTATCATTTGAGCTTCACTCAATTTGTGAATATCTCAGTGCACATCAGATCGGCAAGTGTAACATTTCTGTTGTCTGAAAAAGAGTAACAATTTTGCCACTAGTGATGCTAGTTGCACTGGAGTGAACACAGGGAAGGCACTTGGTTTGAGAATGTTATGATATCAATCTAAAGTTAACCCGTAGAGCACCCAAGAAACCATACAGACTTGTTAAATCCAGACATAAGATGCAAATAAATGGAATATCAAGGTTGATTTTGTTTACAATTTCTTAGCACAGCGGACAGTGTAGATCAAAGATCAGACTGTACGTTTTGTGCAGTCTGATCTTGATCTACACTGGCCACAAAGGCAACTATAGTCGTAAAAGACACTTTAAAGGTTAAATTCAATTACTGGCCCATTCTAGTATGGATCAAACTCAGAAAAAAACATGAACAAGGGCAGTGTTTCTGGGAAATTACTGGAATTCCATTGAAAGCAGAATAACATACCAGTCAAACAAACAAAACCCTCTCACTTTATTCTTATTTACTGATGAATTTTAAAAATACTTGGGCATTTAACCTTTTTATGGCCTTTCACAACTGTAGTTGTCTTTATGGACAGTGTAACGCAAGATCAGACAGTACAAACATGCAGTATGAACTTTCGTGTACTCTGTCTGCTCTGCTTAGACATTCTAGACAGGTGCAACATTGAAATAGAAATTATTTGGGTTTTGTTTCTAAACTGAAAGTGTCCATTAGGTTTATCTGTGCCTTAATTTTAATTCTTTACCAAACGACAAAATTTTAAGACCTATCCAAATTGAAAGCATTTGCAGACAACAAATTACATGTAACTCATAACACGAACTCTGCCTTTCATTGGGGAGAAAACATTGTGGGAAAAGGAGAATTTAAAATGCTGGTAACCAGCATTTTCTCCTTTTCCTACAATTTTTTCAAAAGGCTCCTTTTCTTAGGGTCATAAAACAAGGGATTGTTTGGTAAGGGTTAACTCAAGTTTTATAAATAAGAAGGTTTATTGTAAGGCCTCATGAATGATGATTTATGGGATATTTCATTCTATTCCTTACCAGGTTTTACAGAGCTCAGGCCCCTGGCATGTGATATTCTTCATATTCAGTGTCTTCTTTGGATCGTTTTATCTGCTCAATCTCATGTTAGCTGTTGTGTTTATGTCATATGAAGAGGAGGCAGCCAAAGCTGGAAAGGTAACTATAGGAAAATTGTATTGTTGAGATATTAACCCAGTACCACATAGGTTATCATTGAACTGATTGAAGGAAAAGAAGGAATACAGAACAGGTATGCAGACTTCCTTGGGAAAGTTGTTTAAATTTGTAATGATGAGGAAAATCTGTGATCCTAAATTCTTTGAGACTGCATCTAATCAGCACCATGTTAAACATTTTGAGACGAGAGAAAAGATTTCAGAAATAAGCAATTTCTCTAGTGTTCAGATTGCTGTTATTGTCTGACAATAGCTCATATTTCATCTGCTCATTCAAACTCATTCACTCTTTGGCAATCTTCAGTACAGGGCAAGGTTCACAAATAAATTGTGCCTGGGGGTTTGTACCAGTGCAGTAAAATGAATTTTGCACTCTGTTGTAGACAGTTTTTGAAATCTTTATTGGAACTGAATCATTTAATTGGTCCTTTTTCCATAGTAGCTTGGCATGATTTAACTCTTTACCACACAATCCTGACTTTTAACGACCTTGGGAAAGAAGCCTTTTGAAAACATTGTAGGAAAAGGAGAAAATGCTGGTAACCAGCATTTTCTCCTTTTCCACAATGTTTTCTACCCTTCTCAAAACAATTTTTAAGTTTTAAGCCATATTTATTTTGTCATCTGCAATTCCTTTCAATTTGGAGTGGTTTACAATTTTGTCGTTTGGTAAAGAGTTAAAAAAGTCATTTTTGCCCCTTTAAATATTTCTCATCCTTACAATGTACCAGGTTTTGGTATGTCTGTATAGTCTGTGTGGTATAGGGTTGACTAGATCAGTTGTTGTAGAGATAATATTGTTACAAATATAGAGTGTCTCCCAATTAGTGTGGGTTTTAGCCCTTTGATGTGTTTCTCCTGTAAAATCAATCTGTGTGTCTTTTGATTCTGTTTATCTGTTATCTGTTGTAGCAGGGTTGCATACTTTTTCTATTCCATGGCAGAGAAATGCACAATGAAGTTTCAGAATATTCCGTTGGAGATCAAACCTCAAAAATTCTTTCTTTGATGTATAGTTTTAACCCATTACCACACAATGACGCCTTTTGACGCCCCTAAAAAAGAGGCCTTTTGAAAACATTGTGGGAAAACGAGAAAATGCTGGTAACCAGCATTTTCTCCTTTTCCCACAAAGTTTTCTACCCTATCAAAGAAAAGTTGTGTCATTTGAGCCACTATGAAATTGTCGTCTGCAAATGCTTTCAATTTGGATAGGTCTTAAATTTTGCCGTGTGGTAAAGGGTTAAATAAGATTTATGATTATACAAGGGAAATATTTAGATTGTTTGTTACAATATGTATGTTGTAATATTATTTCTTCTAGTATCACATAAGAATTTTCAGTGTGTTGTCTTTCTTCCCTATAACCTAACTCTTTCTCTATGGGGAAAATTCTAACTTGTGTAAATTAAAGATGACAAATAAAATGTGGCTTACGGATGGAATTCTCCTCTGAAATAGTAGATAACATCAATATCATAGGAGTTGACATTGGATATCCCTGTAAAATTGAGATAAACTATGTGGATAATCAACCTGAAAACATTATGGTAAAAGGATGAACTACTCATCACAAGCAATTTCCCCTGTTGTCAAAATGTTTTCAAAAGTGATCTGTTGGAAGACAAAGAAAGGTCGTCAAACGGTAGTAAGTACATGTAGTTAACTATATGTCTAATGTATAATTTTGTTGTTTTGTGTCATTGTATCACTGTTGTCTGGTTGTGTGATATATGGTACATATTTTGGACTGTGCTTGAAACCATTGTTATGGGTCAAAATTCATTCTGCTCTCCCTTATGACTCAATATATATATGTGTGTGTGTGTGTGTGTGTGTGTGTGTGTGTGTGTGTGTGCGTGTGTGTGTGTGTTATTTTGCATGTTTGCTAGTTTACTTGCTAGAGCACTAAGTCTTGTTGAAATGATTTTTTTTCTGTGTCTGATTCGCTGGCCTTGAAAACTTATTTCTGTCCATATTTAAGATCACATAAATTGACTTTGCATTCCAATTTGGAGAAGAGCTACCATACTGTCTTTGTAGAATTTCTTATTATTTCCTCTTTTGCTAATGATCTCAGCTGCAAATACAAATACTCTATTCTTCAAACTCTTGACAATTAGGAGAAACTCAGGCGCAGTAAGATTGCGGCTCGTAAATCCATGAAGAAGAAAAAGCAAAAGCAACCTCCAAAGTATGTGCCACCCCCATCACCACCTGCCCCAGAAATAGCATGGGAACTGAAAATTAGTGTAGCCAAAACAGCTGCAGAAGAACTCAGAGCTAAAGCCACCGATGCCAAAAAGAATTCTAACAGCGATAAAAATGGGAAGACAGAAGGTAATCAAGTACTGTCTAAACAACAAAAAGAAGCAATAACCAATCGAACATCTAGTGCCAAATCTGCCACTGTAAATCCTGCCATACTAGTGAGTAACCCAGAGGAGTTTACAGACTCTGGAGAATTTACTGACACTTCTGGAGAGAACAGTAAGGGAGGGGTGAGTGATACAGTGAACACACAGCTATAGAACAACCTCCTTAACTTTGATGTAGACAGCAGATGGATAGCCTAATCTTACAGTTTTACTTGGAGCACTTTTTCAGAGTTTTTATACACTTTTTTTTCTCTTATTATATTTTTTCTTCAGCTGATTTGCACTAGCTAGTGTTAACATAGATGATGGTTTTGTGGTCATAGAAGCTGCCCTATGTTTAGATGCAAGTGACAGTATTTTTTTAGTTAATGCTTTACCAAATAATCCTAACAACTAAAATCATCAGCTTCATGAGTTTTAAACACTTTGCTCAGATTTCTTCTGGCAAGTTATTTCCATTACAGTTAAGTTTTTTATCCTAGCATTTACAAATCCACCTTGTTAACATATTTATGTTGCCACAATTTTTGCTTCTGTACATTTTTTGGTACGGAAATTTCCCTTGACATGGTTTTATTTCTTCTATGGCAGATTCAGTTTCATCATTTTTTGTATCTTTGTATAATCTACTCAACCTTGGATTTGTTCCACAGCTCTTTGCATGACATTCCTGCATTATCATGTTCTCTTGCTTTTTCACAGCCTTCGCTACAGGTATTGTTGTAAAATGACACATAAATGTCAGGGTTACTGGGCTACTTCATACACAATGTGGGTCTTGGATATGTATGTGTCTCTACACACAATGTTTGAAAAAAAAAAGATATTTTTTGAACTTTGTTTTTGTGCTTTGAATTGTGCTGTTTACATTGTGCATTTACAGTATTTCATTGTATTTTTTTTTTTGTAGATATTTCGTTAGCCAATATATCTTGTGGATATTAAGTTCAAATATGTCTTAATAAGGTGTATAATGGATGTTAAAAGGATGAATTTCATAACTTTTTGCTTTGGAGTCCTTCAGTCTATTAGAGTGTTTCACTGGCTGTTTTTGTTTTGTTGGACTGTGTGCTCATTAGCTGTTTTGTCAAAAGACTGTTCATGTGCTTCATTTATTTATTTTGATTTGTCCTTCAAATTATTGTCAAAAATGTATTTCACAAGCTATTCCTATTTGTCATTCAAAACGCTGTTTGTGTTTCATCAGCTGTTTTTGTCTTGTTCTTTAAAACATTTAGAGTGTTTCATTGGCTGTTATTGTCTTGTCATTCAGAGTATTGTTAGTGTGTTATATTGGCTGTTATTGTATTGTCCCTCAAATAGTGAAAGTGTATTTCACTGGCTGTTATTATCTTGTCCTTCAAAGTATTGTTAGTGTGTTTTTATTTGCTGTTATTATCTTGCCCTTCAAATATTTGTAGTGGTTTTCATTGGCTCTTTTTGTCTTGTCCTTCAAATGCCTGTTACTACATATTATTGGTGTTAATTGTCTTGTCTGTCAAATATTGTTGGTGCATATTATTGGCTGTTATTGTCTTGTCGTTCAAAGTACTGTTTGTGTGTTTCTATGTGTGTTAATGTCTTGTCCTTCAAAGTCCTATTTGTGTGTACATTGTCTGTATTTGATTTGTCCCAAAAGCTACCTCTAGACTTTTTTTGTTTGTTCTAGTTTTTTTTTTGTTCATATTTAGTTGTGAGTTTTTTCATGTCAAGTATTTAAGTTGAGTTAAATCTTTCTTTTTCTTTATAACAATTACATGTGCAATGTTTATAGCCTAGGTGCTCTGGCCAACATAGTGTTTCTAATAAAGGCTTACCAAGTAATGTTTACAAACTCTCTTGCTAGAACAAGGGAATTATTTTATGTCACTGTTTTACATTTGATACCAATCCCATCCAATTTTCTTGTGCTAATTATGAACTAGTGCTGACTGTTTCCTTCATGAGCCTGTACAGTCCATGAAGACTTGGAAAAAAAAAAGAAGCAATAACTATTTACTGATTATCTTTCAAATAATCTTTTCAGTTTTGATTGAAAAAGGAAAGATGATTGGAAAAGGTGCATTTACTTGTTGATGCTTACTGTTCTTTTCACTACGGTGTTTTCCAAAGCTTTCAACACCAGGGCGTAAAAAGTCAAATATATCAATCCTTTGCAAAACAGGTTTTAGTTTAGACAGCCAAAGGAAAGACAGATTTTAAAACATTTTGGGAAAAGGAGAAAATGCTGGTAACCAGCATTTTCTCCTGTACCCGAAATTTTTTTCTAATATCTAGGAAACAAATCCAATCATTTCAGATGCATCTATTTTATAGTCTGCTAATGCTTTCAATTTGGACAGCTGGAAAATTTTGCAGTGTGCATGGAACTGAATTAGAAGTCTGCAATATAGTGTGTCAGAACAACCTTCAATGTTTTATGCACCAAGTTTTGAATTAGAGTGCTAATGCACATTGACTGGACATGAAATGGAATTGAAGAGAGGGAAACAAAACTAAGTAGCACTGAATGAATTAAACCAAACACATTGGGGACTACTTACTGTCAGTTGTTACATTCAAGTAGAGCTATAGTTCTCTTGTAATTATACTGGAAAGTAATTATTTAGACATTTTCTCAGTCAGATACAGTTTCAGTTTGGGATATGTTTCAATTGGTCATGCTCCTCAAATTCCCATAATAACGCCTGCATTTGGGTTGTAAGTTCTAGAAATAAAGCTGTCTGCTCATTTAGTGCAAGTTGTGACTGCAAGTTATATTTTTCCAGCCCTGTAATGGATTTAGTGTACCTAAGGTGAATTAACAGTATGCTGTATGAAAAAAAAAAAAATGTCTTATATGCAGATTAGTTATGGCCTTAATTCAAATTACCCATATAAAGCTTGTATGTTTAACTCTAAATGTCCAAAATTATTCTTTTCTTTCATGCTGGTATATTTATGAGCTGTTTTTGTAGGAAGCTGAAGAAATCATTGGGGCAAATAGACAAATATTAACATACAGTAATTTCTCAACCAGTCACACTCTGTTCAAAGTTATCTGTATTTCAAAGCTCTCCAAGTTTGTCTTCCAATTATGAATATGTTGAACCCTTTGCCAAGTAAGTCTTTTAGCATCCCTATGGCAGATTACTCTTGAGAATACAATCTGAAAAAAAAGGAGAAGCAACTACATGTTGTAAACAATGCTCTGTAAAAGCTGTTGCTCATTTCCCACTATATTTTGAACTCTTATCCTGCTAAATAACTAAAATGAAATTTTCAATTCGATGGTAAAAACCCAAATATTTCTATTTCAAAGTTATGTTTAGGGAAATGATATCTCCTTATTGGACAGTGTAGATCCAAGATCAGACTGCACGTTCTGTGCAGTCTGATCTTGATCTACACTGTCCACAAAAGGTCAGTGAGTTGCACTCAGCAGCCTTAGAGTTAATGCCATTCACCACACCATCCCGAGTTTTAACAATCCTGACGGAGAGGGCTTTGAAAATTCACGGGAACGGGAGAAAATGCTGGTAACAAGCATTTCTCCTTTTCCTATTATGTTTTCTTCCCTGTCAAAGAACTTTGGTTCATTCATATTACATTTGAATTTTTGGTCTGCAGATGCTATTGATTTGGAACAGTCTAAAAATTCTTGTTTGATAAAAAGAGTTAAAAATTCCTTTTCTGAAAAACAAATATGCTTTGTGGCACTTTAACTAGGTATTTGTATGTCTACTGATAACCCAGGACCATATTTCCCACCAATTTTAAATTACATGTTAATTCTAGTTTTTAAAGTAACTCAATTTCTGATTGGCTGAACAAAATGGTTTAGCCAATCAGACTTTGTGTTACCCTCTCAATTTAAAATTAGAATTATAATGTAGTTTTAGAAAGGTTGATGTGCAAAGGTCCAAAAGTAGTCCAATGAGTAATAGATCATCTCAGTATCTCGTCCTAGATCTTTGATCATCTTAGATTTGTATTTCTTTGATTAATCTATTCCTATTTTTACACTTTAGCTGAAACGGAAGAAGAAAAAGATCCCCCGTTCACTAAAATTTCCATCCCAATCTGAAAAACTTACTAAACTTATTACCATGGTAACTGATAAAATCTTTTATAACATTGTGTACTGTTCATACGCATATTTTTTTTTTTTCAAAAAAAAAGGGAGATATAGTTTGTAATTATATACTGAAATTGAATAGTCTCATGTTATTCATATGGAGAAATATTACATACAGAAGAATCATTTCTGTCTACAATTAAAATTCATTACCTGTCTATGTTCTTAACCCTTCACCACACAATCCAGAATTATAACAACCTTCATGAAAAGTCTCTTGAAAACATTGTGGGGAAAAAAGGGAAAATGCTGGAACCAGCATTTTCTCCTTTTCCCACAATGTTTTGTAACCTTTCAAAGACAAATCACATCACTGGAGCCATATCTAATTCGTCATTTTGCAAGTTCTTTCAATCTACACAAATCTAAATTTTGTGGTTAATGAAGACATGTGTTATGAGTATTCAAATGGATTGTCTCATATGTGTCCCCATAACAGCGGTTTGGGTGAAAAAACAATGATTTCATCCAAAGTTAAACAGTCTCTAATCTGACCATCCAATATACCGCACCCGTGATTGAATTTTTTATCAGCTGGGAACAAAATCAGCAATGTCTCTGTTCACTGCAATGTTTTCTCATGCATTTATGTATTGAACCTGCATCCATTATTTTTTCGTACTTTACAGGGAGTGTGATGAAGGCCATGGAGATGAGTGCCTTTTAAAACTATGTAGAGAAAAGGAAAAGATGCTGATTACCAGCTTTTTCTCCCTTCTTTCTCCACATTCTTTCCTACCCTTTCAAAAACAAATTACCGTTCCATCATTTAACTCCTTACCAAACAACAAAATTTTGAACTCTACCAAATTCAAGGCATATACAGACGGCAATTTAAATGTACCTAAAATGATGATTTCTGTCCTTGATATTGTAGAAAACTTGTGGGAAAAGGAGAAAATGCTGGCTATCAGCATTTTCTCCTGTTCCCACAATGTTTTTAAAAGCCTTCTGATACAGGGTCATTAAAACACAGGGTTGTTTGGTAAAGGGTTAAGCAACTCTTTACCACACAATCCCAACTTTTAACGACCCTGAGAAAGAAGCCTTTTGAAAACATTGTAGGAAAAGGGTAACCAGCATTTTCACCTTTTCCCACAATATTTTCTACCCTTCTCAAAACAATTTTCAATTTTTGAGCCATATTTATTTTGTCATCTGCAAATGCTTTCAATTTGGACTGGTCTATAATTTTGTCGTTTGGTAAAGAGTTAACTTGTGGTGTGTATTTGGACCAGTTGAATACTTTTGTTGTCTGGTACAGAAGTATAAGCTCCTCTGTAAAATTCTGCCAACTGCAAGCTAAGAATAAATACATGTAAAAGGAACAGAATTCTCTCAAACTGGAATGTGTTGAATCGTCTGTATGAACATTACATAATGATACAAAACCTAGCTTAGTCCACTTTATTCTACATATTTCAAATTTTTATGCATCTATTTTCAATTTTTTTATCTATCTATCCCATTTTTCCTGCTTGTCTTTTCCCATCTTTTTTCCTTGCAACACAAACATCACACCAGCTTCCAATCCCGAAATTTTTTATTCCTTCCTCCCTTATGTGATGCAGCTGTCCTATTTCTTTTTATTGTATTTTTTATTCTTAACACTTTACAAAACAATCCCAAGTGTCAGTGACCTACAGGATGAATGTTTTGAAAGCATAATGAGAGAGAAAATGCTGGTGACCATCAGCTCTGCAAATGTATCTGAGTTATGCTCTGGTAAAAGGGGACTTAATGCATCTATGATGCATGATACCAAAAAAGTCCTCTGATAATCATTGGTCCATAAAATCTATTTTCTATGACAACCAAATGAATCATGAGATAGACTGGTACCTGGACATACTGAAAATTTACAAAAAATTAAAAAAGTTTTGACCCAGGTCAGCCTGCACAGACTGCACAGGCTTACCTGACTTGGAACTTTTTGCAGATGCATTAAGCCCCCTTTTCACAGAACATGGCTCATGTGGAAAAGGGATGAACTTTTGTGCAAATATATTCTCAATCAGTTGTCAAAACTCTCTTGGCAGTTCCTATGCTGTTTTGACCAAGATATATCTATGAAAATTTTTACAGAGTAGTACAATCGTAAGACTGCATAAATTATAAAGTATGATCTTCAGGATAAGTCTGATCTTGATCTACACTGGCTGAAAAAGCACCTTCCATTTCCCTAAGTATGCTTACAGTTATACTTAAATACGGTAAAAGCCTTGTAAGAATGTATTCAAACAATGAGGGGAATCCACTGTTGTCAGACTACTGAGCCCAATACTAGACTGATTGGTTTAAGAGAAATCACATCAAATTATAACCCCAAGGTCATAATTGGCCCTGCCCCAGGGGTCGCTAGTTTTACATTGACTCATACAGTGAAAACTGTAAAAACATCTTGTTCTAAACCATGAGGTATATAAAGTCATCTAGTGGACCTCTACCCAGAGTGTCAAAATTATAGCCCAGGGGCCAAAACTTTTCTTTAGGACCAGGTCACAAATTTTACCATGGGCTTATATAAAGGAAAAATAAAAAATATTCTTGTTTCAAACTGTTAGGTCTAGAGTAATATTTATTATATATTTGGTGTGTAGCATCATCTTGATAACCCTGCCAATGTTGTTCAAGTTTTAGTCCTGGGGTCAAAATCGGCCAGACCTAACTTTTGCATAGGTTACATAGGGAAATCTTGAAAGTGTTTCCTCACAAACCAAATGGCCAAAAGCTACTGTAACCTCAGAAGTAGACCTACCTTTGCAGTTCAAAGTTTAAGAATTGTTAGTGAGAATCGGCTAAATTTTTCTGGGCATTAAAAAAAGCCACATTTACTCACCTGACCTCTAAAAACTGATTAAGTTTTCATGGTAGCAACAAAGGTCTATTATGAGTCTCTTGTTAAGGACTGTCTGTCTTTGAAGGCCACTTTTTGTAGTTTCTCTTGTATGGTCTTAAAACCCTGATTTACCTGACATTCTATTAATTATTTCACCATTAGACTTAAACATTATGAGTAAAACAGTAAAAAATCAAGGTATTGTTGATTTTCTGTAGAACTTGGAAATTGTTTTAAAATCTGTATTCTATGAAATTGCTGTACACATACAATGACAATGAGGTGATCCTACATCTGAATACAAAGTTACAAAGAAATTCTTCTATGGAAGTGTATTTGATGTATATAGGAAACAAAATCAAATTTTGTGATAATTTGAGAGCAGAAAAGTTATTTTTGTATTTTTTGCTTGTTTGAATGTGCACAGGCATACTTTATTGTAATTTTCTCAATCAGATGTAACATCTTTTAATTCAAGAAGAGTTCACAGTGTCACCAGGACCTTTGTTTCTTTTGGACTATTTCAGCGCTATAGTAACTTAGACATCTTCACCACACGACAAAATTTTAATCTGGTTCAAATTGAAAGCATTTGCAGATGACATGCTAAATGTGGCAAAACTAAGAGGATGTGTCTGTGAAAGGTAAGAAAATATTGTGGGAAAAGAAGAAAATGCTGGTTACCACCATTTTTTTTCTTTTTTCCACAGCATTGTCAAAAGCCTTTCTATGTCAGGATCTGTAAAAGTCAGGATTGTGAGGTAATGAGTTACACTATGATGAACCATTAATTAATTCATATCCAGCACTACACAGCTCTGATGGATTTACTGAAAAATACTGGTATTTGGTAGCATAATGTTCAATGACTGTTCATGGCAGTCTTTTAAATACACTTTGATAAATGCAATAATTGCTAAAAAATGCAGCATGTCCACTTTTTGTGTGTTTTCCAGTCTTGGAATACATGATGTCTTTTTTGAAATTTATTAACTGATTAATTCTCCTGCAACAAACTTGAATCAGAGAACTTTGAAAACTTTCTTTTCTGCTATGTTAATCTACATGGAGGGGTTAAACTCACGATGAGAATATGGAAAGACTGCAAAAATGAAAGACATGATGAGGAAAACTTTATCATTTTCTTTAAATGTTTTAAAAATGGTTTCCTGCAATACATCTACAGATTGACGTGTGCTAAGATCAGTTCTTCAGAAAATAAAAATCTATTACTAAACAGACACAACTTTTTATCTGGATGCCAGACAGCTTCCAAAACCATGCACTGAAAAGGAGCAAATTTTTTACATGCAATTTTCTGTTTTATATGGTTTTCATTTAACATAAGCAAAAGATCATTCTCTTGAGACATTTCTCTTTGTTTCTCTCTGTTTCTTATGCAGTACTGGTAACTATACATGTCATTACAGATCCCAAAAACATATGGGTAAATTTAGCATGACATATTGAGATCATCCTTATTTTTTCCAATTGCCTTGTGTCACTTTTCAGCACATTTCAACTTATTTTGATCTTTCTTCATGAAACATAAGTAAAACCTTGCCAAGACTTTTTGTTATATCTATAAACATACTTTTGTAGTTAAAAGCATTATATAAAGATGTCATTCCAACAGAAATTCTGCTCAAAAGTCATGGTCTATATTATAGTTATGGGTTGAAGGTTACTTAAGTCACACCTTGTTCTAGACATTCTGTCATTGGGATGCCTATTTCAGAGAAAGGCCTTATCTTTTCAGAAATTCATTACATTACCCAATGAATACCACTGTTTCATGAACAGCTTCAGCTCACTTGTTTATCATCTTTAGCAGCCAGTCAATTACATGAAGTTTCAGGTGTATTTTGAATAATTCATTGACAAGGACAAGATGTAAACAGTATCTTTTCTGACTTTTATTCAGTTGGCGCAGGTATTTTTGGAAACATTGTATGTAACACAGAAACTGCCAAAGGGATCATCTCTGTGTTGGCAATGGGGTTTCCAATATCTCTGCAGATATGTGTCTTGTAGCATCAGTTTCCTTTTTCTAGTCAAAAGTTCATGTATAGAAATTATGGAAATGAATGAAATTGGATTATCCGTGCTCAAAACTATGCTATACCATTCTTTTTTTTCTGTTGTGTTGCTGTGTCTAGGAAGAACAGGACGTAAGTGAAACATCATGTGACATTTATCTGGTGTTTCATTGGTGTTGTTGAATGTTTGTTACTTTTCTTTTTCACTGAAATAAATTTTTGAAAACAATCTTTATTTACTATTTATAAGATATTTTGGTGAATGATTAACCTTATAATACCTAACTTATACTATTAATTACTTAAGCAGGGTTGATCTTAGATCATTATTTGTACTATTCTTCATGCAAACATATATTTACTTGAATTTGCTGTGGGAAAAGACAGTTGTTTGACAAACAACTTTTTCAATTTAAACTTTCTAAATCTTTTGCAGTTTTAACCTCTAACAAGTGCTTTTCAGTCATCTTTCTTATTTTCTTCTGTATAATTTTATTGTCTTATATGTAAATAAGTTATTCAGACAGTTTTAAAATGTTACAATGTGTTTATTTAGTTGGTCATTGTTAGAATTATTTAGTTAATCATGTACTAGTAGTTATGTATTGACAGGTTACATAGAAAGATTCACAACTGGATTAATTTCACTTTTCTTTTTTTCCCACTTTTTTATCTGTTTTACATAGAACAATGGTATGCACATGTACAACAGCAAACTTATTAGATTACAAACAATATAGAAGTTGATGAAAATGAGCAATATCTGTATTGCCTTATCTGTTCATTATAGGTCAGATTATTGGCTAAGTAAATACCTTAATGCTTAACCTGCTAAATAACTAAAATGAAACTTCCAACCCATTAGTGAAAAAAACCCAAATAATGCCATTTCAAACTTATCTTTTTTTGGGAAAAATTGTCTCCTTATCGGACAGTGTAGATCCAAGATCAGACTGCACATTTTGTGCAGTCTGATCTTGATCTACACTGTCCGCAAAAGACCCTTTAGTCGTGCTTAGCAGCCTAAGAGTTAATCCTTAGCGTGATGAATAAGCGTATTGGACCATTTCATCTCAGAAATACGACTCAAACAATTGCAATTTCATGGTTACTTTTGTCTACAGTGTTACAGGAAAGCAGACAGTGTAGATCAAAGATCAGGTTGCACGTTTTGTGAAGCCAGATCTTTATCTACGCTGGCTGCAAAGGCAACTTTAGTAGTGAAAGGCGCTTTTGGGGTTAATATGGAAATATAAATCGAAAAGAATATGGCCAGTCACATTTAAACCATCACTTATGTATTAGATATGGATAAACCTAGATTTTTTCTACATGTAGCAATCTGTTTCATTGCTTCATTGGAAGAATTTGCATGCAAAAAGAGAGTAGCTATTCTGATTGCTCACTTAAGCAATCAAAACAACTGCTGTACTAATTACAGAACTATTTCAATCTCATTTGCTTATGCTAATAAGCATGATAAATAGACATACTTATTATGTTTATGGATAGTAAAATTAGTCAAGATGTACTGCTAGATCTACCTGTACATTACATTTGTTTTCTGACATATTTCAACTCTTTACCTGAAATGGCAAAACTTTAGACTTGTCCAAATATGAATTATTTGCAGAAAACAAATTAAATGCTGCTCAAATGATGGGATCTGAGTCTGGTTACCGGCATTTTCGCCTTTTCCCACAATGTTTTCAAAAGCCCTTTTCTTCATGGCGGTCAAAATACAGAATTGTTTGGTAAAGGTTTAAGTGATCTTTAATTTTTCAACGGTTTTCTCCAAATGAGAAAATCTGTCAAAAGTGAAGATACTGAATGTCATCCCTTCGTTTGTGCTGGATTTGATTTGACAAGGTTTCATTGTTTTTACCTTTATAGGCTATGTTCATTTTTTAAGTCCTTTGATTAAAGCCCTGCATCTGAAATGGACTTTTTCAGGCAGAAAAAGATGCATTTACATTCAGATATCAAGCGTTCCTTTTGTTCACTGTGCTTTACAAAACAGTGGATAAAACATACAAGATAGTGCTTCAGAGCTCCAGACAGAGGGAGTGATTTTGATTTCAAAATTGAAAATATTAATTACTCTCCACTAAACCGTATGTTATTGGTACTCATAAGAATTGTCCCATCGAGACAATTCTAATGAGTATCCATAACATAGGGTTTCAAAGAGAAATAATGGATTTAGGATACCATCACTCCCTCTTATCTGGAGCTCTGATGCTTGACAAACTATATATGTCTACATTGTCTGTAAAAGTAACTTTATCACTCATGGCATTTAAGTGATTAATCATTATGTTTTATCATGAAAATCATCATTTCCTATTATGTACTATTTTATCACATAGCCTCCCTTGTTTTCAATGTAATATACCCATTAGGAATTTTCTTATCTCATACACGTTTCATATCACAATTGTGTAACGTCATTTTTTACGCCATTTTGTATGTATTTCATAGAAGTGAATGGGTATTATGGATAGTACCGCATGTGCATCTAGAGATGGTTTTGCATCTTCTTATCTATGATTTGTGAAATATCGTTATGTGGTAAAAAGAATCTGACATTCGTTTGCATATGAGATCAAAATTTTATTAAACTCGTCAAGAAAAAATGTTATTAAGCTCGCAAAAAGCTTGCTTAATAACATTTTCCCTAGACTCATTTAATAAAATTTTATCCCAACGCCAACTCATGTCAGATCCTACATATATTTATGTCTAACCAAAGTATTGCACATTTTCTGTTTTTATTCATTACCATTTCTTGACAACACATTTCAGGCTTTTAGATTAAGAAAACAAAAGGTAACAACATTACATGCTAACAAATAAAGGATATCTCATCACATAGTTCTGTTTATTGTGTTTATCACTCATTTAGATGCTAGATTAACATAAGTATATTTGGATTTATAATAGCTTAACACATTCTATTTGAGCCATGCTCTGACAAAAAGGGGTTTAATGCATTCCTTGACAGCATTATACCAAGCAAGTCATCACATAATTATGGATACATAAATTTTTTTTTTTCTAACAACTGACTGAAACACAAGGTAAAATGGTCCTTAGTCATTTAGAAAATTGATCAACAGCAAAAAGTATTGACCCACACCAGCCTGCACAGTCTGTGCAGGCTGGCGTGGGTCAATACTTTTTGCAGATGCATTAAACCCCTTTTTCACTCAGCATGGCCCTTTTATTATTGTTCTTGAAAATCTATCTTCAGTGCACTGTTTATTTCTTCAATTATAGAAAAAATATGTGTGATAGAACTTTCCTTCTCAATACCTCTGAATACCAAATATATGTACCAATACCAAATACCTCTGAATTACTTTCTGTGTTTTCTTCACAGTTTTGCTTGAAAAAGCTGCCAATATCCAGAGCTTCTACTGTCTTCCCTTTTCCCTCTTTACCAAATAACAAAACTTTAAACTTGTCCAAATTGAAAACATTTGCAGACAACAAATTGAATGTTATTCAAATGATTGAATTTTTCTCTGAAAAGGTAGAAAACGCTTTGATTAAAAATAGTTGCAAGAAGATAGCTTTTCAAGATTTAAATCATTACTGTACCTAAAACAAAAAATAACTTTCTAAGTTCCTGCAGATGACATCACTGGAAAAGGTAAAAGGAGCTGTTGCTTGCAATAGGCAAATTCATCAATTTTCAACCATGTTTTTGAAAAACTTGAAAAACATAAAAAAGCTCTCCTTATTGTTCTGTTTGGTACTTGTAGTTTTTGGTGGCATGAGAAATAGCCTATACAGTAATGGTTTACAATATTATGATGTAACTGTTCCATATCTGTTAAATTATGTAAATGTTTACTCCAACTTATGGGCAATAACGGTATTTTCAATGTAAATTCAGCTTTGAATGAAGACATAATGAACATTTGTCTTTGTTATTGTTACTTTCTCTTCTTCCGACATAATTATTTTTTAAGTTCCTATGAAGACTTTACAAGTTATTTTTATTCTGTCATTGTTGTTTTTTTTGCCAGTTAGAAATTTTGTGACTTGGTAAACATCTTCAGTTTTGATTTTTTTTATGGAAAATAAAAAGGAAATCTGAAAACTTAAAGGACTCACAAATCTTAATGATGCAAACTCATGGTATGATTTCCTTGAAAACAAAACATGCATGTACTGGTCCTTCAAGAATGTCATATTGGAGTAAATATTTATCAGTTAACACCCATGAAAGGATAAGCTACATTGTATTACATGTATTAGATTCTGGTATTACTCTGCTATAGGGACATGATTCAGTTAGGTGATACAATCTTCAAAAAGAAACATTGCTAACATTGAACAGAATCAACATCTTTCAATATTTTGTACATCTTCAACATTTTTCTCTGGCTATTCTGTTTTCTTTGACAGAAAGCACATAATCTCCGTACAGTAGGTCTGATGAGGGCATCTTTGATTGAACCTTCTCAAAATTCTGGGTTCCAAATATTGCTGCTTGTAACTCAGCAATTTGAAGAATTTTGTTTCAAAAGTTATCTTGCTTATTTTTTTATTATGTTAATATTAGCTATAACTTCCGATGTAACGTAATGGCAAAAATTATAAAAATTTGGCTCCCAATCACAATATAGCATATTTCTGACAGTCTAATCTCATTTTCCAAGAATTGAAAGCTAGATTTTGACTAGCTAACAGAGAGTCCACCTAACTGTGACCCTTTATGTGCTATCCTCAGATCTACATATAGAGGGAAGATGATATGAAAGAGACTGAAAAAATGTTGATGATACCATAAGATTAGAAATGTACATGGCAATACATGTATGTATTTCGTAATAAAGGTGTAAAGCGTTGTTCAGTCCAGGTCAGTAAAGACAAGTATTTGACAAAGATGTCTAACTGATTTAACTCTGTACAAAACGACAAAATTTTAGACTGGTCAAAATTAAAAGCACTTGCAGACGACAAAATAAACATAACTGAAAAATTGAAATTGGTTTCCAGCAGGGTAGAAAAAACATTGTGGGAAAAGGAGAAAATGCTGGTTACCAGCATTTTCTCCTTTTCCCACAATGTTTTCAAAAGGCTTCCATCTCGGGGTGGTAAAAAACCAGGTATTGTTTGGTAAAGGGTTAAGTCCAAGTGATATGCAGGAAAAAATATTTAAAGGAAAGTAAAGACTTTTCTATGTGATGTCAGAAAAGGACATGTAGCTTGCTAAAAGGTATTGCTCTTCTTCTAACAAAGCTTTCAAAAGCTATGTACCATAGCAGAGTTGTTACGGACACATTGTTTTGTAATAAGTTAATGTATTTAAACCATGCTCTGTGAAAAGGGGGTTTAAATCTTTACCAAATGACAAAATTTTAGACTGATCCAAATTGAAAGCACTTGCAGACGACAAAATAAAAGTGACTGAAAATTTGAAATTTGTTTTGTGAAGGGTAGAAAACATTGTGGGAAAAGGAGAAAATGCTGGTTACCAGCATTTTCTCCTTTTCCCACAATGTTTTCAAAAGGCTTTTTTCTCAGGGTCGTTAAAAGTTGGGATTGTGTGGTAAAGAGTTAATGCATCTGCAAACAGTATCAACCCATGTCCGCCTGCGCAGTCTGCGCAGGCTGACCTGGACCGAAACTTTTCACTATTTGTCAATTTCCTGTATGTCAAAGGACCAGTCTACCTCATGATTAAGTCATTTTTTTTTTTAAGAAAATGTCTATTATGGATCCATATATGTATGATGACTTGCCTGGTATCATGTATCATGGATATGCACTAAGCCTTCTTTTGCCAGAGCATGGCTCACTTGTTAAATGAACTAATGAGTTTAAAGTTGTTTTTTAAAGTTTTCACTTTGTTAAAATAACTGCTGGGTGGAGGTTGTGTTCACCAAAGTTTTTTGTAATCCTTTCCCAAGACAGCAAAGTTGTAGCCTTGTCCAAACTGTAAACATTGTTGGAATGACAAATTGATGGCTAAAATTATGAGATTTGTCCGTAAAAGGATAGAAGAGATTGTGGAAAAAGGAGAAAATGCTGGTTACCAGCATTTTCTCCTTTTCCCACAATGTTTTCGAAAGCATTTTCTTTCAGATTTGTTTAAATGTGGTATTTTTTTGTAAAGAGTCTAAATCCATTTTCTCATTGATCCATTTGATACATGTAGAGTTGATACCATTTTGCCAAATTTGAATTGCTTCACAAATCACAAAATTATATGTCCTTTCTATAAATCTATTTCATAACTAACCTGTCCATAAAAATTCATTTTAACAGTTAGAGAAAGTCCTTCTTGACTTTCTCCTTTAAAATTGAAGTTTTTGACGATTCAATTGAAGTCTTATTCGGAAGAGTTTCATCTATAATCATATGTGTTAATGTTACAGAAGATTCGGTAGATTTATAAAATGACAGTGAAAGATAATGAGACACTTTTTAGAATTAACAGCTTCAAATTTTCTTCTAGACATCCAGATAATGAAATAAAATTTGCAGAACTTTAACAAATAAGACCAAATTTTTGCATTGTCAAAGCTGCTTTGGTCACAACATCTTGCAAATAATCAGACATTGTTCCATAATCTATGTGTAGTGCAGACTAAGCTTGGTCAGAAGTGACCATAAAGGCAATAATTCCTGTAAAAAGCTGTATAAAGTTAAATTTAGGAATGATATATGACCCAAAATTAATGTTGCTAGAAGGTCAAGATTTACATGTGTAATGACACATTTTTTTTCTGTATTCAGGTTTTTCAAAAACTTTTATGTAGAGTCTGTCAGTTATCATAATTTTCTTGATAGTTTCAACTTGCATGAATTTCACATTTCCTAAGCCTCTTCTCACCATGTTAATGAAGATTCCATAGATTTATAGAATGACAATGAAAGATGACATACTTTTTAGAATTAACAGCTTCAAATGTTCCCTTAGACAACCAAATAATGAAATAGAAATTTGCAGTTAACAAATAAGATCAAATTGTTACACCGACAAAGCTCATATGGTCAAAACATCTCACATGTAATCTGACAGTTTAGTTCCAAAATCTCGTGCAGACTTAAGCCTGATCTAAAGTGTCCAAAAAAGCAATAATACTTGTAAAAGGCTGCATAAAAGTTAAAGTTAGGAATGATATAAGACCCAAAATTAACATTGCTAGAAGGTCAAGATGTATATAAATTATGACCATTCTTTTTCTGTATTCAGGTCCTCCAAAACTTTTTTGTAGATACTGTCAGTTATCTTAGTTTTCTTGATAGTTGCACCATGCATGAATTTCACATTTCTCAAGCCTCTTCTCACCATGTTTAGCTATCCTATGGCCCTCAAGTTACATGGGCGTTAGCTGCTAAACAAGTTTCTGTTAAATGCAATGAAAATTGAAAACAGTGTTGCCAAAGGATAAGCATCTGTATCTTTTTCACATTTAGTAATATTCCTGTATCAAACCTGAATTCATTTTTATTACCCATCCATTGTCATGTATTTTACAAGGGTATTTTAGATGTCAACTGCAAATTTGTTTAAAGAAGTAAAATATTGAAATCACTTCCTCAATATTTTTGGTAAGTTGTTACTATACTAATCCAAAGAGTGTAAATTGAAGTCAGTTTAATTAGATTTTGAGAATCGATTTGTTGGGCTTAACTTTGCTTATAGATTACTTGTTTTATTCCAGGTTTTATACAGAAATGAACTGAACTGACATTTATTTTTTGACATATACAAGTTGTGCATTGTCACAGCACATATACAGATAATGAATTTAGTTACGTGAACATAAACCTGAAAGTACACAAAAGAAAAAAATAGAAAAAACAAAGAAAACACACAAAAAAAACCCATAGCGAAGATGCGAGTGGCAATAACAGATGTACATGTTAGTAAAGTTTCAGACCTGCTTCGTAATCGGATCATTTGACAGGAATATCAAAAACTGAGAATGGATGAACAAGATAATGATAAAGTAATAGTTTGCAGGATAATATTTAAGATGCTATTTCTAAGAGTAAATGCTTCCTTAATGAATTTACAAAGATTAATGATTTCAATTTTATCTCTTGAGCATAAAAGACTATGATATTTGAATACAGATGGATGTAAGTAATAGCTAGATTTGATATACTTTTTTCTCAATGCAATAAAACTTTTACAAACACAAAATGAAATAATATTCATCTTCTATATCATTTTCCCCTCAACATTGGCAATAGCGAAGCTGGCGTGGTATAGAGTTTATACAGCAAATATTACAACCTCAGTGCTGATTAAAAGAAATAGACATTTCTAACAAATGTAAAAAAAAACATTAACAGACAAAGCAATTTGAAGACTGTTTTTGATCAAAATATCACAGCTATGAAATCTTGATCTACAGTCAGTAAATATGACAGAAGTTGTACCCAGTTCTTTACGGGTTATGATATGATTTCCTCATATTCTTTCTGTTCACAGAAAATTAAGTGTTTACTTTCTTTCATTGCCACTAATTTAGTATGATACATTATGATATATAAGCATACAGTGGTATTGAATCTGGTGAAACTATTCATTAATCATTCTCAAACTAACATTCAAATGTCTATTATTTTTTTATATGCGTTTGAAGGTGTTTTAACCCTTTAACAAACAATCCCTGGTTTTTACGACCCTGAGATAGAAGCCTTTTGAAAACATTGTGGGAAAAGGAGAAAATGCTGGTAACCAGCATTTTCTCCTTTTCCCACAGTGTTTTTTTACCCTGCTGGAAACAAATTTCAATTTTGAGCTACGTTTATTTTGTCATCTGCAAGTGCTTTCAGTTTGGACCAGTCTAAAATTTTGTTGTTTGGTAAAGAGTTAAGCACTCTTCATTTTCTATGTTCAACAACATGATTGAGCCATGCTTTGGCAAAAGTGCCTTTATACGTCTCTGTGATCCATTATACCAAGCGAGTTATCACGGAGTGATCATGGATCCACAAAACCCATTTTGTCTTACAAGCAACTGAATCAGGAGATAAACTGGTCCTTTGATATGCAGAAAATTGACCAATAGCAAAAAGTTTCAGTCCAGGTCAACCTCAGGGTTGATAGTTTCTGCAGATCAATTAAACCCCTTTTACACAGAGCATGGCTCATATTTGTATATTTGTTTAATACTATTTATCTATGATATGATATGCTAGAACATCTTATTGCCAGTACATATAATCATACCACTTGTAGACTTTTCTGGGCAGTTATTCTTAAAATAAGTAATTCTGTCATATTTCCGTATCACTTGTTTTCATTGAAATACTTCTTTTATCCTTTTATCAAGCACATGTCGAGTTTTAATGACCCAAAAGGAAGTTGAGGGGAGATAGCAAGCATTTTCTCCTTTTATAATATCTTCTACATTTTCAAAAACAATATTCATCAATTAATTTGTTGTTTGTGAAATTCAATGGTCTCTTGATAGGGAAAAAGTCTGAAATATCATCTTGTCTAATAGAAGGATATTTGACCAGTTATGACTTATTTTCAGATTTTACTATAAGATCATAGTTTTGTTTATTCACCGATTTTATTAGATAAATATTTCTGTTGCATTTCTTTTCATTCAAACTAACATTACTTTAGTGTTGCAGTATTTCATTCTTTTAACAAGGCAGTGATTAAAGATTAACAAAAACTCTCATTCAGTACACCATCTTGGGTCATTTAAAAACAAAAATCGATACAGACATCCATAATTGTTTTTATCTGCTTTTATCTAGTGCTCCCAAAAATTACAAAAATAAATTTAATAATATCATGTTCTTTTTTTCTACAACTTTTTTACAGTAAAGAAATTACCGCTGATCAAATGTTTTATACCCTAATCAGTTGTTGAGATAAAAGTTTAGGGTGTAATGAGTGCATTTTCTTAACTTGTTTTTGCTTTGTCTCTGATCAAAGCAAGTTATAAACTAATTGCTGCACATAGAGAACCAAGAATGAACTCGTTCATATCAAGTGTGTTCATTTATCATGATTACCTCAAGCAATATCACATTTTTGTCTGCAATAATCACTTCGACAAAATGTAGAAATTACTCACAGGCGAATATGTGAAATTAATTAATTTCTCAGTACGCTTTCTCAACCATTGCTATTTTCTGTTTATTTTCTTACCCACTTTTCAGCAAGTTTCCTTCATTCAAAAGAGTGACTTTCAAATAAAAGTGAATGTCTTGATAATTAGTGAGTATTTTTTGTGTTTCATTGTTCATGGAACTTTGCATGTAATGTTATAAATTTAGGATTTTTTTTTATATTTTTGCGTATATGATAATATTATTCATCTAGGATTTATTTTTTTCATATTTTGCTCTTACATGTATGCAAAAATCATTTCAGGAGAGAGAAAAAGAAGCTAGAAACAAAAAGAAGAAAAGAAAGAAGAAGAAGAAGGAAAAAGAAGCAAAGGATCTAGTTGCAGGTAGGATTTTCTAGATAATTATATTTCCTCTCTTTATCAAACGACAAAATGTTATACTCATCCAAATTGAAAGCAGTTGGTAGGATAGAAAACATTTTTGGAAAAGGAGAAAATGCTGGTTACCAACATTTTCTCCATTTTCCACAATGTTTTCAAAAGCTCTCTTCTTCAGGGATGTTAAAACCTGGGACTGTGTGGCAAAGGGTTAAAGGATAATCCGGTGCAGACGTCTTTTTTTATCCTGCAGCTGATCAGTTAAATGCTTAACCCTTTACCAGATAATCTCAAGTTTTAATGACCCAAACAGAGAAGTCTTTGGATAACATTGTGGAAAAAGGAAAATATGCTGATAACCAGCATTTTCTCCTTTCCCCAAAATGTTTTCTACTCTTTTAAACGCAAATCTCATTATTTGGTCCACTTTTGATTTGTCATCTGCAAATGCTTCAATTTGGACCAGTCTACAAATTGTCATTTGGTAAAGAATTAACTATTTCCTCACAACAAAATTTAAAACCATATCGAAAGAATTTGCAAACTACTAGTAAAGTGCAGCTCAAACAATGTGATTTTTGTTTCTAAGGATAAAAAACATTTTGGGAGATAGAGAAAATACAGATGAGGGTCTCTATTTCGTCCAAATTTCTGTGTTTTTATCCAGATTTTTAGTTACGATTCTTTTAATCTATGATGGCATATTAATAAGAGTAATAAGAATGAACCAACACCGATTTATTTTTATTTATACCAAGTAAAGTTAGAATATTTCAATGATATTGTCTTTAACTCTTTACCAAACAACAAAATCTTAGACTGGTCCAAATTAAAAGCATTTGCATACGACAAAATTAACGTGACTCAAAAATTGAAACTTGACTTTGGAAGAGTCGAAAACATTGTTGGAAAAGGAGAAAATGCTGGTTACAAGCATTTTCTCCTTTTCCCACAGTGTTTTCAGAAGGCTTCTTCCTCGGGGTCTTTAAAACCAGGGATTGTTGGGTAAAGGGTTAAAAGATAGTATACTAGTACATTGTATTGCTATTGCATTAAAATCTTTAATCATGCATGTGTTCATTATGACAAATACAAGGTTCACTTCAAACAGGTACAACAGAGGCAGTGAAAGCAGTAGTTGAGATATCTTTCCCACATAAAAATGCCACAAAGATAGCTGGAAAGTCAACAACAAGGCCTCTTGGTAATACTGGACCACCAGGGGCAAAAGACGAAAAAACACGGCCCCACATCCAACGAAAACCCATGGTGAAAATGCCAAGCAAGGACAGTGGAACGGGCAACTCTGTGGAAAGTTCACGCTCCAATGGTAGCAAAGAAGGTGACTATCCAGAAGATGGGAGCTATGGGAGTACAGTGGAGATTTTAAAGAAAAAGCCACTGCTGAAACAACCAAGTTCAGGAATTGTAAGTATAGTAGAAGGTAGTCTTGATTGCTCTTGCTGAATTTTGAAAGTAGTCTTAACTCTTTCCATACCATAGATGACACCAGAAACTTTTGTGGACAGTGTAGATCAAGATCAGATTTGATATCGCGCGAGACCGAAGGTTGAGCGTGATGTCAAAATTTTCTTATGCAGCAAGAAGCAAATACAAGCACCAGGAAAGTTACTACATCATAATATTCCCTTTATTATATACCTATAACTTTCAACGACAACATTTTGCAAATATTGAACAGCAAACAAAAAGAGAGAATTAATAGCGTGGATGGTAGTAACTCTGTTTTCATGAATGGCAGATTAATATTACAGCGTAACATTTTGACTAATCAAATCACAAATCAATGCATGCTTAGTCCGTGCGTGAGATGCATCATCATACCATATTTGGGATCGTATTTCAGTGTGTTGATACACATTTTTTTTCTGCCATGTGTGTTATACCAACCAATTCAACACATGTAACGGTATTTGATCTGGAAAATTTACTGGTATTAAATAAATGAAATGAAGTGATTGATGTCAGTAGAAAAAAAAACAGATTGCAAATTCAAGGCCAGAATAGCTCCTGATACATCTGACACTGTAGATATAGGATCTAAGTCGGTATTCACCAACCATTCTTAGAACTTTTTTTTATTTTATTGTCAAAAACTTTATAAGTTTCAAAGTAACACAACTTCTGATTGGCTGACTCAAATCATTTAGCCAGTCAAAAGACGCATAACAGGTACTTTCTAAATATAGAGTTTAGACTTAGAATGGAAATTAGAATGGATGGTAAAATGGACCAAAATGGTATTATGTTAGCTGTTTTATCTTTTTTAACTCTATACTAAATAACAAAAGATAAGACTTGTCCACTTTAAACACCTTTTGCTGACAACAAGCTCAATGATGGCTCAAATGATGGAAGTTTTCTTTGAAAAGTTAGAAAACATTGTGAGGAAAGGAGAAAATGCTGGTTAGCTTTATTCTCTCCTTTTCCTACAATGTTTTCAAAATCTTTCTTGAAGGCTTCAGGGTCAGTAAAATTGTTTGGTAATGGTTCAAGAGTTCGACAAAAGCGCCAAAAGTTGCCTATAGCGTACTTTAACCCTTTACCACACTACCCTGTTTTAACGGCCCACAGGAAGGAAGGCGTTTGAAAACATAGTGGGAAAAGGAGAAAATGCTGGTTACCAGCATTTTCTCCTTTTCCCACTATGTTTTCTGCTCTTTCAAATAAAAATACTATCATCTGTGCCATTTTTAAGTTATTGTCTGCTAATGCTTTCAATTAAGACCCGTCTAAATTGTTGATGTGTAGTGAAGGGTTAAGTCCATCAGCCAATCTCCATCCCATTTGGCACGCTTTGCAAAAACAATAATTTCTATCCTTCTGTTTCGTAGATATTTTGTAGATGTAGTCTTGCGTAGAGTGCACTGGTCACCACTTTAGACATAGCTAGGCACAGAATTTACTAGTCTATATGTAGATTAGGGGTTTGAGCTCATTACCAATTCTAAATACCAAATCCAGATTTCGAATACCTTTTAACCAGAATAAATCCAACAAATGTTTATCCCAGAAATACAACCCAAATAATTCCAATTTCAATGTTGCTTTTATATACAGTGTATCAGCAAAGCAGACAACGTAGATCAAAGATCAGGCTGCATGTTTTGCGCAGCCTGATCTTAATCTACACTGGCCGCAAAGGTTATTATTATAGTGAATAGCACTTTAAGTGTTAACTGCTTTCTGTTCATTCATTTGTGTGTATTTGTAAAGAATGATTCAAGTCTCTGATTAGGTTGTTCAGTTAATGAAAAAAACTTTTGTGCATCAACAATATTTTGATAAAAATATACAGTACTAGAAATTAGCATTGTGACACTAAAGAAAGAACGACAAATGCACAAGATACTTAGTAATTCAACAGAAAACAAGTTAAAAAGGGAAAGAGTAATACATGTACATGTAACAAATAAATAAGATAAGTTGAGGATGTGACCATCTTGTTCTTTTTGCTGTCTTTATTTTTTTTCTTTCTTCATGTTTTTCTTTTCCTGCCTTTTCAAGATAAACAATGTAAGTATCTGTATCAGTGTGGTCCATTGTTGTAACTCATTACTTCCTAATAATGATGGATTGGTAATATTAAAATTTAAAACTGGAATTCATGGAAAAACAATTATGGCAAAAAGAAAAAATGCTTGTCAAAAGCAGTGATGTAACAGTGCTATGCTGCAGGGTAGAACAAGTTTATCCGCTTAAGGTGATGGGTTTATTCTAGGTACAGTAACTCCGTCTCAGTGTTTTTTTTAATCCTTTACCACACAGTCACCACTTTTAATGACTCTGAGAATGAAGCCTTTTTTAAAACATTGTGGGAAAAAGGGAAAATGCAGGTAACCAGCATTTTCTTGCTCTCTTACAGTGCTTTCTATCCTTTTCAGTACAGCTTTCAGTTTCTGAGTCATATTCATTTTGTCGTCTGCACATACTTTCAGTTTGGACTTATCTAAAATTTCCTCATTTTGTAAAGGACTTTTCCAAAGCGTTTGCAGACAAAAATATTAGAGTCACTTAAAAATTGAAAGTTATTTTTGAAAGCGTAGAAAATATTGTGGGAAAAGGAGAAAATGCTGGTTACCAGCATTTTCTCCTTGTCCCACAATGTTTTCAAAGGGCTTATTCTTTAGGGTCATGAAAACTCAGGATTGTGTGATAAAGGGCTAAATGATACCTTAGTTGTAGCCACAACATGCAACAGATAGCTCGAGGTTCTTTTCATTGTAGTTGGTATTAGGGATAGAAAATGGACAGAAAAAAAACAGATTGCTTACTACATTTTCTTTCTAAATTTATGTTTGACCCGAAACAATTTCAGTTCTTTGGGTACACAAATGGTTTTAAGAAAAGGGAAATAACTGTGGTAAGATTCTCTGCAATAGTTCTATCGCTCCATGGATCATTTCACCCATTTGTACTCAGATTAGACTTTTAATGTCCTTAATGTTAGGCAGCATTTGAAAACATTGAGTGAAGAGGAGCAGTTTTGTGTCACAAACAACTGCTCCTGTTCCTTTGTGGTTTTCCTTGCAATTCTAGACTTTCATTTTGTTTAAACCTTTACCAGACGACAAAATTTTAGCCTTGTCCAAACTGAAAGCTAAAGCAGACAACAATTTCAGTGTGGCTGAAATGGTGCAATTTCTCTTTGATAGGGTAGAAAACATTGTAAGAAAAGAAGAAAATGCTGGTTACCAGCATTTTCTCCTTTTCTCACAATGTTTTCAAAAGGCTTCTTTCCCAGAGTGGTTAAAAGTCGGAATTGTGCAGTAAAAGGTTAAAAGGTGTGTCCTTGTGTCACCTAATTATGCCTGTTTCTGATTGGTCCGTCAGTAGACTGTTCAGTACAGAGTTGCAGTGTCTGTTCTAGAAACTGAGAATGACAGGAAGGGGATTTTCGCTCATTACATGTCAAAAACAGGGGGGATTTTCAAAAAATAGCTTGAATCACACAATCGCACGTCCTAGAATAGACACTGCTGGGGTTTGAGGGTAAAAGTCAGCACTGCCTCAAATGGGTGAATTGTTCCGTGGAGCAAAGTACTGAAATTCTCATTGGTATATGGGCTTCTGGATTCTCTTTTGAAACTTTTCCCTGTGTCTTAGTTCATTTTTTTGGTCAAATTCAAAATACCTGAAGGAGTGGCTTTGTCTTGTATATATTTTTGGTCTATAATGAGCTGCCTATCATTAGAGGAAGCTTTCTTAAAACTATGATTAATAAATAATAATTTTTTTCTGCATGCAGTTTGAAATGTGGTATCAAAAAACAAAGACTTCAAAATTTTGTTATCATGAGGTTATAATGATGAAGTAATAAATGTGATGAAATATATGAACTCATGTTCATGATATGCCAAATCAAATTTTAGGGAACCAGTGATAAAACAGCCTACAAAGCTCGCTACCTTTCTCCTGAAATGGTGAGACTGCTTCACTATCCTTCTACTCCTATTTGTCTCTGACGTCTTGTTCTCATCCTTGTAAAATCTGTATCACAGTCCACTGGTCGGTATAAAATCTGCACTAGATATTAACATTTTGTATGCAAATCATTTCTCCACATATTGACAACGATTTTTCACCAAAAACTGACAAGGTTACATTTCATGGGTTTATCAGTCTATATTTGACAATTGAAGGAGAAGGGAAAAAGGCAATAGCATATTAACATGTAATAGTTATAAAATTCACTGACAAATGCAACACATCCACAGAATAATTGTCAATCACTAATATTCCTTTAATGAAAAGCAGGATTTACAATTGCAAATAATGATTCTGAGCAATATTTTTTTTTTTATTTAATTCACATTTCTTTTGTTGAAACTTGCCATTATTCTACCACCAAGTTTTGTAGTAGGCTATCAAACCTTTGAGAGATGCAGAGACTCGAATGGAATGAGTCGTTCTAGCACAGCCTGATTCCATAGGGGCATTTTTACTCTTTATCAGACTTCAAAACTTCAGACTTGTCCAAATTGAGAGCATTTGCAGACAACAATTGAAAGGTGACTCAAGAAATATGTCTTTGAAAGGGTAGAAAACATTGCAGGATAAGAAGAAAATGCTGGTTACCAGCATTTTCTTCTTTTCCCACAATGTTTTTGAAAGCTTTTTTTCTCAGGGTTGTTAAAACTCAAGATTGTGTTATAAACTGTTAAGTCTGATTTATTTCCATAACAATCTGATGTTTACTTATTTGCAGTGCTCAGATTTTGAAGACACTGTTGGAAAAAGGGCAGCTGCTTGTTTCAAGCACTTGCTCTTTTTCCAAGACTGTGTTCCATAACATTTCACCTGAATATTTTCCTTTTGTTCAGATTTTTTTCTGTTGTATCATTTTAAAAGTTTTTTATGTGTCTGAAAAAATAACCTGTACAATAATGATCAGATCGCAGGAATTTGTGACAAATTATCTTGATTATATAGCAACTTTTCTAAATAGCTGAATAACGGACCACAGTTCCAAGTTCCTGTGCATTATAAGGACTTGCCTTGACAAAATGATTTAACTCAAGAACACTAAGTCATCGAATTAACTCTTTACTCTGGGTTTCAATGACCCCAAGGAAAAAGACTTTTGAAAACATTGTTAGAAAAGAAGAAAATGCTGGTAACCAGCATTTTCTCCTTTTCTCACAATCTTTTCCACCCTTTTGAAGGAAAATACCTTAATTTGTGCAGCATTTTGTTTGTTGTCCTGCACATGTTTTCTATTTTGACAAGTCTAAAATTTGTCATTTGGTAAAGAGTTAGTAAGCCAGCATGATTTGTAATGTATCTATTATAATCAGTAATATTGTAAATGCTCTTTGACAGGTGTCTTCCTCTGGAGTCCAACTGAACAATTACAAAGGTTCCCATGAAAATGTGGTGGGAGATCAAGATCAGAATGGGGATGATCCTAACGAAAGTGATGAAGAAAGAGCGAATGAAGAAGAGAAGAAGAAGAACAGTAAAGGCAGGAAATATGTGAGAGAGCACTTTCCCCTTCTCACCATCATTGATGGTAAGTGTGCAATAATATCTCATTTTTTGTCATGGATGTAAACTGTTGCATTTTGAAACAAATTTTGACACAACAGCTTTTAAAATGTTCTTGTTAAAACAAATACACAATATGACCTGCAACACGCAAAAAGGGGCATTCGGACATTGGCGTAAGGTGTCGTCTCGGATTAGCCTGCACAGTCCGCACAGGCTAATCCGAAATGACACTTTCCGTTTTTATGTAATTTTCTGTTTTGTGCAAGTCTACTGTAGCACAAAATCTAATGTAGTCGTAAAGAGCCGTCTCGGATTAGCCTGCGCGGACTGCGCAGGCTGATCCGAGACGACACTTTACGCAAATGTCCGAATGCCCTTTTTCGCGCGTTGCAAGCCATATCAATCTTTTTTGAGTCAAATGTGGTTGATCTATCCAACTCTTTACCTACCACAAAATTTAGAACTGGTCCAAATTAAAAGCATTTGCAGGCAAAAAATAAAATGTGGCAAATATGATCAGATTAGCCTCTGAAAGGGTGGAAAACATTGTGGGAAAAGGAGGAAATGCTGCTTACCAGCATTTTCTCCTTTTCCTGCTATGTTTTCAAAAAAAATTTTACCTCAGGGTTGCTAAAAGTCGGGAATGTTTGGAAAAGGACTAAAATATTTATCCATACAATTAAGAAAATGAGCTTGTAATGTGGTTGATGTAGCATGCTATATGAAATAAATATTTTGTCTTTAATTGTATACAATATAGTTGAAGAGAACAACTTTGAAGTCGAGGCCACTGAAAAGGGCCAGCTTATCAACAGGAACTGTGGTTGTTGCTATGATTGCTGCGGAGGTCGTCTGTTTGTGCCCTGGCTCTATGTCCAACGTGTTTGTTTTGTGATCTGCTCCGAGCCTCTGTTTGATTTGTTCATCACGCTATGTATCATCCTGAACACTCTCGTAATGATGCTTGAACACCACAATCAGCCTTACGAACTTGAGAAGTTTCTGGAGTATTCCAATTATGTAAGAAAGCTTATTTTAATGACCATTACTGGAAAAACTAATTTAAAAACCTAAAAGCTTCTTGAAATCATACAAAGAACAAACATTAAGGAAAGGAAAACGTTCGTTTTCATGAGTATAGAAAACGTGCTTCAAAAAGAAGTATTTGCTGAATATAACACTGTCTATAACAAATATATTTGTATGCTAATATGTCCGTTCCTTATGGCTGTTAAGTTAATGATCTGATCTTTAATTAAATCTTTGAGCGCCTTTCACAACTGTAGGTGCTTTTGCAGCAAGTGTAGATCAAGAACAGACTGCCTAGAAATTGCAGTTGATCTTCGATCTACGTTGTCTAATTTGCTTAACCCTTTACCAAACAATCCCGGGTTTTTATGACCCTGAGATAGAGGCCTTTTGAAAACATTGTGGGAAAAGGAGAAAATGCTGGTAACCAGCATTTTCTCCTTTTCCCACAATGTTTTCTACCCTACTGGAAACAAATTCCAATTTTTGAGTTACATTTATTTTGTCGTCTGCAAGTGTTTTCAATTTAGACCAGTCTAAAATTTTGTCGTTTGGTAAAGAGTTAAACATTCTTGGTAAAAGCAACCTTGAAACTGCAATAATTTGAGTCTTATTGCTAGACTGCATAATATCTTTTGGGTTTATTGAGCACTTAAAGAGTTAAAACAAAGTGGTAAATATGTGCATTTTAACACAACAAATGTTTTTGAATCACAACAATAATGTACAATTTCCTAACTTTTTTTTTCTTTTTTTTCAAAACTACAGGTATTTAGCTCTATCTTCATTCTTGAGGCAGTCATTAAGATCAGTGCTCTGGGTAAACACTACTTCAAAGTGGGATGGAACATTTTTGATCTTCTCATTGTCTTTGTCAGTATTGTTGACTTCGGACTGACAGATGTGGATGGTCTCAGTGTCTTCCGTACATTCAGACTGGTAGGTTTGTTTTGCTTGTCAATAACTTTGTAAGTCTGTATCACAATGCTTTGCAAGATTACAAAATTTCGGACTTGTCCAAATTAAAAGAATTTACAGATAACAATTTAAACTTAGCTCGAATGATGGCATTTTGTGATTGGAAAGGGGAGAAAGCATTGTCCTTTTTCCACAAAGCTTTCAAAAGCCTATTTCCTCTTGGTCATTAAAACACTGGATTATTTGTTTAACTCTGTACTAAACAAATGCAAGTTTTAATGACCCAGAGGAAGAAAGCTTTGATTACATTGTGGGAAAAGGAGAAAATGCTGGTAACCGGCATGCTCTCCTTTTCCAACTGTGTTTCTACCTATTCAAGGATAGATATAATCATTTGAAAGACCTTTGAAATGCCATTTGTAAATTCCTTCAATGTGGACAAGTCTAAAATTTTGCCGTGCGGTAAAGGGTTAATGGGTAAACAATGCAACACAGGCAGTATTAAGTGTTTACCACACAAGCAAAATGTATACTTTTCCAAATTGTAAGTATTTACAGACAACACTGTAAATGTGGCTCAAATGATGGAACCTGTCTTTTAACTCTTTACCAGACGACAAAATTTTAGAGTGTTCCAAATTGAAAGCATTAGCAGACGACAAAATTAAAGTGACTCAAAAATTGAAATTTGTTTTGGGAAGGGTAGAAAACATTGTGGGAAAAGGAGAAAATGCTGGTTACCAGCATTTTCTCCTTTTCCCACAATGTTTTCAAAAGGCTTCTTTCACAGAGTCGTGAAAACTAGGGATTGTTTGGTAAAGAGTTAATAGAGTAGAAAACATTGCGGAAAAAGGAGAAAATGCTGGTTACCAGCATTTTCTCCTTTTCCCAAAATGTTTTCAAAAGGTTACTTCCTCAGGGTCGTTAAAAGTCGGGATTGTGTGGTATAGGATTAGTAGACTATCTCCTGCAGATGACTGAAAACTTCCCTGTGAAATGTGGATAGTCTACATGAATTAAAACCTTGTACATAAGTACAAGTAAAAACATTGTGGAAAAGGAGTATGTATGTATGTATGTATGTATGTATATATGTATGTATGTACATGTATGTATGTTTTACGGCGCATCGACATCCAGGGTCATTTAGAAAGAATGAAAGGAAAAAAATTGTGGAAAAGGAGAAATTGTTTATTACGCCCTTATCAAATCCAAAAAGGTGATCTGTAAATTGAATCATGTTAAGCTAATGCCTACATAAATTGAAAATAGAATTAAAAAATTATTAAACTATTAGGTTGAAATAATATAAACTCACAAGCAAGCCATGTTTTAAACTATTTGTCTATTTTATAAAAATGTCTTCAATGAATGTAAGATTTTTTGCTCATTTTAGGTAAAACTATGGCAAGAAAACCACCAAAATGTTTCTGTGCAGAAACACTTTCATTTAAATATGTGGTTTAAAATATGACTCATTTGTGAGTTTACATGTGTATTATTTCAACCTAATGACACTAGTCTTGGTACGTGAAAATAGATATGAATGCAAAAAGATCATTTAATTATTCCTGCAGTCTTTATTTCTCTGTCAGATCTCACTTAGCATGCTGTTTGAAAGGTCATGGTTGTTTATCTCTTTGACTGAGATTCTGTGCTCTATGTTGGGATGTTTACTTATCTGCTACTGTAACATTTTCACAGTTGAGGGTTTTCAAACTGGCACAGTCCTGGCCCACCATGAAGTTACTGCTCTCCATCATTATGAAGTCTCTTGGAGCCCTGGCTAACCTGACGCTCATTCTGTGTATCGTGATCTATATCTTTGCTGTGATTGGTCTACAGCTGTTCAATGAACAATATACTGCGGACAAGTTTGGAGATGATGGAGTCCCCAGGTAAGCCTACACTGACCTCTTCAAATGCATTGTTTTGCAGAGACATCTTTTGATTATTTTGATAGTGTATAAATATTATTTTTGATGCCAGTTGAGAAGTGGGCTTTTGATAAAATATTTGGAAAAAGAGTGGTTATTGCCTCTTCTCACACAATGTTTTAAAAATTTATACAGAAGTAAATAACAAGAACAAGACTTTTTTACATGAATACATGTCAAAGCTTTTTCGCAAAAAAAGAAGTTTTTTATTGCAAGAAAATTCTCTTTTTTTTTAAAAAAAATCTTTTCAAACTTGACATCTGCAAGATTGTAAAGTGGTGAAATTGACTGAAAAAAGAAATGTATCTCACACCATCTGAAATTAACTGTAAATTTTCTCCAATGAAATTAGCCTGTGCACATAGCTAAGAATTCCTAACCAAAAAATTTTATGAGATTTTATTCAAAAGTTATGGTCTTTTTTTTCTCCAGATGGAATTTCACAGATATCTTCCATTCATTTATGATGATATTCCGTGTACTATGCGGGGAATGGATAGAACCTCTGTGGGACTGTATGCGAGCAGCAGACGAGCTTTGTATGGCTGTATTTCTGCCAACTTTGATAATTGGAAACTTCATTGTAAGTGAATTTCAGTTCAGTTTTAGGAAATGAATCAAACAACCTACAGATAAAACTTTTTTAACTCTTTCACTGCCAATGTCGCCTTGGTCAGCTTTTGTGGATGGCATAGATCAATATCAGACTGCATGAAACATGCCATCCACTACCTGATACTTATCTTTGACCAAAATGAGCTTCAAAGGCAACAGGAATATACTCTTGGTCCTCAAGAAATGTCAAATTTATTTATTTGGCAGCAAGAGTTAACTCTTCACTTAACAACTCAATTCTGGACTTGTCCAGTTGTTGGTTGTATTGGGGTTTAACGCCACTTTAACAGCTAAGGTCATATCATGGCGGTCGGTGACGCACATGTGTTTCCTGGCTTTCTCACACCAGTACTAACACAACTTTCTTTCCAAAGCCACCGACTACTTTTCTCACATGCTTCAGCAGAGGTGAGAGGCAAAAATACGCCGGAAAGAAAGTTTGCCTCAACCGGGTATCGAACTCACAACCACCAGGTCATGAGTCTGACACGCTCACCACTGAGCCACCCGGGCGGGGCTGGACTTGCCCAGATGAAAGCATTTTCAAATGACAAATTAGATGTGGCTCAAAAAGTGGAAATTGAAAAGTTAGAAAACATGTTTGCAAGATGTTTCTAAAAACCTTCCTTCAAAATTCAGAAAACATTTTCTCACAATGTCTCTAAAAACCTTCCTCCTCAAAGTGTATCAAAGCTCTATCTTGTTTGGTAATGGCTGAATAAAGTGTAGTTGACAGTTTTTGAGAAGAGGCAGGAGCTTGTAGGAAGTATATGCTTCTTTTTTCTTAACCCTCTCGGCGCCATAGGTGAAAACAGTGACTTTTGCATACGGCATAGATCAAGATCAGACTGCACAGAACGTGCAGTCTGATCTTTTATCTATACCGTCCGCTTGTTTAGTCAAGCCTATACTATCAAAATCTTTGTAAGTTTCAATGGATTCTATTTAGAACCATAGAAAGAGGTCGACTTTATTTATTTGACGCTAAAAGAGTTAAAGTTATATCATCAAAGGAAAAATGGTCATCTGCAAATGCTTTCCATATGGTCAAGTCTGAAATTTGTGATTTAGTTAACAGCTACCTTTTTACTTTCCCACAGGTGCTGAGTCTTTTCCTTGCTCTCTTACTGAACTCCTTCGCGACCGACTCCCTGGAAGATCAGAAAGAAAATGCTGAGGATACCAAACTGATTGTGGCCTTAAAGAGGTTAAGAGATTTATTGTGCTGTTGTATAAAGAAGAAGGAAGCCAAGGTGAACACCGTAGGCCCTGACGAGGAGCAGGTGAATGACTCTATGGAGGAAATCTATCCAAAACAGAGTAAGTGATCAGGGCCAGCGTCTAAAACTTTTTTTTCGTTTTCAACTCAAAATAGGTTCAAAATAGCTTTGAATTTTTCTTGCTCCACTATTTACTGAATGACGAAATTTTAGACTTGTTGAAATTAAAAACATTTGCAGATGACAAACTTAATGCTGCTAAAATGATGGTTTTTGTCTTTGGATGGATAGAAAACATGGTGGGAAATGGAGAAAATGCTGGTTACCAGCATTTTCTCCTTTTCCCACAATGTTTTCAAAAGTCATTTTCCTCGGGGTTGTTAAAAGTTGGGATTGTGTGGTAAAGGGTTAAATAAATGTGATTTAATACTCCACATAGCAATTTTTTTTACTTTTTGAAGCTTTTACTTCATTTATTCTTTCTTCTTTTCTAAATTTTAAAGCTGTTATAATTACTAGGGGGCAAAATTTTTTACTTTCAAAATTGAAAGCAGTTGCAGACAACAAATTCTCTTTTGTGTCTTTGATAGAGGTAGAAATCAGCGTTAGAAAAGGAAAATGCCTGGCTACCAGCATTTTCTCCTTTTCCTACAATATTTTCAAAACAATTGTGGGTAAAACAAAAGATTGTACGGCAATGGGTGAAAAATTGTTACATGCTATTTTTCTAATTTTTTGCAGATGGCACCTCAGGAGAAAAACAACAAAATGGTGTGGTAACATCTAAAGAAAAAGAAGTAAAGGTATTGGTGCTTGTTGGTCTTCACAAAACAGTCACATGACTTTATGATCTTCAGGAAGTAGGCTTTTGAAAACGTTTTTAAAATGGAGAAAATGCAGGTTACCAGCATTTTCTTCTTTTCCCAAAAGGTTCTTTACTGTTTCAAAGACAAGTCACATTATTTGAATCATACTTCATTTGTCATCTGCAAATACTCTCCATTGGGACAAGTCAGAAAATTTCTTGTCCGTTACAAAGTTAAGTCATTGCCACACAGCAGATGGCTTTGAAAATATCCTTGTAAATTATAGGTAAACAATGCAGATTGAGGTTTAAGCCACAAATGTCTGTGAAAACATTGTGGAAGAATGAGAAATGGTTTGTTTCTATTGTCCCTTGCAAGGCAAAAAAGTTGCTTTCATCAAGTAATGTATTACTTTTTAGTGGCTAATATGCTGTTTTTGCTATGTGACAGAAATTTTACTACTGAATAAATAAATTGCGTTTTCTCAAAGGCTAAATATACATTTCTTCTGCGAGATCAAGAGACAGTTTGTTCATAGTCTAGAATACAGCAGTGGACAGTGAAGATCTGAGATCAGACTGCACGTTCTGTGCAGTCTGATCTTGATCTATACTGTCCACAGAAGGTTCTGGTGTCATCTATGGTATGAAAAGAATTAAGGAAGATAAAGCAGTGTTCCCACTGAAATTTTTATTTAGGGGTTTTGTACCCCCTACATTGAAAAATGGGGTATAAGGGAAAAAAAATGGGGGTACAAATTCAGAAAAACTGGTACAACTCTAAATTGTTTTCATAAATGCCACTTTCTTCACGAAAACTCGGACAGCCATTTGTTTTTGAATCGTTTTTTGCTATAAGTTTGTTTTCATCTGGGGCCCCATTATCCTTCTCAGTTTCTGTTGTTTCATTTAGCCTGACTTTCTTACGTGAACCCGAATTCTGAAATCCGAAAGCTTCCAAAGTACAGCGTTTCTGAGCCATTCCCAATGTTAGTTTACAGACGAAAGACGTTGACGTCGACAAAACACTTTTTTATAGACTGCGTTAAAGAAAGGAAGCTGAATTAGGGATATTTTTTGAAAACAAACGAGTCCCAGTCTGCAATTATTGATCACAACAATAAAGACCGTGTACGCTGACCACGACGTAAATGTTCTAAAAATACTTGTAGAAAGCTGGAAATCCCAAACCTTTCTGATGATTTACATTTTCTGAAAATCTCTTTTACGCGAACCCTTCTATGCAAGCAACTTCTATATTATTTTTTCAATCTTCGTCCGTATATTTCGTGCATGATTTCACATATAAGTTTGTCATTTTGTATGTTTTTTATTTCATTTATATATGTTTCATGTACGATTTTGCGTGATCATAAACTCTGTAAAGGTAATAGTTTATTTCTTTTTTTCTGCCAAAGGGTATAGATGATGCATTTATGACCAAAAGAGACAAGTTTGCTGATTTCAACAAAGCCGTTGCAGAATCCAAGAACAAAGAACCAGAGGAAGAACCTAAAGATCACACCAAAGATATGTTAGCAATGATGGAAGAAGCTGAAGGCAAGAAAAAGTCCAATGCTGATAAGCCTTGGGTCAGGCTTTACACCATACCAAAATCAAAACCTAAAACCCCACCACAGGAGAAGAACCAGGTCGGAGTCGTTGCCTTGCCAATGGTTGGAAATAAGGACAGTGACGGGCTAGAGCTGGGAGCTGAGGCGTCTACAATCAAGGACAAAAAGGACAAGGAAGAGACAGAAGAAGAAGATGAAGAGATTAAAGTTATAGAGATTCATGACTGCTTTCCCTACGCCATTACAAAAAAGTAAGTTCATTTTGATAGTTATTCAACTTATTGTCCCATTAACTGGGTTGGTCAGAGATGGAAAAATTCTTCACAAAAAGGAAATAAAATCTTGATGAAAATTATAACAAATGATTAATGCAAACTAACCCTTTGCCAGAAAATCATGTGTTTTAACAATCCTTTGGAAGAAGGCTTTAGAAAACATTGTGGGAAAAGAAGAAATGCAGGTAATCAGCATTTTTCTCTCTGCCCTAAATGTTACTGTCTTTGGAGGCCATATCTCACCGTTCAAGTTGCATTCGATTTGTTGTCTGCAAATGCCTTCAATTTGGGTAAGTCTAAGATTTTGTCATCTGGTAAAGAGTTAAACATCTGCAACAAAATGAAACAATTACTTGATAGGTTCATTGTACAGTAAATACCCAAAGCAGGGGAAGTTTTCACCTAAATACACATTTTTCTGAACATCATCAATGTCATAAACTGAAAACTGAACAGAAAAGATATACAGGTAAAATTTAAAGTAGAGTCAATTTCAAAGACATGACAGATGGGAAGTGTCTCATTTTGAGAAAAGTCTTCATTTAAACTGTCACTGTTTTGAAAAAAGTCTTGAGAAATATGAATGTAGGTGAGGGATAGAACAGACAATTTGTAAAGTTCTTGATTTTTCACTTTCTTATAAAACCCATTACTTTTCAAGCTCTGTTAGACATTAACCCTTTACCAGACGACAAAAGTTTAGCCTTGTCCAAATTGAAAGCATATGCAGACTGCAATTTCAATATGGCTCAAATGGTACAGTTTTTCTTTGATAGGATAGAAAACATTGTGGGAAAAGGAGAAAATGCTGGTTACCAGCATTTTCTCCTTTTCCCACGCTGTTTTCAAAAGGCTTGTTTCACAGGGTCGTTAAAATTCGGCATTGTGCGGTAAAGGTTTAACAAGTGCCTGTGACCAGAACTGGAGAGTTAAAAAGAAATTGTCATTTTTGATGATAAAGAAAATATTTTGGGCCAGGATGATTGCTTGTAACAAGCACTCACTCTTTTCCCTTAATATTTTCAGTGGCTGTGTGTAGCAACAGCATAAATTGTCCTATTAGTAAAGTTGCGGGTTCCATAATAGTTTTTTTTTTAAACTCACATGGAAATGTGTCACTTTACTTTTGTGTATGTGTGTGTCTATATGTGTGTGTTTTTTCTCACGTTTCATATACAGAATTTTATATTGCTTCACTTAAAAGACTGTTATTGAGAAAAAGAAAACGATGGTTAAATATTGTTTAGCTCTATGCACATGCATACTATCCCTTTACCAGAAAAAGAAATTTTGTCCATATTGAAAGGATTTGCAGATAACTGTTTAAATTTTGCTTAACCTTTGACCACATAATCCAGAGTTTTAATGACACTGAGAAAGAAGGCTGTTAAAAACATAGTGAGAAAAGGGGAAAATGCTGGTTACTAGCATTATCTCCTTTTCCTACAATGTTTTCTTACTATTCTAGGACATAAAATATCATTTTAAACACATTTGAATTATCATCTGTAAATTCCTTCAATATAAACAAGTCTAAGATTTTACTGTGTGGTAAAGGGTTAAAGAGGAATTTGTTCCTGAAAGCATAGAAAGCGTTTTTCAGAAAGGAGAAACTGCTGGTTACCAGCATTTTCTCCTTTTCCCAAAATGTTTACAAAATATTCTATGTGAGTGTTGTTAAAACTTGAGACTGTATATAGTAAAGAGCTGTCTTCTGTCAATGCTTAGAGCACTAGGTACTATTTCAATTGTGTTGGAGGCTTGTGTAGATCAACACAGAACATGCACATTTCGTATGTTTGACCATGAAAACAAATGACAAAATTTTAGCCTTGGCCATATTGAAAGCACTTGAAGACTACAAATTTGATATGATTCAAATGACTGAATTAATCTTTATAGGGTAGAAAACAGTATGGGAAAAGTATAAAATGCTGGTAACAGTAGTACCATCACTTTCTGAATTGTCAACAATGCTTTCAAAGGCTTTTTACCCAGGGTTCATTAACCCTTTACCACACAATCCTGACTCTTAACGACCCTGTGAAAGAAGCTTTTTGAAAAAATTGTGGAAAATGGAGAAAATGCTGTTACCAGCATTTTCTCCTTTTCCCACAATGTTTTTTACCCTTCCCAAAACAAATTTCAGTTTTAGAGTCACATTTATTTTGTTGTCTGCAAATGCTTTCAGTTTGGACAAGTCTAAAATTTTGTCGTTTGGTAAGGAGATAAATACAGGACTTTTTGGTAAAAGGGTAAGGTTTTATAATGACCACTGTGTATTTACAAATGGATGCATGTTTAATGAAATTATTTCTTTTCTGAACATCTGCAGACTTCAGGAAAAAAATCGGTAACTATATCATGAAAACTGATAACATATTGTTCTATAACATTATTATTATCAGCAAAACATTCATAAAAGTGACTTTCTTCATAGAAAATATCAAAAGATCTCTTACATATTGTAAATTCTTGGTACATGTGAAGTTAAAATTGTTAACCCCCTGTTAACCCCCCTGGCAGATGACCTTGAAAACAGATGACCTTGCAGCAGATGACCTTGAAAACAACATTGTAAAGTATGGATAATCAACATGAATTACGATATAACCCATTATAATACAATCCATTTTTGTGATGTGGCTTGCAGCTCTGGTCATGTGCAACTGTCCTTGGGCAAAGCACTCCAGAGATTGAGCCTAGCATTGTTGAAACCAAGGACAGACATGTATAAGTGAGCTGTAGCTCTCTTATGACTGAATTCCTGTTGAAAGCAGCATCCAAACAATTTATAAAACAATCTGTTTTAAGTGTAAGCTAGAAAGAGATAAGGTTTTAAGATCACTTTTATACTGTTTTATTTTTCTGACAGCATGCATACAGCATTTCAGCATTGAAAGTTTGTAATCTTCAAAGTTTCAAAAAACCAAAACATGTGTAGTCTGAACTTGATTTACACAGCAGGCTGTGCTAAGACATTCTGGCCAATATTTGCCTTAAAAATGGCAATTATTTTGGTGATTTGTCCTGATGAAGATTTGGCTTTGTTTATGTGTCTTTCTTCAAGTTAATATACCAACCTTAACTGCTGCTACACATTTTTTGTGTCTTGCAGCAGATCTGTCAAAAGAATAGATGCATATGAACAGTTTGATATTTGAACAAATAAGATATCTATCTATATATAATCTGATTCATATTATAAGGGTTGAAATTTCATACGATTTTATTCTATCATTTTATTGTTTTCAATGCTGAAAGTTACGTGCCAACCTACCTGCATGCTTTTACAACCAGCTTCTTCAGTCAGAAAAATCATAAGATAAGTCTGGAGACTCATACTAGAAAAATTGAGCCAACAGTGTCTGGCAAATCATAACGGAAACCTTGTTACAAAAGCGGAAAACTTTATTGTTGTCAAAGTTTTTCATTTATCACAAGTTTTTTCTTATATAGCTGTAAGTTAATCATAGTACCAACTGAGTCTCTTTGACATTTAGGCCTAACCCATTACCACACAAGCACATCAACAGGGAAAGAGAGCAATTACTTGTTACAGGCAGTTGCTTCTTTTTCCACAGTATTTTCTATATAAAATAAAAAAAGAAATGTTTTTCTTGATTTCCAAATATATGAGCTTTGTGTGATTCATATAGGCATTTTGTAGATTTAAAAAAACCTAATCTATGCGGTAATACCCATTGTCAGGTCAGTGTTGTCAGTGCTTTGAACTTGTAAGAGATGTTTTTGGTAGAATTTTGTAACTTGCATGCAAATTTTATGATGAGCTCTCATAATTCATTCTAATAAACATTCCATTTCACAAGGTTAAGCAACAATGATACTTATTTGCAATTTTTGATCAAACATGTGTATGATAATCGATCTCTTTATTTGCTGTTGTGTAGCTGTGTGAATATTACCTGATACACAGAAATAGATAATATAGGAAAAGGAGAAAATGCATGTAACTATCATTTTCTCCTTTTCCATTAATGTTTTTAAGTTTGTCAATGACACATTTCATCATTTTAGCCACATGAATCAGTCATATAGTAATGCTTTCTATTTAGACTTGTCTAAAACTTTTTTTTCGAGAAAAGAGTTGATACAGGTTTTCACTGCAAATTTCTAACATGTACAGTAGTTTGATAATGATAATAGAAATAAACTTAGTTGTTGCTTAACTTGTTGTGAGGATTTTCAGTTGGAAATAGTTATTATGCCCCAATGCTTGACATTTTTAGAACATGTTTGTTAGAAAAGGACCATTGCATATTTCAAACTATTGCTTGTGCCCCCCCCCTTTAACTCTTTAACTCTTTACAAAACCACAGAATTCTGCATTTGCAGAAGATAAAACAAATTGTTTGAGTGACGATTTGAAAGGGTAGAAAACGTAGTGGGAAAAGGTGAAAATGCTGATTACCAGCATTTTCTCCTTTTTCCACAATGCTTTCACAAGACTTCTTATTCAGGGTCATCAAAACTTGGGATTGTGTGGTAATGGGTTAACTCATTACCAAACAACAAAATTTTAGGCTTGTCCAATTCGAAAGCATTTGCAGACGACAAAATAAAAGTGACTGAAAATTTGAAATTTGTTTTGTGAAGGGTAGAAAACATTGTGGGAAAAGGAGAAAATGCTGGTTACCAGCATTTTCTCCTTTTCCCACAATGTTTTCCAAAGGCTTCTTTTTCAGGGTTGTCAAAAGTAGGGATTGTGTGGTAATGGGTTAAAGGGTGATACTACATTGAACCGGGGCAGATGTCTCTTTGATTCTAGTAGTTTTCCACATTTTTCATCAAAGAAATTTTTCCTTTTTTTTATGTCAAGTACTTTCCAGTTTGTAGTAGATCTAGTTGATTGTACTTCTGGAAAAAAACAAATATGGGAAAGCTACTAGTCTTCATCATTATGTACTGTATATAGGAAATGGCAGAAACATTTACTGCTTGTAGTATTTTGATTTTTTAAGTGTAATAACATGTACACTTTTATAGTTCTGTAGATTTTGTCGCACGAAGAGGATCCATCATTTTAACCTTTTAATGCTGGTTACCAGCGTTTTCTCCTTTTCCCACAATGTTTTCCACCCTAATTAAGACTAGTTCCATCATTTGAGTCACACTCAAATTGTCGTCTGCAAATGCTTTCAATTTGGACAAGTCTACATTCTTGTTGTTTGTTAAAGAGTTAAATATACTTATTACCGGTACCAATATTCTATATATAGTTAGACTGTCATCAGTAAATGTGACATTTGAAATACAAGAATGTAGGAAAACATAAGAACAATAATTGCCCTGCTGCCAAACAATTCAGAGTTTTAACAACCTTGAGAAAGAAAGCTTTTTAAAACATTGTTGGAAAATGTAAAAAATTGCTGGTACCTTGTATCTTCTCCTTTTCCCTCAATGTTTTCTATCCTTTCACAGACAAACCACAGCCTTTGTGTCACATATTCTATGTGTTCTGAAAATGCTTTCAATTTGGAAAAGTCTAAAATTATGCCATTTGTTAAAGCACTAACAATAACAATAACCATGGTTCAGGCATGATGGTTTCTCTGTTTTCATTGATTTGACCAAGTATGTCTAACTTTAGTTTGTTATTGTCTTCATACAGTGATGGCAGAAAAACATTTTGGCAGGTCATCAATCGAATGTTTAGTTCATATCATTGATATCTAGTACTGAATTTATTTTCTGTGTGTTAATTTCAATCATTTGTCAAAAATACATGTAGTTTAACTCTTTAACACACAATCCCGACTTTTAACGACTCTGAGGAAGAAGCCTCTTGAAAACCTTGTGGGAAAAGGAGAAAATGCTGGTAACCAGCATTTTCTCCTTTTCTCACAATGGTTTGTGCCCTTTCAAAAAATAAAATGATGATTTGGGCAACATTTAATTAGTTGCCTGCTAATGGTTTGAATTTGGACGAGTTTGAAATTTTGTCGTTTGGTAAAGAGTTAGCTCGTTGCTTCAAATCATACACCATCTTTGAAACTTTCATTACTGAAAATATCGTGAAACGAGTGATTAAAATTGGGTTCTGACCCTTAAAGCACCTTTGACTACTTTAGTTGCCTTTGGGACCAGTGTGGATCAAGATCAGGCTGCACAAAATGTGCAGCCTGATCTTTGATCTACACTGTACGCTGTGCTGAAACACCGTAGATAAAAGCAACCATCAAATTGCAACTATTTTGGTTTTTCTGGGAAAAAATTTCTGTCGGGTTTAGTTATATGAAAAGTAAAATGGGATGTGGTTTTTCTTGAAAAACATCTTAAGCATCTTGAAGCCTGAAAAATATCAAATATGGTGGCTATCAGCATTTTCTTTTATCCCTCAATGGTTTCAAAAGTACTCTTTTGTTGGGTTGTTAAAACATGGAACTGTTTGGTAAAGAGTTGAAGCAGACATTTGACATTGAAATTTTGATTGGTTCACATACAGACCAGTAGAAATGTATGAAGTTCAGAATGTCCTCAATGGGTGTAAATTGTAGGTCACTGAAGGATTTTGTTGTATTTGTTTCAGTTGCTCATGCTGCTGGCAAACAGAGAAAACAACATTCTGGGAGAGATGGTTCATGTTTAGAGTGTACATGACAAGAATTGTAGAACACAAGATCTTTGAAGGGATCATCTTGTTCCTCATTGCTGCTAGCAGTATATCTTTGGTATGTGCATACAGAATATTGTCTTTGAGTTACTTTCCTGGTGCTTGTATTTTATTCAAGCAGCATGAGAAAATTTGATGTGGTGTGAGACGGAAGGTTGCGGGAGATGTCAAAACTTTCTTATGCAGCGAGAAGCAAGTGCAATCACCGGAAAAGTTACTAAAACATGATTTTCTTTTTATACCTACAACTTTCGACAATAAAATATTGCAATTATTGCTATTTTATTTAAAGAAGGTAAAGAAAATAAAAACAAATATTAAGGGTTAATGGGTAGTAACTTTGTTTTTATGGATGGTAGATGGATGTTATAGTGTAACATTTTGATCAATCAAATTGCAAATGAACATGTACATATGCCAGAATACGCCATGTTCCTCTCAAAAATAATTTATTTCAAGATATATAATGTCTATTATAAAGTTTTGTAAACACACCTTTTAACAGTAAAATAAATTAGGATAAACCCTGGGATTTACATGAAACAATTTTTCAGAATTAAGAAAACTTTTGATAAAAGTTGACTAAGTGTTGACAATACTAAACAAGAAAAGTGAAGGCAATCCTGCAATTCTGTGTTACAACAACCTTTGGAAAAAACTGAAAAAAAATAAATGCTGGTAACCAACAATCTCTCCTTTTCCTACAATATTTTCTTTTCTTTTAACGACAAACTCCATAATTGGTTTGGACCAGTCTATGACACTGGTTTGTCGTTTGCAAAGCCTTTGTCATTTGCTGATCCTTTCAATATAATGGAGCTAAAAATTTTCTCATGTGATAAAGAATGAGCATTTTACTAAATGACTATGTGTATTTTCTTTACACTTTCAGATCAAAAGCAATCAGAAAAATATCTCTGACAGGGTAGAAAACATTAAGGGAAAAGGAGAAAATGCTGGTTTCCAGCATTTTCTCCTTTTTCCTAAATGTTTTCAAAAGCTTTTTCCTGTAGGGTCTGCTTTTTACAGGTCTTAACCAATCTGTATTTTGAATCTATTTCAGGCATTTGAAGATGTTACGTTGTATTCCAAACCGACATTGATTACAGCCCTGTTCTGGATGAACATCGTGTTTGCTGCTTTGTTTACTATAGAAATGTTGATGAAGTGGATTGCATTTGGATTTAAGAAATATTTCACCAGTTTCTGGACGATTCTTGATTTCTGTATTGTTTGCGTGAGTATTTTTGTTCCAGCTTTGGGGAAAAAAAGCAGCTTTTCATTGAACATGGCAATTTATTTGCTTTTGCAATACCATTTGTAAAACTGTAGCCTAATGCCTATCCATTACTATAGCCACGAAATCTTTAACCCTTCATCACACAATCCTGACTTTTAACAACCCTGAAAAGAAGCCTTTTGAAAACACTGTGGGAGAAGGAGAAAATGCTGGTAACTAGCATTTTATCTTTTTTTCACAATGTTTTCTGCCCTTCCCAAAACAAACTTTGAAATTTGAGTCACAATTATTTTGTCGTCTGCAAATGCTTTGAAACTGGACTAATCTTAAATTTTGTTGTTTTGGTAAAGAGTTAACCAGAAATAATTACTGTGCTACCTTCACTGTTTATTCAATGCATGTTGAGAAAGAATTGAAAGATAAGAAAACTATTCTATAAAGTGGGAAAAAATATGAAACCTTTTACAGACAAGTTTTAAAATTTGTCATCTGGTAAAGAGTAAAAGGGTCATAGCCAATGTAATTTTTTCTATGAGAGATATTGTTAAATAGCGGGGGGTTGGGATCGTGGATGTTCAAGAATTTAGTTAAGCTAGTCTTTTCTATATTTTAGATTTCCTTAGCCAGTATAGTTGCAGAAGCATATGGTGCAGGAGACTTCTCTGCTTTTAGAGCTCTGAGAACCCTTAGAGCCTTAAGACCATTGAGGGCAATTTCCAGATGGCAAGGGATGAAGGCAAGAATTTCTACTTCACTGTTTTTTAGTTGACAAGATATTAGATGTTTCTATACTAAAGTATCTGTAGCTGACAGATTCTGTTTGGCTGCAGTGAGGGAACTGTTGTTGGAAAAGCGGAAAAAATGGGGGGAAAAGGAAAGTCATAAAAACATAAGGTTATTTTGGTAGAGAAATGGTTAGAATACCTCAATACATGAATGTCAAGCATAATTATGTTAAAGAAAAAGTTTCGGAGCATAACACATAAAAAAAGGGGATTCAGCCCCCATGGTTCAGTGCTTAACCCTTTACCACTCGGCAGAATTTTAGACCTATCAAAATCGAAAGCATTTACAGACGATAATTTCATAGTGGCTCAAATGATGCAATTTTTCTTTGATAGAGTAGAAAACTTTGTGGGAAAAGGAGAAAATGCTGGTAACCAGCATTTTCTCCTTTCCCCACAAAGTTTTCAAAAGGCCTCTTCCTCATGGTCGTCAAAAGTCGTCATTGTGTGGTAAAGGGTTAAAGACTGTGTATCCCTAACATGGAATTCATCATTTAATCCACATTTTGATAACAGAAAGTTGTTTTTTTCCCCTATTCATCACATTACAAATTCCTCAGCAGAATACAAATGAATCTTATCTGTTAACCTATTTACCAAACCATCCCATGTTTTAACAACCTTGAGGAAATGACTTTTGAAAGCATTTTGGGAAAAGGAGGAAATGCTGATTTTTACTCTTTACCAAATGACAAAGTTTTAGACTTGTCGAAATTTACTACATCTGCATACAACATATAAGATGCAACTCAAATAGCAGATATTGTCTTTGAAAGGGTAAAAAATATGGATAGAAACAGAGAAAATGATGGTTACAAGGTTTTTTTCTATTTCCTACAGTATTTTAAAAAGTCCTCTTCCATAACTATGGTCGTAAGACTCAGAATTCTATGGTAAAGGGTTAAATATACTGTTACATTATTTCTATTATTTTTCTCTTCAGATTGTTGTGAATGCTTTAATGATGGCAATTCCAGCTATTGTCAACGTCCTCACTGTGTGTGTGGTATTTTGGTTGATCTTCAGTATTATGGGTGTGCAGTTCTTCAAGGGAAAGTTCTATAAATGTGTTGACGCTGATGGAGAAAAGTTATCCCCTTCTGTGGTTCCAAATAAAGCAGCATGTCTTGCTAACACAACACTCTACAGCTGGGAAAACTCAAAAATTAATTTTGACAATGTTGTACAAGGATACTTAGCCTTATTTCAAGTGGTAAGCAAATAAGTATATTATTTGATAATATGAGGAATGCTGTGGTAAAAGGGTGTTTAATGCATCCCCATGATGCATTATACTGAGTAAGTCATTACATAGTTATGAATCCATAAAACCCATTTTGTCTAACAAATGGACCTTGGACATGTAGAAAAATTTACCCATGGCAAAAAGGTTTGACCCACGTCAGCCTGCCCTGACTGACATGGGTCGATACTTTTTGCAGATACATTAAACCCCCTTTTCACAGAACACGACACATATTATTTGGTTTTACTGCAATTTTCAATTGTTTCAACAAATCAACAAAGTTACAACCAATGTGCACCATTTCCGTGATACCCTAGCTATATAGCTCATTAACACCCTCCCCCTCCATTTTTATTTCTTTGTTTTGATATCTATGACATTTCTCCAACTTTTTCTTTCTATGATACTCTATACATGCAACAACCATTACGCAGACATTTAAGAACTCTATAACTGTATATGCTAAGCTTTTGAAAACTGTTTCTTCAGTATTATTTTTGTTAATTAATTGTCCTGCATATTACCATTTGCTGTATAAGATATGTTTAATATTGCCTCATGAAACAAATTTGCAGCAGACAGCTTTTAAAACATTCCCGTAAAAAGTTTTATAATCAGCATAAATCAAATTTTGATTTGAAAACATGCTTTAACATATAGAACTGCAGCCAAACAATTTGGATAAGTGATACAAAAAGACTGGTTTGCAATATTTCAGGCTGGTCCAAATTGGAAGCATTTGCAGACAACAGCGTAAATGTAGCACAAATAATGAAATTTGTCTTTGAAGGGGTAGAATACATTAAAGGGAAAAGGAGAAAATGCTCATTACCCGCATTTTCTCCTTTTCCCATAATGTTTTCTAAAGGCTTCTTTCTACGAGTTGTTAAAACTCGGGATTGTGAGACGAAGTGTTAAATAACTTTATAAACAAAACAAACAACTATTTCAGGCAACATTTGAGGGTTGGATGGAAGTTATGGAGGATGCTATAGACAGTACAGATGTTGACGAACAACCGTCGTTTGAGAGCAACCTGTATATGTATCTGTACTTTGTTGCATTTATTGTGTTTGGTGCTTTCTTCACACTGAATCTGTTTATAGGTGTCATCATTGACAACTTTAACATGTTGAAAAAGAGGGTACGTAGGATGTGTGTACTTCTCATGTTCCGATTCTTTTTGCCTACATTAACCTTTAGGCTGATGAGTGTGACTCACAGATCTTATGTGGACAGTGTAGATCAAGATCAGACTGCGTGCAGTCTGATCTTTGGTCTACACTGTCTAATTAGGAGATATTTTTCTTGAGTTTTTACTATGGCCTTGAAAGTTTAATTCAACTTATTTAGCAGGATAAGGGTTATTGAATGAATGAATGAATGAATGAATGAATGAATGAATGAATGAATGATTGATTGATTGATTGATTGAATGAATGAATGAATGAATGAATGATTGATTGATTGATTGATTGAATGGTTGGTCGGTTGGTTGGTTGGTTGGTTGATCAATTGATTAATTTATTTATTTATTGACAGATTGACTGATTGATTGATTGAAGGGTGTTTTATGCTGCTTTCAACATTATTTCAGTCACATAACAGTGCACAGCTCAAATATTAATATATTTCCTGGGTTCAACCAGTACTAGGCTAGGGCTCTGAGGTGTCTTGCAGAAGTACACTCCCATGGCCTACATTGATCTCTAGGGCGCCAAATAGGCCCAACATTTATTTTCAGTCTAGCATTAAAACCCAAGTGATTGCAATTTCTTGGTTGCTTTTGTCTATAGTGTTTCAGCTAAGCGGACAGTGTAGATGCATTCTTTCAGACTAAATATAAACAGTATGATAGAATTATAGATTTTTAAAACATGATCAACATTTTTTATGAGATTTTTTACATTGGCAATGGTGATGTCATCAAAAGTTAACTGAATAGTAACATCTCTAGGTTTTCAAAAGCCATCGTCCTCTAGGTTGTTATAAAACAGGATTCTATGATGAAGGGTTTAATATGAGCCTTGCTCTGTGAAAAGGGCGTTTAATGCATCTGCAAAAAGTATCGACTCGGGTCAGCCTGTGCAGTCCATGGCTGACCTGTGTCAAAACTTTTTGCTTGTGGTAAATTTTCTGCATGTCCCCAGGACCATTCTACCTCAGGATTCAGACAGTTTTTAGACAAAATGAGTTTTATGAAGCTGTAATTATATTGACTTGCTTGGTATATTGGATCATAGAGATGCATTGACCCACTTTTGCCAGAGCATGGCTCACATGCATTTCCAACTTTTCAATCTGTTTCATAGTTATCAAAAATTTGTTAATTTGTTAATGCACTGAAATATATCTGATATTATCTTCTTTCACAACAGTATGACGGGAGTTACCTGGACATGTTCCTCACATCAGGACAGCGGCAGTACTACAACACAATCAAAAAACTTGGAAATAAGAAGCCACAGAAAACCATCAAAAGACCCAAGGTTAGTTGATCCGTGTGTTAAATTTTAAGTCTTTATTTTTTGAGAATGAGGTGCATGGTAATTTTTTATTTAAGGTTGATTCATTTTATTTTAAATTTTGTAGATATCACAAATTAACCTTTAGTTGACAACGAAATCCTAGACTTGTCTATGTTGAAACATTTTCCAACAACAGATGGAGCTCAAGTGATTGGATTGTCTTTGAAATAAAACAAAAATTTGTGAGATAATGGGAAAATGCCGTTTACCATCATTTTTTTCTTTCTCTGAAATCTTTTTTAAAAGGTTTCTCCCTATGTGTCTTTAATAATGAGACAGAAGATTTTTGTAAAGGGTTAAGAACCATTCAGTATATTCTGTATATGCTCTGTTCAGTAATTAAAATTTACTTTTTGGTATGCAAAATCTCTGAGAAAAGCAGTAGACTTTCAGAATCAAGATGGTATTTTCTCGTCAAGGTTTAAGATAATCTTTAAAAGCCTTAGTTCTATAAAAAAGACTAGAGGCAGACTCTGTAGATTTTGATGCAGAATAGGCAAAATATGCAATCTAAATAAACTTAATTTGTCAGGCTGGAAAGGATTTATTTAACTCTAAATTGGACAACAAAATTTTAGACTTGTCCAAATCGAAAGCATGCAGACAACAAAATAATTGCCTTTGAAATAATGGGATTTGTCAATGAAAGGATAGAAAACAATTTGGGAAAAGGAGAAAATGTTTGGGACCAGCATCTTTTTCCAACACTGTTTTCAATAGCCTTCCTTCTCAGGGTCGTAAAAATGTTGGATGATTCGGTAAAGGGTAAAAATTGTACCCTGTTTTTTACCAGTATCTATACTTCTATAAAGAAAAAATTTATGATATTCTCAGTGGAGGAATTACTATATGGTAAGTTTGGTCTGCTGCACTCATGTCTGATTTTCTTTGATAAAACCTTCACCTATCGATAGAAATTTAGACTTTTCCGAATTGAAAGAATTTGCAGATGACAAATTTTGTGTGGCTCAAATGCGGAATTTGGCTTTGGAAGAGCAGAAAACATTGTGGGAAAAGGAGAAAATGCTGGTTACCAGGATTTTCACCATTTCCCACAATGTTTTCAAAAGTTGAAGAATTCATCTGTTGGGCTTTTTAAAAACGGGATTGTTTATCAAAGGGGTTTAATATTGATCACAAGGATTTAACTTGATGCAGAATGTTTAAATTGCAGAACTGGAGTTGATCACAACTGATTTTTTCTATACATGTAATAGAACACTATATAGATGCAGATTATCTAATTCTGAAATGTGTGTGTTTTTTTCCTAATTCTATTCACAAAGTAAATGCACATTATTACAAGATTTATACTCAAGCTAATTCTCTATCAACATCTGTTGTGGCAAAAAAAAAAAACAAGGAAGACATCAACAAAACATTCATGATTAGAATGGAATTGATAAACCAAAACATGGAGGGTGTATACTAGAATCATTTCGTCTGTCTGGCCATAATTCCATAGACATATTTTTTGTGTCCTCTTGTGTTTTCAACCAATGTGGCTGAGTAGTAGCCTTTCTGCTCTAGGAAGTTATGTATTTTCAATTATCATCATGACTGTTTGACTATTAACTCTTGACCAAAGAACGAAAATGTACACTTGTCTAAATAGAAAGCATTTGCAGTTGAAAATTTTGATACGGCTCAAAGGATGAAATTTGTCTTTGATTGGGTAGAAAACATTTTGGGAAAAGGAGAAAATGCTGGTTACCAGCATTTTCTCCTTTTCCCAAAATGTTTTCAAAAGGCTTCTTTCTGGACGTCATTAAAAGTCGGGATTGTGTAATAAAGGATTAAAAGACTGTTATGGCCCTTTATATTCCTTTCCTGATTGAGTCACACGGCACCCAAGTGGGGGTACTCATTGGTCTGCGACAGTTCTTGTTTGATAAGATTTTTAATTTTCATCATGCTTGTATATTGTTTTAGAATGTTTTAATTTAGAAATACCTCTTTTTTTTCACCGTCTTTTCTTTTTATTCTCCCTAAAAATGGCCATGCCTTCTTGTACCTTGCAGTACTATGTTTGGTCTCTTTCAGTACATATATTAATGTGTACTGAAAGCTAGATATTTTTCATCATTACCAAATTTAATGTTGAATTAGTTGCCATAGACAGATTTGAAAAAAGGTTTAAGGCATATGTTTAGCCTATAAGATGATTATTTGTGAGTGGTGTATATACTTCAAAAATAGTACCCATTACTATTTGTGCTGCTTACATTTTCTGCACTTCTTTATGCATGTTCTTGTTTTAGTAAATCTGTTACCACATTTGCCAATTTCAGATCTACAAAAAAGCTACAACTGTCACAACAGAGAATCAATTGAAGAGAAGGATATACCTTTTCCAAAATGTATGGAAAACATTGTGGCAAAGGCAACCATTGCTTATAACAAGTGGTCCATTAAGTTGTCAAATGAAGTGACATAAAAACATTTGTGGCAAATACCTTAGCTCTTTACTGGACAATAACAATTTAGACCTGACCAAATTGAAAGCATGTGCAGACGACAATATAAATGTAGTTCAAATAATGAATTTTTGTGTCTGATAGGGAAGAAAATATTATGGGAAAAGAAAAAAATCCTGGCTCCGTATTCACCAACCATTCTTAAGGACATTCTTAGTCTTATTCTTCAGAATTTCGTCAAAGTGAAAGTAACAGAACTTCTGATTGGCTAAACCATTTGGTTTAGCCAATCATAAGTTCTGTTTCTTTCACAGTCAGAAAATCTTGAGGAATAAGACAAAGAACATTCTTAAAAATGGTTGGTAAATATGGACCCTGGCTGCTGGTCACTACATAATGTTTTCAAAAGCCTTCTATCGACTTGCCAATTTTGAAAACTTTTGCAGACAACAAAATAAATGTGGCTAAAATGATGGAAACTGTTCTTGAAAGGATAGAAAACATTGTGAAAAAGGAAGTAAATGCGAGTGACTGGCATTTTCTTCATTCCCACATACATGGAAAAGTGTGGTAAAAGGTTAAAAAATGTGATTTAAATATATCAGGCAGGTAAGATTTATATTTGTTTATTTGTGTTAGATTACTTTACTGTTCATAATTATGCTACAAAAATGTTTCAGGAGATTCTTCAGGTTTCTCTTGAAACAGTTCCCATGGAAACCATTCTAAAATACTTTTTGCTTGTGTTTACTTTCAGAACAAGGTACAGGGAGTGTTTTATGATATAGCGATCAGCAGTAAGTTTGAGATGTGCATTGTTATTGTTATCTTCCTCAACATGATCGTCATGGCCGTGGAACATTACAAGCAGACAGAATCTGTCACTGACGTCCTCAGCATGCTGAATATTCTGTTTGTCGTTGTCTTCTCCCTGGAAGCGATTGTGAAAATCACGGGTCTAAGATGGCACTACTTCCGACAGCCCTGGAACGTGTTTGACTTCATCATTGTTATACTGTCTCTTGTTGGTAGGTATATGTTTGGGCTTTTAACTATGTTTATGGTTTATACTCATTAACTGTTGTTACTCTTTATAAAATTTTAGACTTGTCCAAATTAAAAGCAATTGCTGACAACAAGTTAAATGTGGCTAAAATGATGGGGTTTGTTCTTGAAAAGGTAGAAAACCTGATGGGAAAAGGAGAAAATGTTGGTTACCAGCATTTTATCCTTTTTCCACAGCATTTTCAAACGTGCTTCTTCCTCAGGGTCATTTTAACTAGCGGTTGTGTGGTACACTGTAAACTGTTATCTATTGAGGCTGATTTCCACAAATTTTCTTTACTAAATGAGAAAATGTAAGACTTCCAAACTGAAAGCAGTTGCATACTACAAATGAAATTTGTTTCTTAGTGGATAGTGTAACACTGTGAGAAAAGAAGAAAATGCTGGTGACCAACATTTTCTCCTTTTCCTATGGTGTTTTCTAAAGCCAACTTCCGGAGGAATATAAAAACTCAGGATCATTTTGGTAAAGAGTTGTAATTGATAGCAGCCTAGGTCCATGTCCTTGAAGGCTCGGATATGAATAATTTTGAGAAATACCGAAATTTGGGAGTCATGTGACCTGATGGTCATTTCTTATTAGTGTATAACAGAAAACTTGTAGGCCTGCATGCTACTAGACAAGGGTCTCTGTTTTCTTTGAATGATTTTACTAAAAAAAAATTACTTCTAAGATCTGAAAATTCCAAAAATATTTTTTTCTGGTGATAGCTCCCAGGTAGTGGACATTTCTTCCAGACTTAGTATTAGGTAATTACTTTTCAATGAATTTAAATGTAATATATTTCAAAAGTAATTGTGTATCTGTAGATGTAATTTTCAAAGAAGCAGCAGGTAAAACTAGTGAGAGATTCACCCCACTTAGACAGTTGACGCGTGAAAATTCCAGACGATAGAAATTTTTTCTTTCACTTCACTATCTTTTTTTGTTGTCATTGCTTAACTCTCAGAGTGCTTAAACTAGATATTTCCAGGTGTCAATGAACCCTTTACCAAACAACAAATTTTTAGATTTGAAATCACTTGCAGACGACAAATTTACAAGTAAATCAAAACATGAAATTTGTCTATCAGAGGGTAGAAAACATTGTGAGAAAAGGAGAAAATGCTGGTTACCAGCATTTTCTCCTTTTCCCACAATGTTTTCCAAAGCCTTCATCTTTAGGGTTATTAAAAGTTAGAATTATGCTGTAAAGGGTTAGAAAGAAAAATTCAGTTTTGCATTTTCAAGGTGGTTGACAGTGTAGATATAAGATTAGACTGCTCATTGTTTGCAATCTGGTCCTAGTCTACAATGTTTGCAAAAGCACCTGAAGTTTGCCTGAAAGACAACTTGTTACAATCTTTTTACTCTTTATTATTATTTGCGGAAACCTTTCTGCTTTTTACATGGCTAATATGTACACCTATGATGAATTTGTCAAAACTTTTGAGAGGGACACTGAAATCTTTTATAAAACCTTTACGCATCACTGTTCAGTACTTCTTGATGTTTGCTTTAAAAGATCAATTTTTTTCTGAAAAGGCAAGCATTTCTTAGATCTTGAGGTTTAATAAATTTGTTAAAGTATTCCACAGTGTCTTTAAGCTTTATGTTGTGGCCAAACATTTTGAGTGATGTAGGTTGAAAGCATATGCAGACGACAAATTAAATGTGGCTGCAATGATGGGATTTGCTCATTAACCCTTTTGGCACAATGTTTTCAATATCCTTTTTCCTCAGGGTTATTAAAAGATGGAATTTTTTGGTAAGGGGTTATAGCTTTTGAAACAGTTATTTCAAAACTTCCCTTTCTGTAATTATAAATTGTCTCATTTTAGTGATAAATTTGGATGGTAAATTTGTGTATTAGGTTTGCAAGTTAGAATGTCAAACTTCTTCCTTTGTGCCTAATGATTTACAGACAAATTCAGATGAAATTCAAAACTTTGAAATCTAATTTTTTCTGTTTGTTTTTTTTCTCTCAACATTATTTTTTCGTTTTGAATAAAATGTGTGAATGACATACACATTTTAAAGGGTTTTTTTTTTTTCTATGCATTCTCTCTCAATTATTTTTTCTATCTCTTCTATAATAATTTACATTATCTTTACATGTTTATGGGATAGGTGAAATGGCTGAAGTTTACATCTTTTTCTTTATGTACCGGTATTTAAAATACTTGCCTTACATAATAACCTTTAGAAAGCCAAATCTAGAAATAATTCCAAAATATTTCAATTTCAAGGGTGCTATTGTCCAGATACCTTGGCAAAGCAGACAGTGTAGATCAAGGATCAGAGTTCAAGTTTTTGTGCATTCTGATCTGAATCTATACTGGCTGCAAAGCTGTCTGTGGGTATCATTGTGAAAAGCAATTTAACTCTTTACCAGATGACAAAATTATAGACTGGTCCAAATTGAAAGCATTTGCAGACGACAAAATAAATGTGACTGAAAAATTGAAATTTGGTTTGGGAAGGGTAGAAAACATTTTGGTAAAAGGAGAAAATGCTGGTTACCAGCAATTTCTCCTTTTCCCACAATGTTTTCAAAAGGCTTCTTTCTCAGGGTCATTAAAAGTCTGGATTGTGTGGTAAAGAGTTTACTCTTTCACTACTGAATAAGCATTTTCTCAAAGGCTAAAAAAAACATTTCCTCTGCAAGATCAAGAGACAGTTCGATCATAATCTAGAATGCAGCAATGGACAGTGCAGATCAGAGATCAGACTGCATGTTCTGTGCAGTCTGATCTTGATCTACACTGTCCACAAAAGCTTCTGGAGTTGTCTATGGTATTGAAAGAGTTAAGGGTTACTAGAGTCAAAATTTCAGAGTATTTCATTCTTTACTGCTTAACTTTTTTTTAAAACTTATTTGTAATACCATACTAAAACAACTTTTGAAATGTTTACCCCCCGATTGGTTGAGATAATGAAACACAGCCTATCAGAAACAGGGTAACTGAATATGTCATATGACAGGCATTTAAACTTTATCCTGTTTTCTTTACAACATTTACTATTTAGTCAACCAGGTTACACAATATTTAAAACTTTGCCAAACAATGGATAGGTTTGTGTATTATCAAATCCTGACTGAAGCCTTATTTGGTAGTTGTTAACGACACAGTAGTTACAGAAGTGTGCGCTGTTTATTTGTGTGTACCCTAACCTGTCTAAAACTAGTAGTTATAGAATACAGGTAATTTTTAAAGGGTGTCAGACCTTAGAAATGTGTGAGTTTAGTTCAAACATATTACTTCCATAGAAGACAAACCATGAAATAACTTGTTATGAATAGTTATACGAGTACAATGGATCAAAGGAAACTCTAGTGTATCTTGATTCATATTGATTGAAAAAAAGCAAACTTTTTCTGTTTTAATAAATGAAAGCTAATTATTACATGAAAGTGCTTGGATTTGAGTTAACAGATAAATAACTTTGGATTTGCTCAATAAGGAATAATCTAACAGACTGAAAAACGTTGTTGGACTCATCTAAAAGTCAAGTTTTAACCAAATCCAGCCTTGATGCATTTGCACCAGACTTGTTCTAATAGACTTACAGATAGAGAAACTAACTAGATCTAACATTGCTAAGTATTTCTAACCACTCCCTAGTATTAACATCTTAGTTTATTAATGCTGTTTCCAAGATGTGTTTGATACTGTATTTCGTAATTGTCTTATTCTTTAATTTTTCAGGTATAATTCTTGATGACATACTTGGAAGCGTGTTTGTTACCCCCACCCTCCTCCGTGTGGTCAGAGTTTTTAGAATTGGTCGTGTCCTACGTCTGATCAAGGCTGCAAAAGGAATTAGGAAGCTTTTATTTGCTTTGATCATCTCATTACCCGCTTTGTTTAATATTGGGATGCTGCTATTTTTAGTTATGTACATTTATGCAATAATCTGCCTCTCGTCATTTCAAAACCTGAAGATTACAGGTATCCTGGACGAGGATGTTGTAAACTTTAAAACTTTCCTCAATAGTTTTATACTGTTATTTAGACTGACTACGTCAGCTGGCTGGAATGATGTTTTAGAGACGATGTTGATTTCGGAGCCAAACTGTAATGGCACACATTTTCAAAGAACAGATGGGACGTGGGAGGAGGAAGCTCCGGGAAACTGTGGGACACAGTGGTTGGCAATTCTAGTGTTAGTGTCTTACATCATTATTATATTTTTAGTTGTTATCAATATGTTTATAGCTGTGATTTTTGAGAATTTCTCTCAGGCTCATGAACAAGAGGAGGTAGGAATTACGGAGGATGACTTCGATATGTTTTATGTAGTGTGGGAGAGATATGATCCTCTTGCCACACAGTTTATTAAATATGAACAACTGTCAAACTTTGTGGCAGACTTGGAACCTCCGTTAGGTATCCCAAAGCCAAATGAGATAGCTCTAGTATCTTTTGATCTTCCAATTGTAGAAGGTGATAAACTGCATTGTTTAGATGTTTTGATGGCCCTGGTAAGATATGTGTTGGGAAATGTGGAGGAGACGCCAGAATCCAGAAAACTTGCTGAGCAAATGGAGATCCGCTTCCAAGCAGCCTTCCCAACTCGTGTCAATACTACAAAAACATCTTCAACAATGACACGAAAGAAAGAGGATGTTGCTGCTAAAACTTTGCAGAGGGCGTGGCGAAGCTGGAAAGCTCAGAAACAGATGAAAAATATTGCAGCTTTGGCCATGCAACAACAAAATCAAAAGAATCCCAATGGATCTAGTGATACTCGAGCAAACAAACAGACCAGTTTGCGAAGCCTTGGAAATAGGTTGACAACAGCTTTAAGTACTTTTTTCAGTTCTCCACGACCCAGTAGTGCTATCAGTCGGATAAGTGCAAAAAGTTTAACGCCCTCAGTGTCAGAACCTTCATCAAGGAACAAGGGAAAAGCTCAGAGTGCTCTAGAAGTTCCGAAAGTTTCCGTTCTCTACGGAAACGACAAAGATGGCGATATTGAGTTATGACAGGGGCCTTAATTGTGTATATGGTATGGTGAAAATTTGATGTGTATTATTTATGTGATATGCTGTATTTCTGGTTGAAATTTTCTTTTTATTAAGTTGCCCGTTCGTAAAGTTTTATTGCACAACCTCTGTAACATTATGCATTTAATTATAATTTAACTTGTTATAATGAATTGTGGCTGTACTATTTCATCTGAGCCAGTGTAATATATATTGCTTGTTAACTTTGCTGAGATCTGTTCTTCTAATTCCTCAACTCTTTATCAATCAATAAATTTTAGACTTGTCCATTTTGAAAGCATTAGCAGACAACAAATTAAATGGGGTGCAAATGGTGCAATCTTTAGTTAAAAGGCTAGAAAACATTGTGGGAAAAGGAGAAAATGCTGGTTACCAGCATTTTCTCCTTTTCCTACAATGTTTTCAAAAACCATTTTGAGAAAGGTCGTTAAAACTCAGGACTGTGTGGTAAAGGGTGAGGTCTTTATCAGTCTACAAAATTTTAGACATGTCCAAATTAAAAGCATTTGTAGACAACAAATGAAATACGTCAATATGAAGAAGCCTGTCTTTTAAAGGGTACAAAACATTGTGGAAAAATGAGAAAAATGTTGTAAACCGATGTCTCTACAACGGAAATTTCACAGGTTAACCCTTAACCCTTTACCAAACAATCCAGAGTTTTAACAACCCTGAAAAAAAAAAAAGCCTTTTGAAAACATTCTGGGAAAAGGAGAAAATGCTTATTACCAGAAAAAAAAAGTTCTCCTTTTCCCAAAATCTTTTCTGCCATATCAAAGACAAATTTTCATCATTTAAGCCACATCCAGATAGTCATCTGCAAACCCTTTCAATTTGGACAAGTCTACAATTTTGTTGTGTGTTTAAGAAATAATTTTCTTTCTATTGTGGTTTATCGTTCAATAAACCACAGTTGTGAGTTATGAGGCACAATAAATAATCCATGAGGGCGATAACCACGATAGAAAGAAGATTATTTCGATTCTAACATGACCAACTCTTAATCAAAGGAAAACAAGTTCATACTTAGAGTAAAAACGCAGATGCAGATTATATTCCATTGAATAACTTACTTACTTACTTTATACAGAATGACATCACTCTATATAGAATGACGTCACTCTACATAGTATAACGTAGATTTTACCACGCTTTCGTTGCACTGTGTTTATAGAGCCGAATTCACGTGTCATGTTAGAATAAAGATTTAACAGATACAGTGGGCTTTTAAAAAACATTTGAGGAAAGGAAGGAAATGCTGGCATTTTTTAGATTGCATGGAAATTTAGACTCATTTTGTGTCGTAAATGGGCAATACATGTAATTGCTCTGATGAATCGAAATCTATATTTTGCCAGTACAATGTTATTCTTGAATTCTCAAATTTGAAACACTTTGAGTGAAAGCTTTGTAAGAAATGAAGTGATCAAGCTGCATGAACATGTATCAACAACATTTTTATAGATACTTGTTGATTGATCTTTGAGTGAAAATGTCAACTGACCACGCTTTTTATGCTGCACGAAATTCCTTGAATTATGGTATACTTTTGTCAATATGAGTTAACTCTTTACCAAACGACAACATTTTTTATGTGAGCAAATAGAATCATTTGCAGATAACAAAATAACTGTGGCTTAAATAGCGATTTCTGTCTTGGACTGGGTAGAAAACATTGTGGGAAAAGGAGAAAATGCTGGTTACCAGCATTTTCTCCTTTTTCCCACAATGTTTTCAAAAGCTGTCTTCTTCAGGTTCATTAAAACTCGGGATTGTGTCGTAAAGGGTTAAACCTTTACCTTGCAATCCAGGGTTTTAAGGACCCTGTGAGAAAGGGTTTTTGAAAACATTGTTAGTAAAAGAGAAAATGTTGGTAACCAGCATTTTCTCCTTTTCCAAGAATGTTTTCTGTCCTATTGGAGAATTTTATCTCATTGCTATCAGTTTTTGACTTTGTTGTCTGCAGATGTTTGAATGTGGAAATGTCTAAGATTTGTAAGATTTGAAATCTGGGAAAGGGTTAACACATAAGCAGACAACATTTTGTTGTTAAGCAGACAAGCAGATCATTTAGAAAACATTGTGGGAAGAGGAGAAATTGCTTGTATTGAGCAATTTCTCCTTTTTCCAACAATATTTTCATGTATGAAAACTTAGTTCATGAAATATTCATATTTTCAAGACTGATATCAAAGTTATGTAAAACTGTTTAAGGATTTAATGAGTTAATAAAGTATTTCTTTTCTGATATGTGTCTTTAAGGAGAGAGTAGTGTAATTTTCCATGAAAAGAAATCATCATAATCTTTTTGTTATCATTGTTGTTGCTATAGGTTTTGTACCCATCGTTTTTATGTCATCATTATGTGGAACATTATGTTTGCTACATTGATTTAACCCCAAAACCCCCTTAGGTTCAGATTTATAGACACTTCTATATTTAACTATTTCCAAAGCAAAATATATATGAGCCATGCTCTGTGAAAAGGGGGCTTAATGCATTTGCGAAAAGTATCGACCCAGGTCAGCCTGCGCAGTCCACGCAGGCTGACCTGAGCCAACACTTTTCGCTGTTGATCAATTTTCTGTATGTCTAAGGACCAGATTACCTCATGATTTAGTCGATTATTAAAAAAGGTGGTTGTTATGGATCCATAAGTATGTAATGGTTTGCTCGGTGTGATGGATTACGGAGATGCATTAAGCCCCCTTTTGCCAGAGTATGGCTCAATTATATGTGGGTTATTCTCTGGCAAAAGGGGGTTTGATGCATCTCTGTGATACATTATACCAAGCAAGCCATCAAATAATTATGGATCCATATAATCCATAATGTGCAGGCTGACATGGGTTAATTCTTTGTGCAAATGCCTCAAACCCCCCTTTCACAGAGCATAGCCCATATACATTTCATTTGTATTCAATCTGGAGGTAATAACAGTCATGAAAGCATTGCGACAAATGAAGAAATTGCTCATTATGAATCATTTCTCCATTTGCTACAATGTTGTCATATATTAATGTCAAGAGTATCAAAACCTATAGATAGGGGTAAGGGTCATCTTTAAAATCCATTGTTGTTGACCTTGTGGATATTTGTTTGAACTCTTGTCATTTTTTTTAATTTGTTATTTTTTTTTTTAAGTACTATTACCATTTGCATTTTGTTGTATTTTGTTTCTATTTTGACATTTATGGTAATGTTTTTCATCATTCAACCAATCACTTTTTGACTTGTTCATTGTGATTCACACCAATGTTTTATTGCCTATCATTGTCTGTGTTATTGAACACAGTTGTGGAGAATTATTTGAAAAACAACTATTTTTCCAACCACTTTCCTAATTGTGAAGTATAGAGCCCAATAAAGAGGGAAAGTATATCTCTAAGTGCATGCAGTATGTCATATTTACTGATGACATTTTGAGAAACATTTTGGTAACTTTATCTCAAGCAAAACAATGACAGATGTGTGAAATGATAACAAAAGGAAGCTCGCCTGTTGATGAACCTTTATTATGATGCAATTAATGAAATCCATGATATATGTTTTACATTTTTAATATCCAAATGCTTATGCAGTTATCCTATGGGCTGATCTTTTTTTTTTGTTACCAATCAAATTCTATTTCAAGTGACACAACGGAAACAAATCAAAGGAAAGGAGATGACCAATTTCCCTAATCCCACACTTTTTTCACGGGCTATCTACTAATGCCACATGAAAAACTAAAATTAATTTTCTTTGTTGCGCCTTTAACCCTTTACGACATAATCCCTAGTTTTAATGAACCTGTGCAGGAAGGCTTTTGGAAAAATTGTGGGAAAAGGAGAAAATCCTGGTAACTTTCTCAACATCTGGAGGTAGAAAACTATTTCCTAAGCAAAATACATCAGTACAAAAGATTTGAAAATAAAATGTTTTCAAAATTTTTCAGTTTCTTGAGAATGGAATAGAAGGAAAATTCCTTTTCTTACTAGTTCTACCATACGTTTAGTCTCGAGGATGTGTTTTATGTTATTTATAAGAACACTGTGACAAATAGAAATATTAACAAATTGAGCTTTCCCATAGATCAAAATTAGTTCCTTGAATGGCATCAGACAGAACTAAAAGTCCCTACTTGTGACTTGTCATGTACTTTGCAATTTCGAAAGGAAATAGTCACCCCTTTCTGATGAATAAACAGTGAGGAAGATGGCTATTTGTAAACATGTAATATTTACCACATAATTTTCCAAATTGTTATAATTATTGATGTTACTCAGTTGTTTATTCATATTATATTGTACAGATGATAATAAGCCCATATTATAAACAATTAACCCTTTACCAAACAATCCTATGTTTATATGACCCCAAGGATACATCACTGGAAAAGGAGATAATGCTGGTAATCAGTATTGTCCTCTTATTCCACAATGTTTTCTACCTTTTGAAGGTAAGTCAAATTATTTGAGCCACATTTATGTAGTGTTCTTTCAAATGTTGTCAAAATTGACGAGTCTGCAATTTTGTTGTCTGGTAAAGAGTTAAAACCAAAAAGTGCTGAATTAATGAAACGGCCTTTTTAACTCTTTACTGTACAATCCCAAGTTTTAACGACGCCAAAGGAAAAGGAATATTGAAAACAATGTAGGAAAAGGAGAAAATGCTGGTAACCAGCATTTTCTCCATTTCCTACAATGTTTTCACCCCTACATAAATAAATTTCATTATTAGTGTAACATTTGATTTGTTGTATGCAAGTGCTTTCAATTCGGACCAGTCTAAAATTTTTTCATCTGGTAAAGAGTTAAATAGGAAAAGTAGCCAAACTATTACAATTTCAAAGTGGTTTTGGCCAGAATATGAAACAGGGTAGTGGTTAGTGAAGTTCCAAGATCAGACTGCATGTTCTTTGTGGTCTGATCTTGATCTACACAGTCTGCAAAAGCCAATTCCAGCACTTAAATAGTTAAAGTAGGATGATTGTCATGGGTTCGACTTGAGCTGGGATATTTACTTGTTTTCCCAAAATTAATGATTGTTAATGTTTTGTTTCACCCAATTTTTGCTCGCCACAGCTTGTCTGGGGCAATGTTGACCAAAGGTTTATCAATAAATACAAAATAAAATGTCTCTCTTGTTTTAACTTCTATCCATCAGTCATTATGTAGAGGATATTTGTTTTTTTCGGTGAAAGATCGACATTTATTTCATCAAGCACAGCCGCTTGTGAAAATATTACCAGTGATGTTCATGAGATGAAATAAATTTTTTATCTTTCACCGAAAAAACAAATATCCTCTATATGTTTCATGTTTCTTACCCCTTTGGTGAGCTATTGTGATCGTGCTGTGTCTGGCGTCCGTCGTGTGTCGTCCGTCGTCAACTTTTTACCTTGTGTACGCTCTAGAGGCCACATTTCCAGTCCAAACCTCATGAAACTTGGTCAGAATGTTAGCCTTGATGATATCTCGGACGAGTTCGAAAATGGGTCATGTCCAGTCAAAAACTAGGTCACCAGGTCAAATCTTAGAAAAACCTTGTGTACGCTCTAGAGGCCACATTTTCAGTCCAATACTCATGAAACTTGGTCAGAATGTTTGCCTTGATGATATCTCAGACGAGTTTGAAAATAGGTCATGTCGGGTCAAAAACTAGGTCACTAGGTCAAATCTTAGAAAAACCTTGTGTACGCTCTAGAGGCCACATTTTCAGTCAAATACTCCTGAAAGTTGGTCAGAATGTTTGTCTTGATGATATCTCGGATGAGTTCGAAAATGGGCCATGTCAGATAAAAAACTAGGTCACCAGGTCAAATCTTAGAAAAACCTTGTTTACGCTCTAGAGGCCACATTTTCAGTCAAATACTCCTGAAAGTTGGTCATTATGTTTGTATTGATGATATCTCAGATTAGTTTGAAAATGGGCCATGTCGGATCAAAAACTAGGTCACTACGTCACATCTTAGAAAAACCTTGTGTATGCTCTAGAGGCCACATTTTCAGTCCAATACTCTTGAAAGTTGGTCAGAATGTTTGTCTTGATTTTATCTCGAATAAGTTTGAAAGTGGGCCATGTGGGGTCAAAAACTAGGTCACCAGGTCAAAGCTTAGAAAAACCTTGTATACGTTCTAGAGGCCACATTTTCAGCCCAATACTCTTGAAAGTTGGTCAGAATGTTTGTCTTGATCATATCTCTGACAAATTTAAAAATGGGCCATGTTGGATAAAAAACTAGGTCACTAGGTCAAATCTTAAAAAAACCTTGTGTATGCTCCAGAAGCCACATTTTCAGTCCAATACTCTTGAAAGTTGGTCAGAATGTTTGTCTTGATAATATTGCAGACGAGTTCGAAAGTGGGCCATGTTGGCTCAAAAACTAGGTCACTAGGTCAAATCTTTGAAAAACCTTGTGTATGCTCCAGAAGCCACATTTTCAGTCTGGAATGCCCTTTAAAGTTGGTCAGAATGTTTGTCATGATGATAGCTTGGATGAGTCTGAAAATGGGTTATGTCAGATCAAAAACTAGGTCACCAGGTCAAATCTTAGAAAAACCTTATTGTAAGCTCTAGAGGCCACAATTTCAGTTCAATAATCTTGAAACTCGGTCAGAATGTTTGTCTTGATAATATCTTAGACTAGTATGAATATGGGTCATGTTGGATAAAAAACTAGGTCACAAGGTCAAATCTCGGAAAAACCTTTTGTACTATAATTACAGTCCAATATTCTTTAAACTTTTGTTAGAATGTTTGTCTTGATGATATCTTGCATGAGTTTGAAAATGGGTCATGTGGAATAAAAACTAGGTCACCATGTTTCATCCTTGAAAAACTGTGTGCACGCTCTAGAGGCCACATTTTCAGTCCAATAATCTTGAAATTTGCTTTGAATGTTTGTCTTGATAATATCTTAGAATAGTATGAATATGGGTCATGTTGGATAAAAAACTAGGTCACTAGGTCAAATCTCGGAAAAACCTTTTGTACACCCTACAAGCCACATTTTCTCTCAAATACTCATGAAAGTTTGTCGGAGTGTATGTCTGGATAATTTCTACATGTCAAGTAGGCTACTGAGACAAATTCTAGAAAAAGCTTGTGTGCACTCTAGAGGCCATATTTGTAAGCCCAATACTAATGAGTGTTTGTCAGAGTGTTTGTCTTAATATCTCTGAAGAGATTGGAAATGGGTGATGTTTGATCAAAAGGCTCAGGTGAGCGACTTCAGGGCCATCATGGCCCTCTTGTTTGTTGGGACTTTCGTCAAAATCCAGTACAGTAACTGTTGTTTTCGATAATTCCCTGTGGCTCAACCCCTGCCGCATAAGAACCAATTACAATATTACTTAAAGCATGAGAAATATAGGGTAAATGTGTGTAAATTATGTCATATTTCAATGGCACATACTGTTTACCTAGGTAACTAGTCCGCATGAACTACTGTTTCCGCCTTTAATTGAAGAGTTAGAAAATATGAAATCGTATTTTTCACTGGATGTAACCATGATATATCAAACCATAATCCACTATTATTTCTCGATAACCTATGGAAACGCATGAAATAGATGATAGTCTTTTTCTTTTTCATTTGTGTGTGTGATGAATCCTACATATGATTGATTTGGAAATTGTATGAAGTGTACAACAAGAGTTGTTTTTTTCCCCAAATGCCATTTCACAAGGTATTGATTGATTGATTGTATGGTGTTTAACGCTGTTTTCAACATTATTTCAGTTATATCACGGCGGCCAGTGCACCTATCCATGCTTTCCTGGAGACTCTTTTACCAGTACTCTGCAATTTTCTTTCCAAGCCACTGGCTGCTTTCCCACATAACCATCGTCGAGACAGTGGTCAGCATTGGGAGAGGAATGAATCCTGTCTCAATGACTATCATCAATCCTCGGAAAGAAATTGGCCGAGCCAGGGATCGAACCCACGACCCCGTTCTCAAGTCTTGCATGCTACCAACAGAGCTATCGGGGCTCGGCCCATTTCACAAGGGGTTTCAATAAGGTTTCATTTACATCACAGCCTTAGCTCACCTGAAACTGGGTTGCTGTAGTATAAAGCTGGGAACACGTGGTGCCATGCTCAAGGACATTGGAATGTGAATGACTATGCCACTAGTGATTGATCAAGAATTTAACCACGAGTGACAGTGACCTAAAATGGGTTTTAAATCTTCAAAATGTGAGCTGAAGATACATACCAGATGTCTTCTTTAGTCTTCAGCTCTATACAACAAAACATCATTTTCAATCAGTCCATATTGAAAGTAGTTCCAGACAATTAAAGTATGGCTAAAATGATGAAATTTGTCTTTTAAATGGTTGAAACATTGTGGGAAAAGGAGAAAATGCTGCCCTACTCTGTACCACATGACAAAATGTAGACTTGTCCAAAAATGAAAGCATTTGCAGACAACAATTTAAGTGTGGTTTCAAATGATGTAAGTTGTATTAGATATAGTAGAAAACATTGTGGGAAAAGGAGAAAATGCTGGTTACTAGCATTTTCTCCTTTTCTCTCAATGTTTTCAAAAGGCTTCTTACTCAGGGTCGTTAAAACTCGACTATGTGGTACAGAGTTAAATGTATACATGTTTGTAAAATATTATTCAAATTGATCAAAGCGTGAGAAAGATATGGTCTTGACAAACTCTGACGGGCATACACCAACATATACATGCAAAGTGACTATCTTTTGTTCACTAGCAGCAAGCTCATCAAGCCTCGTAACAATGTAGAAAAATATATATATGAGCCATGCTCTTTGAAAAGGGGGCTTAACGCATTTGCAAAAAGTATCACCCCATGTCACCTGGCACAGTCTCCCCTGACTGACCCTCCTGGGTCAAAACTTATTGCTTTTGGTACCGGTAAATTTTCTACATGCAAAGGACCAGTGTACCTCACAGTTCCATAGGTTGTTGAATGTGACAGGGTTTAGCGATATATAAGTATGTGATGAAAAGTTAGTTTCTTTTGCCTAGTACACAAACAATTACTATTTATATAAAACAAGCTATGCTTACTTTAAGCATTGACAAAGATCTATCCATGGACTATTTGTGGAGAATTTAATCTTGGAAAAGATGTTTGAAGATTTTTAAACTTTTTTAGCTTTTGTTGCCATGGCATGACAATTACAGGTCAGGGTTCTTTATGAAATCAAATTAGCATACAAATGCTTGGATGGCCCACACTTAACATCCTGAGGTGAAACAAGAGGGCCATGATGGCCCTGGATCGCTCACCTGAGTCAATAGGCGAAATTTCATTCCACGTGCATAATTCAATTTCTGACCAATAGATAGGTCAATTGAGCTTAAAATGTGGCCTCTAGAGGGTCCACATGGAATTTCAGTAAGTTGGCATAGTGACCTACTTTATCACCATAGGTGACCCAATATAGAACTCATCACAAATTGATCAAGACAAACATTCTGAACAGTTTTCAAGTTAATTGAGCAATAAATGTGGCCTCTAGAGTGCTCACAAGGTATTTCTTTAATTTGACCTAGTGACCTAGATTATGACCCAAGGTGACCCAATTTTGAAATAATCCTAGATTTCGTCAAGAGAAACATTTTACCCAATTCTAAAATCAATTGAACAATAAAATGTGGCCTCTAGAAAGCCCTAGTTATATTTCTTTAATTTGACCTAGTGACCTCGTTTATGACCCCAGTTGACCCAAATTCAGGCTCATGTGAGATTTTATCAAGATAAACATTCTGACCAATTTTCAAGCCAATTGAGCGAGAAATGTGGCCTCTGTAGTGCCCTAAAGGTATTTCTTTAATTTGACAGTGACCTAGTTTTTACCCCAGGTGACCCAATTTTTAACTAATCCTAGATTTCGTCAAGAGAAACATTTTACCCAATTCTAAAATCAATTGAACAATAAATGTGGCCTCTAGAAAGCCCTAGTTATATTTCTTTAATTTGACCTAGTGACCTCGTTTATGACCCCAGTTGACCCAAATTCAGGCTCATGTGAGATTTTATCAAGACAAACATTCTGACCAATTTTCAAGTCAGTTGATCAAGAAATGTGGCCTGTGTAGTGCCCTAAAGGTATTTCTTTAATTTGACAGTGACCTAGTTTTTACCCCAGGTGACCCAATTTTGAACTATTCCTAGATTTCATCAAGAGAAACATTTTACCCAATTCTCAAATCAATTGAACAATAAATGTGGCCTCTAGAAAGCCCTAGTTATATTTCTTTAATTTGACCTAGTGACCTAGTTTATGACCCCAGTTGACCCAAATTCAGACTCATGTGAGATTTTATCAAGACAAACATTCTGACCAATTTTCAAGTCAGTCGAGCAAAAAATGTGGCCTCTAGAGTGCCCACAACATATTTCTTTAATTTAACATAGTGACCTAGTTTATGACCCCAGGTGACCCAATTTTGAACTCACTGAACATGTTGTGCTCCGGTGGGCTAACAAACTTAGAACAGGTTCACTACATACCGAATATCAAAGCTCTCTGCCTTCCAGATTCAGCAAAGAAGAATTTTAAAGTTTTTCTTCTTTGTTCCTATGTTTGAAATTGTGACCCCCGGGGCAGGCTAGTTTTGACCCCCAGGGCATGAACAAACTTGGTAGAGGTTCACTAGGTGATGCTACATACCAAAAATCAAAGTTCTACGCCTTCCAGTTTCAGAGAAGAAGATTTTTTAAAGTTTCTATGTTTCGAACGTGTAACCCCCCAGGGTGGGACCAGTTTTGACCCCAGGGGCATCATATGAACAAACTTGGTAGAGGTCCACTAGGAGATGCTACATATGAAATATCAAAGCTCTACGCCTTCCAGTTTCAGAGAAGAAGAATTTTAAAGTTTCCCTTCTTTGTTCCTATGTTCAAACTTGTGACCCCCGGGGCGGGGCCAGTTTTGACCCCAGGGGCACCATATGAACAAACTTGGTAGAAGTCCACTAGGAAATGCTACATACCAAGTATCAAAGCTCTACGCCTTCTAGTTTCAGAGAAGATTTTCAAAGATTTTGCTATTTTTTTCCTTTTGGTTGCCATGGCAACCAGAGTTATGGGTGGAATTCAATCTCTTGAACAACTTTAGTAGAGCTTCAGCCAAGAAACATCCCTGCCAAGTTTCATCAAGATTGGCCCAGTGGTTTAGGAGGAGAAGATGTTTAAAGAAATTGTGGACGACACACAACGGACGACGCACGACGGACATTGGGCGATCACAAAAGCTCACCTTGAGCACTTCGTGCTCAGGTGAGCTAAAAAGGCAACTGACCCTGGACCTATCAAGCTAAACTTCATGCAAATGATGATCGTTATAGGACAGCAAGACAGTATTGCCAACTCTAGGGTTTCAATAATAAGCCAGAATTTAGTTTTTTGAGAGAGAATCATTGAAGTTTTAATTCGTTCTTGCTTAGGTAAACTCAAAAACATAATAGTTCTGACAAATAGCAAATATGTTAAACAAACTTTCCATAAGATGACAAACACACAAAAACATACTAATGACTGTATACAAAATACTCTGCACATATTCTCAGTGGTTGTCATTACTTACAAATCAACTTTACCATCAAAATAATCACTACACCTAGGTTCACTAGCTTTGACCTAAAACTGCATAGGTTAATTTCAGACTTACTCAAAACTATACAAAATCACACACAGGAAAAACAAACGGAATGCACTGGGTTAACAACAGTAGGCCTATAAAAACAAGAGCACCACATGTGGGTGCTAATGCTCAGCTGCAGTTGTTCTTAGAAATGGATTAATTTTCGGTATAAATTCCAACTGAAAATCCAAGTCAAAACAGCGGCATAACTGTATCAATAATATTTTAATGGTTACCTGCCACTGTTATATGGGTTCACCTTTTAACATTAACAACTAGTCCGAATTTGAGGTAAATATTTTCAGTAATGACAGAGATATAAAATGTCAAAGTTTTGCACAATGATGCAGACAACAGAGCTATGGCAATTTTCCAAAACAGCTGTGCTGAAAATGAAGTGAGAAATTTGCAGTTCCATACTGAATCCTTTAGAACTCAATCCTTAATATTGACAACCCACAGAAAAACTTTTGAAAATATTGTGGGAACTGGAGAAAATGCATGGAAAAAGCATTTTATCCTTTTTTGAGAATGTTTTCCACCAATTCAGAGACGGAAATCATTAAGTGAGTTATACTGAATTTGTCATCTGCAATTGCTGTCAATTTGTACAAATCTAAAATTTTGTTGTGAGAGTTTACTTTTTATCACACAATCCCAAGTTTAACCCTTTACCAGACGACAAAATCTTAGCCTTGTCCCAATAGAAAGCATTAAAATTTTGCAGGCGACAATTTCAGTATGGTTCAAATGCTACAATCTTTATTTTGGTAGAAAATATTGTTTTTAAAAGGCTTCTTTCCAGAGGTCGTTAAAAGTCGGCATTGTGCGGTAAAGGGTTAAATAACTTTAACAGAAGGTTTTGGAAAAGACTGTGGGAAAAGGAGAAAATGCTGGTAACCAGAATTTTCTCCTTTTCCAACAATGTTTTCTGTCCTTACACCCACACTTAATTTGTATTCAAACTGCGAATGCTTTGAAAATGGATAAATAGCAAATTTTGTCTCTTGGAAAAAGGTTAAGCGATTTCTCTTTTTCTCACAGTGATTTTCAAAACTATCAACTGCAGGGGCATAACAGTCCTTTGCCCAATTATTGGTTTCTATTTCCTGATTGTAGATCCCTTTTGACACGTCTGACATAAAGGGTCTTTTCAAATGTTGTGACAAAACGGTTATCTTTACATTAAAGTACTGAAGTTTCAACCAGAAAAAAAATTATCAACTTTTCCATACTGAAAATACTTGCCAACGACAGTTTAACTTAAAACATTGCAGGCAAAAGACAAAATACTGGTTGCAAGCAATTTCAACTAGGCCAACAATGCTTAACGTTTTACCAGACGACAAAATTGTAGACTGTTCTAAATTGAAAGCGATAACAGACAACAAAATTAAAATGACACAAAAATTGAAATTTGTTTTGGGAAGGGAAGAAAACATTGTGGGAAAAGGAGAAAATGCTGGTTACTAGCATTTTCTCCTTTTCCCACAATGTTTTCAAAAGGCTTCTTTCACAATGTCGTGAAAACCAGGGATTGTTTGGTAAAAAGTTTAAGTCTTGATCTCAGGTCCACAAACACACAAGTTTGGTATAGGGTTTAATATCGATTCATTTCTTTTTTTTTTAATGAAGATAACATATTTGAATAGCTCAGAGAATGTGTAAGAGGATTATCAGTTGTCCAGATAGGAAGACTGTCAAGTTCTAAATGAGCTTCACTCGGACGAAAAGGGGGCTAACTCTTTACAAAATAACAAAATTTTAAACTTGTGCAAGTTGAAAGCCTTTGCAAAACAAGGAAGTAAATCTGACTCAAAAACAGAAATTGCTCCTTGCAAGGGTAGAAAACATTGTGGGAAAAGTAGAAAATGTTGGTTATCAACATTTTCTCCTTTTCCCACAAGATTTTCAGGGCTTCTTTCTTTCGCTCAGTAAAACTCAGGATTGTGTGGTAAAGGGTTAATGCACCTCAATGATACATGATACCAAGTCATCATATTATCGTGGATCCATAAGATCAACTTTGTTTAACAACTAACTGAATCATGAGGTACAATGGTCTTTTGACATGCAGAAAATATTGAAAAAAGCAAAAAGTTTTGACCCGGGTCGGACTTCACAGGCTGGCCTAAATCGTTACATTTTGCAGATGCATTAAGCCCCCTTTTCACAGAGCATGGATCATCTATTTTTTAATAAAAACTGTGTGAATGACACTTGTAAGTTTCCTCTACACAAGTTTAAAGATACAATGTACATCCTAACAACTAGAGAAAAAAAAAAAAACGCTGTTCACCAATAATAAATGAGCCATGCTCTGTGAAAAGGGGGCTTAATGCATCTGCGAAAAGTATCGACCCAGGTCACCCTGCGCAGTCTGTGCAGGCTGACCTTGGCCGAAACTTTTCGCTGTTTGTCAATTTTCTGTATGTCCAAGGCCCATTCTACCTCATGAGTAAGTCATTTGTTAAAAAAAGTGGCTACCATGGATCCATAAGTATGTGATTGCTTGATTGGTATCATGCATCACGGAGATGCATTAAGCCCCCTTTTGCCGCAGCACAGCTCAAATATATGTAGTGTAAGGAATATTAAAATACAAGGGATTGGTCTCATTTAAAAAAGGAAACGACCACAGCGATTACTTTGAAGGCCTCAAAAACATGAAAAGCATTTTCTATCAATCGTAATCTGCGCAACCTTGTAGTAAAGATAACTGTCCCCAAAGGCGATGTTACTTATTGACTAGTAGCCTCTGGGTCCAGAGACGATCAAGACAAAAACAATTGAAATCTCTGCACAGATTTTATGTTTGAACTCATAATTTCACAAATAGAGCACAAAACTAGGAATCTAACATACCTGTTGTATTCAATAACCCTTCGTTTGAAGTATAAATAATTTCATTTTAAATGTTGAACATAAGGAAAAACAGTTTATTTCATCTGTTACTCAAGTTGTTCACGTTCCGGAAAATACACAAAATGGCCGCCACACAATAGAAAATACAGAATGTCTTGAATTCGCAAACATTTCTCTTCACAAAATGTCTGTTGTAATCAGTAATTCGCAAACTTTTCGACATGTGTATGTATCCACATATACAGTAAATGGAACATTACAACAGTCTGCATTTCTCTGTGGTCAGATAAGGTCCAGTTGTATGTGTAGAGAGATGTGTATTGGCTGAGACCAAAGGTCAAATCCAATGTGCACCTCTTTACATATACAATGCAGCCTGCTCGAACCACACAAAAATGCTCACTGTTTTAATGTTCCTTTTAAGGTCTGCAGCCCCTAACTCTCATATTAAAAGACAGAAGCTGCTGAGATTGGCCGAACAGCCTTTACAAAAATGTCGATGTTTTCCGATGAGTTAGGGGCCTTAGACCATAATACATGTATAAATCTTTCTTTTTTGTCTGTTAACAAAAGTCACAAAGTAAATCAAATGACAAAAATATCAGAGCCACAAATTTTCAGAATTTGAGGGAAAGAGCGGAACTCAAATTCACTGATGTAGTCTGGGAACAGATGATGTTCTTCACAGAGTACATGCATGATACAGAATAACCTTCATAGTGTACATGTGTGATATGGAAAACATATTCTGGTCTATCATATATGGCCTGCAACACGAGAAAAGGGGCATTCGGACATTTGCGTAAAGTGTCGTCTCAGATCAGCCTGCACAGTCCGCACAGGCTAATCTGAAACGACACTTTCCGTTTTTATGTCACTTTCTCTTTTGCGCAAGTCTACTGAAGAACAAAATCTAATGTAGTTGTAAAGTGCCGTCTCGGATTAGCCTGTGCGTGGACTGCGCAGGCTGATCCGAGGCAACACTTTACGCAATTGTCTGAATGCCACTTTTCGCATGTTGCAAGCCATAAGTGTTTTAGACAACATCTGTATCTAAGTCAGATCATTTCTAGGTATATAACACAAGTGAGTGAGTCATGCTCTGTGAAATGGCGTCAATACATCTGCAAAAAGTATCAACCCACATTAGCCTCCACAGTCTGCACAGGTTGACACAGGTCAAAACTTCTTTCTGTTTGTAAGTTTTCTGGACCATTTTACCATATGATTAACCCTTTACTAAACAATCCCTGGTTTTAACGACCCTGAGGAAGAAGCCTTCTGAAAACATTGTGGGAAAAGGAGAAAATGCTGGAAACCAGCATTTTCTCCTTTTCCCACGATGTTTTTTGCTCTTCCAAAGTCAAGTTTCAATTTTTGATGTTTATTTTGTCGTCTGCAAATGCTTTCAATTTGAAAAAGTCTAAAATTTTGTCGTTTGGTAAAGAGTTAAGTTGTGAATGGATCAAATGGTTGGTTGTAAATGGACACAGATCAATAATTATGTGATGACTTGCTTGGTTTAATGCATCAGGTATATGCAATAAACCCAATGTTAAGAGAGCTGGGCTCAATTATAACACATTTTGGCATGTAAACACAACACATTCTTACAAATAAAATATCAGTACTTGCCTGAACAATTCACCTCACAATCCTTTTTTTTCCAACACCTGAAGAAGATTTTCTGAAAACGTTGTCAGAAAAAGAAGATAGGCTAGTTACCATGTTTGCTACCTTTCAACGCAAATCAAATTATTTGAATAACATTTACTTTTCATCTGAAAATGCTTTGAAAAATGGCTGAATACATTTCATCTGTAATACAATTAACCCTTTACCACACAATGACGACTTTTAACACCCCTGATAGAGAAGGCTTTTGAAAACTTTGTGGGAAAAGGAGAAAATGCTGGTTACCAGCATTTTCTCCTTTTCCCACAACGTTTTCTACCCTATCAAAGAAAAATTATTTCATATGAGCCACACTGAAACTGTCAACTTCAAATGCTTTCAATTCAGACAGGTCTAAATTCTGTCGCGTGGTAAAGGGTTAAAGTTACTAAATTATTCATAGCAAAATCATGTCCACTATGGAATAACTACCAGCACTACACAGGTAATTCAGTTTAACTCTTTACCAGACAATCCTGAGTTACAACGACCTTGACAGAGAGACCTTCGAAAACATTCTGGGAAAAGGAGAAAAGACAGAAATCAGAATTTAAGTAACATCTAAGTTGTTGTCTGCAAATGCTTTCTACCAAGTCCATTCTAAAATTCTGCTGTTTGGTAGAGTAAATAAATATCAATAGATGAAGTGGTTACTCCCACACATAATTTGAATCATTTTCAACAACTTTGACTAACTGATATCCTTTCACTAGCAACAACAATAACAACATCAACAAGAAAACATGAGGTCAGTGTGTCACTTTCCACTGTTCAATCCAGGCAACAATCTTTTCTAAATTTTCTTCTAAGTCTTCTGGTGTATTGCTTGGAAGTTCATGAACAATCTCCTGCTTATAAGCCCCTCTGGCTTCTTCCAGTATTGTCTGAAATATTTCACACTGGATATTGTCTTCCAATTTCTTGCCTGTATATCCCCTGGAATAGATTAGTTTGATTTTAACTTTCTACAAGACAACAAAATTTTAGACCTATCTAAACTGAAAGTATTTGCAGATGACATATTAGATGTGGTTGAAATAATGTCATTTGTCTTAGAAATGTTCGAAACTATTGTGGGAAAAGGACAAAATGCTGGTAACCATTTACCTCTTTTCCCACATTGTTTTCAGAGAGTCTAAAAAACCAAAGATTTGTATGGTGGAGGGGTAATTCATCAGTAGCCGTCCCCCACCTCCCATCTTCCAAAGAAGTCTAACAACATCGGTAGACCATAGTGATGGCAAACAATTCAGGTTTATGCCTCTTTACAAAACAACAAATTTTGGACTAGACCAAACTCAAAGCAAGTGCTGATAAAATCAATTGATGATAAAATCAAAATAGCTCAAATGATTTTTTCTGTCTTTGATAGGGTAGAAAACTTTGTGGGAAAAGGAGAAAATGCCGATTTCCGGCATTTTGTCCTTTTCCTGCCATGTTTTCAAATACCTTCTTCTTTAGGGTAATTCAAACTCAGGATTGTGTGGTAAAGAGATAAAGGGTGAAACTTACCCCATGCTGATTTATTTTTGTATTTTGCAGTAGACTAGTTTTGAAAACATTGTGGAAAAAAAGAGAAATTGCTCAAAACAAGCTTTATTTTTTCCCTTCGTACAAAATTTTAACTTAATTTATGTATACAACCTTACAGACAGTTACAAAACAAATACCTTCCATTTTCATCTACATAATCACATAACCTCCTGAGCAGAATTTAAAGATGATGGCTTTGAAACTTTATAAACCCTTACAGAACCAAAAATAAATGAAGCTACTTTTACAGGGATTTTCACCCTTCATACAACAATAAAATTTTAGACCAATCATACATTGCACGACCTCGCAGAAAATGAGCATAGCTCAAATTATGGGATTTGTCTGTGACACGGTAGAAAACACCATGGGAAAAGGACAAAATGCCAATGGTATGCCAGCATTTTCTCCTTTTCCCACAATGTTTTTTTGAATCCTTTCAAAGACAAATCCAATAACTTAAGCCACATTTAACTCTTTACCAGGCTACAAAATTTTAGACTCTTCCAAATTGAAAGCCTTAGCAGACGACAAAATAGAAGTGACTAAAAAATTGAAATTTGTTTTGCGAAGGGTAGAAAACATTGTGGGGAAAGGAGAAAATGCTGGTTACCAGCAATTTCTCCTTTTCCCATAATGTTTTCAAAAGGCTTCTATCACAGAGTCATGAAAACCAGAGATTGTTTGGTAAAGAGTTCAGATATCGTCGGCAAAAGCTTTCACCTGGAACAAGTCTGTAACCTAGTCATTTGGTTAAGTCCCAATGCTCTTAAAGTTAAAATTATCTATCTAGTAACGGAATAAAGACCATATTTACCTCTGTTCTAGCCTATTATATAGTGCAGTATTGTCTGTCCGTAACACAAACACAATATCAAACCATCTCTCCGGGAAGAAGTCACAACCATGGTAATCAACAATGTTTCCTCCTCCACTCATCTGTTCTTCTAATTCATCTAACACCTGTAAGTGTAGCATTTCATCACATAATACTGTTTTTAACTCTTTACCAAGCAACGAAATTTTGGACTACACCAAACTGACAGCATTTGCAGACAACAAAATAAATGTTGCTCAATGTTGAAAACATTGTAGGAAAAGGAGAAAATGCTGGTTACCAGCATTTTCTCCTTTTCAACAATGTTTTCAAAAGCCTTCTTCATCAGTATTGTTAAAAGTCAGGATTGGTTGGTAAAGGGTTAAAGCTCTGAGGAAAAAGCCTCAATAAAACATTATGGGAAAAGGAGAATATGTTAGTACATGTACATGTATTTAGAAACACATCATTTGACCCCCTCTTTATCAGCCATCTACAAATACTTTCAACACTGACAAGTTTAAAATTGTTTTGTCTAATAGAGAGCTGAACTTTTCATAACAAAGAAGGTACAACAGAACAAGTCTGATATCACAGCAGACAAAGGACATATGCTTGTGCACTTGTTTCTTTACCAGTACCAGTATTTAGCATGACACTCCTAGAAAACATCTATTCAAAATGAGTATAGACACACAAGTGAGCCATGCTCTGTTAAAAGGGGTTTTAATGCATCTGCAAAAAGTATCAACACAGGTCAGCCTGCGCGAACAGTGCAGGCTGACCTGCGTCAAAACTTTTCGTTATTGGTAAAATTTCTGCATGTCAAGTGACCAGCCGACCTCATGATTCAGTTGTTTGACAAAGTGGTTTTTATGGTTCCATAATAATGTGATGACTTGCTTGATATTCTGAATCACAGAGATGCAGACCCCTTTTAGCCAGAGTACAGCTAAAATACATGTGAAATACTGTGACAAACACATGTTTATTGCAATTTGTTTCATAACAGTTTCTTTGCCATTAAACAAATTCTCAGCTAAAAATATTTAATAATGTGTAACAAATGCTTAATATACCTGATCTTCATTCAAGATAGGACACTGATACTGTTCATCATATCCTTCATAGAACTGTTCTTGTTTAGCCAAGTCTCCAATGTTCACATATCTCAAACCAGTTCGTTGAGCCAGTTCTGCTCCCAGGGTTGACTTTCCAGTCCCTGGTGTCCCTGAAAATGTGTAACAAATAAAGATACATGTACATGACTTTATCTTTATGTCCAACAGTTGTAGAGAGGAAGAGCATCAGCCTCTCAAATCAAAAGTTCCATGTTTGAACCCTGTGATAAGCTGGGTCAACTTTTTAACTACGGTGCAAGAACTGGTTCAGGAAACAGTCAGCTTGAGTGATTTATACATAAGGGGTGTTCCAGAAGTTCTTGGACTTTCTTCATATCTCACTCACCTTTATTTAAAAGATATTGAAACTTCCATATGATACGCATTTATTATTGCGGACTTCATATATGACTTAATTATGCAGACATTCCTCATAGCACCACTGACAGTCAAATGTAGCCATACAGACATACATAATGCCAAGCGATGTACATATGCTTTTTTATAATACCATGCATGTGTTAAGACTGTTTCAATTTAATTCAAACATGGTCCATTAACAGAATTTAAGCTAAATTTCATATGAAGTTAGATTGATGTCGCCATATCATTTCCGTCAATTTTCAAAGTCATAACATTGTCAGGTACTGAAACACAGGACAGTGAACAACACTGATAGTCAATGTAATAATGCTATCATGACATCAACACACAACTTTGAATTATGCATGATTACAAAGTTTTATCACTCGTTTGGCTGCACTTTGAACTAAACATTTTCAGAGACTGAAAAGTCTAGAAAATTAAATAGTTCCAAATTGCTGGTATTCAAATGGCATGAAAGATTTAGGAATGGATGAGAATGATTGAAAATCATGAACATAGTGGCAGGCTGACCCACACAGCATGGTGTGTGTTAAACCAACTATGACAGATAGGGTCAGAAACCTGATCGATTATGATAGGTGATTAATGTTTCAATATATTTCGTAACAGCTGGGAATCGACAGTACAGTTATGTACACAGAATATTCAATGAGGACTCTAACATGCTCAAGGTTAGTGCTTCATGAGTTCCGATAAACTTCTTTTTGACAAAGGAAGACAGATATGAGTGAACTGTCTGGAAGAGTTTCTGACAAGGGTTTGATACCAAGACCATCATACTACAACATAACAATGGGCCTAAGCACAGGGCCCGGTCAAAAGAACTTGAGATTGATCTGGTTAAGTTTCAGCACCACAGTTGTTTGCTGTATAGCCCAGCTTCTGATTAACTTTCACATTTTTCTGGAATTGAAGTCACGGCTGAGAGGTATATGCTTTGGGAGTGTTCGGGAGCTTGCCATTTCTGTACAGAGAATAAGTGTAGTCTTTTGATGTTGACTGGTATAGAAACATTTCTGACAAGTGGATTAACCGACATAGGAAGCACATTGGCGTTGGAGGCGATAATGTGGAAAAGGTTTGATGCTACTTGTGAGTTATGCACTTCATGCCGTCGCTGACATCCATCTGAGACAGTAATGTGCCCTGATAGCCTCATAGTGCATATGTTTAGTTATTTGTAAAATCATAATAGCTTGATATAATTTCATGATATTTGGAACTTGGACTTGGGGAAAGATTGAATTTTTGAATACTGCAATTTTTATTTTCATCGAATAAACCTGTTGAAAGTTGTTGCAAAAATCCATAAACTTCTAGCAAATCCCTGTTACACTGTCAGACCTTGTACCTTAGTCAATGTAGATTTTCTGTTTTTCAATATGATGTTGAATACCTCTTTTCAAGGAAGTATTTATTCAAAGCGACTTATACAAGCAACTTCCCCCTGACAACATGGTAAAATTTAGATGGGAAATGGTAAGGGTATTAAAATTTATCAGAATTATTATCAGAATAATTCCAAATTCAGTATAAATACCTGATAATCAGAATTATTTCCAATACCAATACCTGATAACTTATTTGCCGTAACCTGAGAAGGTCTTATTTGGGTCGTCTCCAGGCAAGGTACCGTATGTCTATCCTCAAGTCTCGAGATTCGTTACCGTACCCTAGCCTGTGCGGCAAGAGGTACAGTACCCGGACTCCCCCTGGAGACGCTGCGTTTTCCCGAAACTCATCGCGAAAACTGATAGCTTGTGTTGACTTCTTTCGGGAAACATGTTTTTTGACTATCTTTTCTAACATAGTATGCTTTTCAAATATTTGTTTTATCAATGGAGCTTCTTTTCTAACGAATGTATACCTGTAATTAGAATATTGGGCCCAGATGGTTTAATCCCATCCATGTTCTGTAAATTATTGTTTGTTTTTAGTCGGCACGTGTTCTAATTTCTACTGGTACTCCGCATATGTGTAAGCTACCAAAGGAGTACAGTGAACACAGAACCAGCATTAATTGTTCCGGGCTTGTTCGTCCCAGAACCAGTTTGTCCCAGGTCTTGTTCGTCCCTAAGCTTTTTCGCTCCGGCCTGTTCGTTCCACATTATTGCATGCGGATTATGCATCATCAAAATTCGGAATAAGAAAAAGTGGACTTGCTTCTGTCACATGTCCGATGAAAATATCTTTTGCAACAATTAGTACTGGGTGAGTGTCTTGAACTAACATTGCAAAAACACCTTCCAGCATCAAAATTCATTCTAAACAGTGATTTATTGCTTTATATATACATGTAGCTCTTTATATATGTGACATGATTACATTCACTTTTAAAATCAAATCTTGCTCACAAATCAAGGATGTAGACTTAATATTTTCATAAATAAAGACTCGAGTTGATCGGTAAGTATGGAAGATTGTCTGCCGTTAACACCTTCGCGTGCCTATGAAAATCAGTGATAACAATATTCGCACACCTTTGATTTGCAGGTGAAAATGCAGTGCAAAAGACAAATTACAAGATACTGATATACAAGATGATATATTTCATGGGACAATATACACGAGCATGAGGCGTAAATACTAGTGCATGTGCGACAACTCAGTTCAGTTATTCAATTTACACAGTTTACAAAGCAGTTTACAATTATGGATTTACTCCTCAATTGTACAGACGTATCTCAAAAGAGAGTGCTCCACAGATTGGAGGAAACTACCAGAATACAAGATCCTCTATTGTACAAAAATGATGCTAGCGCAGTTTCTTTTTTTTTTCCACTGAAATTTTTCATTGTATTAAAGTATATATTTTTCGCCCTTATCTTCTTCAACAATTAAATTATTTAAGTTTTTCGTTTCTAAGGCTACAAAAGCAAAATCGTTACAAAAAAGGAGCTTCGTTTATGTATACGAAAACCGTTGGAAGCATGTGGAATGTTTTGATTTTGGTCAATATTAATGAAGATTAGCAAAACTGGTTCGCGTAAACTTTGATATACATGTATCTATAGATAAATACGTTCTGTTCAGGACGAAAAAGCCCGATCCCATTCGGCGCACATTGGTATGATTTTGGTTGTTGATCGTTTACTAAATAATCCTGATTATAAAAAGAAAAACCTTTTCTCCTTTTCCATTTTTATTTTAATTATTAACTCTTTACCAAACAATCCCTGGTTTTCACGACTCTGTGAAATAAGCCTTTTAAAAACATTGTGGGAAAAGGAGAAAATGCTACCCTTCCCAAAACAAATTTCAATATTTGAGTCACTTTAATTTTGTCGTCTGCTAATGTTTTCAATTTGGAACAGTATAAAATTTCGTCGTCTGGTAAAGAGTTAAAAACAAATCCCATCATTTGAGCTGCGCTTGATTCGTTGTCGGCAAGCGCTTTGAATTTGGTCAAGTCTAAAATTTCATACTCTGATAATGAGATAGAGAATTTGGTTTTTCTTTCAAAATCTATGGATATTACTTGAGTTTCAACGAACCGCTTAAATTCTTCACCAGGCGACGAAATTTTAGACTTGTCTAAATTCAAGGTACTTACAGATGACAAATCACGTGTGCTTCAAATAATGCGATTCGTATTTCAAAAACAAGAAAGCGTCATCGGAGAATTTGTGCCAGCTGATCGTCGTCTAAAAACGGGGAGTGTTTCATTTTTTCCTTCTGTAATCTTTTCCAATTTACTTAAAAGTACATTTTGACACAATGAATATGATAAAACAATTTAAGCAATTCTTTCATTATGAGAGGCTGGTACCTTTCATATGCCAAATCAGTTTCCCAACTATTTCAAATTTGTGTTTTAAGTTAAATTAGGTCAACACGTAATTAGTAAAGAATTTCAGGTAATCACACCTACAGGCATTCCAATCCACACCATTTATCAGTAAAAATCCTTCATTAACCGTTATTATCCTTGAAAACTGCTATTTGACATAGACTTAAACTGTCGCGGAGCAGTCTCGAAAACTTGGGTCGGAGAACTGTCTCGAAAACTGGGTCCTACTAAATACCACAAAGACACACAAAGAATCACAAAGACGCCACAAAGACATAGGGAAAAAAAAAAATCAGTGTTTTGAGTTGTTTGCATTATACTAGGTTAAAAAATGCACAAAAACACACACGTGGGTTCGAGTATCCGCCGGGTCAGGCGGAGATCTTTCTACCCGTTCTGCTGATTACTTATCTACCAAATATTTCCTTTACTTAAACACTATGATGAATGTTTAACAATGATGATGATGATGATGATGATACTGCTGACAATGATGATAAAGATAAGTACTTGTTTGCATCTTTCTTGAAAACATTCTATAAAGTTCACTTGTGCACATTTAAAGGCAAAGTTGACAATTTACCATTTACCGGTTTTTTTTTAATTATGCACTGCTAAGCTTGTTAGCTATTTACCAAACTACAAAATATCAGACTCCTCCAGACTCAAACTGTTGCAGACAGCAGATCAAGAGAAGCTCAAATTATGAAATGAGTGTCTGCCAGAATGGTAGAGAACGTTGTGAAGAGAGAAGAAAATACTGGTAATCAATATTTTCTCTTTTTTCCACGTTGTTTTCAAAGGCTTTCTTTCTTAGGATCGTTAAAACTCGGGCTTGTGTAGTAAAGGGTAAAGTACCGGACTTTTCTTGAATTTTTCTTGAACGTTTTCCCATTTTGTATTATTTGTAAATGAGAGTAATAAAGAATATTCCAAAAAAAAAAAAGTAAAGAAGGAAGTTGTCAGTTACTTGTGAAAAAATGTGCACTGACTGTCCCGATATGTCCCTAGCTGTTGACTGGATCGTTAAGCCTCACACAAACGCAAACACGCACAAAACACACGAAAATATATCTAAAAAGTAACTTTTTATTGTTTTCACGTCTTGAACATTCACTTTTATGATATACGAAATTTTAAATAAAATTGATTAAATTTTTACTCACACGACGAAATTTTACACTTGTCTTTATTGAAAGCATTTGCAGGTGACATTTCATTCCTCTCTCACCGCTGACCATTGTTTCGCCGATGGCAATGTGGGAAAGTTGCCAGTGGCTTGGAAAGAAAATTGTGTGAATCACTAGTAAAAGAAACCTCAGGAAAGCATGAAAAGGTGCACTGGCCGCCGCGACATAAATTAAATAATGTTGTTAAAGGGTAGAAAACATTGTGGAAAAAGGAGAAAATGCTGGTTACCTGCATTTTCTCCTGTTCCAACGATGTTTTCAAAAGCAACCTCCAGTCAGGGTCGTTATAACTCGGGATTGTTTGGTACAGGGTTAAGGGCCAGCGCATGACAAGTCCTACAATAGAAACTTTGCTTTCGCTGTATCAACTAAAAAATATAATTAAGCCATGCTCCGGCAACAGTAGGTTTACTGCACTCTCCGTGTTGTTGTTGTCCACAACTCGTCACCTTCTGACACCACTCGTCACAACTCGGCCGGATATGATGGCTCCCATCACCCGAGGTATGCCGAATGCTTCTGACACATGATAATTACGATTCGCCATTAAACAGTAGTTTTACGGTGGTGACCAGATAAAAAGCATCAAAAGACAACATAGGACAGTGCTTTTAAATTACCAGATATTAACCGAGTAACAGGAAAATAAAGTTTGCAGGAAATGACCCGGGGGAATTCTCGTACCACGTGTGTGTTTGCGTAATTTTGTGCATTTTTATCCTAGCATAATGCAAACAACTCAAAACAACAATATTTCTTTCGTTTTCTGTGTCTTTGTGGTGTCTTTGTGTGTCTTTGTGGTATTTAAGATGCTTTGTGGTATTTAGGGTGTCTTTGTGGTACATGTATTTGGTAGGACCGCGAAAACTTGTGTGGTGGAAATGTCATGTTGGGGAACTGTCTTGTTCCCGTATCATCTCAGCCACCAATTGATTTTCAGCGTGCAGTGATCATTTCATCTCCCCTACACAGTTTGTAAATGTGTCGCTGCGACCCATCGGCGACAAACCACTAATTGATCGGCGCCTGATCACCAATAAGCCATGATCTGATCGACGCTGGAACTCGGCAACAGGTTCCAAGATTTTAACCCTACGGTGATCAATGATGTACAGTGCCTAATTATAGAAGCTATTGTCGATTGCAAGAAGGCCTGGACCTGGGTTCGTATTCATGAACCATTCTTAACATTCTTAATCGTATTCTCAATAATTCTCTAGCTTTGAAAGTAACACAAGTTCTGATTGGCTGAACTAAATGGTTTTGCCAATTGATCAGAACTTGTTTAACTTTCTAAAGTCTAGAATAAGACAAAGAATATTCTTGAGAACGGTTGGTGAATACGGGCCCAGGCTGTCGTCCATAAGAAATCAGTCGCCGGAAGGTCAGTCGTTTGTCGCCGATCACTCTTTAGAAACTTGTTGCAAAACTGTGTTCGACCCTACAGAGGGGAGTTACAAAAAGAGTTTTCCGTATACAGCAAATTTTCCTACATTTTCAGGTCGGGAACTGGTCAGGTCACAAAGAAATTTGGATTTAACCCTTTTCAAACGGTCCTTCCTTTTTCTTTTTAAGATCCCGTGGAAGACGATATTTGAAAACATACTGGAAAAAGGAAAAGCCCCGGTTACCAACATGTTCGCTTTTTCCCCCCCATGTATTCTACAGTAGTATAGTCATCATCTCGTCGCCGAACAAAGATGATGGATTCGGCAGACATCTTGTTTTATATTTATAGAAACTCATTTCCATTTATGTGCATATTTATAGACCGCTTAAACTCCATTCGTCTATCACGGAATTCCGAAATTTTCATTGCTTAATCATCGGACACCGTTAAAAAAATAGTACATTAGCGCATTGTGTCTATATGCTATATGATAACACAAGGTGTGCAACGAAATCGGAAAAAATTGGACCACATGTCCCCTTTGAAAGAGACTATTAAACCGAAAAAAAAAACCTAGTTTTCGGTGTAGATGTGTTAAGAAATGAATTTCGTTTGTTCCCTGGTGACCTTCGAAGGTCAGCAATGGCGAGGTTGTCTTTTCGCTTTTCGATTTCATATTCTCTTTCAAAAGAGAAAAGGGGGGGGGGGGTGTCCAATTTTCTCCAGTTTCGTTGCACACCTGAGTGATCATACAGTGGCGATGTACCAATGTGCTATTTTTAGTAAAAGTCTTTGATGATCGAACAATGAAAATTTCGGTGTTCTGTGATAGACTACGGGAGCTTCAAAGGCCTGTTGTATATTACTATTTTCAGGTATACATGAACGCGGCTATCTTAATTGATTGAATATGCGTTTATCTATCGTCGCCATCGTTTGTCCATATGGGCGACGACCCCTGGAGGCTGTTATTTATTTTACGAGGGATAGTGCGAGATACAGGACGAAACCCATCCAAAGTTACGCCTGGTTCTTTGACGTGCTCGATGACAAGACAAGACAAAAGTTTATTTAACGTATACAGGCCACCGGCCCAAAAATACATATAACATACAAAATTCCCTAGTCCATGTTGAGAGATGTACCTAATCACATTTTAGGATCATGTGTACGTAAAAGGCTAATTCACTTAATTGTTCGAAATTCTCTATTCGAAATATTTCATAGAAAGATTTTACATCAGTACCGCGTTTATACCAGTTGAATAGATAATGCTGTCTTATGACATCATGTTTCGGACAATGGAAAAATACGTGAAATTCGCATTCTACGACTCTGATATTGAATTTTGGAAAACTGTGAGTGCATATTCTGTCCTCACGTGGTATATTAGAATGGCGCCCAGTCTCAATTCTAAATTTATGGTTAAAACATCTAAATCGTGCCAGAGCGATTCTGTTTCTATAAGGTAAATCAAGAGTCAAGTATTTTTCAGGGTTTAACAGAGACTTAAAGTGCTTATAATGAAAGCAACGGCTAGACTCGTTAATAGCTGCGTGCCAATTTTGCTTAAAACAGTCATTTATTTGTTGTTTAAAGATTTTTAAAAAATGATTCACATCGCCAAGCTCTTGTGAGACCCAAACATGACCGAATCCGTACATAGATAAAATATTCGTAATATATGTAACCCAATTTCTTCGCCCAACATCATCTAATGACTTTAGCATTGAATAACAATTGCGCGGATATCTTCTGTTTGACATGCCCAATAATTTACACCAGTACTTTATGCAATAAAAATGATAATCAATAAATAGGGGGTATCTCCCAGACTCACCTAATACTACCATGTTGTTAGTTGTACTATTTACTTTAAGGTATCTTTTACAAAATTCAAAATGCACTGATTCTAAGACATTAGAATAGGTATGTCCCCATATCTGGGCCCCATAACATAAAATCGGTTTTACAGTGGAGTCAAATAACTTAAAAAGGTCTTTATGGGAGAAATAACTAAATTATCTTTGAAAATTATAGATGGACATAATCGCATTCTTAGCTTGCGAAGCTAATTTTTCTTGTGCGGAGGACCATGACAACGTGGGTGTGAAATTGAATCCCATATATTTGTAACAAGAAGACGTTTTGACCCTTTCCTTTCCGAAGAACCATTTTTCATTTGTTTTTAAAGGACCACCGTTTCTAAAAACTATAACTTCTCTTTTGCTTAAAGGACCACCGTTTCTAAAAACTATAACTTCTCTTTTGCTTAAATTGATCTCCATGCCAGTATCAGAACAAAATTGGTTTATAATATTCAGTTGATTTTGTGGGTTTATGACAGTATCTGAGCAGTTGGCTATGTCGTCTGCAAACATAAAACAAACAATATCTTGCATATTTTCATTGATAAAAATTCCCTTTCTACACCCCTCCCTCAATCTAGAGCATAACCGATTAATGAATAGAGAAAATATTGTTGTACTTGTGCAGTCGCCTTGACGGGTTCCAACGTTACACCTACATGCCTCTGTCAAACCTCTGTCAGTTTCAACACATGATAGAATTTTAGAATACATGCCTGTTAAAGTTCTCAGAAAATTTCCATGAGTACCCAAACGTTTTAAACAATCAAACAAACTTGAGTGATTTACTTTATCGAATGCCTTACTCAAGTTACTGAAGTCTACATACAAACAATAAAAACGCCCTCCTTGTTTCGACAAGTATTTTTGTATGATTGCTTGCAATGTGAATAAGTTGTCAATGGTAGAATAGTTTCGCCTGAATCCAGCTTGCGCCTCATCTATTTTGTGTTTAGCTTCCGCCCATTCATATAGTCGTTTGTTAATGATACTTGAAAAGATTTTGTACATTGCTGTAGTTATAAATATTCCGCGGTAATTCGCTGATTGAATATGCGTTTATCTATCGTCGCCATCGTTTGTCCATACGGGCGACGCCCCCTGAAGGCTGTTAGTATATTTACGGGGGATAGTGCGAGATACAGGACAAAACCCATCCTAAGTTACGCCTGGTTCTTTAATGTGCTCGATGTATAGCACCGTCACACGGGACCTCGATTTAACGTCTTATCCGAAAGACAATTAGTATTATTAGGTGGCCAGCCGTAGGGTCCGAACCCACACCCTCAAATGGCTCAAGACTTTATATTTACAAGTTCTACACGATCATGTTTTGATTTGGCGTACCGGTATACATGCTTTGGCGGGATTTTAGTGCGCCATTATCTTGTGTAACATCTTTTTTAGGCGGTCACTTTTTATACCATTTTACTGGTTATAGCTTCAGCGCCATTTTTATGGGCATATCTTTTTCTTTTTTCGGAAATTATTTTTAATACAGGAAGCATGTGCATTGTTTGACCAGAGGTGACTATTTTAACAGGTATTCCCAGAGCAATTTCACACAGTATCAGGTGGTTTCAGTACCTGGTGTGTCTAATTCTGTATCTCCTGAAACATTTCATTTGGTGCCAGGTATAACCAGGAACGTGGAAAAGTCGGTGTCATACGGAACAAATTATCCGATATCACCAGGATTATTTTATCTCTTATCACGAGAAAATATGTGTTCAACATTGTACATGGAAACTTTCACCCATTCCTAATAACATTGTATAACTCTAGGTACAATTGTGAAAAAGAAAAGAGGTCGCCGAGGTTTCGTGCATGACCACAACGGCCAGAGTCACAAAACTCATTGATTCCTATAAAAGAATCATTTAAACAAGAAGATTATACCATCCTATCTTCATCCAAATACAAGAAATCACCTCTGATCACTTTGCTTATAATGTAGAGTGGCCTTCTGCTACAATGTCAGTAGGTCACAGTTTGTTTTAATACAGAGCTTCAGATTTTTGTAAAAACAATCCGTTTGCAGGTGTTAACGTTTTTACTGTCAATAAATATTTTTACAGCGGCTGACAATACACTTCAGTGTAAATGAGATACGTGTTTGCCACACTTCAGAATTAAAGTAGTGGGCTCGGTTTATAAGGTCTGACATCATATTTTCCGAACTCCCCGACTCTGTAAGTGTCCTCTATGCCTGTAGTGTTCCATCGTACATAGATTCGGTTTACTCTTGAACCAACCAATCTAACGATTACACCAACACCGTTACCGTCCTGCAAAGAAAGTGGATGAAGTATGTTCAGTCTCAAATTTTAAACTGCATGGTATCCAATGAACATAAAATGTAGAAATAAAAGAGAGTAAAAATCAACATCTATGTAGGCTATACCAGGTTCTTCAAACAAACAGTCTTTGCAAAGATTTATTTTTGAAATCACTATGACATTGACGATTTCTCTCTTGTCGGCGGCCGTTGCTAACGGTCAATTTGATCCCAACAATCAGAACAAATCGACTGTTTAATATTCTGGAGCTGCATCTTGGAAACACAAGCAATAGTGCTTTGGGATGGGTGCATTTGCAGCCATGAAATGACTGTTGTTCTACTGAAAACGACAAATACATGTACTCGTATATTTTGGTAATATACATGTATAATTTCACTTTGAAATTTCAGAAGCACAGTCCGCTCAGGTTTAGGTTTAAACATATTTATTTTACATCGATCGAGAAAAAAGTTCTTACAACTATGGTGGCATATTTCTGCCGCGAGATACGAGATAGCTATCATGATAATTTAAGAGAAGTATCGTGATAAAACAAAAATTTTCATGATAAAAATATCGCGATAATTCTAACTCTTATCATGATTTTTTCTGCTTTCATGCTTACAACTGACATTCATGGTACCTATAATTAGATACGGTTTCGGAACACTTTCGTCTACAACCTTATGAATTCTTTTCCCTAGATGGTTTTAAAGTTGTTCGTAGGAGGCATTTCGAGTCGTCTTTGTGATTTTACAGACCTCTGTTCATTTCGAGTCTTGTCAAAATTTACCAATTAAGGTACAAAAAAAATTGTTAATGATTCGAAATTTTACTAACTGCAATCTTATTAAAGGGTAACTCCAGACCAAAATTTTCATTTCCAAATCGGATAAAACTATACTGGAGTATGTTAACAAAAAAAATTTTTTTAGCGTTCTGTGATGCTTACTTCACGAGATATAGAGGTTTAAACTTCGGATTTTCACCTGTCTGACAGTCGCTAATTGAAAAAATCGTGACTTCCGGTAGTTTGCCGTGACGTTACAAGTGTGAGAAGATATGGTCGCTATATATGAACTAACGCAGAAAACTGAGAAAACTGCATGAAATTTGTAAAGATATAAATCGCTTTATCACGTTTCAGTCACTTGTGTACTGCAGAATTTTCACCTCTATCGCTCTTACATCTTACTACAATCATAGGAAAGAAATTTGAATGAATTAGCCTAGTGGAGATAGTACTTATGAAAAGGAAAAGTTATTCTTCTGGTGGGAAACAAAACTATTTTGAAATTTATTTCTTGAAGTTATTTCAGTTATACCACTGCCTAATCAACGAATTTTAATAGATAAAAATAAAAAAGAAATAATAACTCAAGATAGTTGAAACATGCCAAAAGTCTCTTCTACTAGGTGGTAGAAGGAAGAAGGAACGTTGCAATGTGTAAAGTAAGTCATTCGAGTACAGTTCTAAGGCTGTTTCTACCAAATATAGGACACCGTCGATCATTGAACGGTCTACAAATCCTGCGCAGTCTGATCTTGATCTACACCATCAGCGTCAGCATTTTACATGTCTCCTTCAGCTTGGGAAGAATTAAAAGCCTTAATCTACCTCAGAAATCGTATCTTCTCTTTAACATTCACGAACAATGTCAAATCCAGCACACATCCTGAATTTGCTGTTAAAGTTAAATCCATTTTTTTATTTTTTCACTTGATCTTCATTTATTTTCCTACGTGTTTTTTTTTTTTTTTTTTTCATAATTTCAAATTTGTTTCTTTCATCAACAACAACGTTAAAAGATTGTCTGAATTGCCTCCTTCCTGCCTTCCTGCCCTCCATATCATGCAGTAAACGTTTTTGATCGTTTGCAAAATACAGGGTCAGTCCATTTCCTACATACTGAGACATGTAAGGCGTAAAATTTAAATGGAAATACCAATGTGGACAAAAATTATTTAACTTTCTTCTTCCGTATTTGTCGCTGTAATCATGTACGAGATAACAGATGCAGATTGCTGACCATAAAAATGCAGCGTAAATTAAAAATTTATAACTGCATACAAACTTTACACAAAATTTTAGTGCGCCAACTTTTTATTTTGCGAAAAGAATTGTGTGTTCCATCAATGCAAAGGGGCAAAGGGTTAATTCGGCGCCTCTTTGATGTTGGTATCGCACCGTTGTGGTCTCACATATTTTTTTTTGCCCGGCTTGCAGCTGGAGGTTAACAAGCACTTGTCCTAAACATGTCATGTACAAAGTTACTCTTTTGTTTTCACGACGATATTGAGCCCTTTTTCTTATAAAATGTGAATGGAATTTGGAATTTTACACAGGTTAAATGGGTAAGTCGAACGTCATAACTTTTATATTTTCCTCATTCATACGATCTTAAATAAAAAAAAAATCCCATAATCTGTTTGTCGAATTTCTATTCTAACTACCCTCCAACTCTCTCTCTCTCTCTCTCTCTCTCTTCATCTCTCTCTCTCTCTCTCTCTCTCTCTCTCTCTCTCTCTCTCTCTCTCTCGCTCGCTCGCTCGCTCTCATATGAAAGAGATGGATAATCAACAGTGAATTTACCATTGATTTCTTGCCTCATTTAAATTTCTGTAGGGCCCCAAGGCTGCTGAGCGCGACTCAATGACCTTTTCCGAACAGTGTATATTAAGATCAGACTGCACAGAACGTGCAGTCTGATCTTATGTACAGTATCCAATACGGAGATATCTATTTTTGTATCTCCAAAAACTAGCACTATTCGAAATTTTGCAATCGGCATGAAGGTTTATTTAACCTGTTGAGGATTAATGGTAAATCTGATATTAAGCCACGTCATTCGGTTCAGACAGACAGACAGCAGACTGGCGAATAAATAGTCATCTCCTGGCTCGAAATGGTGCTTAAACTCGGCACCCGGCATACGATAGGGATTTGTGTGACGAAAACAGTCGTCTCCCGACAGGAGGGAAGATAAGGCTGTGAGAAAAAAAGTCAGTATCAGAGCAAATTAATAGTACACAGAAGCCGAAATAAGTGTGGCGTCACATCCGGTTTATCGCAGATTTCACAAACTCGCACAGGTGTGCAAACCACATTTTCGCTTATAACATTGAAATACGGTTTTCAATTTTAAGATTGTTTTCATTAAAGGATTCATATATCCAAAATGAGATTTTGGCTGTAGTTGCCCTTTAAGTCAAAACTACCGAGTTCATCCAAATGATGCATTTTCTTTTTATAGATATCGAGAAACGGGTTGAACTATCACAATAGTTTTATCTCGCATGTCAGCTTCGAGCACGGTTGAGAAATTTTGCGATAAAATATTAGTTTATCGTGATACTTTTATCAGGAAATTTTTCACTTTCCTGATAAGATTTCCAGGAAACTTTTAATTTATCGCGATAGTTTACTAAAATTATCATGATAGCTATCTCGTATCTCGTGGCAGAAATATGCCACCATATACAACTTATACTAATCTCTCTCGATTCTGCTTCCTGGGAACTACACAAGTACTCGCGCCGAATGTGTGGGCCAATGAATAATGACAAAGTTGACACCCGCTACCTCACAAGCACGGACACCACAATCCGCTTAAAAACAGAAAGAATAAAGAAGGGACAGGAGACTCACCTGATCGCCATTTTGCCAGTCTGGACCTCTAACAACTAGGGTACCCACGAGGATTTCTGGACCGGAAAGGGTAAATAAACAGACTTGTGGTTATTTTTACTTTTTCCCCATCATACACACTGCTTTTAGAAATACATGTACTACAAAGCTAATATATAAAACAGACTCTTAAGTGAAAATGTTCGAAGTATCTGAAAACATCTGTTGTGGACAGAATGAAAAACATATTGGGAAACACTTTAAAAAGATTTTGAGACCCTTTTTTCTGCAGAGTGTGGGGGGGGGATGTTCGAACTTAATGTTTTTGTAATGAAAAATCATGATTACCCTTCATCGGAGGAAAAAAAAAAAAACACATGTAATGCTGAAAAAAATGTCTGTAGTGGACTCGAACCTTTGGCCATCAAAATTGTAGTCAGCGCCTCTACTAATAGGGTCATGGAGCCAACCGATATTTTACCGTGTTAAAAATGTTTTTATCCCTTGTTATGCAATAAAGGCCTTGAGGTTTTCTTATAAAAAACAAAAATGCGTACAGAAATCTGATATATGCTGACGAGATAAACGCCTCAGCGAAAGTTGGCGTTAACTTTGTTCCAAAGTTTAAAATGAAGTTGAAATGTCCGGAATGTACATGTACTGTGACCGATAAATCCAAACATGATTTTCTCGTGCGAGTTTTTTCAGCACATTTTGAAACCTGGGTGCGTGGTCACGATTTGCTCTGAGAGTCTGCACGTGACAACCACGTGGTATATTCAAGTGAATTTCACTTTGTTGCATGTGTCAGTTGATACACAAGCATATTTTCACAAACTTTTTAACAAATATTCAATTCTTGCTAATGCCAAGGCTAACTCCTGAAGAAAGAGCACGGGCGTTGGCCATGTTTGAGTGCGGTCGAACAGAAGAGCAGGTAGCTAGACGTTTTCACGTCTCACGTTCGACCGTAACTCGACTTATCAGGCGTGTTAGAGTCACCGGAACGTTTGCCGATAGGCCACGTTCTGGTAGACCTCGTATTACTATCGTACGTCAGGATAATTACATCCGACAACGTCACCTTCGTGACAGATTTTTGACGGCGGAATCCACATCCCGTTTAGTAGTAGGCAATAGAGGTCAGCCTATTAGTCGATTTACAGTCCGAAATAGGCTGAGAGAACGAGGAATTTTGTGCCGTAGGCCGTACCGTGGCGTAGTTCTTTCACGTCGCCATCGTCAACTACGAGCTAATTGGGCACGTAACACCGCGATCAGCGTTGGCAGACCTTAGTTTTTAGCGATGAGTCGCGTTTCAACTTGTGGAACGCTGACGGACGCATACGTGTGTACAGACGTCGTAATGAACGTAACGCAAGGAATTGTGTTGTGCAGCACAGTCGTTACGGTGGAGGCGGTATTATAGTCTGGGCAGCCATAAACTACAGGTTTAAGTCCGAACTCGTCGTGTGCCAAGGTAACCTCACTGCCAGGCGTTATATCGATCAGATTTTGCGCCCAGTTGTAGCCCCTCTGTTCCGCCAACGTCAAGGCCTGGTTTTCCAGCACGACAATGCTCGGCCCCACGTTGCTCGCGTTACTAGGGACTTTTTACAGGCCAACAACATTGACGTCCTGCCTTGGCCGCGTGTTCACCGGACTGTAATCCCATTGAACACGCCTGGGATTACCTAGCACGTCGGTTACGTAGACGTCATCCGCAGCCTGCCAACGTCCGAGAATTGACAGCAGCGCTTCACGATGAGTGGGCCAGGGTACCCTGGTACCTGCTACGCAACCGGTGTGGGTCTATGAGGCGACGCCTGGCTGCTGTGGTTGAAAGAGAAGGTGGCCACACGCGTTATTAATTTTTTCAATGAAATTTCTCGGACCAGTAAATTGGAATCAATGTTTTGAAGCATAGTCTGGCCTTAGAAAGCAATCACAAGCAAATTCAATAGTCATAAATGATCAATGCTGCAAATGAAATTTTTCTTTTCTAATTCTTCATTACAGTTAACAAAATATTTAACAATCAACTACAACGAGGGTTTTTTTTTTTTTTATCTCGTCAGCATATATTCAAATGAGCGTTTCCAGGAACACTTCTTTTCTTGAACAGTTTTTGTTCGTGAACAATTAATTTCTTGCACAATTTCGTATATTGCTAATTTCATGAGCGGTTATGTCTCTCTGTCTCTGTCTCTCTGTCTTTCTCTCTCCAATTTTTCATAAGGGTTTTATTTTACGTAAGGAAAAAAAATGTAAACCTGTGTCACAGTTGGTCCCAAAATATCCTACAGCACACTGACAGCGATGATCTCCCGGGAAACAAGCACCGGCATTTAGACAGTCTTGACTGCTTTCACAGCGTTCTGTAGAGAGCGAGAATACACGGTGTAATTTGAAATCCCAGTTGTTTGAACATAAGACTGGAATTGCTCGTAAATGTCATCTTTAAACATAAGCGTTTGTGAATTCCTACAAAAGTACTGATCTAGAACAGGACATTTATCTGTATAATCCGGCCATCTGACGAAGATAGTCTTAAGGAAAAGTGTAGCAGCTCTAAGTGTTAATTTCCTTGCAATAATAAAGGGCAATAAGGTTCTTGCAAGGACTTTAACGTCATTTGTGCAAGTATGCCGGTGACGGAAATGTCCTGAATCTTTTCAAGAAAATGAAACAAATGGGGTAAAAAAAATGGCTTTATCTTCATTAAAGTCCTGGCTACGCTCATGCGTTTTCTGCCTTTCTCCCTAATCTCTTCTCATTTGTCACAATTACGAGTAAAGTAATCGGTCCTTCTGGAATTGGATTTTTCCAGATTCTTTCGCTCCTCTCCTACAAACAAATGGTAGTATACCTTTGGTATCTAGAGTTTCACAAAATGCTTTTAATATATGGTGCAAGCCACTTGCACCAAGTATTCTAGCTCGTGCCTCATTTAAAACACGAAATCTTACAAAACCCGTTAACTAAATGTATTTGACGCTTGCCAAGGCTCGTGTCATATAATTTTAGTACACTCGTTTGATAAAAATGATAATACATAAACATTCCAATAAGATCCTCCATTTCTGGAGTGAAAAAAATGATGCAAGGAGTGGACTTCATGCAAAAGGATTGGTCAGAGAAAACAAGTGATGGGGAATGTACGTACGAAGATGCCCAAAATATTTAATCGGCAAATTCTTAAAGGTACATCATTATTTAACTCAAATGTATTAACCATTTCAGCCAAGAACGTTTGACAATGGTTAGAAATCGATTGCGTTTCACTGAATGATACGCAATATATGCACGTTTCGTCCAGGGAAGGAGCTTCATAGAGGTCCATGATGGCACGGGACTATAGACATACATGTACCTGTACTTATTTCAAAACACTGAATTCTAGTAAATGCATCTACAATCAACTTTCAAGTGCATACACGATCTCTTCTGCTTTAAAAAGTGTTCCTTTCCATCTGTAAATTTTGCGACAAGTTGGCTTCTTTACAAAAGAAGCCAGGAGAGGTCAGCATCAATGTTTTCAAATAGATGACCTCTCCAATAACAAACGCTTTCTGATTGATCAGTTACTCTTGAACTATCCAGCACTGACCAGTCGCCATATTGTTGAAATTTAACTTACAGGAATTACTAATTCATATGAAAGCCTACAGGGGTCAAAATAAAGGTAAAATGTTTTTCAAAAACACATCATAACGTGAATTTAGATACGTGACAAAAAAGGTCGCAATAACGTGAAAAATCTCGTTATAAAATGTTTTAAAAGAACGCGTTTAAAAGTCGTATTCAGGCGAAGAATCTGGTTATAATGTGAATTTGAAAGACGTCATAATACAACCAAAAAAGTGGCACTAGCACAAAAAATCTCGCAATATTTTAAATAGCGTGTTTAAAACACGTCATTACACGTTTAAAAGTAGTAGTGAGTCGAGTCGAAAACTCACAGTACTAATTTTTTTACTGTTTTTGTTACGAGTGAGTTCATTGATATCCAGTCCAATCTTGCAATACAGATTTGTGTGTTTGGATGGTGCATTACACAGCTGTCAATGGTATTTAAATCACATTGCAGCTGTACATAACACTTTTATTCCTGATCTTCCTAGGATTCATCAGTAGAAGTCTGCAGCTTTATTGTACCTTGCTAGCAGACGTGACTAGCGCCAGCAGCGGAAATCGAATAAAGATTTCGAATTACAAGTTAACGATGTATATGACAAATGTTCGTGCGTATCCTACTGCGCATATATATACTACTCAAACTTTGATAGGGATCACATCGTTAGAATGGAGTAAATTCAAATTTATTGTTTGATAGCATACAATATGGTTAAGAGTCAAATGTAGATCATGTATTGGTTCAGAAGTTCATGTACACTTGATTTTGTGTCGACATGTAATGTGGAAATTTGCATTACAGGATAAAATTGCATTTCATTACAAAGAAATTTAATAATGATAAAGGGAAAACCAACGCTGTTGTTTCGATTACAAAACTACAGTTAATGTAAATAACGGGTATGGCCTCCCCTTGCTTGGATGACGGCTTGACAACGTCGACTCATACTGTCAATAAGATCCCGGATGCTTTCAAAGGGAATGTTGTTCCATTCTTCAACAAGAGCATTCCAGAGCTCTTCTAAAGTCGACGGTTGTGCCTTAGGGTCTGAAATGGCCACCTGCAGAATGTTCCACACGTGTTCGATCGGGTTTAGGTCCGGAGAACGCGCAGGCAAGTCCATCAGGTTGATGGTCTCCTGCTCCAGGTACTGGTTCACCACCCTAGCCCGATGAGGACGGGCGTTATCGTCCATTAAGATGCAGTCATCACCAACAGCACCAGCGTATGGTCTTACGTACACATTGAGGATCTCATCCCTGTACCGAACACCAGTCATCGTGCCTTCCTCTAGAATATGCAGGTTCGTTCTTCCGTTCCTGCTTATGCCTCCCCAAACCATAATTGATCCGCCCCCATAACGGTTATGTTCGCTGATGTTGGCATCATAAAATCGCTCACATTCTCTTCGCCACACCCGTTGCCTCATGTCAGTGTAGTCCAAACAAAATCGGGACTCGTCCGTAAAGTGAACTGGAGCCCAATCGTCATCCGACCAAGTGACGTGATCTTCAGCCCAATCCAAACGTTCCCGCCGGTGACGTGCGGTCAGTGGGATACAAATGCATGGTCTTCTTGAGTAAAGGTCAACACTATGAAGACGATTCCGTATCGTCTGGGTGGATACGTTCACCCCAGAGACGTCCAAGAGCATTCGGCATACCTCGGGTGATGGGAGCCATCATATCCCTCGGCTGTATCTGGTGGATTGATATGCACCAGATCGTTACATACCCGGAAATACGCCGGTATACCGTTCTGAAAATTGTAAGGCTCCTCTTAAAAAAGAAAACTTGAGTTTCAATTTTCTATCGAAATCTTTCTAACTATGTTTCAGTTGAGTTGACAAACAGTTCGCACATTCATTATTTAACATGGTTTATCAGTTCTGATTGAAGTTTTCACCGACAGATAAACAGATGTGAATAACTTTATCGAGGTTGTTTATGTCGTTGCTGAACGACTGACAGTGGTGCGCTATATATAGAATCACGTGATTCTCATTTCAAAATGGAAATCTCCTTGATACGGACGAGGTTAGATGTAGGTACGGAATCGGCCGAGTTGTGACGAGTGGTCCAAGAGGTCATTTCGCAGGGTGTTGGCTGTCCAGAAAGGATGACGTCGTGCCTGAATGGTGATTAAGCGGTCTTGTCTCTCTGTAGTCGACCTCTGGCGCCCTCCGCCATGACGATATGCTGCTGTAGCAAACGTTTGATGTCGGTTCCACGTCCTGTTAACAACGCTTTGGCTCACGTTAAGTGCATCAGCCTAGTCACGTTGTGTGACACCAGATTCAAGCATTCCGATGCATCTGCCTAATTGCTCGGTAGTCAAACGACGTCTACGACGTTCAGGAGGCATTGTTAGCGATAAATGTAAAGCAAGAAGTTTTGAAAGTCTAAAATCTTCAACAATAGCCAACATGCGTGTCGGAGCTAAAATATCAAAGTGTACATGGACGCAAGAAACGTAAGGCAGCCCACTTGTCTACTGCCATGAAATGCACGTGCAAAATGTGTTTTGTGTCTGACTGCATGCCATTGTGACAGTATATCATGCATCAACAGCAGTGACCAAATCTGTGTGTAATTTCATAGAAAATTTCATAGGATCCCTATCAAATTTTGAGTAGTATATTTTTGTCGTGGATATTGAATCAAAAGTGCACCTATGCATTTTTTGCACATAATGGTAATATTATTGTTGCACTGAAACAAGTATCACTTTCTTCGGGTAGTATTGGTGAAGAGAAAAAAATGGATCTTTGAACTGTCACCGTAAAATAATTAAAATGCTGCTGACACGGCGTTACACACCAAACAAGGAAACAAAGGCAGGAAATTTAAAGCTGTGGAAGTATAGCTGTTTCCACTTTGAAAATTATTGTTGGAAAAGGAGAAATCGCTCCTGATGAGCAATTTCTCCTTTTCCCACCATGTCTGCTGAGCTTTTATCCTATTCTTTTCCTTGAAAAAATAACTTCCACAGTGACCTTCAACCTTGTTTTCTGACGAAATAAGCACGGATAGGTGCCATTTTTATTTTTTCTTATTGTTTAGAATTATAAATACTATAAGTGTGGAAAGTTTAAGAAAATTCTGTCCGTTAGAAAGTATGTATTTTTTTAAGATTAACCCTTAAAGACGATCGCTACAGTTTCACCATTTTTTGAAAACATTCAGAATTTCGTGAAACTTTGTTTGGTGATAGTTTATTATCTGATCTACAAAAATAGGAGACAAAAAGAGGGGGTCACCAGCTTTGGGAAAATTCTATGAATATTTCTTTTAGTACACCCTGCATTGCGGCAGTTCAGGATGAAATTTCACCTATGAAAACTAAGTCTATATATATTTTTAAATGACAACAATTATAAGCAAATTTTATGTCATTGTATTGGTGAAACATCAAATTTAATGAAAAAAATAATTTAGAGTATACTGAGTATCAATCTTTAAAAAAAAAAGCCTTATGGCTAAAACACCTTTATTTTGGAAAAAAACAAACAAAAAAAAAAAAAAAAAAAACCAAAGAGTATCTTTTAAAGTTATTTTTTTAAATGTTCTAACATTCAGATTTTTCTTATTTTTTCTATAAATAATATTCAGGTACTAAACTAAAAGAATCAGGCTTAAAACAAATAGGTCACCAGCTTTATTTTTTTCAGAAAATACATTTTAAGTTTGTGGGTGGGGCACAAACTAATTAATAAATGTAATGTTTGTCAAAGAGAAAGACATTATATGAAGTAAATTATCTCAGTTTTTTCAATAATACAACAATATTTATAAGAATCAAGTTTGTTGGTCATAATAAACCAATTCTTAGCATATAAATGTAATACTGATGTTAGCATTTAACCCATTTCCAAACGACTAATTTTAGACTCTTCCAAATTTGACGCGTTTGCAGACGATAAACCAAAACCTGGTATTCATGTATCACAGTTCTTGATGGGTCAGAAATCATTGTGAGAAAAGGAGAAAGCAATCATTAGGGGTAATTTCTCCTTTTGACATCAATGTTTTCATCAGTGTTGTCTGCTGCAGACTCATCAAGCTAAGGGATAAAGAGTTACGTACAGCCCCTCGTTTTCTGCAAGTCTTTATTAAGTGACATAATTTTGGACTAGACCAAACTGAAACCATCTGCATCTGAAAATCTGTTTCAGCTCGACGATACGTCTGCCAGATAGAGCGCTAGTAGTAGCATCTGTGTCCATATTTCCGTTGTTAGGTGACGTAGTTAGGTGATTCACTTTGACTTTCAGTCCGATCTTTTGAAAGCGTAATTTTGGATTCTTGCCTCGCGTATAATTATTTGGCTTGATTCAAATACTTTTTACTTCATTTTGTTAACATGAAACGACCCGTTTAAGTTCTTGGTTTATCCATTCTACAGACATTGACAGGTGTGGCAAGCACTCTCTTGCACTACGGATCATTCCCATTCACCTCTGCAGTTGGCTCAGAAAGTAGTCCGTCATCACGTGATATTTTCGTCACATGACCATAACTCAAAATGGCGACACAAACGCCGGTGAAAGAAAGACCAATCGATTGTTTTGTGTGCTGTTCAAACAGCATACGGCCAATCAGATTTGGTGGTAGGAAATGTGAAAAAGAGGGATTTTCTGAAAAGCTTAAATGTCTTTTAAAGGACGATAACTTGTTTTTTAATCTTACAAACTTAGATCCATCGGTGTGTCGAAGCAGCCATCTTTTTTACAATTGGCGTAAGATTCTGATCAGTAAAGAAGCTTGAAAAAATAGTTCCATTGTATACTAGTAAATTCATCAGTTTGAATGCACCTATAATGTATCCGGAATCATCTTTCCTTTGTCTACTTTATTATGTTACACATGAAACAGTTAAACAGTAACAAAACATGTTTTCCTCGGTTTGACAAGATTCTTGTCATTTAGCCCTTTCAGAGGTGTATGGTGAGAGTAACGAACGACAACTCTGCTCGGAGATTGGTGTGGCAAGATCAATTGTGTTAGCTGCTCATCGTTTTTCGGGTAAAGGGTGAGCGTGATAGTTACACGAAACGTGAAAATGGAAACTGTCGCGAACGTCGTTAATTCGATCAAATTATCTCCCTTTTTAACTCAATGGTCTATATATAACATGTATATTTGTACATATACCATGCTCAAAACCAGGCTTTTATATATTTTTTGTGCAAAAATATATGAATTTTCATTAAAATGATGTACGTTTGTATATTTTTCCTGTAACTTTCCTGTTTAACTGACTATTACAGAAAGGCAGTATAAGCTGAATTTTGGACCTGTATCTACCTTTTTCAAAGGCAAATTTCTCAGAAACCAGCACGGTGACCCACATCTTTTTTACTGTAATCTCCTAGAGTCATGATGAGCTTTGCATGTGCAAAGTTTTAAAAAAATCTGTCCGTTAGAAAAATTTGTCATATACGTCGTTAATAATCCTGACCAGTGAGCCACGGAAGACTTCCTAATGAAAGCTACATAGTGAAATAAATAGTGTACTTCCATAATGTCTGAGATTTTTTTCAAGTTTATTTTATTTCGTTTTCATCAGTGTTTTAATTATTCAAAATGCAACATTTCCTGCTGATTGAAAGCTATTTTCCTGTAATGAACATCTGGTCGAGATCTCGCCGAGCTCGGTAGGTAAGTTTGTTACATACAAGGCTTGAAAACAGGGTTTGATGATTCGATTCTAGATCTCAGCCGAATTCTTTTCGGAGATTGAAGATGGTCATTGCGAAAGGTTTCATTCCTCTTTCACCGCTAATCATGTGTCGAAGATGTTGATATAGGATAGCAGCCAATGGCTTTGAAATAATGTGCGAATTATTGGTAATTTTTGGCGATTTATTGCTAAAAGAAAACCCAGCGAAGTATGGATAAGTGCACTCTCGCTGCTAAATGAAAAAAAAAAATGTTGAAAGGGCGTGAAACGCCGAATTAAACAAACATTTTCAACAATCTTGTCAAGACCGACGATAGTGATGGTGAAAATTCCTCTGTCAATACTGGAATCCATGCTCGATCTCCGCTGCCAATGCTAGCCTCGCCTGACAGTTGTAAGACAAAGTGAAGATGCAGACTAATGCTAGTCAATGAATAAAATAATGGTTGCTGTGATTATGACTGAAATACCACTGAAAGCAATAAAACCTACAACCCACACAATTAAAACTTTATTGGGAAATTCGACTGCATGTCAATAACTTATTGCACATACATGTAAACTGTTTAAAACACGTTAAATTACGAGAATTTTTGCGTAAGTGCGACGTTTTTTGGCCATATTAAGTGTTAAACGTCACACTTAACCGAGACTTTTTCGTGTCAATAATACCTTTAAAAGGATTATTAAGTGTTTTACAACACGATATCACGAGAATTTTGGCGTAAGCGCAACTCTTTGGAGTTTTTTTTTTTGCGTTAAATCGCGTGTTTTAAATGCACGTTATTACGTGTTCTTGGAAAAAAAACCTTCATTTTGACCCTTGCAGGGTTTCGTAAATTCAAGCATAATTCAGTCATTAAAATATTGGTATCCTGAGCTTGCTCCCCATTTAAGTACTAGTAGATGACCCTGGAAGCGTGGTCAAGTGTAATGTCAACGCAACAAATAAAAGACGGTAAAAATAATGAAATACAGTAAAACCAAATTACCTTTCGGTTCACATGTTGGGAAAGGTCTCTTCCATGCTTGATTCGAGTCATCACAGATTATCCTTTCGAACACATTTCCCTTGGCAAATGCGTACCCATTGAGACATTTGATAGTTACACTGTCTGCTGCGACATGTGTGGGATAGGCATTGGGTAATTTTGGAGCTCCGTCTCTACAATAACCTAAATAATGAATATCTAAAGATTTTTCGAGTACTGAAAATTCTTGTATTTATTTTGTGATTTAAGAATCACATGCTTCAAACACCGACATGCCAAAGGAAAACAATGCAATTGCAACATCATTTAGATATACTTCTAAACTGATGGTTTTGGAGAGGTAGGTGTATTTTTAAAGACCGGAGTGCTGCAAAGTAACTATTTCGTGTCGAGTGTTTTGTATCATAACACAAAACACAAATGACGTATAGAAAGATAAAACACACAAATACAATAACTCACACACCCCAATCAATCTCACAAAGAGAAGGGTTAAAAAGTTCGTGAAGAATAAATTATTACAAAGAATGAGATCAGTGTAACGACTAAGATAAGCCCAAATGAACAAGCGCTTATGTTGTTCAAAGCTTATAGAGGGAAAAATTCTATGACAGATTATATTACATGTACATCAAAGACAAGAGGGCCATGATGGCCCTAAAGTCGCTCACCTGAGTCTTTTGACCAAACATGACCCATTTTCAATCTCTTTTGAGATATCATGACAAACAATCTACTAAGCTTTCATAATTATTGGACTGAAAATTTGGCTTCTAGCATGTACACAAGCTTTTTTTAGAATTTCTCTCAGTGACCTACTTTTTAGCCAACCATACCCAATTTTCCCATTGTAGATATTATCAAAACAAAGATCCTGACCACCTTTCATGAGTATTGGACAGAAAATGTGGCCTATAGAGCATACACAGGTTTTTTTCTAAGATTTGACCTACTGACCTAGTTTTTGACCCAACATGACCGATTTTCGAAGTCATCTGAGATGTCAACAAGTCAAACATTCTGACCAACTTTCAAGAAATTTGGACTAAAACTGTGACCTCTAGAGCGTACACAAGTTTTTTTTTTTTTTTTTTTTTTTTTTTTTTTAAGATTTGACCTAGTGACCTAGTTTTTTGCCCGACATGATCCATTTTCAAACTTGTCCAAGATATCATCAAGACAAACATTCTGACCAAATTTCAAGAGTTTTTGACTGAAAATGTGGCCTCTAGAGCGTACACAAGGTTTTTTTAAGATATGACCTCTTGATCTACCTTTTGACCAGACATGACCCATTTTCGAACTCGTCCGAGATATCATAGAGACAAAACATTCTGACCAACTTTCAAGAGGATTGGACTGAAAATGTGGCCTCTAAAGTGTGCACAAGGTTTTTCTAAGATTTGACCTAGTGACCTAGTTTTTGGTCCAGCATGATCCTTTTTTGAACTCGTCCGAGATATCATCAAGACAAATATTCTGACCAAATTTAGTGAGTATCTGACTGAAAATGTGGCCTCTAGAGCGTACACAATGTTTTTCTAAGACTTGACCTAGTGACCTAGTTTTTTACCCGACATGACCCATTCTCGAAGTCGACCGAGATATCATCAAGACGAACATTCTGACCAACTTTCAAGAGTTTTGGCTGAAAATGTGGCCTCTAGAGCGTACACAAGGTTTTTCTAAGATTTGACCTAGTTACCTAGTTTTTGACCCGACATGACCCATTTTCAAAATCGTCCGAGATATGATCGAGACAAACATTCTGACCAACTTTCAAGAGTTTTGGACTGAAAATGTAGCCTCTAGAGCGTACACAAGGTTTTTCTAAGATTTGACCTAGTGACCTAGTTTTTGACCCGACATAATCCATTTTCGAATTCGTCCGAGATATCATCCAGACAAACATTCTGACTAAGTTTCATGAGTATCGGACTAAAAATGTGGCCTTTAGAGCCTACACAAGGTAAAAGTTGACGACGGACGACGGACGCCGGACACAGCATGATCACAAAAGCTCACCATGAGCACTTTGTGCTCAGATGAGCTAAAAAATCAGTAGATATCTATTGAAAAAATCATTGAAAAAATCATATGGTTATCAAAAGGTAATGTCTATCACATCTATAAATATATATGCTGCAGACATAACAGACAATTCAACTGTTCACCGTTAAGAAAAACACACATACACACAATTCAAATGAAAGACACGTATGTATATACACAATCGTCAAGACAGAAATTTTAGACTGTTTTCAAGTCTTAAACAAAGTACTAGCAGAAACTAGGGACGCTTTCGTCAAGACAGAAATTTTAGACCATTTTCAAGCCTTAAACTACAAGTACTAACAGAAACTAGGAATACAACAATGCAAAATCACGTACCTGTGTACTGACTTACAAGTAGAAATAGAAACAAGTAAATGTAATGCTTTCAACTTAGGACAGTAACTGCTTTGGGTCGGAATAGAAAAATATGTATGGGATAGAAAACGAGTGCCGTGGTATATGGGAAATATACACGAGCGTTAGCGAGTGTATATTTCCCATATATCACGGCACGAGATTTTCTATCTAACTTAGACCACGTGACTATTTATTCGTGCTTTTCATGTCAAATATACATGTGCGTATGAGATAAAAAGCTTGTTACAAAATGGAGTCATTCTGTTCGTTGCCGCTGAATGAAAGGTCTTGCACCAGATTCAAAAGAAACAAATAAAAGGTATAATTTCTATCAAAATGCTAAATTATTCATTAGGATATTTAATCAAGGTAAACCTCATTGTGGAGTGTTCAAGATCGAACTAGTATTTGTCTTCAATATTTTGAAAACGTTATTTCGACTGAACTTTCTATTTTATTACGAAAAACATAGAATGTTTTTGAGAAATAATGTTCTTTTTCATCAGGTATGTTCAGTACGTGAATTTCTGCCCGGCCTGGTAGTTCAGTGGCTAGCGTATCTGACTTGTGAGCTGGTAGTTGCAAGTTCGATACCCGGTTGCGGCAAGCTGTCTTTCCCTCGATTTTTCGCTTTTCACCTCTGATGCATTTGAGAAAAGTAGACACTTGGAAAGAAGTTTTTGTCAGTAGTGGTGTGAGAAAGCCAGAGAGTATAAGCATAGGTCCACTGACTGCCGTGATATGACCTTATAGCTATTAAAACAGCTTTAAACTCTTGTAAAAACAAACTCCAGAGCGCAGTGGAATTTCTTTTTTTTAGTTAAAATGAATTTTTACTTTTTTTTGATTATAGAGGAAAATTGCCTAGTTGTTTTGTTATGGTATGAGAAAGGCAGGAAACATATGCATAGGTTCATTGACCGCCGTGATATCATCTAATACCAAATTAGTTTTTTCCATACTGGAGTCTTATTTTTTTCTTCTGTCAAAAACACACTCCACTGAAAAGGTCACTTTAGTAAATTGATAAGTAAGTGCAATACTATTATAAGTGCTTGTATATTGTATACGCACTTAGAATAGTATTGCACTCACCCATCGAAATGCTGTATCCGATCCCCTGAAGCATATTTTCCAAATTGTGTTTTACCGCGACAGGTACATTTTGCTCTGACTCAGTGTTGCAAACAAAACTTGTCGGAATTCACGTGCAGGATATACTAGCATTGTATATCTAGATATACAACTGTGGGAGTTGTATCTCCGATATATACTTTTGAAATACGGATCGCTGATTGGTCAATTCGCTACATGCGTGGTCTAAGAAAATTTAGACTTTGTACTTGAACTATTTACATGTAGCTTTTCAAATGCATACGAAAAGAAGTAAAATTCACTACCAGAAAGATACAAAGTGCAGAGATACAATCAATACGATAAGGATAAAAACATTGCAGACTGCCGCTACACCGTTTGCATTCATAAGAACAGAAACAACTAGAACTGCTACTGCAATGTTTTGATTACGAGGGATATATTGCTGAACGGGCTAAATAAATCCTGATCAAAACATGTCAATCTTGTCTATACAACAATGGATATGAAATGTAATTATTCGTCGTTTGAGTTCATGAATTAGACGAAAATTACTTTCCCTGTTGGAATAAGTTCCGATAGGTGGCGCTGTAAGCTATGCACGTGTAGTCCGTGCTATCAGCCGATGTCCATTCAGCCTTTGGACCGACAAGCGACCGGACGTGTTTTTTAGTTCTGTACTTCACTTAAAATGGAAAATGCCACGTGTGATGAAAATTCGTCTGCTACTGACAATTTAGTTTCGGCAAACATTCGAATTAATAATAGTTTGGACGCTATTTTGCTTGAGTTACGAGGACAGAAGTCGGACTTAAACGCTTTGAAAGACGAAGTTCGGGGTCATTCGGTGACTGTGAACGAAGTGAAAAAATTGAAAACCGAAAAGGACATTCGTTGGAAATTTGAAGGTAACCGTCAGCAGTTCGTTTTCAATTCTGAAATTGAGGATTTAGCGAAACAAAGTGTTTGGGCTCTTGAAAATGGAAAAACAGATTATACCAAAGAACTATTATCTGACATTTGTGATAAACTGCATGTACGTAATAAGCATATTCGTATCGCAGATTCCTCAGATGGTGGCTGGGAAACTGTCCGTCAATATCAAAGTCACCCACTGGCTAGCGACAGTGATGACGAGTCACGTATTAACAGAGCTGATTCTCGCGCATTGCGGAAGAAGAAGCAACATAAGCCTAAGACTAAAGGTAAAGCACCTGCTGTTACTTATGGTTATACCGATAGTGCTGCACTTAGCAAGGGACCACTTGATTTCCGAGGCCTGTACCCAGACGTTCATTCCTTTCGTGCCTACAACCCAGCGTCTTCCAGACCGAGGTTTCAGCCAGGACCCTGTTTTGCCTGCGGCGAATTCAATCACTTCAGACGTAACTGTCCCCACAACAAAGGGTTTCAGCCCTTCCAGCTACCAGAACAGTCCGTTCAAAAGTGAGGCCTTCAATACACCAGATAAGAACATTGAAGATAAGTATGATTCCGCTCACGATTTTGAATTCGACAGTGACCGTTTTACGGACGATTTCACTGTATATGAACAAGGGCAAAAGGAAATTATTGTTAAAGATAGCTTAAGAAAACATTGATTTCTGGAAAAGGATAGGTGCCAATCAGTTCATTTTGGATACTATTGAAAACGGGTATAAGATTCCGTTTTATTCGACACCTTCAAATTGTTGTCTTCATAACAATAGATCCACATTGGATGAGTCTATTTTTGTGAGACAGTCCATTAGCGATTTATTAGAAAAGGGTCTGATCGAAAAATGTAATAATGCTCCTACAGTTGTTAATCCTTTGTCTGTGTCTGTTCAAAATAATGGCAAAAAGCGTTTGATTTTGGACCTCCGTATGGTAAATCAACATGTTTGGAAACAATCTGTAAAGTATGAAGATTTGAGACTCGCTCTCATGTATTTAGAGCGGGACAGTTGGATGATAAAATTAGATATTCATTCTGCATACCATTTCCTGGACATATATTACCCTCATACCGACTTCCTAGGGTTTAGTTCTACGGATTCATGTGGTAATATTGTTTTCTATAAATTCTTGGTTTTACCCTTTGGGCTAGGGGTCGCGCCTTATTTATACACAAAGTTCACGCGTCCCTTAATAGCGAAATGGAGGGGAGAAGGAAAAAAGGTCATTATGTTCTTGGATGATGGTTTTGGCAATTCGGATACCTATAGTAGTACCAAGTTACTGTCCAATGAGATAAAAAGTGACTTACTTGATTCTGGTCTTATCCCGAAAGCTGATAAATCCCTTTGGGAGCCAGTTCAGGTTTTAGAGTGGTTAGGGGTTGTCTTAAATAGTAAAGAGTTTATTGTTTACATTCCTGAGCGTAGAGTGCAAAAGGCATTGTCTACTCTACAATACCTTGTAAATACACGTAGGGTACCTGTCAAAACAGTGGCCAGTTTTGTCGGGCAAATTATTTCGATGAGTGTTGTTTTTGGACCCTTAACTCAAATCATTTTATTTGAGTATCGATGTTTCGAATGCTCGAGCATGGAGTTCTTTTATTTCATTATCAAATGAAAGTCGCCAGCAATTATTGTTTTGGCAGAACGCTGTAGTGTCCGCTAATGTTAAACAACTGCATGCTTCCGCGGCTTGCTCCAAAATTGTTTATAGTGACGCATCGAGTTTTGCGTATGGCGGGTATGAGGTTAATACTGTCAATGGGGTATCACACGGGGTGTGGTCAGTGGAAGAAATGAGTAAATCCTCAACATGGAGAGAGTTAAGTGCAGTATTTAGAGTCATGAAATCGCTTGTCCATATTCTTAAAGGACAGAGAGTAAAATGGTTCTCGGATAATCAGGCTGTGTGCAGTATTATAAATAAGGGCTCAATGAAGGTAGAATTGCAAGATTTAGCCATTTCGATATTCAATTGCGCGTCTGTCAATTCTATTCACCTTGAAACAGACTGGTTACCAAGAACTGAAAATTCCAGGGCTGATCATTTGTCAAAGGTCCGAGAAGTGGATGATTGGTCAATTGGTGATCCTTTACTTGATATGATTCAGACTAGATGGGGTTCGCTAGAAGTAGACTTTTTTGCATCAGAGCATAATGCAAAATTGCCCGTGTTCTTTTCACGTTTTTGGTGTGAAAGGACGTCGGGGGTTGATGCATTTACAGTTGACTGGGCCGGCTGGTACGGTCTTTTTGTTCCTCCCATCCATCTCGTTGCACGAGTGCTTAAGAAAATGCAGTATTGCGGGGCAAAGGGTGTATTGATTGTACCAGAATGGAGATCGGCCAGTTTTTGGCCTTTGTTGTGTGATGATAAGGGTCAGTTCAGGCAGTTCGTTCAGGATATGATATATTTGCCTATTACTAAAGAGTATTACAAGCCATGTAGAAATGGAATTGGAATATTCGGGAACGAAGATTTGAAATTCAACATGCTTGCCCTGTATATAAATTGCATGTTGCGTTAGCATGAATGGTGTCAGCTTAAACAAACATATTAGGCGTATGCCTTAATAAGTAGTAAAGGATATGAATAGTACGGGCAGTTGTATGATTAGTCTTTATATTAAACTGAACATTATTAGCCTGCATAGGCGGATCACGGCGTATGCCTATAACAAGTTGGTATCAGCTTGTTGGTGCCATGTGTGGGTATCTGCACATGTGTTTGTTTTTTATTACATTATTAAAAGTGGAAAAGTCTGTATAGGCTTATTAATGAATGTGTTTAATTACCTGCTCGAATTGCAGCAGCATTTCTCACATGTATATAGGAGAAGGCTTCTATTAGGGGGGCACGAAAGGGAACGTGCTTTAATAGTAATAGGTTGTTTTTATACGTTTATTTCTTCAGAGTTATAATGCAGAGATAGCAAAGCTGCCGGACGTTTTGGTTGACAAGGTCTCCTTGCTGACAGAATTACTTGAGGGATCAAGGGCAGAAAGCACGTGCATTTCCTACAAACGAGGCTTCAGACGTTGGGCTGCTTGGGCTCTCGGTAATGGTATTGCCAGTGAGGACATCTTGCCGGCTAAAGCGTTCCATGTAGCTTTGTACTTATCTTCTTTAGTTCAGTCGTCTTGTAGTCCTAGTCCAGTTATTAATGCTTACTACAGCATCAAATGGTTTCATGAGTTACTTGATTTCTCATCAGTGACTGATTCAAATTTAGTGAAAAATGAAAGTGATTCGGATGTATACATATTTCCGCATTTGACAGCAACCAAGTCTGGTTACTTTGTACGAAGTGATGGTAAACACTTAGCATATAGTAACCTTAGAAAACTCTTCCTAGATGCTTTTAAACCCTTTGTTAAAGATATAAACCAGTATTGTTTGCATTCATTGAGGGCAGGAGGAGCTACGGCTGCAGCTAATATGGGTGTACCAGACAGAATGTTCAAACGCCATGGCAGATGGTTAAGTGAATCAGCAAAAGATGGCTATGTAAAAGATTCCATTGAGCAAAGGTTAAGTGTCTAAATCACTAGGTTTGTAAGCCGGAATTCATTTCAATTCAGCCCGTTCTTTTAGTTCATCGTTCGGTTGGTCTCCCAACGGCGTGCACCACATATATGTGTTTGTTGTTATCGGGACATGTTGGGACAGGGAATGAAATATTTGTACTTGGGCTGTACTTTGACTGACAATGAAATGCACGAGAATCTCGTAAAGCACGAAGATTATACAGTGTTTTCGAAATGGATAAACAGTGGGTTTGCAGGCTTTATTCAGACTAGATAAACTGACCCAGATGATTGATTGATTGTATGGTGTTTAACGCCGTTTTCAACATTATTTCAGTTATATCGCGGCGGTCAGTGCACCTATCCATGCTTTCCTGGAGTCTCTTTTACCAGTACTCCGCACATTTTTCTTTCCAAGCCACTGGCTGCTTTCCCACATAATCATTGTCGAAACAATGGTCAGCAGTGGGAGAGGAATGAATCCTGTCGCAGTGACTATCATCAATCCTCGGAAAGAAATTGGCCGAGCCAGGGGTCATAGCCAGGGATCGAACCCTGGACCCCGTGTTCTCAAGTCCTGCACGCTACCGACTGAGCTACCGGGGCTCGGTCTGACCCAGATGAACTACTTTCATAAGCTAATATGGAAAGTGAAAAAGGATTAAAAATTCATCTGGTAGGTGGACTTGAAATTATCGCATAGATCTAATCCATCGACAGAAGCAAGCACACTCACCAAAAATGTATTGACGATGTATTCAGACAGACAATAATCTGTGTTACGGGAAAGTCCCACACTATAAAAATGTTTACAGCAATATGAGAATGATCTGTGAGGGAAAAAATGAAAATGGTGATGGTACTATGAGTTACATATACAAGAAATGAAAAATGAAAATGACTTGCATGATTCCTATCATAAAACTATCCTTAACATACTATTTACACTATCACAGAAAACAACGTTGGTTTCTCCCGGTTCTTCCGCTGATAATTTTAAGACTCACTGCTCGGAACTACGGATATCATCGTCTTGAGAAACAGATCTGCGAAAAGTTAAGGAGTAACGCGAACAAGCCAAAATGGATAGAAGATCCAGTCACATTCACACTAATTGCACGGCTGGAAAAATAGATTGATAATTAGAGCTCTAAAACGCGAACATTGAACTAGCTAGCGATACGTGTGGAAACGAATAGGCGGAGAAAGGTCGGAGCACTCCTGTGATGACTCGTCTCCTCCCTGTGGCTCACGCCGTGGTATGTTCGATGCTACTCCGGTCTTTTCTGTTCAAAGGAAAATTCGAGAGGAGTACAGGTTATCTTGATATCGATTTATTACATAGAATAACAAGATGAAGAAGATTTATAAGAATACGACTGGAACAGTACAAGGTTTCTTCAAAAGTAAAATGAAAGAAAATATATGTTCATGAGGTGCAAAATATGCGTCTGTAGCGGTTGAAGAACAGAGTGAGGGTGCCAAGCAGTGAACAATGTTAGTAAAAAGGTGGCAAATAAAAGAGCTGGAAGTAAAAGAGAGAGAAAAAACATACTAAAAAGTACTTATACACAAGACATATACAAGGGCATATACATGATATCGAAATACATAATCAAAAATAAAACCCTGGTTACAAGAGTAACACTGAAATGTTGTCCAAACCTGAAACAAATCATTCCCATTTTATTTAATAAAAAACTGTGAGTGGAAAAGACATACTTAACGGTGGAGTAGAGCCGAGGGTGCTTGGTTTCGTTGGAGCTGAAGGTGTGGAAGAGCTGGATGTAGGAGTCTGCGATGAAAATGTTAAGGTGCCTGCTAACAAAACGGCTCTATAAATAGTCATATCTTGGACAAAAATACTGATGTTAACCTCACAAACACGGAAAATTTTGCTGGCCTTTTGTTTTTTCCCCAAGCATTTAATGGTTTTGCGAACAGAATAAATAAAGGGAAAGCTACAAATAAAATCGGATACCTTAAATTTAGAAATCGTGTTACTGCATGTTTCATTTATTTCATTGTTTAACTAGTTACCTACAAAATTTAGTCAGACGATTTTGATTATTGCCACGTATTCTATTGTTGGGAACATGGTGCAAAAAGTACTTAACCCCTCCCCCCACCGCAATGATTTTAATAGCTGTGTCTGAGAGGACTACTTTAGAAGTGGTGGTATATTGGCGGTCTGTGTCCTTCAATCTCATATATGAATGAAAATTACGGTCGTTGAAACATGCAATGATTTGCATGTATCCACTTTTATTTCTAGATGATTTCTGAAACTGTTTAAAGTCACCGAGAAATAAATTATTGATCATTCGATTGTGTTAAGACTGGAGACTTATGTCGTTTCTCCTTTTTACACGAATTGACATTTCTTTTTCTTTTTTGAAGTGATGTTTGAACGATTCGTAAAAACTGGTTATTGTAACAACAACAATAATTATTATAACAACAACAACAACAGTATCGCAATTCTTACTTTCATCATTTGTGCAGTATTTCGCAGTCATATTGGAAAGACGCTCAGTCAAAAAAAATAAAACATGATCGTCCATGTACACTTGAGGTAGACCGGGCTGAAACAGCCAAAAATGGCTAACACTGATAAAAGATTATGAATATATCTATAGCTACCACGTGAACAATACAATTTAGAGCAAAAGCACTACTTGGTCTTATCACGCGAGAAGAAAATAAAGTGGATATGGAAAATGAAAACTTTTTTGCTGATAATAAGTCTCCCATATGCAATATTGGTAGAGAAACACACACGACACAACAAAGGCGACTTTAAACACGTATGATGATGATGCAATGATTGAAAATCAAAGAGAACATAATCGTTACATAACTGTAATCAACCTCTTGATCATTCTACAACTCGAATGCATTTTCGATGTTTGTCTGTGCTTTGGAATATAAAATCATGGCTAACAATCGATTAAAAGATATATAAGTCCGCAAAGTTACAACTATTCTCGTATTTACTTGTAAAAAGAAGCTATATGCTTCAGCTGATATGTCTAATGAAAACATTCAAATGTAAAAGAGATCAAATCAAAGTACTCTTTAAAGAAAACTATTCAAATCCCTTATGACTTTCATTACTTTAACTATTCTAATTATTTTGATAATGAAAACAGTACCGAGATTTTCAATATATTCCAAAACTACTTCTTAATTAAATGCATTGAAAAAGTAAAAGTATTCCTTAGGAAAAGGCCTAATTTGGTAACTTTTTGCCTTCAAGACTCACAGAGCTTGAATTAGCTGTCGCTGGTTAACAGCCATATGAGCCATGAATTATATTAAAACCTAAAAAAAAACAACTCCCAAACTATCCAATAACAATAAACTGTGAGTAAAACAAAAAAGACGAAAGAAGTCTTACTTAATCGTGAAATACGAGTAGAGCCGCGGGTACTTAGTTTCATTAGAGTTGAAGGCGTGGATGATCTAAATGTAGAAGTCTCTGACGATAATGTCGAAGTGGCTGCTAACAAAACAGAGCTATGTATATATTATGTATCTTTCAGGAAAATACTGATGCAAAACTAACAATGACGCTTACTTTTGTTGGCCTTTTATTTGTATCCCAATCATTTAAGGATAACGTTTGGTGATTTCAAATTGTGGACAAGAGAAAAATACAAAAATCATAACAGAAAATCCTTCGAGAAACGAAATATTTTCGGCACATTTCACTTGTTTAACTGTTTAGTATAAAATGTTACCCGGAGTACAAATTTGCAGCAGACGACTTTGAAAACAGTATCACCACGTCTTTTTTTTTTTCCCCTAGGTTTCAGAACGCAGTAAGCATTTGCTCCATTCCACGCAATATTTTAAAAAAATGCCTTCAGAAAGGACATAGCAGTTGTGTTTAAGCAAGCACATTCCCTAATATTTCAGGCAATGAGTATCGAGTCATGACAGAAGGTGTTTGCAAAGACTGTGAATTTTCATAACACCACTATGGTATCATTCGATCCGTACCGGCGTAATGTGGTGTATAGATCACTTGATGAAATTAAGAACAAGAGACAGAAAAAGCCATTTCTCGTAGCATTTTGTTTATACGTGCATTTACAAAATAAAAACTACATGATTTCCTATCCTGGTTTAAAGCAGTTCGTAAATACTGTCTCGTGTAACTGTAACAAGAGTAGCATCAGTGTCGTAATTCTGCCATTAAATTTCTTTTGAGTACTTCACAGTTAAGACATAGATATAATCAGTTTAACACACCCAGGTTTCTCCAAATGAGTGAAGGTAAACCGGAGTAAAAAAGCTCTACAAGTTGCGCAAGGCTTGCACTCGTAAAAAGCTATCAAAGTCATTATGTAAAAACCGACCTTGACCAGCATCGTGACATAACTTATCATGTCGAAGGACTTAAAAATCATATAAAAAGAAACAGTTCTAAGTTACAGATTACGACAAAGATGATTTTAGTCACATATGACAATGCACTAAAAAAAAAAAAAAAAGAGGAAAAAATGGTTACATATCTCAAACGAACTTCTTGTTTACACCCGTATTCGAGTGAGTGCTTGACGTTTTTCAGAGCTAGAGGAAAAAGATTGAGTACGGTGTCTCTAAAAGGTTGAATTGTCGAATAAAAATGCATAAGTAAGACAATTTTATACTTGAATATTTGATTGATGTCCAGGGAATGGAGTGTGCAGAAGTACTCATCGATGCGTTTGTCGACGATGTCAAAGTCGAATACCATGGTGAGGCTATTTTGGTTGTTAAAGGAAAGCTTGAAGTTCCTGAGGAAAATCAAAGAACTTAAAACACTGTGCAGAATTAAAAAAAAAAAAAACTTACACAAAATAACTCATGACTAAGTTCTTTGCATTATAGAATATCAGTCGTAGATTAGATCAGTATAATGTAGTCAGAAAATGTTCGTGTCTTTCATTTCCTTTTGGGGTCGGTGGTAAACTGTAAGACTCATGCATGCTCTGGAGGCCCCGGGTTCGAGACTCACTGGATCCACTCGGATTTTCGTGGGTGGTCCTTGGGCAAGACACTTCATAGCCCTAGCCTAGTACTGGTGAAACCCAGGAAATACATCAATGTTGTAAGCTGTCGCCTTGATATGACTGAAATAATGAAATAATGATAACTATGGCGCATAACACCATTCATTAATGATGATAATACTAATAATAATATTTCGTTTTCTTTTAATAATGATTCAATTCTTTCACGCGTTTGTAATTGATCCCATTCATTGATACACTTGTTTGAAGTTGAACTTACAGGAAAAAACATTTCGTATGTAACATTATTATTTTCTTTTTTTTTTTTTTTTTTCTATATACACACCAGTCATTCTTAGTATCGTCCTAATTCCAAGTTACAAGAATATACAGAACGTCTCAGCCAATGAGATGGCTACTTTAAAAAAAAAAATAGATAAGAATTGAAGTAGCATGACCCTCGGCATGGATGGGATTCCTTTGTAGGCGGCGTTAGGCAAAGTCAAATAAAATCACCTTTCGGTTCACATGTAGGAAAAGGTCTCCGCCATGTTTGACTTGTAGCATCACAGAGTATCGTAACTGATACGTTTGCCATGATAAACTCATATCCATTTAGACATTTTATAGTCACACTGTCTGCTGTAACATTTGTTGGGTAAGCATTTGGCAGTATTGGGGGCCCGTCTTTACAGTAACCTAAATAGATAAAGACAGCGTACTTTCATTTTTTTAGTGATTCTAAAAATTGCTTGATCAAACGAGTTTAAGGAAACTAGTGCTGCAGCTTCTATCAGAGTACAATTTCGTGTTCATACAAAGACCAAACAACTTGATTTATTTAACAATTCCCGGTCTTTTTCAGGTTTGAGCAATCGAGATCTAATCGCATTTGTAAAGTGATACAAATATGGTTTTAGATCAAGGAGCACCAGTATAAATCTTTTTTTATGATGCCTCTCAGGGTCAGAAATTAAGAGACAAGGCTTATCTTGAAAACCTTGATGTTTTCAAGGCCTGGGGAGCATAAATTAGAAGTGTCTCAGCGATATAAGTAAAGTAACATTGAACTGTTATCAGAACCTCAAACAGACAAATGCAATTTACCAATAAACTATAACAGAAAAAAAGACAGAGAGAAAAGACGTAAATGTATACGTAAATGTGGAGTGGAGCCAAGCGTGCTTGGCTTCGTTGGAATTGAAGGCGAGGATGAACTCTCTATAGAAGTCTGTAATGATACTATTGAAGTGCTTGCTAATAAACTAGAACCGAAGTTGTTAAACGTCACAAAAGTAATGTTGTAAGACTTAGAGAGACAGTAACTTCGTCCGGTCGGTATTTCGTTCTTTAGGGTTGGCATGCCAATGACAACGATAGACGCTTTTGTGGACAGTGCAAATCAAAACCGAACAGCACAAATCACGGTCCGATTTTTTATGGTAATTTCCTTTGAACAAAAAATGAACATTTTACTTACTTAGCACATCAAGAATTACATAGTGCTTTTTGAAACAAACTTGCAGCAAACGACTTTAAAACTACCATTGTTCTTTATTTTCTCGTGAGAATATTATTATTTTTTAATGTTTTCAAGTGCAGTGGTCTGTAACGACTGGTGTTATTATTGTGGCAGTAATTGCAACATGCAAGAGTTACATGATTAAAAGATAAGCAATATATAAAGACAACTTTACACTTAAATATTTGGGCGATATCTAGAGATCAGTGCGCACAAAACTACCCGTTGTGTTTGAATGAAAGGTGTATAATCAAGACGTTTTTATATTCAGATGTATGGGCGATGGCTTTAGATTAGAGTGTACAGAACTACTCGTTTTGAATGAACAAAATATGTACAACAAGGACATTTTCAGAGGTCGAAGAGCACATAAGTAGTCGTTTGTTTTGCTTAAAGGTTAGAAATTCTATATAGATACTTGAATATTGGAGCGTTGTCAAGGTTTTTGAATGAATAGAACTACCCGCAGCGTTTGTTGACGACAACAAAGTTGAATACTGTATTGAAGCTGTTGTGGTTGCAAGTGGATGGCTAGAAGTCTCTAAGGAATAATCAAAGAACAAATGTTCTTAAGTATAGTGCTGAGTCTTTTTTTTTTTTTTTTTTAAATAAAACAAATAAAGAGTTTGAAGCCTGACCTAAATCGGCTTTCTTCCTTTTTCCGATGTTCGCTATGTATTGCCGTAAGATTCCTTACACATCATCTAGCATATTTGAGTATCATGTCCAAGGGAAGCGAACGAATGATAGATTTTGTGAATTATATGGATCTTTAATTCCTTTGGAAAACGGGGAAAACACTACACAACTACACAGACATGACGAAATTAAAAAAAAAAAATATTGGAAAACGGGGAAAACATTACACAACTACACAGACATGACGAAATTAAAAAAAAAAAATATTGGAAAACGGGGAAAACATTACACAACTACACAGACATGACGAAATTAAAAAAAAAAAATATTGGAAAACGGGGAAAACATTACACAACTACACAGACATGACGAAATAAAAAAAAAATATTGGAAAACGGGGAAAACACTACACAACTACACAGACATGACGAAATAAAAAATAAAAAAAAAATTCAATGACAGTTTCCAACGCAAACTACGCACCACCTTTGGTTGATTGATTGATTGATTGATCAATTGATTGATTGATTAAATAAATGGTGTTTCATGCCGCTTTCAATATCATTTTCATATCATGGCGAAAGTATAAATAATAATGTTCGTTCTTGGTTTCACCAGTTCTAGGCTAGGACACCATCTTCTGTAAACAAGGATGACGATAGCTGCGCTCCTTTCAACAAAAAAAGCCTAAGTGAGGGTCTTCCTGGGGTAGTGAAGATGTCTACATACCTGTACATTTCGTTCTTCCGCAAAAGTCTGTTTCTACAGAATGCCCGGTACAAATACCACCAAACTGTGTACAATATCTCGTCCTGGTTTTCAGACCAGTATCACAGGATGCTGTGCACGGCGACCAATTGGACCAATCCGACCATGTGTTATCTGTGTAAGATGAGTTATACTTACGTAACCGCCTGCAGACATTTTTATTGCGTCTTGCAGCAAAACACTTGTGAAAACAATGTAGCAAAAGTGTTCGCAACGAGTAATTTTTGGTATTCCGTGCATGAATAGGCGGTATTACAAAATACCGAATTCAGCAACAGAAGTCAGCTTGTAAGGTAAACTAACGCCGACGCCGACATTTCCGATGTATCCGGGACACTCTAAACTAAGTCTTGAAGACAAAATCTTTGATCATTTTTCTTAGGGACATTTCGTTACACGTTAGGAATAAGATATCTGAAGGGTAATGATTTTCAATGTGAATGGATGGTCCAAAATCTGTTTCCGAAACGAAATTTCGAAATATGCGTTAAATATGTCAGTTACGAATGTATGCATTTGATTAACAGTATCAACATTTCTGTAAATCGTATTGTTACTGAGCAAAGGCAGCTTTAGCTATTTTTTTGCGGACAATGCAGGTCAATCCTTGGTAACCTTGCTGAAACAACATTGACATTCCAATGATTTAGTATTCCATCCAAATGTAAACGTATTTTTCGTTCTTGGTAGGCTATATGATGCTGTGAGATTTGACAGATATAAATCAATTACTACTAAATTTATGAGAGACGAGTCACAGAGTAAGAATTTAAAAACAAATAGATTCTTCTAGACAAGCGCTTTGTGTACACGTTAAAATAAATTTTCAACACACCCACACTAAAACCAGATGAAAGTAAAAATTACTTAACCCGCACAACGATCCAGACGACAGAAATCAGTTTCAGCAGAGTGTCCAGCACAGTCCTGGTTGTCAAGACAACGTCTGGTTCTCGTTTTAAGGCCGAAGCCGCAAGTTGATAAACAGGACGACCAAGGAGACCAGTCTGACCATGTGTTATCTGAATCAATAGATTTCTTTCGTGTATTTCGGCTAAACTATTTACACAGCCGAAATATGTAGCCTCGTTTATATACGGACTAACATGTTAACATGGAGGAAAATCGCCCAAGTTGACAATTCTGTTGTTAATAGTGATATTGACAATGATAGTTGTAATGATATCGGCGACAACGACGAGGAAAGGCCGGGAGCGGTGGCGACACCGACGAAGACGACAACAACGACGGCGACGACAACGACGATGATGATGATGATTATGGTTATGATGACTATATCAAATGGCACAATCGATCTTGTCTTGGAAAAGACTTAAATTTTTAGTTGTTAAAAGGTACGATATGGTATGATTGTATAAGTCTGAAGCAACAGTAGATCTGCCCTTTTAATCAGTAACAAAAGGAATAGAATTCAGGGTCTGTATTCAACAACCATTCTTAGGAATAATCTTCTTCTAATTCTCACCAATTTTCTAGATATCAAAGTAACACAACTTCTGATTGGCTAAACCAAATGGTTTAGCCAATCAGGAGTTGTGTTATTTTCAATTTTAGTAAGATTCCATTCAAATATAAAAAGAAAACCTATACTGTCATGATTTATTGAAAGTTAAAGCTCTTTAGGAAAACAGTGACAAAAGTTTACATGTATAAAGAGTAAATTACTAGCACTTATGTTGGTATAAAAAGAGAACTGCCGAATGACGCATGACGCTAATTTGAATCTCTTTATCAAATTTTAGCTAGTTTATGTTCTTTTTTGAGTCACTGTATGTAGACCTTACTCATGCATTTGGTCGTGTTGCATTCATTGGTTTCCCTGGCGCTACCTTTACATTCGCCAATCTCTGTACAGACACGTTCACGGACGGTTTTCCCGCTGCCACAAGTAACTGAACAACTGCTCCATTCAGACCATAGTCCCCACTCAACATCTGCTATAAAAGTCGTTGGCGAAAATCATGCATTTTTTACTTATTACCTTATAAGTTTTTAAAAAAGATTTTAAATAACTATAAACTGAGTATTCTTAAAATTACCTTAATTACTGAGTATTCTTACAATTACCTTAATTAAAATTATCCTCAATCGAACATGTTAAGTGATGTGTATCGCTAAATCATGTCACTCACCGCTTTGCATGGACATTTTAATATATAGGTTATGGCATTTTGAGCGAAACCTTTTATTAAAAACTTACTTTCTTTTAGCAGTTGGTTTTGATCAGTAAAATGAAATAAATCATGAAATTTGTTTCAACTCATTCAACTCAACTCAACTCAAATCATTCAAAATGCACGAGGTAGTATTATTCTATTTTCAAACTCAATCTATTAAGAAAATATGGGAAAAAACTTAACAGTGAGTTACATGTACTTTGAAACACTGGACAAAGTTGACGATTGCACATATCTTGATCACAACAGGAGTGACAGAGTGGACCTCCTGGCATTGATCGGCCAACTATATATGGTCCTCCATTGCCTGGACATTCCTGTTAAGAACAGCAAAAATGTACAGGTATATAATTAAAGGTCATGTCTTGAATAATATTCACCAGCAACTCTAAGTATTTTTTTAACTCTAAAGGTCAACACTAGCTCTCTGGTTCACTGCTCAAGGCGTTCTGTCTCAGCCTATCATAAGTTTTGCTGAAACTGCCCGAATTCTACTGCAAACCCTTTCTTTGTTTAACCCTGCAAAAGCAACTAAATTTAGGTTCAGTCCATAAATGATAATTCTTGTTTTATACGTTGTTACTGGATTATTACTGGACATGAAGTACGACTTTATAAAGTATCATCACCATCATTATTATTTATACTAATATTATATTGACGTCCAAGGAATTTAAAGAAATTGCTCTGTCGAGGCTATTTCTCTATTTGCAAAAATATATCAAAAGGCTGTTTCAGGTTCAAGTTGTAGATAAGAACAAACCTTTTCAAATCCGGTATCTCGTTGAATGTTTATTCTAAATCAGTGAAGTTTTAAAGTTCAAAACCAAAAGTCTGATTTGGGTGACACGAATTTTTTACCAACCGAAAGCGCCAGCAGTGTTTAGTTTAAACTGTTCAGAAATCAAAGTCGTTTCAAAGGAGCTTTGAAAAAATATTCTTAAACAAAAAACAAAAATATATCCTCCAATAACTTACACGTTCTGCTTTACATCCCATATCGATTGTTGGATAATCGACATCGTTTGACATGTAAATGTAACATTTCTGAAAGGATAAGGGACCATTTTCACCATCAATTTTACATACTGATCTTATACTGAAATCAAAGACTAACTATTAATTGGTAGAAGTAACGAAATGAATGTTTCATAACTGTATTTGTGAGACGGACAAACGGACAGGCCCATAGACGTTTGATTGTGTTCTTTAATCAAGTATTTTGAAGTGGTTGCATTCAGGCTTGACGGAAGTTTTGCAATAACGTAATGTAAAGTTGCTTGTCTCTTATAAATGGGATGCCAATTATAATTGGCCTTCAACACGCGAAAAGGGACATTCGGACATTTGCGTAAAGTGTCGTCCCGGATTAGCCTGCGCAGTCCGCGCAGGCTAATCCGAGACGGCACTTTACGACTACATTAGATTTTGTGCTACAGTAGACTTGCGCAAAACAGAAAATTACATAAAAACGGAAAATGTCGTTTCGGATTAGCCTGCGCGGACTGCGCAGGCTGATCCGAGACGACACTTTACGCAAATGTCCGAATGCCCCTTTTCGCGTGTTACAAGCCATATAATTGCCATGCTCTGGCAAGAGAGGGTTTATTGCGTCTGCGTAATGCATTATACCAAACAAGTCATCACATAATAATGGATCCATAGAATCCAGTTAGTCTAACAGTCGGCTGGACCTTGAGGTAAAATTGTCCTTTGAAAAAACAAAACAAAAAAGTGAAAAAAAGGTTTCGACTGGGCAGTCTGACATGGATTTGTCCTTTTTGCAGATGCATTAAGCCCCCGTTTCACAGAGCGTTGCCCAATTATACCTTTAAATTATTCCTTTCAGCCATGTAAACGTTTTGCATATGGATTTTAAAATTTCATACTTTAAAAAAGTCACTCATTGGGAGTCTGGGCGAAATCAGCAATATCCGACAATTTTCGGATGGTGTTTTCGGCATATTCGTCACCTTGAAAGAACCGGTTCTAAGCATATCCCAGACACGGTCGTCAGTACGAGCACATACCGAATACGGCAATATAAAAGTCGGCAAGTAAACTCAGGAATGTAGGTATTACCGATAGACGCCGTACATCTAGAGTCAGTAATTACCAGATCAATATTGTAAATTGATTGCTTATTCGAGACTGAACGTCTGATTGGCCGGGACAAAGATATATAGGCCAATCAGATAAGTAGCCCTGTAATTTAGAATTAGAGAAAAAAATGTGTTTACATAAACCAGTAAAATGAAATCCATGCTTGTTTACAGTACCTCACCGACGGCACACTTTGTTGAAGTTCGACAGTTCAGACTATTGGTGATGTTGGAGCAGTTGTAGCAATAGAGAGGATCTAAAGAAAAAAACACGATTTCCGTTAAAGTTAAGCTAATATATCTGACCTTTTGTAGCTAGCAGGAATGGAAGGACGGAAATATAATTAGCTTTATTTAAAAACTCTATACTATTTTAGCCAAAAAATCTTATAACTTATCCGACTTTGTAGATCCAGGATTAGACTGCACGATCAATGCAGTTTAATATGGATCTCCCATATCCATAAATGCAAGTTCATATGTCGAGAGTAATACTCTTAATTTCACCCTTCGAAAGTTAACTATCGTTAACAACTGCAGCTTCAAAATATATATATATGAGCCATGCTCTGGCAAAAGGGGGCTTAATGCATGTCCGCGATGCATGATACCAAAGCAAGCAATCAAATATTTATGCATCCATAATAGCCATATATTAAACAGACGACTTAATCATGATGTAGACTGGGCAATGGCCATACAGAAAATTGACCAATAGCGAAAAGTTTCGGCCCAGGTCAGCCTGCGCGGACTGCGCAGGCTTACCTGGGTCGATACTTTTCGCAGATGCATTAAGCCCCCTTTTCACAGAGCGTGGCCCATATGGTTATGCCTTTGGGGATGGCCCTACTGAAGGATCATCTCCTGCAATTCAAAGAGAACGATTTGCAGATTAATCAGATTTATCAGACAAAATGTCTCCACCGCTTGGTTCAGTTGCTAGTCCTGTAACTTTGAAATATATAACATTTAGAACCTTCGGTGATTGCCAACCTAGATTTTCCCCCAAATAGTAGTTTTTAAACGTATAGGAGAATTCAAACAACCGGTTTCTTCAAATTGGTCCTCAAATATGTTTTATCATGGTTCTATTGATCGTTGGTCTTTGAATTATTCAGTATCTGTACGTTTTCGTTCATCTTTAATCTGACAATCAATCATGTCCGTTCATGAAATAGCTGTGGAACCCTGTGCATAGAAGAGCAATAAGAAACTATGCCATTACTGCTGTTTATCTAAATGGTGCATCATAGTTGGCTACCTGGTCACTCGTACCTCATGGTCTGAAAGAAAAAAACTGCCTATCTGAAACAAAAAGCAAAATTCAGTTCACAAGAAAATCTGGAAGACTGTTGAGAAAGACGATGTATATGGCTTGCAACACGCGAAAAGGGGCATGTCGTCTCGGATCAGCCTGCGCAGTCCGCGCAGGCTAATCCGAGACGGCACTTTACGACTACATTAGATTTTGTTCTTCAGTAGACATGCGCAAAAGAGGAAACTACATAAAAACGGAGAGTGCCGTTTCGGATAAGCCTGCGCGGACTGCGCTGGCTGATCCGAGACGACTCTTTACGCAAATGTCCGAATGCACCTTTTCGCGTACTGCAGGCCAATAATGCATGAGTACCACGTATATGAACTTTCTTCCAGACTGCTTATGAATTGAATTTTACAAGATGTTTATTGTTCCTATAAAACATAACACACCACCTCTTGACGAACTTCCGCATCAGGTCTTCCAGTTCTATCTCCTAATATATTAAAGTTTGACTAATATCAAATCACTGAAAGGGAAAAATATATGCCTATTTAGAGCTATCACACAGTGCATAAAGCATTCGATACCTTTATTTCCACCAACCCAACGATAAGCATTTCTTTCTAAATTGATTCAGTTACAAGAACTGTCTCCCACAAGGAGAATCCAAGAAACGTGAAATTTGTGTCATTTCAACGGTTCTTGGAATTCATAATAGACCCATTGAGATAAAAACCACGTTGTGAAAGAAAGGAAAAAACCCTAGGGAACTACAAATTTTGTTTGTCGATTATCAATCATAATAAAAGAAAAAGAAAAAACTTTTCAATGTAAACATATTCTCTACAAATCTACTCTAGGAAAATCGCTTGTAGACTTAGAAGATAGCATTCCAATATATATATATATCCATAACGTATCTTAAATTCCTGCTGACACAGAAACAGTAACTAAATCCAGAAATCTAAAACTTTACATGATTCTAATTTTAGACATTTGACTTGTTGTCTTATCTCAAGATGGCCCTGAGTTGACATATTATGTGGCTTGCAACACGCGAAAAGGGACATTTGCGTAAAGTGTCGTCCAGGATCAGCCTGCGCAGTCCGCGCAGTCTGATCCGAGACGACACTTTCCGATCGTGTGTGATTTCTGTTTCACGCAAATCTAATGTAAACCAAAATCTAATGTTTACGTAAAGTGCCGTCTCGGATTAGCCTGTGCGGACTGCAAATGTCCGGAAGTCCCTTTTCGCATGTTGCAGACCATGTAATATTTATATCCTTATCATGTTCATGTTCAGGTTTTAACCTTTCAGCCGCCTGTATCTGGGTTAGAAAATGTAGGTTAAGATCAAGATCAGATTATACAGAACGTGCAGTTAAATCTTAGAATCTACAGCGTCGGCGACCTGGTTCTGCAATAAAATTTAAACGTTCCTTTATTTGCGACAAAACTGTAAATTTGAGCTGTCGAGAAAAGAATTTATACATGTATGGGGCGCAATGCATCAAAATTGTAAAATGTGATGCAGAAACATAAATAATCGGTATGTCTCCTTCGTGCATTGAAACGTAACCATAAATGCCACACACACACACACACACACACACATACACATATGTGTGTGTGTGTGTGTGTATGTATGTGTGTAGGTGTGTGTGTGTGGGTGGGTGTGTGTTGGTGTGTGTGTGGGTGTGTGTGTGTGGGTGTGTGTGTGTGTGTGAAAGAGAACCATGCTCTGGCAAATGGGGGCTTAACGCATCTCCGTGATACATGATACCAGGCAAGTCATCAAATACTTGTGGATCCGTAAAAGCCACATTTTTAAACAACTGACTTAATCATGAGGTAGACCGGTCCTTGGACATACAGAAATTTGACCAACAGCGAAAAGTTTCGGCTCAGGTCAGCCTGCGCGGACTGCGCAGGCTGACCTGAGTCGATACTTTTCGCAAATGCATTAAGCCCCCTTTTCACAGAGCATGGCTCATATGCATTTGTGCTCTCTATAGGAGTACAGCCTTTCGTGTATATATTCTTCTTCATGTAGTGTTATTTCTTTCTTAACTACAGTCATGCACATTCCCTTACCGCCAACATCCCAGTCAAACACAACTTTGCAAAGCTACATAAAGATAAGGCTGCATTTGGACCACACTTCACGCAAAGATAACGATCATGGTAAGAATTCAACTGATGGTCGACTTTTACGGAAGATAAAATATTGTACAAACATTTGAAAGCGGTAAATAGATCTCAGGCGACTGTACAACCGTAAGTTTCTCAACGTGCCATTTTCAACGAAGGATTAGGGAGACTGTAGTCGGCTATGTTACCAGACTCGACATGTTTTCACAAAAAAATATCCATAAAGAAACTGTTAATACAATATTTTCGTTGAGAAAACAGGTTTTAATGCTGAATAATCGAATAAAAACGGCATTGTTTTGGGACAAAGTCATCTGTATTTTTTTTTTTTTGGCATAGTCAACGGATCAAGGCATCCCCATTGCTCCAAGGAAGGTTCACAGAGCACATACGCGATCCTGGTATGGTCTATACATAACAAACAAATAAATGGATATGACTATTCTATAATAACTATCTAAATAAATGAAAAAGCGCCCGCTTGACATACCTTGCGAACACAAATTTCAACACCCAAGTGACAGACCGTCACTGTACAGAATCCAAAGTCACATAATGCATCCTTCCGGTCCTACACTGGTTACAGGTACTCTTAGATTTTTGATGCTTTGTCGTAAAATTGTAACTTTGTTAACCTTTCTCAGGCCGAATAAAAAGATGTCAAACCCTTGTGAATAATTTCGATAGCACTGGACAGTCTGGGTTCTTTGTTGAAAATCAATTGGCTAGATAAGACATTTATGTCTAGTACAGTCAGTTTTTTGCCAGGCGTGCTGTAGGGCGTACATTAGATTTAAACGGAACGCTTCCGGTTGGTAGCATTTAGGTACTTCCACTTAAAAATCTGTCACTAAGCACTTCTCTTACGCTGAGATCAAAGGTCAAGTTTTTGATGTTGTGTTAATGATGTCTCTTGAACCCGTGTAGGATTTTGCTCACTCTTTAGGAACTACATTTGAGCCATGCTCTGTGAAAAGGGGGCTTAATGCGTTTGCGAAAAGTATCGACCCAGGTCAGCCTGCGCAGTCCGCGCAGGCTGACCCGGGCCGAAACTTTTCGCTATTGGTCAATTTTCTGTAGGTCCAAGGACCAGTCTACCTCATGATTTAGTCAATTGTTAAAAAAAAATGCCTGTTAATGATCCACAAGTATATGATGGCTTGCTTGTTAGGATGGATTACGGAGATGCATTAAGCCCCCTTTTGCCAGAGCATGGTTCATTTGTATTTGGTGCCTAAGACTAGATAGGGAAACATGGTCCATAACTTATGAAGTTATATAAAGGGAGAATGCAGAGATTTGCCTGTTAGTGTTCAATCATCTCAACAAGAAAGATCAAAAGGGGAGGGGTATCAACAGTACTTTGATCTGTGATGCTCAATTCGCAATGTGATCGCCGTCATAGCAAGATACCACGTGTAATAAACAGGAAAGTCACAAGTAACGAGCGAAAAAGTCTCAGACCGTGGTGAAAAAATACTTAAAAATCATACTTGAAAGCGGTTCTACATTGACAATAGCACCAATTTAAGTATTATATGATAACCAACGAATAATACATTCGTCGATTTTTCTTTGCCTGAGATTTTGCCTGATGTATTTTCTCCCTTCCGGATCTGGTTGAAAACAATTTTAAAAGTGATATAGAGGGTTTTTGGGGGTTTTTTTTTGCGGTGAAAGATCGAAATTTATTTCATCTCGTGGACATCATCGGTAATAATTTTCAGGATTTTCGTCAAAATCCAGTACAGTTATTTTCGGTTATTCCGCGTGGCGTATCCCATCCACAAAAGAACGCATTACAATATTACGTAAAGCGCGAGAAGTGCAAGGTAAATGGGCGTAAATTACATCATATTTCTCTCTGGGTGAATGGCACTCGCTGTAACTAGTGCGCAGGAACTACTATTTCCTCCTTCAATTGAAGATTTAGTAAATATGAAATTGGTATTTTTCACTGGTCGTATGATTCCATGAAATATCAAAACATAATCCACCATTATTTCTCGATAAACTACCGGAAAGCACGAAATAAAGTACTGATATTGTGGGTGGTTGGCGAAGGAAATAACTTCCGGTGAATCTAAACAGTGATGGTGTCACACCTTAGCGGGATGGTACGTATTCCAGGTTAAATGTCGTGTAACTTGAAAGGACGGCTTTAGAATGTGTATTATATTTTGATTTAAGATGGATTGAAACTGGGGGCATGGTTCAGGAGAAATTTACACGAGAGAGAGAGAGAGAGAGAGAGAGAGAGAGCGAGAGAGCACATCGGACATATATATACTCCTCACAAAAAGTTAAGCTACAATGAATTACCGCTGCACCAAAATTTTATTATTACACATGTAGACAATTTCATTGTATAAATGTAATGAATATTGAGTTAAAAACCAGTCCAAGCAATTCCATACTTCTATCAGATAATATTTCTCACTTACAAGCTTTTGAAGTAAGGCACTGTCTAAATCCACATGCAAAAACGTAGTTCTACCCAGATGTTTTAAAATCTCTAAAATTCGTTAGCACTATCAATTTTGAAACACACGTTCAACAACCATCGAGACGTAATACTGTCATGTAAATCTGTAAAATGAATCCTGTCATTCATCTTGTGTTTTAACTGACCCTGCATCCTCACGCAACCCCCTGAAAAATAAAAGAAAGAAAATCGAATATAGTTCTTCTTATGAATTTAATTCCGTACATTTTCACTGTATTTTTCTTTCTAGCTCTTTTCATTATCTTAATTAAACATCAGCATTTTTATTGTCAAATACAAATTTAAGGATACATCTATACAGCTAGACAGTAAATAAGCGCTTTTAAAACTTGACTTGTAGAATCTAGTCAGCTGTGTAAACATAGACAAAAAAAAATCGAAATAAGGTGCAAGGGATAAAGAAACTCAAGGGATTTTTCTTCGATTTAAAACCGGAAACAACCACTGTGATGTCTTGGATAGCCTCCAGAGAATGAAATGCATTTTCTATCCGCCGGAATCTGTGCAACCACGCAACCTTCAGGAGCACTGTCGGGCATGAAGATACAAGTTACATAAATGGAGCTCAAATTGGTTAAAAAACTGGAAGAAACCGAGTACAGATGTATCTTTAAGCTCAACAAGAAGCTTTGAGATTTTCTTCTTTTTTTTTTAATCTTTGATATGAAACATTCAATGTTTATGAAAGACTTAACCTTCTGCAGAAGACTATTTGCGTTTGGCAGAGACAGTCTTTTTAAAAATGTTTTAACAAAGAGAGAGACCAACAATATCCCCGTTTGCAAAAAAAAAAATCCCCTTGTTTTTCAAGTGCGAATCCAGGTAGTGTTCATTATCCATATTCTTCAATGTGGCTTGAAATTGAACATTAACGCTGCAAATTTGCTTCAGTCTGAAAAAAATTATCGTAAAAAGCGTTAAGGCAAAAAAAAGTATCAAGGGAGTATTTTTAGTATATTCCTTTGCTTTTTGCTATGTTATCTAGAGACAAAAATTTATCATATCAAAGAAGTGATTTTACCCTTAGGCTGCTAAGCGTGACTCAAGGACCATTTGCGGATAGTGTAGATCAAGATTTTGGATCTACACTGTCCGATAAGGAGATATTTTTCCACAAAAAAATAACCTTGAAATACCAACATTTGGAATTTTAATATCGGTTTGAAAGTTTCATTTAACTTAGCAGGTTAAGGAATAACCTCTGTATCACTGGACCCGCTCCATTATCTATCAATAGACTACCATGTCGACTTTCTCGGACAGAACTTTAAAGGTGGGTATTTAGATTTTTCACATCTCACCAAATTGAAAAATATATATATCACTGAAATTTATATGAAAAAACAATACAAATCATCAATAATTAAGAATCATAAAATTATAAAAAAAAATTTTGATGGTGTTCCCTTAAAAGGCTACGTAGCCTCTTAAGGTATTTTTAGATTTCGCGCCAGAAATCAAAAAAGCATTGTGGGAATGTCAAGTGACTGGCACGTGACTAATGACGCTTAAATTCCATAACATAACAAACATGCAATTATTTTCCATAATGTCTTCTTCGGACGCTATGTTTGAAGCTTCGTCTGTGTATTTCCGGTATGTAAATGAGCGAGTTGCTCATGTAAAAATAGAACGTGTTTCCCGTCGGTGTCGACCTGGGCCATAGTAAATCTCTAATTTCTCTTGTTGTCGGATGGTTTTCGACTACTGGGGTTTTATGAATGAAAATTAAAAGGCTTTGGGAGTATAAGGATGATTTTTTTGTATTTTTGTAAAATTTTCGTCCCAAAATCTGAAGGGCCACCTTAAAGCATACGAATGCAAAGGCCATTCACTCCGTTACAACTGTTCAACACAAAAGAAGCGAAATGGATGTAGAGCTACTCAGCCCGTAAAACAATACTCGGACGATACATTACACGACTTTTTTTTGGCGAATTGGAGTCGATTCAAATGGTATGTCTATCCAGTGTTAGACTTCATGTTATATGCAGCTGTGTTTGCTCTTTGATACCCTACAGTAAAATCGGTTTTGGAACCGATGGGATTACAACTGTCATTTCTACAAACAAAGAGCCAAAACAGCGTTTCCCGCGAAATTAGTATCACACTGATATTATTCCCATTATGAATTTAAACATTACGGTTAATAAAGCTAACTACATGTAATTATCATACAATGTACGTGAAAGTGATCCAAGAACAAATGACACGGCCTGACAAGTTATTCTGAAGACAGTGCAGATTAATTGTAAGTTGAAGGTTTAACAACTCAACTTCACCTCCACCAGAAAAGCAACAATAGCACACACACAAAATAGAACTGAGTAAAAAGCAAATCAAAGACAGTTAGACAAGCTTGATTTCTTTCTGGGTTTTTTTCTGGTTTAACGAACAAATGAAATGATCATATTTCGGACGTTGCAATTCCAACTTCGTTTTGGTCAGATTTTCTTTTTTTCTATCCCTCTCAAGATATAGGACTGGATAACTAGATATATAGATATTAAGAAAAATTCGTTGTGATAAAGTGGCCGTCAAAATGGTAAACAAGCCTGTGCCATGCCTGCGCAATACTGATATTCAAGCATACATGTACTAGTACATATCACAAAAACGAGGCTTCAACACACCAATCTACCTTTAATATTCCGGCATAATAATGTCTTTCTACCTATTTAAAATAAGATAACCAGTTAAAACAGTTGTTGCTGTATTGAACTTTTGGATATCAAATAATTTGTCAGTCTTACGGCTTAACATTCTCCTTTTAATGGTATATTTTGGAACCAGGGCCCGGTTTCACAAAAAAACTTAATTCCCTTATTTTACTCAAATCTGCAAACAGATTGATTTTCCGTCTTAATTTGAGTTTATTATTCCAGACGCATTCCACCAACATTTACAGACTTGTGGGACATTTCCAAAATCCAAAGTTGACACGTTTCAGACTCAACTCAGCAAAATAATGGACTTACGTCCATTCATTTTGCAAAGTTGAGTCTGAAACATAGTGCCAACTCAGAATTTGAGAATGTTAACAAAGTCTGTTAATGTTACTATAATGCATCTCAAATAATGAGCTCAACTTAAGTCAAAACCTGGAACCATCAGTAGATTTAAGTAAAATAAGAGGCTTGAGTTTTTTCGTGAAACCGGTCCCTGGGTTTTTTAGCTTTCAGGTATTGATTCAGTAATTCCTTTTGTCTCACTTGAGTCTGCTGCTGCTTCGTTTCCTAAATGCCAAAAGGTAAAGAGGGCAACTATTCTTTCCTTGAAGTTTGATCTCAAAAGCTGGCCAAGTGATGTTGCAAATTTTTACTGAATGAATGTATGGTGTTTTATGGCGCATCGACATCTAAGGTCATTTAGCGCGCAATAAAGAAGCAATGAAAGGACAGAACAGAATGTAAGAATGTGAGTCATAAGTATAATTATGATAAGAGATAGGTAATGAAATGATACGATGATGGAAAATAAATAAAATAGATATATAGTGATAAAAATAAAATAGTCAAAATATGACAAAAAGGTTTGAAAAAAAAATATATCACAATTTTGTGTAAGGTCCAATTTCCTTTAGAAAAGCAATGTCCTTGAATAGATCGACAACCTTTCTGGTATGCCTAGATCCGTCATTGGCTACAGTTTTGCTGGAATTTATTAGTATTTCATAAAACTGATCTATTTGAATATTTGATATGTCCCTAATAGATCGACAACCTTTCTAATATGCCTTGATCCGTCATTGGCGACGGTTTTTCTGGAATTTATAAGTATTTCATTAAACTGATCTATTTGAATGTTTGATACTGTATACAGATGAAATTTTCAAACAAACGGATCTTGTATTCTCGAAAACCAGCAACTAAACTAAAATGACCTTTTGTAGAATTATTAATTCATTTAAATCAAAGATCATATATCATTCAAGATAAAATATACAAGTGAAAAAATGATATAAATAGAAAGTAAAAATATGAGTAATGAATAAATAATGAATGATGTATAATGAAATGATTCTGTAAAGGAAATAAACTAGATAGTATACATTGATAGGAAGAAAAAAGTCTAAATAGGAATTTTTACTGTAGAAAATGAAGGTGCAAAGTGGATGTCGTGATGCAAGTTATCATGTGAGTCATGCTCTGTGAAAAGGGGGCTTAATGCATCTGCAAAAAGTATCGACCATGTCAGCCTGCGCAGTCCGCGCACGCTGACATGGGCCGAAACTTTTTGCTGTTGGTTAATTTTCTGCATGGTAAAGGACCATTTTACCTCAGGATTCAGTCGGTTTTTATACAAAATGGATTTTATGGATCCCTAACTATGTGATGGCTTAATTGGTGAGATGGATAACGGAGATCCGTTCAGTCCTTTTTACCTGAGCATGGCCCATGTGTACTTGATTTTATGAGATTTACCTCGATGACCTAGTTCTGGATATGGGTGTAGATGGCGCTGTTTGAATGCTCGTAACTGCTGTACTGTCGATAGCAATTTTCATTCCTATACGCTGCCTCTCTTCTTGAAGTTTCTGTAATTTAGACTTTAACGTTTCTACTGATCTCTCTAATTCTTCTTTCTCTTCTTCTATCTTCTGACTGGCCTCAATAGCTTTTTTGGCCCTGTCTTTGGCGAGTCGCACCGCTCGTGTCTGACTTAACAATTGATTCTTTATTTCTTCTATTCGTATTTCCTTCTCTAGCAATAATTTTCGCATTGAAAAAATAAGATCTGGTAATTCTTTCTCTTTGTTTGTCTCACCTATCTTTTCATAACAAGTATCTAACGTTGATTGTAAATCATTGACTCTATCACATAGCAAAGTTATTTCTTTTTCGATCTTATCTATTGTTACGTTTTCCGGTAGAGTGTCTTTTATTGCCATTTGGTCACTTTCGTCAAGGGCACTCACGTGTATGGCTGAGGTTAATTGTTTGTGAATTACAAACAGTCTATGTCCGTTAAGTTTAGGATTGTTTAGATTAGAGTCAATGATGATGTGTCTACATAGAAAGTCCTCCACGGCTTTCTGTTGGGCCTGGTTTATTCGGGTTGTCCGTGCTAGATCCTTGATGTACTCTTTAATCGTTCGCTTTATTTCCGGTAAAATATCCAGCTTACCTGTAAACAGATTTTATGTTATTATGCTAATATTTTCTGTCTGATTTCAAGAATAATGTAAGCATTTTTGTCAACAACTACATTATGTATGTATATTGCACTTAACCCTAAAGCTGCGAAATAAGTAACTTAAATGAAACTTTCAAGCCAACAGTAAAATCCCACTTGTTAATGTTATTTCAAAGTTATTTTTTGAAGAAAATATCTCCTTGTCGGACAGTGTAGATCAAAGATCAGACTGCACGTTGTGTGCAGTATGATCTTGATCTACACTGTCCGCAAAAGGCCACATAAGGGTAAAGAATCTATCAGGTATCATATTCCCTTTTTTTTTTTTCATTAATGTCGCAGAATAAATTGTCTTTTCACTCATTATAAACGACCGAAATTTTACAATTAAAGTGCAATTTTTGAACATCTTACAAATTAACGGACTGTGTTGATTAAAGATTGGGTTGAACGTATCTGTTGTTTAGTCTTAGGCCTGAAATGCACTGTCTGAAGAAACACCTTAAATCACCTTAAAACGTTGCCGCACGGGTTAGAAGTATAAGAATTTACAGACCCCGCAGTTGTAGTGTTTGATGCACACTGACACATGATGACTCACGGACAGTCAACTGCTATCGAAAATAATTAACCCTTATTGCTGCTAAGCGCAACTCACTGACCTTTTGCGGACAGTGTAGCTCAAGATCAGACTGCACAGAACGTGCAGTCTGATCTTGGATCTACACTGTCCGATAAAGATATATTTTCCCCCCAAAATATAACTTTGAAATAACATCATTTTGGTTTTTACTATCGGCTAGAAAGTTTCATGTTAGTTATTTAGCAGGATATGGCTGAATCCTCAGAGCGCAGAATAAACCAGACAGTTAGATCTGTGATTGTAATCTCCAGCTTCTTTTTGTCCAGAATGCCTCGGCAAAGCGGACAGTGAAGATTAAAGATCAGATTGCACGTTTTGTGTAGTCTGATCTTGATGTATACTGGTCGCAAAAGCAACTATAGTCATGAACGACGCTTTAAGGGTTACGTTACGCACAAACAGAGAATTTGGTCTTTAAAAGCCGAAAATGCAAAAAAGTTGTCTATAGCATAAAGATAAGATGTACAGTTTAAATGGAATCATATTTTTACTAATTTACCATGGCATACAAAATATAAATATCAGCAAATTATCTGTGACGCACTAGGCCCAATAGCGGCCAAAAAAATCAATACAGATGTTAAAATGCATTTAAGGATGACAATCTGTTAAATTGTCAGTCGGTGGCAGAAAAAATGAATTTCAAAATCGGGCAAGGGGCAAACAAACAATAGAGTGATCTGGCAATTTTTAACATAGTTTTGAAATGTATCTGCCAACCGCTAACAGTTGAACCAACCAAACAATAACAGATTGTCATCTTCACAATAATTTTCATACTTTTATTTTGCATGCTTTGTCTTATGGCAGCTATTGTTACTTTAAGGTACATGTAACAATGTGCGTATTTCTTCCGTTTATTCATGCATCTTCTTAGTGTTAATTTTTTTAATCAAACATTAGTAAAGCTGAACATAGTGATTAAAGGGCTTGTTTGTGTGTATTGGAGTTTAACGCCGTTTTAAAAGCTGATGTCATATCACGGTGGTCAGTTCACCTATGCATGTGTTTTCTGGCTTTCTCACACCAGCACCAGGACTGACAAGTGGATTAAGCAGCAAAATATGTATCAAAATAGACCAACAAAGATAGGCCTTGTTCTAACTGAATCTTATTATGATTTCTGGCTACCAAGGACAGTCGCCGACATTAGCACACAGCCATGGCTAAGTTGAATTATATGTTACCTCTAGCATTTACAAGCTCAGCTTCTTTTTCTTTAAAATTTTCCACGACCCATGGATAATCCGCCTCCAAACATTCTAATAATTTGCCAAAAGCATCCGGTCCACGTTTTGGTATCATTTCTATCATCTTCTGCATCTGCTTCTCTGCGTCCTTCTCCATCTAATTAATAACAATTGTATGAATATTACAGATACCATACAAAATCGGTACAAAAAAAGAAAAGTACCCGATTTCTTGAAATCAGAAACAAGAGCCGTCGTAGACGGATTGTGCTCCCCGAACAGATCTCTTTTTAGGAAAGTGAAGGCTGTCGGTAAATGATTGGTCACGGGAGAGGAGGGCGGGGGTGAAACAGGCTACTTGTGTTTGGTCCCGTCTGCCAAACTGCATTTGAAAATGTTATCAGGGACTTCTTTTCAAGATTTGTTACAACCAGACTGATCTTGACCTTATATCTTGAATAGTCTTGAAGAAACTGGGAAATGTTTATTTTCAGAGTCCAAAAAAACAAAACCTAAAATTATAAGACATTAAGCACCCTTTTCCCGTAACATGGTTTTGCATAGATTAAAAAAAAACAAGGGGACATAGTGAAACTTTTAATAAACAATATAATTGTGAAGTTTCACGAAATTTTGACGAAAACTGAAGGAGATATTAGTAAAAATTGGAATTTTACAAGAAACGTCCTTTTTCCAAGACACAGCCTTAAATTGGAAAACAGGGAAAAGTAAATCGGCGCAATATCCTAAGGAGTTCATATGTGAAGTTTCATCCAATTTGGTATAGGGGTTGTGGAGAAATGGCATTGGACGGACGGACGGACTGACGGAAGGACGGACGGAAGGACGGACAGACGGACGGACAGACGAAGCGGCGACTATATGCTCACCCTTCGGGGAGCATAATAAACGGGATACATTTACTAGGGTGCAGGGATTACAAAATTAAAAGTAGTTTGCTCTCTGCTTAAACATAATCTGAGCCATGCTCTGGCAAAAGGGGGCTTAATGTATCTCCGTGATACATGATACCAAGCAAGCCATCACATACTTATGGATCCATAATAGCCACTTTAAAAAAAAAAAAAACCGACTTAATCATTAGGTAGACTGGTCCATGTACATACACAAAATTGACAAATAGCGAAAAGCTTCGGCCCAGGTCAGCCTGCGCGGACTGCGCAGGCTGACCTGCGTCGATACTTATCGCACATACATTAAGCCCCCTTTTTACAGAGAATGGCTCAAATTATTTTACTCAAAGAAAACATCACACGAATAATCAAAATCAAACACTTGCTTTTGACTGTATGCATATTGACTTCTTGCAAATATACATGTATTTTATGTATTTCAACCAGGAAAAAAAGATTGAAAATATAAACCGTGATCGCCAACTGTACAAAATACCATAAGGCCCAAATTGTTGATTAGAAAAAAATAGAGAAGAGTGTGCTCAGTGCTCTTTGATACGATACCTAATTAATCGTGTAAGTCTGAACCTGCTAAATAAGTGAAATGGAACTTTTCAAGCCAAAATTAAAAACCCAAATACATGTATTTTTTTTTCAAAGTCATTTTTCGAAGAAAATTTCTCCTCATCGGACTGTGTAGATCCAAGATCAGACTGCATTCTCTGCAGTCTGATCTTGATCTACACGGTCTGCAAAAGGTCTTTGAGTCGTGCTTAGCAGTCTAAAGTCGAAGTTTGAAGGTTTGCTGCGTCAAGTTGTGCTAGGCACCCTTAAAGGTTACAATAATTAATTCTACAGTGTTTACCGCTGTTTTCAACATTATTTCAGTTCTATCGCGGCGGCCAGTGCACCTATCCATGCTTTCTTGGAGTTTCTTTTAACAGTATTTCGCAAAATATTCTTTCTAAGACACTGGCCGCTTTCCGATATAACCATCGTCGAAACAATGGTCAACATTGAAAGAGGAATGAATCTTGTCGCAATGACTATCATCAGTCCTAGGAGAGAAATTGGCCGAGCCGGGTATCGTACCAGTGACCCATTGTTCTCAAAACCTGTACGCTACCTACTGAGCTACCGGGGCTCGGCAAAAAAGGTTACAAAGAAATCAAGTTTACCAAAATTGCGTTTGCCATCGTTGCTGTAAAAACGCCTTTCTCCTTTAAGGCGTTCACCAAACCTTCCTCCATAATGACATTTTCTTGTAAATATTTTTGACGCTTTTTGATGAGCTCTCTGTGAACTTCTTCCATTGTATCTAGTCTATTATTGAGTTACTTTCAGTATCTAGAGGATAAGAAAAAAAAAAACCTTTTTATTAACCGTTTACAACACATCCGCCTTATCAATGTCATGATTTCGCGACCAGTCTCAAAGATACATCCTAATAGCTAGTGAAAAAAAAAACACTGTTAAAATTTGATAGACTGAAGAATGGTTCGGAATTTGCCTAGCTGTGTAAACATAAATACATTACCGATACATATGGTGTAAGGGATAAATATATACATAGGAAATCTTCGTTTTACAACGAAAACGTCATAACAGTGATTTATTTGATGGCCTACAGAAAATGAAATACATTTTCTATGAGACTATCGGTCGTAATTTATGCAACCTTGCAACCGTCATGGGCAATATTTGGCGCAAAGATACAAAAATGATTTTAGTTACATAAAATAAATATTAAATAGGTTAACTTTTAGGCTGATAAGCGGGACTCAAAGACCTTTTGCGGGCAGCGTAGATCAAGATCAGACTGCACAGAACGTGCAGTCTGATCTTGGATCTACACTGTCCGATAAGGAGATATAGTTTTCCTCCCAAATTTACCTTTGAAATAGCAAAATTTGGATTTTTACTATAGGCTTGAAAATTTCATTTTAGTTATTTAGCAGGATAAGAGTTAAAACTGACTGAAAACGAATATAGATGTATCTTTAATGTTGTGGATTAAAATAGTCCGGGGGCCGTATTCACCAAACCATTCTTAAGAACATTTTGGGTCTTATTTTAAATTTAGAAAGTAACATAACTTCTGATTGACTATACCATTTGATTTAGCCAATCAAATATTGTATAACTTTCAAATTTTGAAAATTATTAAGAATAGGACTACGAAAGTTCTTAAGAATAGTTGGTAAATACGGGCCCATGAGTCATACTGAACAATTCTAAATGTTGCCTTCTTCCCAATTTCCAAGACTAGCTATCTGATTGGCTGAGATAGAACGCCTCAGCCAATCAGTGGGCAAGTCTTTCGTAACCCATAACCTGCTAAATAAGTGAAATGAAACTTTCAAGCCGATGGTAAAGTCTTTCACTCTGCTTTTTAAAAGTTACTTTTGGGGGAAAATTATCCCCTTATCTGAAAGTGTAGATCCAAGATCAGACTGCACGTTCTGTGCAGTCTGATCTTGATCTACACTGTCTGCAAAATGTCCTTTAGTCGCGCTTAGCAGTAGCCTAAGTATTAAAACTTAGCATTGGAAATTGATAGTAGAATTATTTATATGTATAGCCGAAGCTAAAAACGAACTGTGTGATCTGTCGCCATTAAAGAGATGAGGCAAGTTTGATGCGGCGTAAAACAGCAAGCAAACAAGACAGGGGACATAATTATAATGAGGCTGCTGTTGCTTGTGCGCTGTTTTTTGCCAGTATCATGTTAGCCTTAAAAATGATGATGACGTTCATGATCATAATGATAATCCATCTTTCAGAATGAGATTGATTGATTGATTGTATTGGAGTTTAACACCGTTTTAACAGCTAAGGTCATATCACAGCGGTCAGTGCACCTACGCATGTGTTTGCTGGCTTTCTTTACACCAGTACTGACACAACCTTCTTTTCAAGTCACTGACTACTTTTCTCACATGCATCAGAGGTGAGAGGCGAAAAATCGCCGGAAAGAAAGTTCATCCCGACCGGGAACCGAACTCACAACCACAAGGTCACGAATTGGATACACTAACCACTGAGCTGCCCTGCCGGGCTTCCGAATGAGACAAATAGACAAACAAGAAGAAAGAGAGAGAGAGAGAGAGAGAGAGAGAGAGAGAGAGAGAGAGAATCTATATTTGCAGAAAAAAAAGCAAAGTCTGAGACGCACTTAAATCGGCCATATCCAGAAAAAATGCAAGTAGCCCTCTGCTAAATGCCGTCAGTATATTAAAATCTATTTTAAATCTGTAATTCCTTACCGGTTGAGCATAATTAATTTATCCGTTTTATTTCCCTTTTTAGATGAGACCCGCTCAACCAGTATTAGCTCATTTATCCCGCAAAGCTTAACTACTGTACAAAATAAACTGATTATCACCTGACTTGCTTGAGTGTACTCCTGTCGAATTACAATTTAAACTGTTGTAAGAGGAAACCAAGACGCTTTGGAGGTGTAATCAATTCAACCTTTTCCCAAACAACAAATTTTAGATTCTTTTAAATTCAACAGCTCTGCAGATGACAAATTCATTTTTGGTAGCCTACAAATGAGTGTTAGCTCTCTGATAGGGTAAAAAACATTGTAGGAAAACGAGAAAATGCTGGTTTCCAGCATTTTCTCCATTTCCCACGATGTTTTTAGAAGCCTTCTGTCCCAAGGTTTGTTTGGTAAAGGGTTAACTGGTAATCTCCTGAAACAGATATGTAGCAGACGACTCGGTCAACATCCATGTAGAATAAGGTTTCTTTGCAACAGATTTGAAAAAGGGATATATAAACGTATATTGATGCATGTGAAAAAAATATGGCAAATTGAGAAATTACTCGTAACGCGAGATTTTCTTTACACGTATTTTTTTTCCCCAAAAGTTTTCTGCTGCAGGACGCTAAAAGTCGTCTGCAATTTGTCATGTATTCAATTTTCGTCTGTTATAGGACACCAAAAACATACGGGGGTCATCCAAGAAGTTCTGATAAGGGTCCCATATATTTTCCATCTCATATCGGAAAGTAATGAAACTTGGCATGCATGACTATTTACTATTATGCTATTAACTTTTACTATTATGCTATCAACTAACGATGAGTGCATACATGTGCATCTTATGACGTCATCATAATGTGACATTATTTTGCCGTCACTTTAGCGCCTTAGCCACGATAGGTCGAGCTGAACAACGCACGTACATAAAAGTTGAGTATTTCAGAGGGAAAACAGGAAAGGAAACCCATAAAAATTTACTAGAAGCTTGTGGTGGATCTATAGAGTTTATTTCATCAGCTTGTGGTTAATATGGGGAAATATTTGCCGAAAAAGGGAAAGGTATGCGAAAATAACGAGTGCCGTAAGGCACGAGTTATTTTCGCGGACCTTTCCCTTTTTCGGCAAATATTTCCCCATATTAACCACAAGCTGATGAAATAAATTATATATTATATTTCCTCTGATTATTTTGTCAACGAATGCCACTTTTAAAACTTAAAAACTTAAAAAACTTAAAAAAGTAGTTCCAGATTTTCGGCAGGAGGAAAATATTCACTGTGACGGGGAAATAATTCCCCCAGCTTAAATTACGACATTTCTTTACCTATAACATTTCTAAAAATAGACACATGAAATATAATCTACAGTGTTATTTTATACAGTAAAAAGGCGGATAAGATGTTTTGCCGAAGGAAATATTGACATTTCCGATGACCCGCAGTGGACGGCCGTTAGAAGCCACAGACAAAGTTCATGTTGAAAAAATAAAGGAACTTTTGGATGAAGATAGACGTTATAGGCCTACATGTGAGGAACTAGCTGGGGGTGTTAAAATTTCTCATGGATCAGTTAACACGATATTAACAAGGTATTTGAAAATGCAGAGGGTTTCTGCGAGATGGGTCCCTCATCAATTGAATAGAGACCAAATGACTCACAGGGCAGAGGTTGCAGAAAAACACTTAAAGCTGTATGAAGACGAAAGTAATAGGTTCCTAAATTGTTTTGTTGCGATAGATGAGACGTGATTACGCAGCTATGAACCTGAATGGAAACGTCAATCTTCCGAATGGCGCACTCCTGGGTCACTAAGGCCTGCTTGATTCTGATGAAAATATGGAATTCTTAAACCGCTGGCAATTGTAGCATATGATAATGGTGGTGTATTTGCTATGGATTATGTTCTCCTTTGACAGAAAGTTAATGGAATGTATTATGCAAAGTTTTTGCAAGAGAAACCGAGGTCAGCTATACGTAAAAAGCCACCCGCATACTTAAATGCAGGAGTAGCGCTGTTTCGTGACAACGCGACGCCACTTAAATCAAACACCGTAAGGTCACTTACGCGGGAATATGAATGGGATATATCATCGCATCCGCCCCATTCTCCCGACTTAAATCCATGTTACTATGACCGGTTCCCAAAATTAAAAATATTGCTCTGAGGAATTCGTTTTGATGATTTACAAGAGTTGAAAGTTCACGTGACCAAGGAACTGCAAATTATCTCCAGTGGTTGCCTAGCAACGAGATTAAAGGATCTTCAAAAGAGATGGAATGTGGTTATATGAAGCAGGGGTTAATACTCTGAAGGAATACAGTGCAGGTATGCAGCTATTTGTTGTAGTTAGTTAACGCTAAGCCCATTATCAGAACTTATTGGATGACCCTCGTAGTTAACCTAAGTATAATCTACCTAACCTAATAATTAACAGCAAGTCGCACTTACTTCCACAATAAAATTAAACAATATAGGATAGGTTTTGAATTACATATCTTGTGATCTTTTAAACGCTTTGTCTTTAGTTCGAACACTCGTTATACTTGATAATAAAAGGTAGACTATAGGCCCTGTTTACACCTAAACAAACCTATTTTTAAAAAGAAAAAATATAGATGGCTTTTAAAAGTGATGCAAAAATAGAGAAGTTGCCCATTTTGAGCAGCTTCTCCATTCGTCAGCATGATTTCTTAACTTCAGATATTCGTTACAATATTTTTTCTTGAAATTTTAAGTATATGTACGCTGTAAAGATCTGCAAAACACAGTTGCCATTGAATTTACCCTTTTTGGGTAGAACGAATGATGCTTTGCAGACAGAATAGTTCAGGATCAGACTGCACGGAAAATTAGCGGTCTAATCTTTGATCTATGATGTTCGGTATTAAATTAGGAAACGTGGCAAAACTGGCCTGATAATACGATATTTCCCTCTCCCTGAAAATGTTTATTTCAGTTTTTGGTCAACATTATCAGATTTTGATACAACATTGACTGCTTTTCTCTGAGCAAGAACTTTGACTCGTAGTTTTATTTCTAATTGTTTAATCTATTTCTCTCATCTAATGGTGTTTCCATCTCTCCATAACACTAAGAAAATTACACGAAATATATTGCTTTCTCTTTACATATTTCCAATAAAATTAGCTTAAACTCTATAGTTTTTTTTCTCTCCAAGATGTCAAAACGAGTAATAATAAGGTGAAAAAAGCAAGTACTCTTTCTAGCTTCTGCCAGGAAAATGGAACGTCTATGGGAGGTGAGATCATGGAGACGGCAGAAACGAGGGAAAAAAAAAACAGTTTTCTAACAATTCATTGTCGGTTATATGTCTTCTTGTTACTGACAAATTCTAGTATCATGTTGTCACCATTATCTGCTTAGTGCAAAAAAAAAAGGTACGAGAACATTGTCAATAACCATCTCGACTATCAAGATATACCAAGTATAACCAAAGTACGTTCGGTACAGTAAATTAGATATGAGGCATGCTCTGTGAAATGGGGGATTAATGCATATGCAAAAAGTATCAACCCACGTCAGCCTGCGCAGTACGCGCAGACTGACGTGGGTTGAAACTTTGTTCCTATTTGTTAATTTTCTGCATGTCCAAGGACCATCCTACCTCTGATTCCAGTCGGTTGTCAGATAAAATGGATTTCATAGATCCATAGTTATATGATGGCTTGCTTGGTATAATGCATCTGGGAGATGCATTAAGCCCCCTTTTGCCAGAGTGTGGCTCAGGTAAATATATGAATTTCCACCAATAGAACTAAACATGTCGAGAAATCTTAAAAATCCTTTTCTCTCAAGTTCATGCATATTCATACATAAACAGGTCATGCTCTATGAAAAGGTGGCTCAATGCATATGCAAAAACGTATCGACTCAGGTCAGGCTGCTCAGGCTGACCTAGGTCGATACTTAGTGGCACAAGTAAAATTTCTGTGCACACTTCAACTGAGCATTCTACCTCTTGATTTGGTCGTTTTTTAAACAAAAAGGATGTAAATCACGCTTTATTTTAGGCATTTTGGGTATGCCACATGAAACTTCTTTTCCAAGAGCGCCGGCTATATATACAGAAGCTATGCTATGCGAAAAAGGGGCTTAATGCATCTGCGAAAAATATCGACCCAAGGCTTCTAGCCCATAAATCCTAACTTTTACCACGGAACAACACATGACCCCGGGACCCAAATAAGTAAAATGACAGGCAGAATTTTGGAGTGATTCTCATTGCTGCATCAACAGTACTTCAATATTGCAGTGAAACAGCAGTCTGTGCATCTACTCTATTGCTTCCCCGGCGTTTTCCGAGTTCACTCTTTTCAGACCATTGAATGCTCTCCCACGTAACACTTAGCTTATACCACACTTGGATCATTGCATGCATCGCCTTTTGTGTTTTTGTATTTAGTTTTTGCACATCATGTGGTATACATTTTTAATGAAGAGAAGACCTGTACAATTTTTTTCTAGAATGACTCAGTATAATTTCCAAACCTCGTAGATTATGAATTCTGGAAGTAGGTGATTAACAAATAGTATTAACCAAGATCAGACTGCTTGATGTGCAGGCTGATCATTTTTCTACTCTCTTTACAACGGTCATCGAAGGCCGATTGATATGGGTTAACTATTAACAAACAACAAAATTTACTACTCAACTAAATTGAAAGCATTTGCAGACGACAGAATAAAGGTAGCTCAAATGATAATCTCTGTCTTAAACAGGATAGAAAACATTGTGGGAAAAGGAGAAAATGCTGGTTACCAGCAGTTTCTCCCTTTCCCACAATGTTTTCAAAAGGCTTTATCCTGGTGGTCGTTAACGCTCGGATTACAACTTAAAACAGAATAAGAAATTTGTCACTTTGACAATTCAGCTCTTTACAGTCTACACACGACAAAACTTTGTTCTCAACTGAATTGAAATCATTTGTTAAAAGTCGCTCAAATGATAATTTTTGTCTTTGACAGGGTAGAAAACATTGTGGGAAAAGGAGAAAATGCTGGTCACCAGCATTTTCTCTTTTTTCCCACTATATTTTCAAAAGGCTTTTTTTTCCCTAAAGGTCGTTAAAACAGAATAAGTTAGGGTCACTATGACACTACAGCTCTTTACAGTCTGTAATACCTGTATTCGGACCATCCATTCGTTATAGTCATAGTACAGTGAGATGAGATTCGCTTAGACACGGAGAAAATTGGGTATTTGTTCATACAGAGCATACATTTCTTCAATTGCCACAATGTTTTGAAAGGCCATCTATAGTTCATATGTCAAAATTTGTCCACTAAATGTTAAGAGTGACTAAATGGTAATATCTTTTTTGGCAATCTTGCGTCTCTTGGTGTTTAAACAAGTGTCACATTTCAATAACATAAATTCAAACCTTTATCAAGTAAGACTGAACAGAGGTTCTCTTATCTAAATATAAAATTACAAACGTGTTTCTTAACCTATCTTATTGATATTCTAGACAAGGAATTGGAAATAAGGCTGATATGGAGTTATTCTGATCACTGAGAAGGTGCATCACGTCAAATTTACCTTTAGTACAGTGCAAGGCAGTTTTCAACTCCTCCATGATAATCATAAATGAGCCGTGCTTCGGCAGAAGGAGGCTTAATGCATCTCTGTGATCCATGGTACCAAGCAAGCCATCATATACTTAAATGAGTCCATAATATCCACTTTTTTTTTAACAACCAACTTAATCACGAAATAGACTGGTCCTTGGGCATACAGAAAATTGACCATTAGCGAAAAGTTTCGGACCCGGTCAGCCTCCATTTTCACAGAGCTTGGCTTTTTTCCGTCGAAAGTTTGGTGATGTACATTTAATGAAAGCAGGACTATATTGCGATGTCATAAAATTTAAGAGTAACTGAAGCAAAACATGTAGTTCAAGATAAGACATATAGGATATTTGTTTTTTTCGGTGAAAAATCGAAATTTATTTCATCGAGTGAACATCATCGCTAATATTTTCACGAGTGGCGCAAATATTCTATTTATTTCATGCTTTTAACCCTTTCTGGGAGGAACTTTATCAAAATCCAGTACTGTCTTTTCAGTTATTCCCCGTGGCGTACCCCTTCCGCATAGCAACGCATTACAATATTACGCCAAGCGCGAGAAATGTAAGGTAAATGACGTCATATTTCCATCTGGTTGTCAGTCACGCGCATTTTACCTAGGTAACTAGAATATAAAAATCGGTATTTTCACTGGTCGTACCCGTGGAATATCGAAAAATATTTTCACCACTATTTCTCGATATCCTACCGGAAAGCATGAAACAATACGCAGAATTTACAGTCTGATCACTTCTTCATTGTTATCCATGGAGATGGCAAATTGAACCCAGTGAGCGCTTTTGTACTATAACTTTTTTCTAACCCTTATCCTTCTGAATAAGTTGAATGAAACTTTCAAGCCGACAGTAGAACCCCGGAAATGTTCTTTCAAACTTATATTTTGGACAAAAATATCTCCTTATCGGACAGTGTAGATCAATGATCGGACTGCTTTTTCTGTGCAATCTGATCTTGATCTCCACTGTCCGCAAAGGGTCATTGAGTCGCGCCTAGCAGCCTAAGGGTTAAGTGTTACTGTAGACAATATAGATCATGATCAGATTGCACAGAACATGTAATCTGATCTTTGAGCTTGAGTGCCCGTTAATTTTAATTACGTGTATGGGGGAAGCATTATTGAAACGTATAGCAATGCTTTGGACTGTTTTCCTGATTTGGATTGTCCATTTCATTTTTTTCAAACCGAATTGAGGCTTAGAGCACAGGCCACTGTTCAGCGCCATTGGTCTTTCACGAAAGACCGATATTCACTCGTCACAACTCGGCCGATTCCGTACCTACATCTAACCAGGGATCGTATATAAGATCCCTGATCTAACCTTGTCCGTATAACGGTCGTTTCCATTTGAACTGCCAATCACGTAATCTTATACATGGCGGCGCTACTGTAAATAGTTGTCTGCGCATGTCATATTCTTCGAAGATTCGACCAGTCTGCTATGACGCAACACCGATCCCATATACTAGGGAAAAGTAGGGCTTATACCGGAGCTATTACCCAAGCCTGTAGGGGTTGTTTTAATAAATGGCCGGTGCATAGGTTACATGCTAGCTGATCATAGCTGAATGAATCGCACCAGGTAGCTTTTATTAAGTAAACGTTTATTTTATTTTGAAATTCAAAGTAACGGTTGTCGTTTTGAAAAGTAGTCCGGTTCTGTACCCAGATTTCCCAAATTAGATAGATGTGTATTTGTAGAATGCCATCTAGCGGGAGATAATGCACTGTAAGTCGTTTAGCAACGACATAAACAATCTCGATGAAGTTATTCACATCTATCTATCTGTCGGTGAAAACAGGGATCTTATATACACATATAAGATCCCTGGTGAAAACTTCAATCGCAATTGATAAACCACGTAAAAAAATTAATGTACGTATTGTTTATCAACTGAAATATCGTTTGAAAGATTTCGATAGAAAATTGAGACTCGATCAAGTTTTTCTTTTTTACGAGGAGCCTTACAATTTTCAGAACGGTAAACCGACGTATTTCCGGCGACGAAATGTACCTACCAGATACAGCCGAGGGATTTGGTGGCTCCCATCACGCGAGGTATGCCGAATGGACCGATATTTTCATTTGGTGATCATCGAACAGTGTTACTATAAAAAGCACATTGGTGTTTCGCCTCTAAATCGTATGATTTATACGATATGGAGGGGATGCACCAATGTGCTACTTTTACTACCAGTTTAAGACAATCGAACACCGAAAATACCGGTCTGGCTTGATGGACCAGTGGAGCTTGAAAGACTTGTGCTGAAACAAACACAGGGCAATTTTTCGACGTTTCGGCGTTTTGATAACCATAAATCAACAATTCAGCACTTTATTTGGTGGGTTTTCATTGGTCAGAGTTATGTGGGTTTAATAGCGCACTCTCGTATCTATAGGTAGCCATGAGCCTGGTAGCGTAGATCCAAGATCAGATTGTGAATCAGTGCTGTCAATTTTACACTGTCCTTTTAAAAAAGTAATTATTATTTGAAGTGGTGCTCAACGTTTCAACTCAGCGTTGCGAGCATTAAATAATAGGGAATATCATCCAAATCGTCTGATAGATATTGATCACTGTTACTTTCTACATGAAAAAAGTGTCAGTCGTGTAATGAATGTCCCTTGTACCACTTTCTCTAAATACAATGCCATACTCTTATTGTTGTTTGTTTGTCTGTTTGTTTGTTTTTGATAATTTGTTTATATCCCACAGTCTAACTTTATTTCAAAATTGTTTAAATTGATCTTGATAACATTTGGAAATCATCACTAAACCATTGCTATGTTTCGAGAAATAGGAGCATACTGGCTAATACAGAGTTTAATAACCGCATACGATTTTAAGGAGCCTTTCCTCAAACTTGACACCGGAAGTAGATGGTATAGGTATTTCCGTTGAATACAAACCAGAAAGTAACAGAAACAATAAAATATTGCAGTCTCTTCTTGTGCATTCTCTGTCGCTCTCTATATGAAGGATGTTTCAACATTGTCTAAAACCATCCTGAATGCCTGCTTTTTGAACAACTGCCCGCCATGGGATCTAAAGGTGCTGATTTCTGTAGACCTTACTGGGACCGAGTTCCGACTTGGGTGAAATGAATCTAGTCTCTACTGTCTAGATAGTCATTTTCAGTTTTGTGAATGGAATGAGCAGTCTTAAGGTCAGGTTTTCTGGTTGAAAGCAAGTAAAAAAAGTGAAGGGTAGAATTCACTTTAGCGCCATTATCGCATTTTGTCAATAAGATTTTTGCATTATTTGTTACCCTTTCTTGTATCGTCGAATCATCTAAAATCGTGATATACGATGCTGTCCGGTAATCTTGCGCACCTAAGCAAACGACTGTTTACTTATGATACTAAAAGCAATTGCTATATCCCCACAGCTTTTTATCTATTTATAGAAATGTTTCATCTAGATTATGACTCAAGATAGTTATAGAAAGATTCCCCAAACAAAACGAACTTTCAAGAAGTAAACACTAACCATGAGGTTTTATCCGACATACAATTGTCCGGTGATCTTGCACAATTTTATAAAATGACGTCAATGCAAAGGATTTCTAAAGTATTTGTGGTCCATACAAAGAACATTGTAGAAAAGAAATAATTATGTTCGATTTGGGCCTCTGATTCTGAACTTTGACAAAATGGCAGCAAATAGGAAATGAATTTGTCTTCTGATAAAGGTTGCATGTAAATAAGGAAAATAATGTTAAAACCGTTCTTTAATACCTTATAAAGTTGTAAAATATGTGTTTAATTGATTCGTCTTTGTGATGAGACTTGAATTACTTGTTTAATTGACAGATAAAAGGTGTTAAAGCCACCCTCATCGGGAATTGGGTTATAGGGCGTGTTTATGAATAATTAGTGAGGATGATGTCACAGACAAACGTTAGACATTCTTGGATACAGAAAATAGCTATAATTACTTTCCGACGGTTTCTCTGTTATTCCAAAAATTCTATGGTCTAAGAAACACCGCAGAAACGGGTAGAATTCATCAGACCAACTCGCGCATCAGGAATCTACTGAAGTGCGCAAGATTACCGGACATGCAAGATTACCGGACACGGCGGTATGGAAGTTCGCGACCATTTTGTTTTTCTTGTAAGTCACGTGATACTGTGTCGAATCGAGGCTGACGATGTCATACCATTTATTAATAATGTTATCGTCTGCGAAAATTGCAGGAAAATGAGGTTTAGATAGGCAAATCGGCAAACTTGAAAAACTGATTTTCAACACACGTCATTTCACTGAGGCAAAAACCCCTCGCCATAAAAATTACAAATTATTTCAAGATGAAACGATGTTTGAAAGAAATGACACATCTACCAAGATTTGCTGACAATGGCTGTCACATGACCGTGTCAGCGAGGGGTGTTGAAGGTCAGTCTATTTCTAAAATGGTGGTTTATTCTCGTTCTTTGCAAATATACGTGCATAACAAAATGACTGCTGTCTGTGGGATGTGTCATCCTTACCGAACTATTTTAGGGAATATTTGAAAATAAATGGACATGTCCTGTATCCAGAGCTTCAGATTGACGGTGCGCCCGTGCCAGTCCTGCACTGTTTCAAAAGATGATGAGCGTATTTAGTAAGTCGTGCGGGCATTTACAAAAAAATTCCAGACATGCTTATTTAGCGTTATCAACACGTTACCATCAAACCTCTACCTGCGTTGGTCGTTTGGTTTTATTTACACGCTGTTACAACATTCAGCCCTCCGGTATAAAAAGTTTATGTCTAATCACCTTCTTGATAGACAGATTTGATTGGTACCTGTTTATGTTTTAATAAAACCGATAGCCAATCTAGTTTCAGTTTACAATATCCAGTAATAAGAATGTCAGACTCGAGACAGACGAACATCGAATGTTTTTTCAAAAGCTCTGATCCAGTCAAACGGAAGTCAGTTGGAGATAATACTGGTAAAAATGAAAAATATCTTGAAATAATGATCGTTTTTAATAATAACATTGAGGGAAAACTTTTTCAAATATAATTGAAATCAATATTTTGTAGAGTTAGCAGACGACACTTACTGTGACTGTCGTCTCGTCACGGCATATTATTCGCGCTTACAACAGCCCTGTTTAGCAAACAGTGCCACATACATGTAGATCTACAATTTCCACTAAAATTTAAATGGGCGAAATGTTCTTACAGAGTAAATTCGTATTATGACCTGCACTATAAGAAATATTGTGAGAGAAGAAATTGTTTAAATTGGGCAATTTCTCCATTTCCCAAAATGTTTTCCAAAAAGAATTTTCTGTGCATCTGTAGAAATGGAAATTTTGTTTTGGAAATGTTATAATTTAAGTTTGACCCATGGTTTTGAAAAATGGCCCCTCAAACTCCTGCTAGATGGGTCATGTGGCCCACAAGCAATGAAAACAATCTGAAGCTCTGTGTATCCGTGAAGGACATTAAATGTTTAGAATGTACAGGCAAGTTGGGTTTCATTTTTATCCCAGTGATTTAAGTTGGAAAACACCGAAGCTTAACATCGCGATTATCAGTGTTTCAAGGGTATTACTTGTATAAGGCCAAAAAGCCATAAATCCACTATGGTATCTTCTTAATCACATAAAACTAAACTTGTATGTATATATACTCTCTTGGTAATTGATATATATATATTTAAAAAAAGTCTACTGTCTGGGATTTAGACTGACAAAACGTTTTGTTTCTGTCACATATGTCTTAAGCACTGATAGGATTAAAAATCTCTCGTTCTCGAATTCTTCATTGGGTTTGGCATGAAAGAGTAATGGCAAATCAAGATGAGCTATGCCGCACATTTCCTGCAATTCTCTTCTGAGTTGTTTTCTCTCAGTCTCATACAAGCTTCTTTCCAAGAGATAATTTTTCATAGATTCAGTTTCTCCCAAGTCACACTTGTCACTCTCTACTACCTTGACTTTGTGTAGATATTCATTCAGCCTTGCATAACCTGTTTTGAGTTGGGTGACTGCGCTTTACCTGTTGGTGTTCCAAATTTGTGTTTGATTTTGTGATCCACTGCTGGTCTAAAATTAAAAAGATGCCTGGCCTCTCAGAGTTTTCCCACATGTCCTGCCATTTAATCTTTCCAGATGTTCTTGCTGCTGCCTTCATATCTCCAAATGTTAGTACTGGTGGCAGTTCTTCATTATACCCCCGCAAAACGAATGTTTCCGGGGGTATACTGGATTCAGCCTGTCTGTCCGTCCGTCCGTGTGTCCGTCCGTGTGTCCGTCTGTGTACAAAATACTAGTAATTTTGTGTCGCGAACTCCTCCTACAGTTTTGCTGCTATTGTAGTGAAAGTTTGTTGATACATTGATCATATACTGAAGTTGTGCAAGATGCACTATTCAATCATCTACTCCCTATGATTCCAGGGTAATCTCCCCTTGAACTTAGAAAATTTTTTGTTAAATTGCCTGTTTCTGTCAAAGCACTGGCAGGGGTATTAAGTCACATTCAGTGACAGCTCTAGTTTTGTTTTGCTGCTTCTGCTGCCTCCTTTGGCAGTCGATCCGCACACTCATTACCCATGATACCTGAGTGGCTTGAAAATGTTTTCATTTGACACATAAAAATAAGCAGGGGTGTGGGGGCAGCAGCCCCCATGTAGTAATCAAGTACTTATTTATAAAAATTTATGTGTCTCAGTATTTATGTGTCCGCTAAAGTGCAGTATTCCCAAAGTGAACAAGTGCTCAATACTTTGGGGTTGATTTGAACCGGGGTTGGCAAGCGTCTACACACTTGGCTACCAGTACCCTCAGTCTGAAGTGTTGCTCTGATGCTATTTTTATGATTGTGTCTCCGGACCCCTTTATAGCTGTCATTCTTTTAAAGCTTTTGGAAATTTCAAGATCTTCCGGTCATGTTTCAGTCAGCTTTATAAGTCTTTAATCTGGATGTCAGCTATGAAAATGGACATGAATTAATAGAAATATGATTAACTTAACATTGACACCAAGTTTCGCGCTAGGTTTCAGCCTGATTTACCTTTTATTTGCCAGAAATACATCTAGTGAATTTGTAAACAAACACTCATTATAAATTCAGTTAACTGCGTATGCCTTATCAACTTCATTTGAAAAAATGATATCGCATCATTGGCTATTTAAGTGATAAGTATGACTCCTTCTAAATCAAATACATTCAGTACATTGTAACACGGGTAGGAAACTTCATATTCAGAGCCAATGGCTCTGACGAGAAAATGTTGTGTTGGTCTTCCGTTTCTGAAGATGTCAGCTGAAAAACAACCAAAAAATAGGTAAGCTTGTCATTATTATTTGTAATCACGCGTTCTTATGTCTTTGAAATTCAAAAAAAGGAGAATGTCATGCAATGCTCTGGTCTTTCAACGTGTGTTCTACACTACAGAAAGTTGTAACAAGTGTACGATGTTATCTGAATCATTTGTGGCGTGGGTTGACCTTAGCTAAAATGATACGTCACCGACCTAAATTCAGTCTATTATTGCCATATAATTGGCAATTAAAAGAGAGTCTTGCTGTCCCAAAAGCGTATATTAATGTCTTCAAATGTTACATTCACTGCCGGTAAAGAATTAAAAAGAAATAGCACAAAAAAATGATGAAAATAAAGAAGGGTCCGATTATGTGGACCGGCTCTGAATATGTGAGTCTGCACCGATTGATGAGGGCTTCCTTTCAAAAATTTAGTTTTCTGTAAAAATTTACTGAGGAAGCAGGCTTTGTTTTTCCGTTAATACCGTTCAGTCAAAAATGTAGTACTTTTGTTGGATGGAACATGACCGAATTTATGAAAATACAAAGGACTGGTATTGTCACGATTGAAAAATCCTGTCGAACATTAGTCTATCTGACTTTTGAAAATACTTTTGTGTAGCTTTTGATTAACAGAATGGTCTATACAAGTATATAGCATTTGTCATGCTTTCGTCGTAAGTGCAGCCAACACGTAAGCAAGAAAAGAAAAAGAAAACTATTTGGCATCTTCGGAAGGCTCTTTGGTCTTGAAACAGTCATTAAAAAGCTAAATGGAAAATGTACTGAACAAAGCAAAACAATAGTACTACATTTTGGACTGAAAGGTGTTAACGGAAAAACAAAGCCTACTTCCTAAGTAAAATTTTACAGAAAACTAAATTTTTGAATTGAAGCCCTCATCAATAGGTGCCGACTCACATATTCAGAGCCGGTCCACATAATCGGAGCCCTTCTTTATTTTCATCATTTTTTATACTATTTCTTTTCAATTCTTTACCAGCAATGAATGTAACATTCCAAGACATTAATTCACGCTTTTGGGACAGCAAGACCCTCTTTTAATTGCCAATTATATGGCAATAATAGACTGAATTTAGGTCGGTGACGTATTATCTTAGCTAAGGTCAACCCACGCCACAAATTATTCAGACAACATTGTACATTTTTAGCTCCACTGGCCGAAGGCCAGAGAGCTATTGTTATGGCGTTGTGTCCGTCGTGCGTCCGTCCGTCCGTTCGTCCGTGCGTGCGTCCGTAAACTTTTTCTTTAAAAAACTTCTCCTCAGAAACTATTGACTGGATTTTTACCAAATTTCACAGGAATGTTCCTTTGGTGCTCCTCTTTCAAATTCCTTCAAATAATTGTGTTCCATGAAGAATTCTGGTTGCCATGGCAACCAAAGTAAAAAACCTTTAAAAATCTTCTCCTCCCAAACCGCTATTTGGATAGCATTATTATTTTGCAGGAATGTTCCTTAGATACAGGTTTACAGAATTCCTTAAAAAAAAAAAGATCTGTCAAAAAACATGGCTTTTATGGGAGACTCATTTTCCTTTTATGGTATAAAGTAAAATCTTTGAAAAATTTCTTCTCTAAAACTATTCATTGGATTTCATTGTTGTTTTGCAGGTAAGTTCCTATGGTGGTTGTCTACCAAATTGTTTCTTCAGTGAGCTAAAATGCAGGATTGAATGATAATTGTTAAAAACTTCCTTTCGCCGTTATAGAAATATCAGGCCTGTGGAGCGATACAGGCGCTCAAGCGCCTCTAGTTTACAACTTTCCGTAGTGTAGAAAATACGTTGAAAGACCAGAGCATTGCATGACATTCTCCTTTTTTTGAATTTCAAAGACATAAGAACACATGATTACAAATAATGACAAACTTTCCTGTTTTTTGGTTGTTTTTCAGCCGACATCTTCAGAAACAGAAGACCAACACAACATTTTCTCGTCAGAGCCATTGGCTCTGAATATGAAGTTTCCTACCCATGTTGTAATGCCCTAGATGATAAAACAGAAGCTGGTAAATTGTGAAAAAAAGAATCTTACTGTACTGGAATTGACTTCGGGAACATGTGCATTAAATGTCAAGCCTAGTTTTGATTTCCTTGGAAGTAGGCCAGTTGATGTTTACATTTCAAAAAACTGGAATTACAAGGAGTTAACAGTAATTTTTTTGAAAATATTTTAATGTTTTTGTGAAGATTTATAATTAGTCCATGGATGAATGCCCTTATTGGTAGCTGAAAAAGAAAAGATGGACAAATGCAGCCATTAGAAAAGATGTAGGTATTTTCATTTTTCAATCCAGAATGGGCATAAGAATGGCTGCTGTGGGGACTAATGGAGACACAGTCACAAAAAAAAACATCGTAGTAAGTCACCGAATCGGAGGCTTGCTCCAATGTTATTAGCTCCACTGGCCGAAGGCCAGCGGGCTTATGTCATGGCCAGGTGTCCGTCATGCGTCCGTGCGTCCGTCCGTCTGTGCGTGTTAACTTTTATTTCAAATTTCTTCTTCTCTGAAACTAAACATCCAAATTTGATGAAACTTCACAGAAATGATTCTGCCATGGTCCTCTTCAGAATTTCTTGAAAGAATTTGATTCCTTCAAAAACTCTGGTTGCCATGGCAACAAAAGCGAAAAATATTGAAAATCTTCGAAAATCTTCTTGTCTGAAACCATAAGGCCCAGGGCTACCAAATTTGGCATGTAGCTTTATCTAATGGACCTCCAAGAAGTTTCTTCATATTATAGCCTTTGGGTCAAAATTGGCCCCGTGCCAGGGATCACAAGTTTAGCATGGGCTTATATATAGTGACTTTAATTTAAATAGTAATCAAGGGAAATAACTCCTGTTATAAAAGATAAAGTTTGTTACTATTTACCTCCCTTGATTATCAAAACTGCAATGCTACATGATAGATATTGATATTCAAGTTTTTTGGATAGGACATGTTCTCTTGTCAGGGAGAGTGATTTATTTTGATGCTAGTAGTTATGCTCACATCAGTGGAATATTACTTAAAGTAAGGTTTCTGTCATTCAGTTTTCTTTCCAGAACGTTACCTTTCATGCCAATGAATAAACCTGCTTGTATTCACTGACATAACCTTTGCACTTAGGAAGATATGACTGTTTTTTGTTCGGCAGGGGGGAGGTTATGTTTTCCAAGTAAGTTTACTACCATACAGACTTTTTATGCTGTATGTCTCTGCAATGCCATTTAAGTGCATGATATGTTAATTTTACTCTTTAAGAAAGACAAATTTTTTGACTGGACCAAGTTTAAAGCCATTGCAAAAGACAAATTGAATGTAGCTTAAATGATTATTTCTGTCTTTGATAGGTTAGGAAACATTGTTGGAAAAGGAGAAAATACTGGCTGACAACATGTTGTCCTTTTCCCACAATGTTTTCAAAAGCTTTCTCTTTTAATTAAAGGTCATTAACACTTCAATTTGTGTAGTAAAGGGTTAAAAAGCCAGTGGAGCGATACAGGGCCATCATGGCCCTCTTGTTTTCTCTACTGTGTCTCTGCAAGGTGCGTGTCAGCTATTCTTTCATTACTTCTGGAATGAATTTGATCATACAGGCATCTCTTCAATGGCTCAATGCTGTAATATTTATCTTGTCTGCTAATAACATGGGCACAGAGCACTAGATAAATGATAAATAAATCAGAAGTTGATAAATTATGAAAAAAACAGAACTTTACTGTACTCAAAATGACTTCTAGAACATGCCCAGTTTCCATTTCCTTGGAAGTGGGTCAATCAATGGATATCTACATTTAAAAAAAAAATAGAATTTCTAGCTTACAAGGAGGTAACGGTAACATGTTTGAATTATTTTGGTGTTTTAGTAAAGATGAATCTTTAGTCTACTTTCCCTTTTCATTGTGCAGATTTTGGCCAACCTGAATCTTTTTTTTTTTTCCTACTTTCAAAATCAGCTTTTTATGATAAACATTATGATTATTAGTGATAATGTTGTGTGATTTTAATAATCACTCGTCCATAACCATGTTGTCTTATAACAAGGTATCCTCTTACCTAACAATGCAGTGATTTAAACCTGACAATCCAGTGTTTTAATGGCCCTAAAGAAAGGGGCTTTTGAAAACATTGTTTATCAGGATTTTGTGTTTTCCCCCCAGAGTGGGTCACATTTAACATGGCATCTGCAACTAAGTTAGAAAAGACTAGAAATGTGCAGCCTGATCTTTGATCTACACTGTCGGCTTTGTTGTAATAATGTAGACAAAAGCAACCACGAAGTTGCAATTTTTAGGGTGATATTTCTTGGATGAAAAGATCTGATAAGTGATTTGGCAGTCTAAGGGTTTAGTGTTCATTTGCTTATAGCTCATTCTTTATTATTTCAGCACTGGGTGGGCTGCAATGCCCTCCAGGTAGAGATGTCAGGGGATCTTCAGTGCCAAAAGAAATACTTTTGTATACACAAAACAGACAGGTGGGGTGCAGAAAAATACAAAATGTGTGTCCACAAACCATTGTAAATGATTATGTATCACGCCATATGCCTGGACTCCTGACAGAGAGAGACTATGATTTAGGAAAAATTAACAAAATTTTCACATCTCAGTGGATAAATGATAAACAAGTTGTCTTTGGAACAAAATGTAATAAGGTGAGTGTGTTTCCTGTACATTTTCTGAAATAGAAGTTAAACTCTTAACGGCATGACAAAATTTTAGGGTTGTCCAAATCCCAAAGCATTAGCAGACGACAAATAAAATGTGGTGCATATTGTAGAATTTGTCTTTGAAAAGGTATAAAACATAGTAAAAAAAGGAGAAAATGCTGGCTACTAGCATTTTCTCCTTTTCCGACAATGTTTTCAAAAGCCTTCTTTCTTATGGAAGTTGAAGTTTGTGTGATAAAGAGTAAGCAGTGGTTCATCTGTTAGGTAACCAACTGTTCCAGGGTAAGGCCCTGCTTCACTTCTTGAAGATGTCTTTTCCCATGGTCATCCAATGAATACAAAGTAAATAAAACAGGCAAAAAACTTAGTTTCAATGTTTTGTCGGACAATTTAGGCCCAAGATCAGACCATATTTTAATTTTATCAGTCTGTTCTTAATCTATGCTGTTCACAAAAACAACATAAGTTGTGCTTGGTATCCTAGATATGAACTTAAAAAGTACCAGTATGGGACTATTCCAGAATTTCATTGAAAAGGGAAAGCTATCAAAAGATAGAGCAAAAAGTCTTTAGAAGAGAGAAAAAAAAAAGGCTATGATGTTACAGAAACACTTGCAAAGAAATAAAGTGTAGGGATGTTGAGTTGGAAAAATAATGGTCTTGTGCAAACAATAAAAGATATTATTTCACACCAACAATTTAACGTCCAATGAAATCTCTTTAATACTACCACGTGAGTACAGAATATCTTATTCCATATTGGACGCTGTAGAGTCCAATATACATTTTTCAGAATGAGGCAAGAGTCCAATATGGATTTTTCAAAACGAGGCTAGAGTCCCGAATATCGATATTTGACCGGAAGAGTTGTCTACTGAAGTCCATTGTCAAAAAAAGCAATTTTCAAAACCCTCTTTTGATAAGTTTTGATTTTCGCCTCGTCCAAAATATAGACTGGTTCTGCAGTATACTCATCCAATAGAATTCAGTATTGTACCCAAGCATGTTAAATAACCTCATATTATTTAGTCATTAGAAGCTAAGGTCATTTGACCCACAGGACAGGTACTCTAGTAGTACAAGTGCCAGTAAGTATAACAGAAGATGTGAAAGGATGCTGTGAGGGATTTGTTAACTTACTACCTAATGACAAAAGATTTAACATGCCCAAATTGAAAGCATTTGTAAATGACAAATGTGGCACAAATGCTGGTATTTTACTTTGATAGAGTAGAAAGCATTGTGGGAAAAAGAAAAAAATGCCAACTACCAACATTTTCTTCATTTCCCACATAGTTTTCAAAAGCTTTCTTTATTAGGGTTGTTTAAACTTGGCATTGTTTGGTAAAGGATTAAATCATATCAAATTAACCCTTTACCATGCAGTCCCAAGTTTAATAACCAGGAGGAAAGAGGCCTTTGAAAACATTGTGGAAAAAGGAGAAAATGCTGGTAACCAGCATTTTCTACTTTTCCCATAATGTTTTCTATTTTGTGAAATTGTCAAAAACAAATCTTGTGATTTGATTCATGTGTAGTTTCTCCTCTTTGAATGCTTCCATATGGATGAGTCTAAAATTTTGTCGTGTGGTAAAGTGTTTAAACAGTTAATGATTGCTCAATATTTTTCAGTTAATTGTGATGGATCTGAAAACAGGTGCTATGGACCTCATCCCATCTTTGAAAAGTAGCAGCAACAGTATGCCTGCCAACTGTCCCTGTGGTATACATAGTATTTCTATAAACCCATCTAGGACCTTGCTTGCAACTGGGGCTGAGAATACCAATGATTTAGCTGTATATAAATTACCTACCTTTGATCCAGTTTGTGTGGGAGAAGTAAGTTATCTCCTCTTTGCCTTTCAAAGTTTATTTTTTTTCCATATCATGAATTTTTTACTATCTGTGTGTATCTCTTTTTGACACTTGGCTGTAGACTACTTACTCTTGGTCTCTTTTTCCTCCCTTTTTATGATTGAGCAGTGCTATGGCAAAGGGGGTATACTATATTTTATGTCTATTTTTAGAAATGTTATGGGTAAAGCAATGTCGTAATTTAAGCTGGGGGGAATTATTTCCCCGTCACAGTGAATATTTTCCTCCTGCCGAAAATCTGGAACTACTTTTTTAAGTTTTTAAGTTTTAAAAGTGGCATTCGTTGACAAAATAATGAGAGGAAATATAATATATAATTCATTTCATCAGCTTGTGGTTAATGTGGGGAAATATTTGCCGAAAAAGGGAAAGGTCCCCGAAAATAACTCGTGCCTTACGGCACTCGTTATTTTCGCATACCTTTCCCTTTTTCGGCAAATATTTCCCCATATTAACCACAAGCTGATGAAATAAACTCTTTTTACTGTATCTCTGTGATGCATTATACTAAACAAGTCATCAAAGTATTATGGATCCATTAATTCCAGTTTGTCTAACATCTGAATGAATCATGAAGTACACTTTGACATGCCTAAAATTGACCAATAGCAAAAAAGTTTGGGCCAGATCAGCCTGCCCAGGCTGACCTGGGTCAGTGCTTTTTACAGATGCATTAAGCCACGTTTTCACAGAACATGGCTCACATATGTTTATTACAGTTGTTTTAATGCTTTCCAGTTTGTTGGAAAAACAACAAACAATAACCATACATGCTGCACTTGATTGTTACACTGCACATCAAAAGATGAAATCCCACTAGTTTAGTAAAAGGCTTCAATGTGCCGTAGAATATTTTGGGATTTGTTTTGTTTAACACATTGCCCTAAAGCGTTTTTGAAGACATTTAAAAAGGAGTTCCAGGCATAAACTGGGAATGGAGGGTTGACAAAAAAGGCGAGAAGCTGAATATGGGTTTTTAATGTTTACTACCTGTTATGCCTATACCACACAATCCCAAGTTTTAACTACTCTGAGGAGAAAGACTTTCGAAAACATATGAAAAGAAGAAAATGCTGCCTGCAGATGCTTTAACCCTTTACCATATGATCCTGAGTTTTAGGGACCCGAAAGAAAAGGACGTCTGAAAACACGGTGGGTAAAGGATAAATGCTGGGTATTTGCATTTTATCTTTTTCCCACTATATTCCCCCCCATCCCTTTCAAAGACACATTTCATCAGTTTTACAGCATTTACAGTAAGTCGGGTCTGCAAGTGCTTTCAATTTGGAGCAGTTTAAAATTTTGTTGTCTGGTAAAGGGTTAACTGTTTACCAAACGACGAAATTGTGGACTTGCCCAATTCTTAGCATCTGCACACAACAACTAAAATGTGACTCAATTTCACTCAAATGGTGGAACTTGTCTTTGATACAACAGCATTTTCTCCTTTTCCCACAATGTTTTCAAAAGACTTCTTCTCTTGAAAGGTCGTTGAACCCCTGGATTGTTTAGTAAAGGGTTAAATGTGGATGAGTCTGAACTTTTTTGTCATTCGGTAAAGTATCATCTTTTATCTTTTCAGAGAGCACACACAGACTGGATATTTGACTTAGTATGGTTGGATGATGAGTTTCTTGTAACAGGTAAGTAAATGTAGCAGTGTTAACTCTTTACCTCATGACAAAATCTTTGACTTGTCCAAATCGAAAGGATCTGCAAACAACAATTTATATGTGTCTAAAATGATGGATTTGTCTTAAATAGGGTAAAAAACATTGTATCAAAAGGAGAAAATGGTGGTTACATTTTCTCCTTTTCCTTCAATGTTTTTAAAAGGCTTCTTCCTCAGGGTCGTTAAAACTCGGGATTGTGTGGTGAAGGGTTAACTCTTTACCACACAACCCCAAGTTTTAACGACCCTAAAAAAGAAGACTTTTAAAAACATTGTGGGAAAAGAAGACAATGCTGGTTACCAGCATTGTCTCCTTTTCCCGCAATCTTTTCTACCTTTTGAGAAACAAATTTCATGTTTCGCATAACATTTAATTTGTCGTCTGAAAATACTTCCAATTTGGACAAGTCGAAAATTTTATCATTTGGTAAAGAGTTAAATACATGTATTTTCTTTAACCTCACAGTTCTATCAAACCACAAAAATGAGAAGACAAGTTTTCACATAATGTAGATAGGACTTCTTACAATTTCTGTATCTTCTCTTCTATAGATGCCAAATGTTGGAAGAATAGGAATTGTTTTCTAAAAGTATGAAAAACAGTAATATTGGAAAAGTATCAAGGTATTGCTCCTTTTTTATACCCCCGCAAAACGAATGTTTTTGGGGGTATACTGGAATCAGCCTGTCTGTCTGTGTGTCCATCCGTTTGTCCGTCCGTGTAAAATAATTGCCTGTTTCTGTCAAAGCGTTGGCGGGGTATTAAGTCACATTCAGTGACAGCTCTAGTTCCACAATGTTTTGAAATCTATCAGCTTGATGATGGCAGAAAGGGGTGTTTGAACTGTAACTCTTTATGACATACATATCACAAAATTTCATACTGGCCCAAATTGAAAGCATTTACAGATAACAAATGTGGCAAAAATGATGGGATTTATATCAAAAAGGGTGGAAAACATTATGGGAAAAGAAGAAAATATCAGTTTTGAGCACTTGCTCCTTTTCCCAAAATTATTTCAAAAGCATAATTTCCCGGGGGCCAATGGAACACCAAGTTGTGTAATAAAGGATAAATGGGTTAAGTGATCTAGTTACTTTCAGGCTCTAGAGACAGTCAGCTAGGGTTGTGGAGAATAGATGCAGTTGATGATGATGATGACACTTCAAGATTAACTAGTTTACAAGTCCCTGAATACAGTATTAAATCTCCTTTAATGGTAAAACAGTGTGTTGATGCACGAAAAGTCCGTGCATTAGCCTATCACGATATAAGAAAGGTATGTTTTGATTCTATTTTGGGAAACTGCTGAACCCTTTTTACAAAATAAACCAGCACTTTATTGTCCCTGAGGAAGAAGACCTTTAAAAAACAATGCAGGAAAAGGAGAAAATGCTGATAATCAGCATTTTCTCCTATCCCAGCAATGTTTTCTCCCTTTTCAGAGACATTTGAGTCCCATTTTATTTGTTGTCATCAGTTGTTTTCAATTGAAACAAGTCTGTAATTTTGTTGCAGTGAAAAGCATTAAGTCTTTCACTGCCATGAGAGACATCAGGACATTTTGCTGATGACATATGCCAAAATCAGACAGTACAGAAAGTGAAGTCTGACGTAGCACTTACACCAATCTTCCTCATTCCAGACTAGCAAAATTTCTTGTCCTAGATCTAGAAGAAAGAAGTTTGTTTGTTTGGTGATGTAAGACCTATCTTTAATGTAATGCCTTTAAGAATAGTAAATGGATAGAATTGTGCTTTTTTTCTGCACTTTTGATTTGACATGAAATGAATTCTGAAATCATTCAAGCATAATGGATTTACATTGATAGATCTGTAAATTTATTGATTTTAGTGTTAATCAGAAGTAATTCTTTTATGCTTTTTCATTCATAACAGCTTAAAATTTCTAATACCAGCTATAAAAAAGTTTGGCTCCTTAACAATCAAGATGGTAAAATTTATTTGGTAATTTTCCTCTGCCTGTTAGATTTTCAAACTTTGATTTCAGAATTTGGCTTTAGCTGCAGAGATTCTTTCCAATGATAAACTTTGATTTGCTGTAAACCAATCTTCATTTTCAGACATTAAACTGTCGGGCAAGAAATGAGCTAAATTGCTGTCTTAAAAATGCAAATATTTCACCAGGAAAATAAGCATGAAAGGGTATTCTTTAGGTTCACTATGATAAAAGTTTGTCTTTTTGTTTTTCTTCCAGGAGCTAGCAGTTTTATCATTAAATGCTTACTTTCATATATGGGATGTAGAAACGTTTACAATGGTAAGCTATTGTACTTTTCTGTTTACTTTTAACCAAACAATCGTAAGTTTTAAAAACTTTGAAGAAAGAGGCCTTCGAAAATATTTTTGGAAAAGGTAACCAGCATTCTCTCTTTTTCCCACAAAATTTTCTACAGAGACAAATTCCTGTATTTAAGTCACATATAATGTGTCTGCTTCAGATGCCTTCCATTTGGACAATTTTTTTTCATCCGAGATAGGTTTATAATGGTGTAGTGCATAATTTACACTTGTCCACAAAGAGTTTATTTGAGATAGATTTATAATGGTGTATTGCATGATTTACACCTGTCGACAAAGAGTTTATTTGTTCTGGCTTTGGCTAAATCAACAGCTGTTTGATTTCTTGTAGTATTTAGGAAAGTTATGTTTTTTGTATTCTGAAATATTGCTATGTCTAAATGCTGCTTTCATCCTGCTCTGAACCACTTTGAAAACATAGTAGCAGAGAGAGAGTTTGTTCTGTTTTCCCACAGTATTTTCATATGCAAACCTTATCCATGTTTTACAAGATTATGTTGAAATTCTGTCGGCTACATTTGCTGAAGGAGGTAATGTGTTCATTTATAATTGTATCAGTATGTATTACCAATGACCATAGTTCAGATTTGTCCAAATCAAAAGTCAAAATGCTTTCAATTTTAACAAGTCTTAAAATTGCAAAGTGGTAAAGGGTTAAATTAACAGTTGAGCAATTATGGGTTGAAGGTCAGTGAGAAATTGTGTTTTAATAAGAAGGACTTGCATGATATATTATTGCTGCTAAAATAACAGGCCACATCTTATTCGGGACTGCTTACCTTGTGTTTTGCAGATTTATAATCGCCGACTTCAATACGGCAAGGAGAATGTTTGTATGTGTGTATCAAAACCTAAGACTTTATATGCAGTTGGTTCACAATCACATGTAAACCTAGTGGATCCTAGATCAAAGAATACCCTTACAACTATCATATCTAAGTACAGAGGCGGAGGTAATGTATTTGACCCATGCTCTGTGAAAAGAGGGCTTAATGCATATGCAAAAAGTATCGACCCAGGTCAGCCTGCGCAGGCTGACCTGGGCCAAAACTTTTTGGGTTTTTTTTGTAAATTTTCTGCTTGTCTTAGGACCATACTACCACCCTAGTCGATTGCTAGCCAAAATAAATCTTATTGATCCATTATTATGTGATGATTTCCTTGGTATCATGCATCTGAGAGATGCATTAAATCCCCTATTGCCAGAGCATAGTCATTTATTGTTTCATTGTGCCCTCGAATCAACTTTCCTGCAGATGCTTTTTAAAACATCTCTATGAAATACTAATATTCAGTATGCATTTGGACTTGTTACATGAACATGTGTGAATGTCTTGCTTGGCTACAGTGTTTTTAAAAGTGGTCAGCTGAAAGGCTAAAATAGTTGAATGAAGCAGGCTGTGTGTTGAACATTGCCTTATAGCTAGCTTTCCTGACCCTATTTTTGTCAGAGAGTTTACAAACACAGCATAAGTTTCAATGGAGCCAGCTGGTGTAAGGTAAAAATTGGTTTCAGGTAAAAATGATGCTTTTCACAACCAAAGCTGTAAATATGCTCAGTGAAGATCAAGGTCAGATGGCACAATACATGCAGTCTGATCTTTGATCTTCACTGTCTGCTTTGATCAGATATTGTGGACAATAGTAACCTTATAAAAGTAATCATCTGAATCATATTTCTAGAACAAAAGTATCCGCCAGATTTATTCAGTGTTCTAATGGTTGATATTAAACTTTAAGAATACCAAAGGGTAACAAAAGGTGATTTTTGTTTACAGTGTAGATCAGTAGCAAACTACATATTCTGTATAGTCTGAACTTGAACCTACACAGTCAAACAATAAAATTTTCAGTACAAAACAGCCTTGAATGCACAGTAAATTATGTGTTGTTCCACCTACTGGCCTAAATTATTTATTTCATTGTTAACCAGTCTATAGACGTACTGAGACAGAATTCCTTAGGAAGTGAAAGTACATGATAACCATATTAAATTAAAACACCTTTTCTCAATATTTTGGCAAACAGTGTTCATTAAGAGAAATAAACGTAATGCATTAAAACTATAGATTATCTAAAACTGTAGTTTAAATGAATATAGTTGTCTATCTTGATAAAGATTGTTAGTGGAAATATTAAAAACTGGGTGTTTTAATTTATTTGACGATTTATTTTGTTTTCAGGAATCAGGTCTGTTAGTTTTCAAGAAGACATAATAACTATTGGTACAGGAGTGGGGTACGTTTTATTTTTCGACCTCAAAGCAGGAAAATATTTGGAAAGTGGGTGTGGCCACTCTTGTTCATTACAGCTTGGCAAAGGCTGGCTAGTAAGTAGTATCAATATTAGTATGTACATATATGAACCCTTAGACCTCTACATAAGCATAACTTTATGTTTTCAATGAAATTCAGTCCTGGTATAAAGAAACAATTTCAAGCCAACGTTTGGCAAGAAATTTGAAACGTAGTAGACAGTGCAGATGTAAGATCAGACTGCATAGTCTCTGCATTGTATCATATTATATTTAATTGATATGTTTTATTATAAAAATTAGTATGAAGTGTTATTAAGCTCAACCTAGAACATTTTCTGATAGAGGGTATTTTTTTGCTAACCATGTCATCAATAACATGGACAGTATATTATAGTACTAAGTAAATGGCATGGACATGTTCAGTCTATAAGCCTGAAATTTGCATTTTGTGAAAATATCTAACAACATATCTCACAATGTAAACCCAAGATCAGATTTAACAGAACATTCAGTTAAATCTTGATCTAAACCGTATTCATGATAGTGAACCCTTGCATTAAGAATTTGTTTGTTTAACACTTTACCAGATGAGAAAATTTTAGCCTTGTCCAAATTGAAAGCATTTGCAGACGACAGTTTCAATGTGACTGAAATGGTGCTTTTTTCTTTGATAGGGTAGAAAACATTGTGGGAAAAGGAGAAAATGCTGGTTACCAGCATTTTCTCCTTTTCCTTCAATGTTTTCATAAAGCTTCTTTCCTAGGGTCGTTAAAAGTTGGCATTGTGTGGTAAAGGGTTAAAAAAACAAAAAACAAAAAGAATTTGCCTGAAGAGCTCATATGCAACTTCGATGATGTACATGCATGTAGTTGATATTTTAGAAATGCCCCTACCCCTTCAATGAATTTGCTTAATAATATTTTTTCACAGGAATTTTATTTCTTTAGTTAGGGTCATTACCTGCATGATTCTTATATATTTTTGGAACATACTGTTATTTTGAAGTTTGCATACAAACTTTCAAGGTTACTTTCAGTATGACTGTAAGAGCCTACTTCACACAACTTTAGAAGTCTTTGTCAGAAAGGATCAATTGCTGATATAATTAGCAATTTCTCCATTTGCTTCGATGATCTTTATTACTTTAAAAAAGTAATGTCCTTTTCTTGCAAATGTATTTCCTGTATGTGAAATGCCTTTGAAAAATTTTGTGTATTAATTAGGAAATTTTAAATCTACTAGGTAGGGAAAAAACTAAATGCTGAAAAGTTACAGAAACACAGACTAAGTTTTCTAGCACATTTTCTCCAACAGATTACTGTTACCACTTTGAAAAAAAAAAAACATTGTGACAAAAGAAGAAATTGCTAGTAATGAACAATTTTAACCTGTTTACATATTCATCATGTGTTATTAGAGAGCAGTCTATGTTAATTATTTATATCAAGATCCTCTACTGCATATGTGCTTCAGGAGGTAATGAGTAAACTTGCTTAACCCTATACCATACAATCCCGAGTTTTGACAACCTTGATAAAGGAAGCTTTTGGAAACATGGTTGAAAAAGGAGAAAATGCTGGTAACTAGGGTTGACTATTGAGGCCAAAATCTACTATTGCGATAGTATTGACATTGGAAAAAATACTATTGCAATAGTATTGATATTGCCTGTTGCTATTGCAATACTATTGCAATACTATTGGATGAATTGCAAGAGATGAATTTCTCCAAATTACATCTCCGAGTAGTTTAAATTCTACTTGAGTATAGTTTTGAATAGCAAATAAAGGGGAAAATAGAGCTAAATGCAAGATGCTCAATAAATTTCAATGACAATTTTTTCTAAATGCAGATGGCTCACAAACAATTTAACATACCTAATTACTCTGAACTTTTGAAGAAGTCAACTTTTTAAGTCTGATTGATATACAACAGCATGCAAAGCACAAAATGCTGACAAATGCTGGTGGTTCATAAACACACCTAATAAAAAGTAACTATAAAGCAACTTTAAACTTTTAAAGAAATCACCTTTTAAATGTGAGCCCTTAAGGTTTTTTTGAGTTGATAGAATTTATCTAATTTTACCCATAATTGGCCAATATATTCAGACAGAAAAAATAATTATTTTTGTTTAGTCTCCAAATCTTTAGGAAATTATCATTCTGAAAAAAAGGGGGTAGCCGAAATAATAGGTTTTACCTTGTTTTATGTGTATCCAAAAAGTGTGTTATATTAAGATATTTGTATAAATTTACTGCTTATAGTCATTAAAAAGCTGAAAAGACGATCTGAAGTGACTCTCATCGGACAATGTCAAAGAGACATTTTGTTGTGTCATGGGTTTCCGTGTTTTTCACTCCGATCAGTTTTTCATGTCTGTTAATTTCTGGCTAGGTATTTCCACATGATTTGACAAAAGGATTGTCAATGAGGGTAACAAGTAACTTCAAAACCTGTCATTTTTCACAAGAAAAGCGTATAATGGCCTTTTTTGTCCATGCATTTTCTTACGCGAAGTCTCGGGTGTAACCAGAATTTGTTACGTGAACTTCAATTCTATAACGTGATTTACGCAATAATTTGCGCGAGTGGGAACACTGTTAAACAGTATCTTACCTTTTTTAGCCCGAGAAAGAAATAGCTTTCTAATACGAGTCATAGTACAGAAGTGGATGGTATAGATCCAAGATCAGACAGCGTGTTCTGTTTAGTCTGATGTCTATCTACACCATCCGCCAACTTTGAAAATCGCCATCTTGCCATCAGCAGAGTAAATCAGAACGACCATAATGTAGATCTATATTAAAAGCCATCTGTCTACAAGATGCCTGTCGGCCTGTCGTGGGTACACAAATGTTTGCAGTAAAATTTGGATAAGGGGTATGACGTAACACGCAAATCATTCGAAGCGACTGAGTTGTAACGCACCTGTTTAATTTACACACTTAAACTGGTCTGCTCGAAGAAACTTATATCTGGCTGCAGGTCGACCTCCAATCAATTCAAAGTGACCATGCAATAAGCCTATTTCATGCACGATTTACATGTACACCAGCTGATAAAGCCTTTTTGCATTTAGTAATATAGCTGTTTCGAGAACAGGCCAGTCGTGTCACGTTTTGTGTAGTCAGCATAAAAAAGTGCGGCTGTTTTCTAAAAATTAATCTAATTCCTTGTAGCCGAAATGAAAGGAATGCATTCGAAATGGATTACTTATAAATAAAGAAAAGAAAGAACGAGGTTTAGTATTCATTTTTCATAGTAGACTTATTTATTGCTTATGGAGGGACAACACGCATGGTTATGGTTTTGGCGGCCTATGTAGATTAAGATTAGACTGTAGGCAGACTGTTTGGTCTGATCTTTGATCTAAGTCCACACTTTTCGCTTTGGTGAGAAGTTTTTAACAAAAACAGCCTTAGTGTTGCAATTATTTTGGTCTAATTTCATGACTTAAAATTATCGCTGAGTTAATCAGCTCTCGAAGGATTCGTTTTCGTAACGATGAACATTGCTATGCAGAAATGAATATTATACAGCCGATCATTATTGAAAACATATTCCAAAAAATTACCCGTCAAATATTTTGGGAAATTAACGTTACGGAATGTCCGAATATTTAGGAAAACTTGCTTTTGGAAGTGTTCAGAGAAAGAATTAAAAAATAAATTATTTTTGTAAATAATTAAACATGTCCGAACTTTTAGGGCGTTCGAATACATTAGCGAATTGCAGTATTTTCTCCCTCTTTATTGTCAGTGAAACTATCGAAACTATCGATATTTGAGGTAACTATCGGCGATAGTTATCGATTTTCAACATAACAATTGATGCAGTAGCATCGACACGCTCGCCATCGCGATCCATCGATAGTCCGATGTATTGTTACACCCCTACTGGTAACCAGCATTTTCTCCTTTTCCCACAATGTTTTCTACTGTTTTCTACTAAACTAAAGGCAAGCTTCATCATTTTAACCACCCTTGATTTGTCACCTGCAATTGCTTTGAATTTGGACAAGACTAAGATTTTGTCGTGAAGTATAGGGTAAAAAGAACCCCCAACAACTTCACTGTTCTTGGTTTGTTTTCAGTTGCATGATGATAACTACATGGATTTTTTCATGGACCAGTCCTATCCCAATGCTATCTATACCCATCAGTATGATGATACAGGCACTAGAATGTTTGTGGCAGGAGGGCCTCTCCCTGCAGGGTTGTGGGGTAATTACGCCGGTCTCTGGTCTTAACAGGATGGCAGCATGGTGACCTTCGGAAGATTTGTCGAGGCATTGGAGAAAAAGCAGATTTACCAGGCCCATTTTAACCAACCTATGTTCATTTTGGTCTAATTCTTAATTTCATGACAAGCGGTCTGCAGAGCTGGGACAGACGGCTTCAGCCAGCCAGATGGCTAGACTGGAAATTTAGAATTTGTATTGAATTTAAAATGGTTGGTGAACAGTGCCCCTGGAGTGGCTGTAGGCAAACTGGCTGTTGGAGGGTTCATAATTCATTACGTTAACCATTGTGCACATATGTGAGATGTTCAAAGGCAAAAAAGTAGATCTTTGGGATCTTAACTCCTTACCACACAATCCCGAGTTTTAACGACCCTGGAAGAGAAGGCTTTTGAAAACATTGTGGGAAAAGGAGAAAATGCTGGTAACCAGCATTTTCTCCTTTTCCCACAATGTTTTCTACCCTTCCCATAACAAATTTCAGCTTTTAAGTCACATTTATTTTTTCGTCTGCAAATGCTTTCAATTTGGACTAGTCTTAAATTTTGTCGTTTGGTAAAGAGTTAATCCTTTATCACACTGAAAAATTTTAGACTTGTCCATTGTGAAGGAATTTACAGATAAGAACTTGCATATTTTTCAAATGATAGTATGTGTCCTTGAATAGGGAGAAAACATTGTGGCAAAAGGAGTAAGTGCTGTTTACCAGCATTTCTCCTTTTCCCACATTGTTTTCGAAAAGCTTCTTTCACAGGGTCGTTAAAACTTGGAATTGTGTGGTGAAGGGTTAAGTCTATTAGCCATAAAGGCCAATAATAAATTATTATTATATTGATAACACCTTATCAAGGAAACTTTTTGCGTTTGTCACAATTTTTGTTTACAAAAGGTGTCAGTGTTGATGCAACATGATGCATCTGCAGGAATGGATGTAAGTAAATGATTTACCTGACTCAAAGATGTTAAGTGACCTTTTAACCCATTACCAAGTAAAGTTTAGTCTAAAATTTTGTTGTCTGGTCAAGATTAGCCTTTTACCACATACCCTGAGTTTTGAGGACCCTGAGCAAAAAGGTGTATGAAAACATTCTGGGCAAAGGAGAAAATGATGGTAACCAGCATTTTCTCATTTTTTCCACAATGTTTTCTTCCATATCAAAGTCAAATTTCATCCTTTGAGCAACATTCATAATGTCATCTGCAAATGCTTTCAATTTGGACAAGTGTATGTTTTTAGCTCACCTGAGCACATGTGCTCAAGGGGAGCTCTTGGGATCATCCTGTGTCCGTCGTCAATTCTTTAAACATCATCTCCTCCTAAATCACTGGGCCAGTGTCAACCAAACTTGGCAGAAATGTTCCTTGGGAGGTCTTCTTTATAAATTGTTCACAGAATTTGATTCCATGAAAAACTCCGGTTGCCATGGCAACCAAATTGAATTTTCTAAGAAATTCTTTAAAAATCTTTTCCTCTGAAACCGCTGGTCAGATTTTGAAATAATTTCACAGAAATGTTCCTTGGGTGACCCTTTTTAAAAATTGTTCGTGAAATTTTGATCCGTTGAAAAACATGGCCGTGGTGGAGGGGGGGGGGGGGGGGGGGGGGGGGCTCTTTGAACTGTATGGACTTAAAGAAATTCTTTGAAATTCTTCTTCTCTTAAACCACTCGTCAGATTTTGAAATAATTTCACAGAAATGTCCCTTGGATGCCCCTTTTGAAAAATTGTTCATGAAATTTTGATACGTCAAGAAACATGCCTGTGGTGGTGGGGGGCTATTTGCACTATGAAGAAATTCTTAAAAATTCTTTTTCTATGAAACCACTGGTCAGATTTTGAAATAATTTCACAGGAATGATCCTTTGGTGCCAAATTATGCCCCTTTTTCGACTAAAAATTTTAACTTACTATCCAGCACCCAACAGCCAATCGTTGGCACCTGCATGCGTTGCTCTTGTTTTTTTTATTGAAGTTATTGAAGAAAAAGATTTGGAATAACAAAAAAAAAATGGCTATGGTCCTCTCAAAAATTAAGGTGAGCGATCCAGGGCCATCTTGGCCTGTTGTCATTTGGTAAATAGCTGAAAAAGCTTTGTCATTTCATCATCTGCACAGTTTCTTTACCACTTCTCACCATTTTGTCTGAGGAAATTATTGGCATCCAGATGGATAGTTATCTTTTCCCTTTTTTTGTTTCTTCAGAGTCAGACTTTGTGTAATGCAGCATGTTTTCTAATTCTTTTTTCTGTATATTAGAAGTTTAAAAGTTGTTGTTAAATGTCAGCTTTTTGTTGGCATATTGTTACTCATATGTCATAATCAGCGATTGAAAAAACTTGGAGAAATAACAGAAATGCTCTCATTGAGTTATTTTTCCTTTTGTTGTAATGCTTTTTTAACTTTGATCAAACATCTCTACTTTCAGAATGTATTTATCACAATCTTATGTTCTTATCTTCAACATTTTTAAACCCAGCAGAAGAGATTGCTTTGGAAAGTGTAACTGAATAGACTGATTAACCATTAACAGAAATTGCTTTTTCCCCATGCTATCTTCTGTATCATTCAAAAGAGAAGGAATTTCCCTTTTGCCACATTTTATAAAGGTATTAATGTATGAAACCTTTCTTAATATTGATTATCCATTTGTCAATTAAGTTGTTCTAAATTTTTCAGATGCATTTTTTTTTTCGAGAGATAATCAGTTAACTTGCTATAACTCTTACCCACATAACACAATTTTAGACTTCTCTATTTTGAAAGCATTTGCGAATCGCAAAGTTAGTGTAGCTCAAATGATTTGAGGACATGTCTTGCAAAGGATAGAAAAGATCATAAGAAAAAGAGGAAAAGTTTCTTATCTGGATTTTCTCCTTTTCTGGTAATGTTTTTAAAAAGTCTTCTCTTTGTCAGGGTGGTAGAAATATTGAATGGTTGGCAAAGAGTTTTAGGCTATGAGATCTATGCTTTCAGTATTACTGGTTATGTACAATATTACCTTTGGCCAGCAAGTTTTCACAGGTAATTATTTACTACTGTGTTTATTGACTCTTCACTACACAATCCCGAGTTTTAACGAACCCAAGGCAAAGGACTTAAGAAAACATTGTGGAAAAAGGAGAAAATGCAGGTAACCAGCATTTTCTACTTTTTCCACGATGTTTTAAACCCTTTCAAACAAAAATTTCCTAATTATGTGCAACATTCAGTTTGTCGTCTGCAAATGATCTCAGTTTGGACCAGTCTAAAATTTTGTCGTTTGGTAAATAGTTATCTATACTGATCTGAATATGTGCCAGATTGGTGCCTTTCTACTGTGATAATGATATTGTTGTTAAAATAATTGAGCCATGCTCTGGCAAAAGGGGGCTGAATGCATCTCTGTGATGCATGATACCATGTAAGTCATCACATGATCATGGATCCATAATATCCATTTGTCTAATAACCAATTGAATCATGCGGTAATCTGGTTTTGGACTTACAGAAAATTGACCAATAGCGAGAAGTTTCAGCCCAGGTCAGCCTATGCAGGCTGTGTAAGCTGACCTGAGTTGATACTTTTAGCAGATGCATTAAGCCCCCTTTTTCCATGGCCTTTTGTTATATTTGACTCAGTTATGTCAACTCATTGCCTCCAGAATCAAATATGCAGTAGACAGCTTGGGAAATGTTCTTGTGAAATATTGATAATAACATGTGTAAACCGTCTGGCCAAAGGTAATATTGCTTATTTGGAACAGTTTTTCCCAATGTTACAATGTTTACAAAAATTATCTTCTGCAAGTTGAGAAATGGCTGTTGGTTTGAGATAATGAGGTAAACAAAAATGTTTGTTGACGTTTCATTGTTGTTTATTAAAAATGCATAGTAGGCTATCTACTGTGTGAAATCTGTACCTATCCTGTATAAAGACTTTGTTTTGTTATTAATTCGCTGTCCTAATAAATGGGATAACATGACACACTTTACGATTCTTTCTTTCTGCACCTTGATAATATCATATGTATCCTACATGAGAAATTCTTTACTCTTTTACATTGAAACCATCCACAGATAACAAATATGAAATTGGTTCAAATGGGTTGAAGTTATCTGATGGGGTAAAGACATGGAGAAATACTTTTTTTTTGCATGCTCAAAGCTATGCCAACAAGAGGAACAATTACAGATTGATAGATTTTAATGGCCGAGGTTGAATGTCAGCAAGACACCATCACAAAATTTTACCTAATTATCCTGGAAACTCCTCAAAAGAAATATCTGCGTTGTTAGCTTAGAATGTTAGCTTTACCCAGGGGTTTCATAGTAATAACTTCAGTTTCTTAAGCAAGGCTCATCTGTTCACAAATTGACCACACTTGATATAAGGGATCTTACAAAGACAGTCCCTGCTAAATTGTATTTGTGCTTTTTGTTAATCTTTGGAGAGCAAAATTAAAAAAAAAAAAGGTTTCACTTAAGAGGTTTTATTGATGTGATGTAAATGTGGTGTGTGCCAGATATTTTTCTAAGTATTGGATAGTGTTAGTCAAAAACTAGACTAGTGCAGCGTGAGATTATAATTTTGTTTGTTTGTATGGTGTTTATAGCAATTTTCTACATTATTTCAGTCATTGCGGCCAGTGCACCTACCCATGCTTTCCTTGAGTTCCTTTTACCAGTACTTTGCATAATATTCTTCACAAGCCACTGAATTCTTTCCCTCATAACAATCATCAAAACAGTGATCAACAGAGAAAGAGGACTGAATTTTGTGGCAATGACTCATCTGTTCTTGGTGAGAAATTGGCTGAGCTGGAGTTTCGAACCTACACCCCTCTGGTTTCAAGCCCTGTATGTTAACAACTTAGCTACCAAACTAGGCACACGGTTTATCTAGAGTGCCAATAAAAATACTCACTATTGTCCCCACATCATAGGAGTAGACCCTTTACCAAGTATCAAGATTACAGAATTGTCAATATAGAAAGCATTTGCAGACAACAGAGATGGTTCAAATAATGAGATTTATCTCTGAAAGGTGAAAAAAACATTGTTAGAAAATGACCTTTCTCCTTTTTACTCATTTTTTTCTGAAGCGTTTTCCCTCGACTTTATAAACACAAAGGATTGTTTTTTAAAGGTTTAATTTGTCATTTGCGCATTATAACTGAAAAGATGTATTCCTATGTTATTTACATTTAGAATTATTACAATATCGAAAGTGACCTCATTATCACATATATTTATTGCTATCTAGACTAATTACAACAATATATTTTCTTTGGCATGTACAATGGGGGAAAATATGGGTGCTTACTGTACACATTTGATTGCTTGAGTTGAGCTATATTTGATCTTCTCAAAGAATATTGATTGCTAAAGAAACGCGATGGTGACTTCAGATTTTAACTTTAATTAAGTACTGAATTCTCGAGTTCTACCTGTATAACCTGTCAGGATTTTGCATTTCCTCGAAACCATAGTTGTAGCGAAAACTCCCAATACGAACTTGTTCGGTGGCGAAAACCTCCGTAAACCCACTCGTAACAACTCGGCCGATTCCGTAACTACATCAACGGATCACATTCGGCAAAGTTCGGGTAATCAAGTTAAAAATTGGTACGGGATCAGCCGAGTTGTAAGGAGTGCAACGGAGCACCCGAGGTTTGCCGAATGTCCGTAAAGCACCACACTCGGATATCTACGTGAGTCTCGTCGGAAATAACCGAGCATAACAAAACCAGGAAATTCCACACTTGGGCGAACCTCATACAATCTGTTATTTGCCTCTACATCAAGGTATGTGCTACAATTAAGTTGAAATATATAATTACTGTAAAAAAATCTTCTTTTCAAAAATAAAAATTAAAGGAATACTGTGATGAAGACATACTTTTTGTTTTGCGAAACGATATGGTAAACGGCTATCTACTTTCGTTTTCAAAAATCTTACCTTTATGTACAGTGAATTTCATCTACTCACAAGTATTTATAGCCCTTACGCCGTTTTATTTGGTTTCAGACTACAGTCGTCTTTAACCTACGTTTTAGTCCCGGTGATCTCCTTGCTTTCGGCTGTAACGGGCTTACAATGAATTAAATATACATGGCAAAACTACATTGATAATCAATTAATATAAAAGATTTGTTGTGTAAACAAACCGTCTTAGAAGTTAGATCACCATCACTTACATGTGACGCTTTACATCCATAGTTTACATACTAGCGAGTGAGTTTTCAAATTGGTTTCCTTTCTATGTTACTGTGTATAGATAGTCTTAATTTTTTTTTCAATTTATGCAACCATATCATATTATCTGTTATTACCAGGCCCCTAGAATTACTAAACCCTTATCCTGCTGAATAAAAGAATTGAAATTTTAAAGCCAATAGTAAAAATCCAAATATTTATGTTTGTAAGATAATTTTTGAGGAAATATATCTCCTTATCAGACAGTGTAGATCCAAGATCAGACTGTATGTTCTGTGCAGTCTGATCTTGATCTACACTGTCCGCAAATGGTCAGTGATTGGCTCTTAGCAGCCTAAGGATGAAAAAAGGGTCTCTGTATTCTCACAAGAACATGGTCTACCATGGAGATTACATAATACCTGCTTGTATATGTAGATCTTGCTCTACTTGCATTTTTAGTACAAATTACTGTCCCCGACGGCAATTTTAGTTTTTTGACTGGTTGCAAAATAAATGTCCAAATATGAAAAGCACCATAAGTGTCTCATTGTTGAGACTACATGCATCTTGTAAACCAATGTACTGCTGCTTTGGCAAGACTGAAGTTACCGGTAAAACTTGTTCTTATTATTATGAGAGATCTCGCTATAAATTAGGATTTTTTTCTTTATTTTAATTAATCAACTGTTATATATCACATGATACCACATCCACTAATTTTGAAATCATGGCATTTGAAAGTAACCGTTATCACAGATTTTCCAATGCTTAACACATGGGTGATCAAAGAGATGTTTCAAATGCAAAGATCTACCATTAAGTGGTAAGTAGATGAGTTGAAAAGTATACCTACAAACATATTGACATAGAAAAAAGCGATAGTGAATACAGGTGTAAGCAAGTTGAGACTTCGTTTAGTTATTTCAGTGTTTTCTGTATCAGTTGAAAGTCAGCGCAATGCCAAAGTATTTATCTTCATGTGTAGAATATTCACTTTTTGCACATAGCACCACAGAAACTTGGAAAATCTAGGTATCAGTCCAGTTATATAGAGCATTGCCTGTCCTTGTATATGAGCCATGCTCTGGCAAAAGGGGGCTAAATGCATCTCTGTGATGCATCATACCAGGCAAGTCATCACATAATTATGGATCCATAAAATCCATTTTGTACAGCAACTTACTCAATCCAGAGGTACACTGGTCCTTTGACAACCAAGGAATTCATGAATAGCAAAAGGTTTTGGCACAGGTCAGCCTGCGCGGACTGGCTCATATATATATGATACATGTATACATGTACTCATATCTTTTTACAAAATACTACTCGTATATGGATCGAGTCCTTGCTGAAAAGCACAGAAATACCAGAGAGCAAAAATATACCAAAAGGCATCAATTCTTTTCTATGGTGTTTTTCCCCTTATTGAAAAACAGTGCTGGTTCTGATCAGACAGCTCATCCTGTCTACACTGTAATACTGCAGTGTAAGCCTCTGTACATGGCTGTCTTCCAGTTAATGGAAATACTTTTTCTGCATTGATGCTATTTGTTTTCTTCAACCCATCACCACACAATCCTAGGTAGCTTTAATAACCTAAAGGGGAGAGGCTTTTAAAAGCGTTGTGGGAAACCACTTTTAGTAGAACAATCCCTGTTAATCAATACATTTACAAATTTCATTGTCCATCGCTTATTCTACCCACGCTTTTACCTTCTCTTCCTTACTAACCTGATTTTGTTCCAAAAAAAATTTCAATGGACTGAAATGGACGAGCAGCAAAGTTATGAACGATTAATGGTCTAGGGGAGAAAACTTGTACAAACTTTCTTTTTTTTACTAGTGTTGTTTCCCTTAAAGTTGTGAAAGGGATAAAATCAATAACGAATAAGAATATTTTAGGCTGAATTTTTTCTAGAAAATCAGAATAAAAACAATTTGTTTGTCGGGTTCCAGCAAATTCTCGTATACCGATCCTGATAATATCAAGACATTAGACAGATGGAAGACGGCGAAAACAGAAGATGGTGGGATAACGCATATCTGACTGTCTGTTAATACAGTCCAATGCGCTGAGTAATCTAAATCATCTAAAATGACCATGACAATTAGTATAGGAGCCCGATAGGTTGAAAGCTGTCACCTTTAATCAAATTTTTCTCTGTCATTAAACACGAAAATACGACTGATCAATATAGATCTTCAAGGAGTCAATTCACCATCCTCAAGACAAAATTCTTGGTGAATTATTACAAAATTAGATCTAATTGATTTTTTTCCCTGCAGTTGATCTGTATTTATTGGCCCATCAAAAAAAAGGCCACTTTCTGGCAGTATAAATAAAGCTATTTTGGACTGGGGGCTAGGCGTCCTGGTCGGTGTCAGAATAAGGGAGGTCACTCTGTAAATTCTTGTTTAAGCCTATATCAGTTTCTCCCTTAGACCATTAAAACGATACAAGGCTCACATTCTAACCCCAGCGAGATGTGCTTCATTTACTAAAATTACACTATTTAATGAAAATTCAATTTAAATAAAAGTAAAATCATGATCTTAAATTCATAAATGTGATCATGATTCTTTATTTTTCACACTTCTTACATAATTATGTCATGTCTTATGTCAGATTTTATTATTCAAGTCAAATATTGAGCGAGATCAATGTAGGAGAGTTTACTGTCATTTTTTTTTTTCATATAGAATACTGCCTACCTACTACCAGGGGAAGTTGTGATGTTATTTTTCATGATTTCTTCTTGTGCTGAGTGATACATGTACAAAGAAATCTTTGGAATGATCTTGCAATAGTAGGTAAATGAAGGCCAAGAAATTTTATCATTTTTTGTGGACAGATAAGGATCAGACCGCACAGAACATAAAATCATATATTGGATTTTCACTGTCTGCTGCATTTTAAGTTTTAACATGATCTTGCCAAAACAACACAGTAATTGCAATATTACGTCAGGTTTTGCTTTCTGAAAAGATCCATTTCCGTTTCAACTGATAGTTTTGGGGTAAATATGGGCCCAAAATAATTCCAAAAGACAGACTATTTTACCCAATTTTATCGCTGAAGTCTCTGTAAATAAAAATGAGCCATGCTCTGGCAAAAGGGGGGCTTATTGCATCTTCATGATGCATGATACCCATCTAGCGATCACATGATTATCGATCCATAATAACCACTTTTTTCAACAACCCACTTAATCTTGAGGTAAAATGGTCCTTAGACATAAAGAAATCTAACCTGTAGCAAAAAGTTTCAGCCCAGGTCAGCCTGTGCGGACGTGCAGGCTGACCTGGGTCAATACTTTCCATATATGCATCAAGCTTCATTTTCACAGAGCATTGCTTTAAAAAAAAAATTGTGCCCAGTTATTTCAGCTCATCAAAAGCTGACATCTCTTTTGATGTGGTACCTATTTAAGGGGGTTTTGTGGAGGGATTTGTTTCCTGTCCATAAGTTGTTATTCATATGTACTTGGATACGACTTAGACTATTCTTCCAACTGTATTGGATAATTCTATCGAAGATATTTATTTTAAGGTTAGGCTACTTGTTAACTACTTGAAGGGTAGTTAGGCAGATAACCCTAAATTTTTTCCTTACATAGTTAAACAACTTTCTCTGTTATCGCAGTAGTGCTCTTGCTTGGAAACAAACATGCATTATACATTTATAAAACAACTGCAGCTTAGTGTTCTCACCCCCTACGGTGCTCTTGTCAATTGTTTCTGAAACTCTTTAGCAGACAAGCCCTTAACCTTTTACCTGACAAAAAAGTTTTAGCCATGTCCAAATTCAAAGCATTTGCAGACGATAATTTCAGTGTTGCTTAAATTGTGCAATTTTTCTTTGATAGATTAGAAAACATTGTGGGAAAAGGAGAAAATGCTGGTTACCTGCATTTTCTCCTTTTCCCCCAATGTTTTCAAAAGGCTTCTTTCCCAGGGTCGTTAAAAGGCGGCATTGTGCTGTAAAGGGTTAAAATACAAGGTTAGTGTTTCAGAAATATTAGAAACACAATACTGGACTTGGAGACAGATCATCTGATCTCTTCACCAACCAGTCCCCAGTTTTAACGACCCTGCCGAGCCCTGGTAGCTCAGTCGGTAGCATGCATGACTTGAGAACAGGGAGTCGTTGGTTCAATCCCTGTCTCAGCAAATTTCTTTCCGAGGATTGATGACAGTCATTGGGACAGGACTCATTCCTCTTCCACCGCTGACTATTGTCTCGACGAGGGTTATGTGGGAAAGCAGCCAGTTGCTTAGAAAGAAAATTGTGAGGAGTACAGGTAAAAGAGACTCCAGGAAAGCATGGATAGGTGCACTGGCTACCACGATATAACTGAAATAATGTAGAAAATGGCGTTAAACACCATACAATCAATCAATCAATCAACAACTCTGGGAAATAAGTCTTTTGGAAACGTTGTGGGTAACCCGCATTTATTCCTTTTCCCAAAATGTCTTCTGTACCTTCAAGGAAAATTCCATCATTTGAGCCAGTATTATTTGTCGTCTGACTCTGCAAAAGTTTTCAAGTCCAAAATCTTGTTGCCTAGTAAAGAATTGAATTTATTACCTCCTGACAACTATTTCATCTTCGAGCAAACTGTTTTTATTTTAGAACATTGTGGTACAAGAAGTAGTTTCCTGTAAAGAAACAAGCAGTTTCTTCTTTTTGCCCTAAAGTTTTTCTCTAATTTTCATGTGTAAACTTGAATTCGTAATTCATCTACTTTTACAAGGTTCTTTTCAAAGGTGCCTGCTGCCAATTTATTTTCAGGACATAGTGCGCCAAGGTTTGGTGAAAAGCTGCAACAGATACTAAGGAACAAACTCCAGCAGAAGAGAATCACACGTGATAGACCTACCAATGACTGCCCATTGTCTATTCAGGAGCCTGGCTCATTCCAACCCTAAGCCCCAGGTAGCACACCATTAGCACTCCTAATACATAGTGCTGAAGTAGACATACTCATTGCAATGGATGACCCAAAAGAGGACAGCATAGAAAACTGTGTTTTTGAAAACAACTTGGAATCTCCAACAACTCAGGATGAAATATCGTTCAATAAAGGTCAAGGTAACCTGCCAGTACAAGGTCAAAACCAAGGTCAAATGATATTTGAGAACAATTTTGATGATATAGATGAGACTGTTGGAGATGCCACAAGAGATGTGGATCAGACAGTAAATTATGCTAATATGGTTGTGCAGGAGGTACCAGAAAAAGAATGTCATCAGCCTACAGGAAGGAGTAAGTTAACTTCACTCTAAAACAATCTACAGCATTTTGTATTTGTCCATATTGACATTATTTACAGACAAGTTAACCCTTTACTACACAATCCCAAGTTTTAACAACCCTGATATAGAAAGCTTTTGAAAACATTGTAGGAAAAGGAGAAAATGCTGGTAACCAGCATTTTCTCTTTTTCCCACAATGTTTTCTTCTCTGTCAGACACCAGTTCCATCATTCAGGCTAGATTTAGTCTGTCATCTGCAGTTGCTTTCAATTTGGACCAGTCTAAACTTCCATTGTCTGGTAAAGAGTTAAATGGGGCTAGTTTCCAGTATTTTTTTTCCCTTTTCCATCATTGTATTCAGAAGCCTGCACTAGAGAGTCAGATATGTGCTACGTGTAGCATTTTTTGTATGAAGGTAAAAGTTCTAATGTGAATGCATGAGGTAAATAAGAAAATTTATCGTTTTGTTTAACTCTTTACCACACAATCCCAAGTTTTAACGACCCTAACAAAACAGGCTTTTGAAAACATTGTGGGAAAAAGAGAAAATGCTGGTAACCAGCATTTTCTTCTTTGCCCACAATGTTTTCTACTCTTTCAGATACAAATTCCATCACTTGAGTCACATTTAATTTGTTGTCTGCATATGCTTTCAATTTGGACCAGTCTAAAATTTTGTTGTGTGGTAAAGAGTTAAATGGTGTTTAAATTTTTCTAACTCTTTACCAGATGACAAAACTTTAGACTAGTCAAAATTGAAAGCATTTGCAGATGACAGACTAATTATCATAGCTCAAATTACGGATGAACTTGTCTCAAAGATTGAGATTATATCTCGGAAAGGGTAGAAAACATTGTGGGAAAAGGAGAAAATGCTGATAATCAGCATTTTCTCCTTTTCCCACAATGTTTTCAAAATCTGTTTATCTCAGGGGCATTAAAAGGTGATGTCAAGGCAACAACTCATTTACTTACCTAGGTCTACCAGTACAAGGCTTGAGCTCTACAATGCTTTGCCCAAGGGGACTGCTATATGTTAAGTACCCAGTTTATGAGTCAAACTCAGAATCGCTAGATTACGAATCCAGTGCTTTTATCACTGCTTAACCCTTTCCCAAACAATCCCTAGTTTTTACGGGTCAGGAATAGAAGCCTTTTGAAAACATTGTGGGAAAAGGAGAAAATGCTGGTAACCAGCATTTTCTCCTTTTCCCACAATGTTTTCTACCCTATCATATAGAAAAATCATCTTTTTAGCAACTATTAATTTGTCATCTGCAAAATGCTTTCAATTTGGTCTGGTCCAAAATTTGCCGTTTGGGAAAGGGTTAATACAAGATGCTCAGGTTGCTTAATTTGCTCTGACCCTTTACCAGAAGACATCACTTTGGACTGGTCCAGAATGAAAGCATTTGCAGACAACAAATAAAAACCTGCTCAAGTGTTTGGGATTTGTCTTGGTTAGAGTAGAAAAATTTGGGGTAAAATGAGAAAGTGCTGGTTACCCACAGGTATTTTCTCCTTTTTTTGCAGTGTTTTCACAACCTGTTTTCCACAAGGTCATCAAAACACTGAATTGTTTGGTACAGGTTTAAAAACATAAACACATAGATAAGTTTGATTTTTACTTGTTCTAAGTTCCCACACCTTTTAGTGCTGAATAAATAAGATAGACATTGTAAGTCAGTATTATTTGACTCTTTACAACACATTCCCAAGTTTTAAGGACCCTAGAGAGGAAGGCTTTTGAAAAAATTGCGGAAAAAGGAGAAAATGCTGGTTGCCAGCATTTTCTCCTTCTCCCACAATTTTTTCTACTCGATCAAAGACGAAGTTCACCATTTGAATCATACTCGTACTTAATATGTCGTCCGCAATGCTTTGAATTTGATGACCCTAAAATTTTGTCGTTGGTAAAGAGTTAAGATGCAGATACTGTGATTGCAAAGCTGTTTTTTTTTTCAAAATGCCTTGGAAAGAAGTGTAGATTAAAGTAGGACTGCATCTTCTTTCTAGCAGTTAACCCCTTACCACACAATCCAGAATTTTAAAGGCCCTGAGATAGACAGCTTTTAAAAACATTTTGGAAAAAGGGAAAATGCTGGAAACCAGCATTTTCTCCTTTTCCCAAAATGTTTTCTACCCTTTCTAAGACAAATTATATCATTGGAGCCATACTTGAATTGTTGTCTGCAAATGCTTTCAATATGGATGAGTCCAAAATTTTGTTGTTTGCTAAAGAGTTGAATAGGGGTTCACTGCCATGGAGTACCTATTGTTCTGATTTCTTTTTTCTCTTTGAGCAGTCAGAACAGCTATATTATGAAAGGTATTAGCATTTTTTGGCCAGTGCTTCAATGTAACTTTTTGGATTGGTACAAAGGCTTTTAGTGTCTTATTACATGTACATACATTGTCAATTTCCAGCATCAATACAAGCTACCAGAGGGAGACAGGAGAGATTGCAGCTCCTCCGAAAACCTCGGCAGGTGTCCCCAGATAATATCAATTCTGTAGCAAGACTAAAACAGTTTTTCACAGAGTCATCAGGTCAAGACAGTGAGAAAAACACTGATCCCCCGGGTCATAATTTAGACTCATCAGGAGGGCATAGACGTGAAAGTAAATCTTTATCTCTGACTATGGATAGTTCAAGGGGTCTGGTGGAAGGAGGAGGATTACAAAATAGGACAGCAGGAAGAGTTAGTCAGGTTGGTCTTTCTCCCCACTCACAGGCTGGACTAAACAATTTTGGGAGTGAAGGCGCTATGGTTGCAGGGCCTGCTCCTGAACAAGGTCAGCTGGTTGTCAGACAGGGACAGACAGGGGGTGGAGTGAGTGGCAATTTCGACCCTTCACAGTTTCTAGGAGGATTTGACGGAGGACAATCAGGGCCTCATATTATGACCCAATATCAGGCCATGATGGATGGGGTAAGAAATACAGGGGGTGGAGTTAGTGGGAATGTTGACCCTTCACAATTTCTGGCAGGGTTTAGTGGAGGCCAAACAGGGCCCAGCATTATATCTGAATATCAGGCCATGATGGGTGGGACAGGAGGGACAGAGGGTGAGGTATGTGGAGGTGTATCACAGACGTTCACTAGGTATGTAGAAGGGCAACAAGGGGCCTTCTACATGTCCCAGGCTCAGACTCAGACCATAATCAGTAGGGACCGAGAGATAAGAGGTGGGGGAAATGGACTTGCTGATCCATACCAGATACCAGCAGGATTTGGGAGGGAACAAAATGGGGCTAATTATATGCCTCAGTTTCAAAACCATACAACAATAGGTGGAGGACAAGAGGGGACAAATCATTTGTCTCAGGTCCAGAACCAGTCCATGTTGGCTGGAGTGGGTGGAGGTGGAGGCAGACCTGTGGATTCTGTGTCCCCATTGATGACATTCCCACAAGGTAGATAAAACTTTTTCTTTTACATTTAAGCAATGCATGCATTAAATTTTTACTACCTCTTGAAAAAATAACTTCCACAGGGACCTTCAACCTTGTTTTCTGACGAAATAATCATGGATAGGTGCCATTTTTATTTTTTCGTATTGTTTAGAATTATAACTATTGTAAGTGTGGAAATTTTAAGAAAAATCTGTCTGTTAGAAAGTATGTATTTATTTAAGGTTAACCCTTAATTCAGTCAAATTATCTCCCTTTCTAACCCAAAGATCCATATATAACATGCATATTTGTACATTTACCATGCTCAAAACCAGGCTTTATATATTTTTGTGCAGAAATATATGAATTTTCATTAAAATGATGTACATTTGTTTATTTTTCCTGTAATTTTCCTGTTTAACTGACTATTAAAGAAAGGCACTTTAAATCAAATACAAGCTGAATTTTGGAACTGTATATACCCTTTTCAAAGGCAAATTTCTCAGAAACGAGCACGGTGACCCACATCTTTTTTTACTGTAATCTCCTAGAGACATGATGAGCTTTGTATGTGCAAAGTTTTAAGAAAATCTGTCCGTTAGAAAAATTTGTAATATACATCGTTAAAGCGCCTTTGACAACTATAGATGTCTTTGAAGCCAGTGTAGATCAAGATCAGATTGCACAAATCTTATATCTTGGGATTGTGTGGAAAAAAGGTTTATAGATAGAAAGAAAAGACAGAATTCTGGATTTTGCAACTCTTTTTGCCAGAAAATTTTATTAAATATTGGATAATACAGATCCAAGATGAAACAACAAGATGAAAGCAGTCTGATCTCAGCAAAAAAGTGTGCATTCAGGTTTTCACCCTTCACCAAAATTTAATGCAGCTACAGATTACAGATTAACCCTTTACCACATGGCAAAATTTTAGACCTATCCAAATTGAAAGCATTTGCAGACGACAATTTCATAGTAGCTAAAATGACACAATTTTTCTTTGATAAGGTAGAAAACTTTGTGGGAAAAGGAGAAAATGCTGGTTACCAGCATTTTCTCCTTTTCCCACAATGTTTTCAAAAGGCTTTTTGCTCAGGGTCGTTAAAAGTCGTCATTGTCTGGTAAAGGGTTAAGAGTGACTCGGGTCCTGGGATTTATTAGCTCACCTGAGCACAAAGTGCTCAGGATGAGCTATTGTGATCACTCTCCGTCCGTCTGCGTCCGTCGTCCGTCCGTCTGTCCGTCCATCCATTCACATTTCTTTGTTTACACTCTAGCATCTACAAATATTAACCAATCAGCACCAAACTTGGTCAAAATATATATGACCATAAGATCTCGGATGAGTTCGATTATGGGTCTAATCGGACCAGAACAACGGGAGTTATTTGCCCTTGAATTAGAAAAATTGCTATATTTGACTTTGTTTACACTCTAGCATCTACAATTATTAACCAATCGGCACCAAACTTGGTCAAAATATATATGACCATAAGATCTCGCATGAGTTTGATTATGGGTCTAATCAGGCCAGAACAACTGGAGTTATTTGCCCTTGAACTAGAAAAATTGCTATATTTGACTTTGTTTACACTCTAGCATCTACAAATATCAACCAATCAGCACCAAACTTGATCAAAATATATATGACTATAAGATCTTGGATGACTTTGATTATGGGTCTAATCGGACCAGAACGACTGGAGTTATTTGCCCTTGAATTAGAAAGTTATTTAGAACAGTTCTTTGTCCGGAGCATAACTTTGTCATCTCCAGTCCGATTGACTTGAAACTTGGCATTTGTGTTTGTTGCAATAATACGGAGTGCAGTGTGAAAGAACCATAACTCTACCTCGTACTGTCTATGAGTTATTTCCCTTTGATCGTCATTTTTACAGCATTTTCTGCCTGTCTGGAATATAACTTTGTCATCTCCAGCCTGAACATCTTCAAATTTGGTATGCATGATTGTTGAAAAATTACGGAGTGCAGTACACAAGAACCATAACTCTTCCTAGCACTAATTTTGAGTTATTCCCCCTTTGACCTTCATTTTTATAGCATTTCTTGCTTGTCCGGAGCAAAACTTTGTCATCTTAAGTAGGAATGACTGGAAATTTGGTATGCTTATTTGTTGCAATATTTGGAAGTGCAGTGCGCAAGAATTGTAACTCTACCTCGTGCTGTCTTTGAGTTATTTCCCTTTGATCGTCATTTTTACAGCATTTAGTGCTTGTCTGGAATATAACTTTGTCATCTCAAGTCTGAACGACTTCAAACTTGGTGTGCATGTTTGTTGCAATATTACCGAGTACAGTGCACAAGAACAATAACTCTACCTAGCGCTGATTTTGAGTAATTCCACTTTGATCTTCATTTTTACAGTATTTCTTGCTTGTCCGGAACGGAACTTTGAAGTCTCAAGTCTCAAGAAAATTGACTTGAGACTTGGTAAATATGTTTGTTGCATTACCTTCCCTTTGCAATTATTATACCTTCTTGACAACTGGCGGTGAGACGGGCATACCTTGCGACAATTTGCTGCTCTTGTTTCATTATGATTTGGCCTTGAACCTCGATATTTGGTATTTATCTTTATTTTAGACCTTTACTGCTTAGTACTCAGGTGAGCGATATAGGACGATCATGGTCCTCTTGTATTTTAAAAGGTAGAAAGAGATTGTAGGAAAAGGAGAAAAGAAAATGCTGGTGGCCAGCATTTTCTCCTTTTCCCAAATTGTGGTAAAAAAGTCTTTTTCATCAGGGTCATTAAAACAATTAATTGTATGGTAAAGGCTTAAGGATTGTAAAGTTACTGGAAAAGCATGTATTGATGACATTTTGCTCTATATATCAGGGAACCATGATGAAGATCTTGTGGGTGACACAGGAATCCAGTTTGAAGATATGGGTAAGATATTTGTAGCTTAAATCTGTACACACAATCATAACAATTAATGACCTTCAAACAAAAGGCTTTTGAAAACATTGTGGAAAATGGAGAAAATGCTGGTAACTAGCATTTTTTCCTTTTCCTACAATGTTTTCTACCCTATCAAAGACAGAAATCATCATTTGAGCTACATTTAATTTGTCCGCAAATGCTTTCAATTTGAACCGGTCTAAAATTCTGTCATTTATTAAAGAAGTAACTTAAAATATTAACTTCTGCAGAAGACTTTTACTTGATATCTGGCAGAACTTGTTAGGAAAAACATGTGGCAAAAAGAGAAACTGTTGGCAAATGAATAAATAGAAATTGTGATTGGTAAAAAATGTAGACATGTTTATTCTAAAGTCTGGATTTTGTTTTACCAGTTAGTGCATGTATTTCACACTTTATGCTTCCAAAGCCACTGGCTGCTTTCCCACATAAACATTGTTGAAACCATGTTCACGTGTGCCTGTTATTTCTGATGAAGATCTATAATCAAACTGCATGAAATAAACAGTCAAATCTTGGATGTATGCCATCTTTGAAAGCTACCAATGTTCTGCAAGGTTGTTAAGTCTGTACTCAACAACAAAATTTACACTTGTCCAAACTCAAAAGCTGTTGCAGACGACATAAAATGTGGCTCAATCGATTAAACCTGACTCCGAAAGGATACAGAACATTGAGAGAAAAAGAAAAAATTGTGGTTTCTGCTTTTCCCACAATGTTTTCAAAAGGCATCCTTTTTAGGGGTAGTTAAAACTTAGGATTTTTTTGGTAAAGGGTAAAAAGGTTGAATATTAATGGCTTTCTAAATTTCTTAACTCTTTATCAAACGACAAAATTGTAGACTAGTCCAAATTGAAAACATTTAAGGAATGAAGAGAACTTTTTTTGTTTTCATGGAGGTATGAAAAAAAAAAACCTAATCACACCAGTGTGATTAGGTTTTTTTTTCATACCTCCATGAAAACAAAAAAAATTCTCTTCATTCCTTATAATTCAATATCACAGACAACAAATATGCACCTAAATAGTTCTAACTGCTCTTTTTTTGTAAATCCAACATTGCATATTTATTTACTGTCCTTTTCATTTATATTTCATAGCGCGGTAAAACTGCTCCTTCATGATGTAAAAATGACGTAATTCATGACGTCATTATAGTATTGAACATTTGCAGATTGAGTGGATTTATTATTAGAAGTTCAATACGCTAGAATTAAGTTGAAAATAAGATTGTTTAAACCCAGCAGAGTAACAATGAGTTTTCAGCTCTCTCTTTGAATTTACTGTTGGATTTTTTTTCCCAGTATTCAGAAAAAAATAAATTCAGCTAGCAATTTGAACTTCGGACTCGATATAAAATCAGAACGAAAAACATTATGAAATCTCATATACATGTTTGTTTACATTAGTTTGACTGCAAAAGTAGTTTCGGCACTGCTGAATTTTTTTTTTCATGGAGCTACGAAAAAATTTTTTCAGCCAATCAGAACTAGCCAATGTTCATGAAAAAAACTAATATTGAATTATTTGCAGATGACAAAATGAATGTGACTCGGGAAGGGTAGAAAACACTGGGAAAAGGAGAAAAGTTTACCAGCATTTTCTCCTTTTTCCCACAATGCTTTCAAAAATCACCTTCCTCAGAGTTGTTAAAACTTTTGATTATGTGGTAAAGAATCAAAGTTTTATACTTTATGTGGGAGTATTTTCTTTGTTTGCCGTAAAATGACACAGTTTTGATATTTCAGGTTTGAACAAAGATCATGCAAGCTTCATGGGTCATTTTCAGCAACTTCTTGGCTATGAGGCCATTAAAGGTAAGTTTAATCCTTTTCTGAACAATCCCATCTTTTCACAACGCTTAGGAAGAGGCCTTCTAAAAACATTGTGGGAAAATGAGAAAATGCTGGTAACCAGCATTTTCTCCTTTTCCCACAATGTTTTCTTCCCTGTCAAACAGCCTCAGATTTGTTGCCTGGGGATGCTCTGAACTTGAAAGAGTCTAAAATTTGTTATTTGGGAAAGGGTTATAATTGATTGATTGTTTTGTGTTTAACGCTGTTATCAACATTATTTCAGTTATATCACGGAGGCCAGTGCACCTATCCATGCTTTCCTGGTGTTTCTTTTATCAGTCCTTCACACAATATTATTTCCAAGCCACTGGCTGCGGTCAGCGGTGAGAGAGGAATGAATCCTGTGGAGTGAAATTGGCAGAGCCAGGGATCAAACCACTAAACCCCTGTTCTCATGTCTTGTACACTACCGACTGAGCTACCGGGGCTCAGCTAGGAAAGGGTTAATGAACCCTTTGTGAGCTATAAAAAAAAAAATCACTGGGAAAAATTGATTTTAGTATGGCACCATCATAATTGTTCTCTACCTGTATCACAGGGAAACCTGAACAGTCTCGCCTTGTCCAAAATATAGACTGGTTCTGCAGTGTACTCATCCAATAGAATTCAGTATTGTATCCAAGCATGTTAAATAACCTCATAATATTCTATGACTCCTTTTTTTTTTTTGCAATAGATTAAACATTGTTCCAAAAGGAAAACTTATTCATAAAGAACAGTTTCACCTTTTGGCACACAGTTTGCAAATGTGTACATGTGTAAAACTGTAACTCTTTACCAGGCAACAAAATTTTAGACTTGTCTAAATAAAAAGCATCTGTAAACAACCAATCAAATGATAGGATTTGTCTTTAACTCTTTACCTAACGACAAAAGTTTGGACTTTACAAAATTCAAAGCATTTGCAGACAACAACTGAAATGTGGCTCAAATTGTAGGATATATCTTTTAAAAGGTAGAAAACATCATGGCAAATAGAGAAAATGCTGGTAACCTGCATTTTCCATTTTTCTTACAATGTTTTCAAAAGTGTTATATGCAAGGGTCCTTAAAAATTGGGATTGTTTTGCAAAGGTATGATTGATATTGATAATCCATATTTTACAAAGGTTTTTTGAAAGTCGTCTGTAGTTTACTTGTTTTAGGAGATGCAATACATAATGGAATATTATGCTGTAGTGACTTTCCTGATGCTTGTATTTGATTTGAACCACGGTGCGAGGGCAAAGGTTGAGCAAGATGGCAAAATTTTCTTTCCCGGCTAGAATCAAATATTAGCGTCAGGAAAGTTACAACAGCATGACATTCCGAATGTTTTCGGGGGTATACTGGAATCAGCCTGTCTGTCCGTCCGTGTGTCTGTCCATGTGTCCGTCCGTGTGTCCGTCTGTGTACAAAATACTAGTAATTGCCTGTTTCTGTCAAAGTGTTGGCGGGGGTTTTAAGTCACATTCAGTGACAGCTCTAGTTTTTTCTGTCCTTTGTGATATTTTATCTGCGTGCGACGCATGTATTTTCTCAAAAAAAATTTCAGGTATATGATAAATGTAATCAAATTATAATTACTTTTTCAGCACGAAACAACAAGTTGCCTAGGTCAAGGGGAATGTGCACTGTTATTATTTTGGACACTTCTAGTTGTATGAGTGGAGAGCCAATCACTGAAGCCGGACAGTTTATTTCTAAGTTCTTAGATGGTAAGATCTATGTGATCTATTTACTTTTGAGTCTCGCTTTTTGAAAAGTATTGACCCATGTCAGCCTGCGCTGTCCGTGCAAACTAGCATGGGTCGAAACTTTCTGCTGTCAGTAAATTTTCTGCATGTGCTATGACCATTTTACGTCCTCATTCATTCAATTGTTAGACTAAATAGATTTTATGAATCTATAGTTATGTGATGAATTGCTTGGTATCATGGATCACAGAGATGCATGAACCCTTTACCAAACAATCCCGGGTTTTCACGACCCAGGGGAAGATACCTTCTGAAAACATTGTAAGAACAGGAGAAAATGCTGGTAACCAGCATTTTCTCCTTTTCCCACAATGTTTTCTATCCTTCCCAAAACAAATTTCAAGTTTTGAGTCGCATTAATTTTGTCGTCTGCAAATGCTTCCAATTTGGACTAGTCTAAAATTATGTCATTTGGTAAAGAGTTAACCTCTTTTTTCACAGAGCATTGCTCATTTTCTTTTTAAGTCAGTCACTAGATCTAATTTACTTTTTACCAAACGACAAAATTCTAGACTAGTTTATACTCAAAGTATTTGCAGACAACAAATTAGATTAACCCTTTACCAAACAATCCCTGGTTTTCACGACCCTGAGGAAGAAGCCTTTTGAAAACATCGTGGGAAAAGGAGAAAATGCTGTTAACAAGCATTTTCTCCTTTTCCCTCAATGTTTTCTACCTTACCCAAAACAAACTTCAATTTTTGAGTCACATCAATTTTGTCATCATCGAATGCTTTCAATTTAGACAAGTCTAAAATCTTGTCATTTGGTAAAGAGTTAAAATCAAATTATTGGATTTGTCTCTGGAAGGGTAAAAAAACATGCTGGTAAAGTAGGAAATGCTGGTAACATGCATTTTCTCTTTTCCTTACAGTAATTTCCAAGGCCTGTTCTGTAAAATGCTGATAACCAGCATTTTGATCTTTTTCCTGCGATGTTTTCCAACCTTTCAACGACAATTTCCATCATTCAAGCCATATTTGAATGCTTTCAATAGTTAAAGATTTCATCATCAGGTTAAGAAATAATCTTCTTTCTATCGTGGTTTATCGTTCAATAAACCACAGTTGTGAGTTATGAGGCACAATAAATAATCCACAAGGGCGATAGCCCGAGTGGTTTATTCATTGCGCCTCATAACTCACAACGTGGTTTATTGAATGATAAACCACGATAGAAAGAAGATTATTTCGATTCTAACATGACCAATTCTTTATGAAAGGAAAACAAGTTCATCCTTAGAGTAAAAACGTGGATGAAGACTATGTTCTATTGAATAACTCACTAACTTACTTTATACAGAATGACGTCACTCTGCATGGAATGTCGCAGATTTTACCACGCTTTCCTTGCACTGTGTTTATAGAGCCGAATTCGCGTGTCATGTTAGAATAAAAAATTAACCCTGTACTACACAATCCCGAGTTTTAATGAAGATAGTGACAAGTGCCCTTGAAAACATTGTGCTGAAAGGAAAAAATGCCAATAATCAGCATTTCCTCCTTTTCCCACGTTTTCTATCCTTTCAAGGACAAATTCATTAATTTGAGCTACATTTGGTTCTTTTTTGTGAATGATTTCTATTTGCATACATTCAAAATTTTGTTTTATGGTGAAGGGTTAACCTTTACCAATCAAATTTTTGGACTTGTCCAAATTGAAAGCATATGCAGACGACATATTTAAATATGGCTCAAATGATGGAGTTTGTTTGCAATAGGATACTTAACATTGTGGGAAAGGGACAAAATGCTAGTTGGTAGCATTTTCTTTTTTTCCCAAAAAGTTTAAAAACCTTTTTTCAAAAACCGTTTTTCATAGAGTTGTTAAAACTCAGAAGTGTGTGGTAAAGAGTTAAACAAAGGGGTATTTAACTCTTTTCCCAACGACAAAATATTTGACTGGTCCAAATTGAAACTATGTGCAGACTACAAAATAAACATGACTCAAAAGTTGAAACTTGACTTTGGAAGAGTAGAAAACATTGTGGGAAAAGGAGAAAATGCTGGTTACCAGCATTTTCTCCTTTTCCCACAGTGTTTTCAGAAGCCCTCTTCCTCAGGGTTGTTAAAACCAGGGATTGTTTGGTAAAGGGTTAAACTCAAGGCCTCCAAAAATGAATTTGCAACAGAGGTCAGAAATCAGATTAAAAGGAAAGTGGTCCAGATAGATCACTGAAAAGGATAGGAATCACTGTGAGGGGATTGGTGGAAAAACTGGTCAATGAAGCATGTCTGTGGTTGTGAGGTAGAGTGTCAGCTTCGTAACCACAAGGTCCAGAGTTCAATACCTGTGAGCAGGTGTCAACTTTGGAACAGTTGGTAGGCCCACACATTAAACATAAGTACGGTACTGGTGTTGCTGCCAGGAAAAAGAATGAAGAGAGATTAGTATCGGTTGCAAGATTTTGTTTCTCAACTAATGTAAAATAAATAAGATTAAACTAAACTAAACCAAGTAAGCCCCAGAGGATGAAGCCTAAACAAAACATGTAGGTAAAGGAGAAAATGTGGGTAACAAAAATTTTCTCCTATTCCCAAAATGTTTCTACAAATTCAAACTTCAGAGGCAGAAATCATCTTTTGAGCTACAATTATGTTGTTGTCTGCAAGTGCTCTCAAATTTGTAGTTTGTTAAAGAGTTGATTTAAAGAGATGAAGTGAAGCAAGTGCATATTATTCTTTTTGTTCTTTTTTAGAGAAAAAAAAAGTGGTTAGCGTATCTGACTCATGACCTGGATGTTGCGGGTTCAATACCCAGTTGTGGCGAACTTTCTTTCTTGGGATTTTTTGCCTCTCACCTCTGATGCATGTGAGAAAGTTACTTAGTGGCTTTGGAAAGAAAGTTGTATCAGTACTGGTGTGAGAAAGCCAGGAAACACGTGGATGTGCCACCATATGACCTAAGCTGTTAAAATGGCGTTAAACACCAATACAAACCAATTGTTCTTTTTATCTTTGAATCTGATTTTTGTATTGTAGGTTTAGAGGAGGTGCAGTTTGAGTATGAACTGGAAGAGAATGTGGCGATTGTCTGCGCAAGTGGAGGAATTCATGTTCTTCAGCACCTTACAACAGACTATGCTGCTGTGAGGAGAGCTGTAGGTATGTGTAACTTTGTTAGGTCTTCACCAAACAGCAAAATTTACTGACATAAAATTAGATTTGCATCAAATAATTGTTTTTATCTGCAAAAAGGTAGAAAACATGAATGGAAAAGGAGAAAATGCTGGTTACCAGCATTTTCTCCTTTTCCAACAATGTTTTCAAATATTGGTCTTCTGCAGAGTCATTGAAACATGGGATTGTGCGGTAAAGGGTTATATACCCTTTTTCTCAATAAGTTTCTATTTTACTTTGCCTTTTTTCAAGCAAAGGTTCCTTCACCAATGCTATCAACTGGGAGAGCATGAAAAGCCACATTTATACTGTTAAAGTTATCGGTTCTGTATAAGGGGAAATTTTTGCGATATGGTAATTCTTGCGATTGCGCAAATTAGAAAAATTCGCAAACTTTTCTGTTTGCGTATTTTACCACAAGTATACCAACAAATAACAAGTTTTTTTTTAAATTCGCAAACATTTCTGTATGTAAAATGTCTGTAATCAGTAATTCGCAAATTAATCTTTTGACACATGTTTATATCCACATATACAGTATTTATGTAAACCTTGAACATTTTCTCTCTCTTTTTTTCATAGATACGGTGTATGCAGAAGGCCGCAGCCAACTTCAGTTTGCCCTCCTGCTACCACAATCAGTCTTAATCCTAGATCCACAGCAAGGGATAGGTGAGAGCAAAAGTCCTAACAAAATTTCTCTCTTTGTAGCTCTGCTGTTTTTGAAGAAAACATCAAGGTATTGTCATAGCCCTGGCCTCGTCTGTGTCATAGTCAGGCAAAAACTTTGACATTTTACAATATTTCTGTCATTAATGAAGATATTTCCTTCAAACTTAGACTGACTGTTAACTAATGAAAGGGGAACCCTTACAACAGGAGCTAGCCTAGGTTCCGGTCCATTCATATTTCCTTTTCTATCATGCGGATGTTACACTGTGAAAAATGACAGCCTGGGGACATTCGAAAACCAGTTGCAGCAACATCTAGTTTATTCCATCCAACAGTGGGTTAAAGTAGATATTGCTGCAATCGGTTTTCCAACGTAAATGACTAAGAATAGATACCGAAATTCCAATAACCTTGGTTTGATCATTTCCTGTTTGTGAGCCATCTTTGAAAATATTGACGACAAAATTTCAAACCTGTTATTCACAATGACTCAAGAGGATAGTTTAACAATAAGAAGGGTTGTTAAGATCACAATGTATTTTTGATTGCACAGACCGGTTTGGGAAAGTCATTTTGTATATGAAATCACCCCCGTTGTATTTGAATTGGTCTAAAACTGCGCAAATCCATCGTTTTCAACATTGTAACCTCACACGATAAACAAATCTATTATTGAATTATCTGCACAATGCATGATCATGGGGAGACCCTTGAATGTCTCCAGGCGGTAATAATAACGGAAGCGATTAACAGATAAGCTCTGCCAAAGATCTAAAACAGACTGTGATTAAGAGAGCGTGATACAGAGTAATTAAGAAATTATCACCACCTGGATGCAGGCTAAACAGCAGCAGGTAACCATCAAAATATTTTTGACACAGTTATGCCCCCTTTTCAACTTGGAATTTTCACGAAAAGCAACTGCAGTTGAGCATTGGCACCACATGCACTACTCATGTTTATAGCTTGACTGCAAACTAGGGTAGGTAAACTAGAATCAGGTTGACCATCTAGCCATCTATAGGCTTAATTTTGTGTCTTCTTTCTCTCCTACAGGTTCAGTCCTTTACCAAACAAACCCAAGTTTAACTCTTTACCAAATGATAAAATTTTAGACTGGACCAACTTGAAAGCATTTGCAGATAATATAGATGTTTCTGAATTGAGAATTTTTCTCTTTAAAAGGGTAGAAAACATTGGTTACCAGCATTTTCTCCTTTTCCCACAATGTTTCAAAAGCCTTTTCTTTTAGGGTCGTTAAAAGTTGGGATTGTGTGGTAATGGGTTAAATGACCCATGGGTGAAATGGTAACCACAATTTTTTCCTTTTCTCACAATGATTTTTACCCTTTCAAAGACAAATTTCATCAGTTGGGCAACATTTATTGTCAGCAAATGCTTTCAATTTAGAGGAGTCTAAAAATATTTTGTGTACGAAAGAGTTAACCAATTTGGTTGAAATTATAGTTGAAACCTTTCTACCATGGGAACTTGTATGTTGGATTTTTGTCATGATTTGTTGATGCATATAAATCTATATTTTGAAGAGCTTAGTCAAAGATATATACAGAAAAAACTAAATTTGTTTTTATGTTCAAATGCTTGTTTCTTATTTCTAGCTTAGAAATGCAAATGCATGCATGTAAAGAAGTATTTCTAGAGTCATAACATTTTGCAGGATTTTAAAAACATCTAAGGAAAGAAGAGAACTTTTTTTGTTTTCATGGAGGTATGAAAAAACAACCTAATCACACTGTATGATTTAGTAGATTTATTATAAGAAGTTCAATACGCTACAAGTAAGTTGAAAATAAGTTTGTTAGGACCCAGCAAAGTGACAATGAGTTTAAGGTCTCTCTTTGAATTTACTGTTGGATATTTTTTTCCAATATTCAGAGAAAATAAATTTAGCTAGCAATTTGAAATTTTGACTGAATATGAAATCAGACAGAAAAACATTATGGAATCTCGTATACATGTTTGTTTACATTAGTTTAACTGCAAAAGTAGCTCAGGCACTACATAATTTTATTTTTTCATGGAGCTATGAAAAAATTTTTTCAGCCAATCAGAACTCGCCAATGTTCATGAAAATAATTAATATTGAATTATTATTGTTTCGCAGCAAATGTTTTGCTTCTTTAACCCTTTACCAGACGACAAAATTTTAACCTTGTCCAAATTGAAAGCATTTCCAAATGACAATTTCAGTGTGCCTCAAATGGTGCAATTTTTCTTTGATAGAGTAGAAAACATTGTTGGAAAAGGAGAAAATGCTAGTTACCAGCATTTTCTCCTTTTCCCACAATGTTTTCAAAAGGCTTCTTTCGCAGGGTCGTTAAAAGTTGGCCTTGTGTGGTAAAGGGTTAATCCTTTACCAGACAATCTAGTGTTTTAACGACCCTGAGGTAGAAGCCTTTTGAAAACATTGCCAGCATTTTCTCCTTCTCCCACAATGTTTTCTAACCTTTCAAAGATTGCAGTTACCACTTGGACAACATTTAATTTGTCTACAAATGCTTTCAATTTGGACAAGTTTAAAAGTTTATCATTAGATAAGAGTTAACAAAGAATTACATTCACTTTGATGGGCTAACATTGTGCATTTTAGCACAGTGAATGCACAACAAACAACAAGCAACTTACATAATGGGATTTGTCTTTGAAAGAGTATAGAACAATGAAGGAAAAGTAGAAAGTGCTGGTTGTTCTCTGTTTTTTCTCCTTTCTGTTCAATTTCCATAAGTCTACTTCCTCAGGATCATTAAAACATGGAATTACTTAGTAAACAGTGAAAACAAAGACTTCTGTGTAAATATAAATGGCATTTTTTCTTCAGTAAAAAGAAAAGAAATGGAAAAATTAACCCTTGTAGCACTAAAACAAGTTTTACTTGCCTGTGCTGACAGTGTAGATCAAGATCAGACTGCACAGAATGTGCTATCTGACCTTGAATCTACACTGTACTAACTGGGAATGTCCATTTCATGTATTTAGCAATATCTAAGATACCAGAGTACATCCTAGTTCAGACTGCATAGGTATTTGTTTTAGTGCTATCCTTGGTACCAAGTGGTTTTAGCCAATCAGATTTTGTGTTACTTTGTATGAATGGTACATGTAGGTGAAGAATGATCACCAATTATAAAAGCAGTTGAAATTTACATAGCGCTGTAATTAAATTTAAAATCAAACTTTAAAAATTATGAAAAATCTTGGATCTTCTTATTTCAGACTACATTGGTAAAATACATGGTCACCATATTTGTCCCCGAATTATCATTATCACAGATGGTCATCCTGCTGCAAGGCGAGATATTCCAGGGCAGGAAAGCCCTGTGGTGGAGGAACAAGATGCCGTGATGGTTGTTAATCCTTAATCCTATCCTATCTTAATCCTTTACCACACAAACCCGAGTTTTAATGACTGAGGAAGAAGCCTTTTGAAAACATTGTAAGAAAAGGAGAAAATGGCGGTAACCAGCATCTCCTCCATTTCCTACAATGTTTTCTACCCTTTCAGAGACAAATTCCACAATTTGAGCCACATGTAAATTGTCGTCTGCAAATGCTTTCAATTTGGGTGAGTCTAAAATTTTGTCGTTTGGTAAAGGGATAGTTTTAACAATTTTAAAAATTTTGTTTTATAATTGTTTGCTGTAATGAATGCCTTTTACTTGTGACTTCCTTCCAGAAACAAATTTGCAGCAGACGACTTTGAACACGTCCTTTAACCCTTTATCACACAATCCCTACTTTTAACGACCCTGAAAGAGAAAGCTTTTGAGAACATTGTAGGAAAAAGAGAAAATGCTGGTACCCAGTATTTTCTCCTTTTCCCACAATGTTTTCTAACCTTCCCACAACAAATTTTAATTTTTGAGTTATGTTTAGTTTTTCGTCTGCAAATGCTTTGAATTTGGAATAGTCTGAAATATTGTCGTCTGCTAAAGAGTTAATCTTTTACCAAACAATCTAGAGTTTTAACCCTTATACTGCTGAATAAACCTGTCAGAACTTAACTCTTTACCAAAGGACAAAATTTTAGACTCGTCCAAATTCAAAGCATTTGCAGACGACAAAATAAACGTAATTCAAAAATAGCAACTTGACTTTAGTAGAATAGAAAACATTGTGGGAAAAGGAGAAAATGCTGGTTACCAGCATTTTCTCCTTTTCCCACAATGTTTTCAGAAGGCTTCTTCCTCTGGGTCGTAAAAACCAGGGATTGTTTGGTAAAGTGTTAATTCTTAATCTCAGGAATACGACGAATAATTGCAATTTCATGGTTGTTTGTCCGCAGCATTTTAGCAAAGTGGACAATGCAGGTCAAAGATCAGGCTGCATGTTTTTTGCAGCCTGATCTTGATCTACACTGGCTGCAAAGGCAACTATTGTCATTTTAAGGGTTTAAAGGTGCTACATTCCTGTGGAAAAGGGCTTTTGAAAACATTGTGGGAAAAGGAGAAAGTGTAGGTATATTCAGCATTTTCTCCTTTTTCCACAATACTTTCTACTCTAATATTGTTGTGTGCAGATGTTTGAATCTGGAAGAGTCTACGAATTGTTTGGGAATAAGTTAAGTCTTTATCAAATGACAATGAGTTAGACTGGTCAAATTAAAAGCATTTGCTTAATACAACAAATTAAATGTGACTCAATTGAAAGAACTTGTCTCTGAAAACATTTTGGGAAAAAGGAAAAAATGCTTGTCACCACCATTTTTCCTCTTCCCACAATGTTTTTTAAATACTTTCTCCTCAGAGTCATTAAAACTCAGGATTGTTTGGTAAAGGATTCAGGTATTTCCATAAAAATGTTTAGAATAGAAAAACTTGTAAAATAAGCATAATCAACACACATACAAGTTTATTACAGTGTATTTAGTACATGTGTAAATACAGTGGTAGGGGATAAAATTATTCATTCTTAGCGAAATCTCCTATTGTCATGTTGTTTTCAAGCATTTTGATGCAAGAAGAGAATATTATCAGCAGGATATAAGGTGTGGATTTTTTTTTTCTTTTTCAGTTTCAATCTTATTGTGTTGAGATGTTAGTCCATGTAAGAAAGCTCACACTTTGTGATGTTTATTGTGTTCCTGTTGGAAATGCCAATACTGTGAGTGAATGATACTATTACTGAAAGAATTTTTTTATTCTTCTATCCAGCAGATTATATTCTAATTTTAACCTTTAACTCTTTAGCAAACTACAAAATTTTAGACTTATTCACTTTTACAGCATTTGAAGGAGTTGCATTAACTCTCTACCGAACGACAAAATTTTAGACTTGTCCTAATTGAAAGCATTTGCAGACAACAAAATAGACGTGACTCAAAAATTGAAACTTGACTTTAGAAGAGCAGAAAACATTGTGGGAAAAGGAGAAAATGCTGGTTACCAGCATTTTCTCTTTTTCCCACAATGTTTTTAGAAGGCTTCTTCCTCTGGGTCGTAAAACCAGGGATTGTTTGGTAAAGGGTTAAATATGGCTTTAATAATGGGACCTATTCCAGAAAGGGAAGAAGACATTGTGAGAAAAGTCTACATTACAGTACTTCTAGGACAACCCTCGTCTGTAGGCCACTAGAAGACATGTACATGTAGCAATGTCAGACATTTTTTTTATCACCAAACATTTATTATTCCCTGTGATACATAGTATCTGACATGAGTTGATGTATGAGATAAAATTTTATTGAACCAGTCTAGGGAAAATATTGTTAAGTGAGCCTTTGGCGAGCTTAATATCTTTTTTCAGCGACAAGTTTAATAAGATTTTATCTCATACACCAACTCATGTCAGATTCTTTTTATCACATACCAATATTTTTTAAATTATATATCAGAAGATGCAAAACTATCTACAAATGCACCCAAGGTAATATCCATAAAACCCATTCACATATATGAAATATCCACAAAATGATGTCAAAAATGACATCACACAACTGCAATATAAAATGTGTATAACATAGGAAAATTTGTAATGGGTATATTACAATGAAAACAAAGGAGATTATGTGATAAATTTTGATTATTTTTAGAAATTTCTGAGTTCCTTGGCTGCATGTGGAGGAGGGTGTTTAATGGAGACCACAGATGCTAGGAAACTGAGTAGAACCTTTCTACATCATGTATGTTCATAATTTTACTTTAACACTTTACCACACAATCCCGACTGTTAATGACCTTGAAAGACAAGGCTTTTAAAAACATTGTGGAAAATGGAGAAAATGCTGGTAATAACCAATATCAAAGACAGAAATCATCAGTTTAGCACCTTTAAATTTGTTGTCTGCAATTGCTTTCAGTATGGTCAAATCCAAAATTTTGTCCTTTACTAAAAAGTTAACTTTAACCACACTATCCTGAGTTTTAATGCCACTGAAAAACAAGGCTTTTAAAAAGATTGCGACAAAAGGAGAAAATGCTGGTAACCACCATTTCTCATTTTTCCTCAGTGTTTTCTTACCTGACAGAAATTATCATTAAATTTTGTGCCACATTTATTATGTCGTCGGCAAAAGCTTTCAATAGTTATGACCTAGTCCAAAATTTTGCTGTTTGGTAAAGTATAAACCCTCTGACGAAAGATACCCATATTTTAAGGAGCCTTTGGAAAGAACATTTTGAAAATATTGAGGGAAATGGAGGTAATACTGGTAACCAGCATTAGATAATGCTGGTAACCAGCATTTTCTTGTTTTCCTACCATGTTTTCTATCATTTCAAATACAAAATTAATGTTACCATTTGAGTCATATTTAATCAATTAGTTGCAGAGCTCCAGATAAAGGGAGTGATTTTGATTTTAAAATTAAAAATATTAATTAATCCCCACCAAACCCTATGTTATGGGTACTCATTAGAATCGTCTCGTTAAGATGATTCTAATGAGTACCCACAACATAGGGTTTGAAAGAGAAATAATGAATTTAGAATACCATCACTCCCCCTAATCTGGAGCTGTGAGTTGTCTACAAATGCTTTCAACTTAGACATGTCCAAAATTTTGTCAATTGGCAGAGTATATTGCTGCAAGGTGGAAAAAATATGTACATTGAGATGCATTCATATTTCATAAAACATGAATAAATCTACATAGCTATTCCTTTTTATATTTTTCATATGGGATTCAGTATGTGGTGGGAAAACTTCTTAAGATGGACATAGATATATCAGACAGAGAAACGGTTGCGGCAGTAGTTCACTCAACCCTGAACTGCACTGATGAAGAAGATGTGGTGAGTTAAACATTTACCACACAATCTTGAGTTTAAACAACTCTGAGAATGAAGGTCTGTTGAAAACACTGTGGGAAAAGGAGAAAATGCTGGTAACCAGCATTTTCTCCTTTTCCCACAATGTTTTCTTCTCTGTCACACAAAATCTATCATTTGGGTCACATTCAAGTTGTTGTCTGTAAATGTCTTTAATTTGGACAAGTCTACATTAATTTGTTGTGGTAAAGTCAGTTAAACATTTTTTTATTTTGTATTAGATATTTTGCATATAAAACAATACAGTTTTCAATAAAATACAACTATGTCCCCAACATAGTTGCCTTTGATGGGACTTCGAGTGAGCTGTAGGAAATCTCAATAGACAAGACATATTTTTTGAGTATACCATTAAGACCAAGAAAATTTAATATTCTAAACAACACATAATGAAATAGATTTTGCAATGCATATTGCCCTAATTTGGTGAAAACATGCATGGAAGACTTGAATTCCTCTTCATAACACTTAATTGACTTTGTTTGTCCCACATCCAAATTCAAGACATGCTGGTTTCAGTCTGACTTTGATTTAATGTTTTAATCATTTATGGACCAATCTTGTATGGTTCATGAAACAACCGAATTCTAGAATTATCCAAACTGAACATTTTTGCAGAGCACAAATTGAAATTTACTAAAATAATAGAATTTTTCTTTGAAAGGGTAGAAAATATTGTCGCAAGTGCTAGAGACAATTGGTGGAAAAGGAGAAAATGCTGATAACCAGTATTTTCTCTTGCTCTGGCAGTGTTTTCCTGCTTTCCTGGGGAGAGCCATAAAGACAGAATTTAGTGGTAAAAGGTTTATCCTTTATCACACAATCCAGAATTTTAACGACTCTGAAGGAGAAGACTTTTGAAAACATTATGGAAAAAAGAGAAAATCCTGGTAAACAACATTTTCTCCTTTTCCCACAATGTTTTTTATCCTATCAAGGATAAATTTTGTCATTTGGACCACCTTAATTTTGTCGTCTGCAAATGCTTTCAAATTGGATCCGTCTAAAATTTTGTCATTTGGTAAAGACTTAAATCTTTTATAGATTCATTTTTTAACAAGAATTTTCTCTTTTATGGATTCATTTTTCAACCAGCATTTTCTCTTTTCTCCACAATGTTTTCTACCTTTCCAACGGCAGATTTCAATTTTTAGTCACATTTAATTTTTGGTAGAGTCTGAAATTTTGTCGTGTGGTAAAAGAGTTAAGGTAAAGTGAAGGTCATTTCTTGTCTTCAGGCGTCTGTGATGGAGATACTAGCAAGAGGGGAACCAAATCTAGAGGATAGGGACAGGAAAATTGCCAAAGAAATACAGAGGGCTGAGCAGGCAGGTTTTGGTGGAGAAGGTAACTAGCTCATTTCACTTTCACTGTTTTGGAAGAAAATCAAACTTTTGTGATAGGGACAGCTGCATACGGAAATTTTGACATCTCCTCATATCTCTATTATTACCAAAAATATTAATTAAACCCTGTACAACACAATTCTGACTTTAAATGACCCTGAGAAATAAGCATTTAGAAAACATTGTGGGAAAAGGAGAAAATGCTGGTAACCAGCATTTTCTCCTTTTCCCACAATGTTTCCTACCCTTCCCAAAACGACTTTTAAATTTTGAGCCATATTTATTTTGTCATCTGCAAATGCTTTCAATTTTGACTACTCTAAAATATTGTGTTTTGGTAAAGAGTTAAACTTAGACAAGTTCCTTACTGTCACAAGGGAACCTACACAACAAGGGCAAGTAACCCTGCAATACTTTTGACACAGTTATGCCTCCTTTTTTTTGGCCTTGGAGTTCTTACTGAAAGAGCAACTGCAGCCCGGCATCAGCACCTGTTCAGTTTAACCCTTTACTTCACAATCAGGAGTTTTAACAACCCTGTGGAAAAAAGCCTTCTGAAAAAATTGTTGGAAAAGGCAAAAATGTGAGTAGCCAGCATTTTCTCATTTTCCCACAAGGTTTTTCAAACTGCCCTTTTGAAGACAAATTTCATCTTTTTAACCAGATTTAAATTGTTGTGTGAAACAGCTGTGAATTTGGATGAGTCTAAAATTTTGTTGTTTGGTAAAGAGTTAAACATCTGATAGGATCAAACACATGTATGAAATATGTCACTGAAGGCAGCTTTTCAAAACATAGAAGAAAAATGAGCTGCTTTTTGTTATCAGCTGCAGCACCTTTTTCCATACTGTTTCCCTTACAACTAGTAAAAGACCATTTCCTTCTTTACTCTTTACAACAACATGAAATTTCAGGTAGATACCCTATAACCACTTTTTTCTGTGGGGACTTTATTTCTGCTATTTCTGCAGTCAGGGACGGCACCACAGAATTAAAATATGCGAAAATTTAACCTAAATATATACATGTAGAAATACATGTACCTACACTATGAAGTAACAGTTGTATTATATTACCGGTAATCAAACTTTCAAGCTAAATTAGCACATGTGTGACTAATTGTTTTCGGTTTGACAGGTAGATTTCTCGGGTGATTTTCTTTAACACATACCTGTATACCGGTACTTTTTTCACCCCTGGGAAGGACGCCTGTAATTCTACCGGCATAAAGTTACAAAGATTTACGGGCTATCATCGTGGAAAGAGAACTCATTGCTCATATAAGAATGATTTCCCTTTTGACCTTGTTTTATTTTACTCTCTTAAAGACGCACTCATTGACAAACAAAGTCACGATATTTTTTTTTTACTCCATGAAATACCTGAAAATATAATTATTTAGATATGAATATTCATGCATGATTAAAAGCAGTACTGAGTAGTTCTATGTTTGTTTGCTGTATTCATGATCAATGGGGTCAACTAGGTCAACATGTAAACCGTTTGATCATGAAGACAAACAGATGAATACTCGTCGCAGTATGTCGCTGTAAACTTCGGACAAATTTTGTTTTCTTAGCAAAAAAATTTGACAAATAAACAGATATATATGTGTCTTTCTTTGCAAAACATTTCACCAGATATACATCTGTTTGTTTTCCTAGCGGATCGTTTTTTGTGTTGACCTCATTGGCTCAAATGGCAAACAATAATAACGACAGTGTATAAATTAAGCAGTTATTATTTACATGGAACTAAACCGGAACTTGATAAAAATGAATACAAAGCATAGAAATTAAATCCGTCTGATGACAAAAGTAACAAGCGCAGAAAAAAAGTAAGTAGAAATTTAAGACCCCCTGTTTTAGGGAAAAAAAATGCAGAATCTGAAACCTGCACAAAAAAAGTGCTTATACGGTACCATTAGGCATGGTTCACATCAGTTGATTTGTCTTTGACAGGGTAGAAAATTTAATTTATGTTGGTATAGGAGAAATTGCTGGATCGTCAAAACACAGGATTGCATGGTAAAGACTTAACACTTTGTAATGGTATCACTGATATGTTGTACATGTACTAATTTTGTGTTAGTCTTTTAACTCTTTTACCTGACAATCCTGAGTTTGAATGACCCTGAAGAATAAGCTTTTTTGAAAACCTCGTGGGATAAGGAGAAAATGCTGGTAACCAGCATTTTCTCCTTTTCCCACAAGGTTTTCTTCACTATCACAATTATCATCATTTCAGCTATATTTAATATGTCGTCTGCAAATGCTTTCAGTTTGGATTAGTATAAAATTTTACTATTTGGTAAGAATTATTCAGCTGTGAATGGTAAAGCTTAATCCTGTACTAAGTGATCTTGTTTTTAATTTTTTCAAAACATGGTCTTTGAAAGCATTGCAGAAAAAGGAGAAAATGGTGATGACCAGCATTTTTTCTTTTTCCAAAATGCTTTCTGCCCTGTCAAAGACAAACCTCGTCATTTGAGCCACATCTAATTTGTTGCATATTATTGCTTTCAAAATGGACAAGTCCAAAATTTAGTGGTCTTGTAAAGAGTTTCTCTAAATCAGAAAAAGTCCAGAAATTAAATAAACTTGAATGAAAAGTAGCGATGGAATTTCTTCATTGATAATATACTTTCCAGGCAGATTTGATGCTGGAGGACATAAAAGAACGGGTCTCAAAGAAAGTGATGGTCACACAACAGGTTACATGAAAGGAAGTAGTGATCATAGAGGTCAACAAAAAGTTGGTATTGGAAATAGTAGACCAGAAAGCAGTGGAAGGGCTGGTATAGAACAGACACAAATACAAAACCGTGGAAGAGTTTCTAGAGAGGAAAGATATACAGACTGTACTGGAGAGAGTGAAGGGATTTTTATGAATGGTTTTGGTGATATCAGTGATATAGGCATAGACCAAACAAATGAAAGCTGTGAGTCAGATAATGTTCAGTTAGGCCATTATTCAGAAAGACAAGAATATGGTCATGAAAAGAAATTTATCCCACACCAAGACAGTGTAAGAACATCCAATGGTAAAAGTATCAGTAAATCTCACAGTTTGAAACTTAGCACTTCCAATAATGAGTTACAAAGTTTAGGTCTTGGGCTTGTTAATGTTAGTGAGGCAGATGAAAATCTGAACCAAGACAGAGCTGTAAAACTTGAGCATGGACTAAACAACAAGTTTGGCTTGATGGATTTAGGTTCAAGTCCTGATGTTTCACAAGCACCTTTAAATATAAGATCTCAGAGAGTGTCTCAGCAGCGGGGTAAGGCAAATGTTTTAGATTTTTATACATTTATTAATTGTCTGTCTTCTTCTCTCTTTTTCTTTAACTCTCTAGTACAGAACAAGATTTAATTTAGACTTGTCCAAATTTCAAAAAACTTGCAGATATTAATTTAAACCAATATGTCTTTGATAGGGTAGGAAACATTGTGGGAATAGAAGAAAATGCAGGTTACCAGCATTTTCTTCTATTCTCACAATGTTTTTAAAAGGCAGGATTGCATGTTAAAGGGTTAATGAATTACTGTACAAATTAATGCTAGTCTTCACGTTAATAGTCGCATGAATGACAACAACAGATGGAAGCCAGTAATTTCTCCCTTTACCACAATATTTTTTACCCTTTTGATCACAAGTTCTATCATTTTCCCACATTAATTTATCTGCAACTGCCTATATGGACAAATCTAAAACTTTGTCAGGAGGTATAGAGTTTGACCCTAGATTACTAACTTGATGCATAAGCCAGAGTTTATTCAGTACTTACATGCACACAAAATGTTTGTACTAATTATGACTTCATAATAATTTGTTTCCTTTTAAAGCAAAGCAAGAGCTGTTACAGCAAGAAAACAGTGGAATTCTTAAAGCCTTTCAAAATCAACAATTAGTTGATTCCTTTTGAATCTCAACAATCTTCTGAAACTTTTTCCAGACACTACTGAGTTTTAATGACCCTATAAAAGAAGGCTTTTGAAAACATTGTTGGCAAAGGAGAAAATGCTGGCAACCAGCTTTTTCTCCTATTCCAACAATTTTTTCTACCCTTATCAAAGACATGTTCCATCTTTAAAGTCATATTTAAATTTTGGTCTGCAAGTGCTTTCAAATTGGTCGTATCCAAAATTTCGTGTTTGATATTACTTACCTGGTGCATTAACTCTTTACCATACGACAAGATTTTAGCCTTGTCCAAATTGAAAGTATTTGCAGACGACAATTTCAGTGTAGCTTAAATGGTACAATATTTCTTTGATAGGGTAGAAAACATTGTGGGAAAAGGAGAAAATGCTGGTTACCAGCATTTTCTCCTTTTCTCACAATGTTTTCAAAGGGCTATTTCCTTAGGTTTGTTAAAACTCGGACTTGTGTGGTAAAGAATTAACCGCTCAGCATGTACAAAATAACCCGCTCACTGAAATTTTGTACAATATGTGATTTTTTAATAAATATTATTTTGTTTCTTTCTACAGCGCTGAAAGAGTTGTTACGGCAAAGAAAACGGCGGAATTCTCTTCAATCCAGCCTTTCAAAATCAACAAATAGATGACACATTTTGAATCTGAAACAATCTGTTTTAACCCTATACTAATGGATCCCTTGTTACTTATTATTACCTGTTACCACACAATCCCAAGTTTTAAGGGCCCTGAGGAAGAAGCCTTTTGAAAAAATTGTGGGAAAAGGAGAAAATGCTAGTAAACAGCAATTTCTCCTTTTCCCACAAGGTTTTCTACCCTTTCAAAGACAAATTTCATTATTGATGAAACATTTGATTTTTCGTCTGCATTGTTTCCAATTTGGACCAGTCTGAAGTCTTGTCGTTTGGTAAAGAGTTAAACAGAACATAAGAAATATTCTAGCAACCAGCATTTTCTCCTTTTCCCGCATATTTTTTTTTAATCGACTTTTTCAAAAACAAATTCCGTATTTGACCTAAATTTCCTTTGTCATCAACAGTAGCTTTTAACTCTTTACCACACGACAAAATTTTAGACTTGTCCAATTTGAAAGTACTTGCAGACGACAATTTAGATGGGGCTCAAATGACAGACTTTGTCTTTGATAGGGTAGAAAACATTGTGCGAAAAGGAGAAGATGCTGGTTACCAGCATTTTCTCCTTTTCCCACAATGTTTTCAAAAGGCTTCTTACTCGGGGTTGTTGAAAGTCGGGACTGTGTGGTAAAGAGTTAATATGGATGAATGTGAAAGTGTTTTCAGATAATGAGCTAAATAAAACTCTCAAACCTTTCCATCCCCTGCGAGTGATTCAGTATTTTGATAGCTTTCAGAATCATTGTAAAGATTGGAGAAATTTCTCAACACAGAGTTGTTCTCATGTATTTTCTTGTTCATTTCTGTGTTATTCATTTCTGACCAAACAACAAAAATTTAGACTTGTTAATTGAATAGCTTTTAAAGGCAACAAATTAAATGTACTACTACAGTGGTGAAATATGTCATTGAAAAGATAAGAAATGCAGTTCAAATAGGAGAAAATGCTGGTAACTAGTAATTTTAAGCTCCACTGGCCAAAGGCCAGCGAGCTTATGTCATGGCCCTGTGTCCATTTTACTTCTGTCCATGTGTGAACTTTCATTTCCAACATCTTCTCTGAAACTATTCATTTAATTTTAAGCCAGCATCACAGAAATGTCTCTGCTGTGGTCCTCTTCAGAATGTCTTGAAAGAATTTGATTCCTTAAAAAACTCTAGTTGCTATGGCAACAAAACTGAAAAATGCTCAGAAACTCTTCTTGTACGAAATTGTAAGGCCTAGAGCTACCAAGTTTGGCATGTACCTTCATCTAATGGACCTCTATCAATTTTCTTCCAATAATAGCCCTTGGGTCAAAATTGGCCCCGTCCCAGAGTCGCAAGTTTTACATGGGCTGATACAGTGAAAATTTCAAAAATCTTCTGATCCTAAATCATAAGGCCTAGGGCTAACTTTTTTGGCATGTAGCATCATCTAATAGACAGTACTAATTTTCTTCAAATTATAGCCCTTGGGTCAAAACTGGCCCTGCACTGGGGGTTACAAATTTTACATAGGCTTATATAGTAAAAACTTCAGATACATGTATCTTTTCTGTCCTAACTGCAAGGCTTAGGGCTACCAAATTTGGCATGTGGATTTATCTAGTAGGCCTGTTCAAGATAGCACATATAATAGCCCTGGGGGTCAAAATTGGCCCAGCCCTGGCAGTCGCAAGTTGTACATGGGCCTAAATAGTGAAAAGTGGTACATGACCTCGAGATATAGCTTTAAATTTTTGTGTGTGTTATCATCCAACGGACCTCTTCCAAATTCTTCACATTAAAACCCTGGTATCAAAATTGGGACCCACCTCATGGGTCATACATAACCATGTTCTTATTAAGTGAAAATTCGAAAATTCTTCTTGCTGCTTACCATGCTACGGAATTTGGATCACTTTTAAATTTGTTTTAAATTTAGCCCTGGGATGGAAATTAGCCCCACCTCAAGGGTCTCATGTTTTACAGGGGCTTTATATTGAGAAAACTTTGAAAATCTTCTTGTTTATAACCAGCCAAAACCTATATTATTTGGCATGTGGCTTTATCTTGTTGACCTCTAAAACGACCCAAGTAATTATAGCTCTGTGGTCAAAAATGGCTTCGCCCTAGGGTCACAACTTTCACATAGGCTTTTATAGAGAAAACTTTGTAGGTCTTTTTAGTCTTCTTGTTTGAAACCATTAGGCTTAGAATTGTAATGTTTGGTAAGAGTGGTTTGAACTTATTTGCCAGTTGAGCAATACAGGGCCATCATGGGCCTCTTGTTTTCTTTTTCCCCACAATGTTTTCAAAAGCAACCTTCCTCAGGGTCATCAAAACATGGGATGATGAGGTAAAAACTTTTTACAAGCTTTATTTGTGCAAGTGTCTTTCATGTTAAAGGTCTACAATGAGTGGTTGTTTGATCTTCGTGTAGCATTTAGTAGTATTTCACTTTTGCATAGCCCTTTACCCAATAATCTTGAGTTTTAACAAACCTCAAGAAAGAAGGCTTTAAAAAACACTGTGAAAAAAGGAGAAAATGCTGCTTACCAGCATTTTCTCCTTTTTCCACAATGTTTTCTTCCCTTTCAAAAAAAATTTTACTATTTGAGCCGCATGTCCTCTACAAAATTAATGCTTTGAATTTAGAAAGGTCCAAATCTTTGTTGTTTGGTAAAGATTTAAAGTACCTGAACGTGCATTTCCTGGTGCTATGCACAGCACTCTCTAAAGTACAAGCTGCTTTCACTCATAAACTGAATTTAATGAAGAATCATGCAGATCAGTGGGAAAAAATAACAATTCATTCTACTGAATTTAGAAATACATGTATAGATTTTGTTTAACAGGATGTGGTATGCTTCAACATTAACATTTTGTTACTTGCATATGTTGCCTATGTCGTATAATATATTTTGTGTATATTATACACAAAAAAACTTCAACTCAACAACACGGGAGAGGTACATGTATTATGAATTTCAGAATTATTCTAAATGTATATCTAGGAATTCATTGCCTGTATGATTTGATAAAGTTGTATTTTATACAAGCCATGTTCTGTGGAAAAGGGGGTTTAAGGATAGGGCACCCTAATGCGCGGATTCCTGTAACATCACCTTTCATTGCCGAAAAATGTACGGATTCAGCTAAGACTCGGGTAATCCGTGATTGATCGGCCGATAGCTACTGGTTTCCCGCATGGATTATGCATTACCCGAGTCTTAGCCGAATCTGTACAATAAAAGGCAATGTTACACAAATCCCGTTAGGGTTCCCTATCCTTAATGCATCAGCAAAAAGTATCCACCCAGGTTTTATCCAACGCAGTCTGTTCTGGCTGACACAAGTCGAAACTCTTGCTTTAGGTGTATATTCTGCATGTCCAATCATTTAGTCCTTTGTAAAAAAAATTACATTTTATGGATCCATAATTATGTGATGACATTGTTGGTATAGAGATGCACTTAACCCCCTTTTGCTGACACGAGTCGAAACTCTTGCTTTAGGTATATATTCTTTTTGTAAGACAAATTACATTATATGGATCCATAATTATGTGATGATATGCTTGGTATAGAGATGCACTTAACCCCCTCTTGCCAGAGCATAGCTTATTTATTTTCTACTGTAAGACCATGTGGGTTAACCCATACCAAGCGACATCCTAATGTCATTTAACTACAGTGTATGCATCATTTTACAAACTCAATGCATTTAGCATCTCTACAATCATAGAGAAATTGTTATACTTGATCCACATTTACTGTGATAAATGACGAAAATACTTATCAAGTTTTCCTTTGGTCAAAAGGTTTTCTGTGCTGTTAATTTTTCTTACCCTTTTTAGCTCACCTGAGCACAAAGTGCTCAAGTGATTGATTTATGGTATTTATACCCCCGCAAAACGAATGTTTTCGGGGGTATATTGGAATCAGCCTGTTTGTCCATCCATCCATGTGTCCGTCTGTGTATAAAATACTAGTAATTTTGTGTCGCGAACTCCTCCTACAGTTTTGCTGCTATTGTATTGAAAGTTTGTTGATACATTGATCGTATACTGAAGTTGTGCAAGACGCAGTTTTCAATCATCTACTCCCTATGATTCCAGGGTAATCTCCCCTTGAACTTTGACAATTTTTTGTTAAATTACCTGTTTCTGTTAAAGCGCTGGCGGGGGTATTAAGTCACATTCAGTGACAGCTCTAGTTTACCCTGCTTCCAACATTATTTCAGTCATATTACGGCGCCAGTTCACATAATTCATGTATTTCTTGAGTTTCACCATTACTAGGCTAGGGTTCTGAGGTTTAGGACCAAGGACACTCCCTCGAAAAAAACCAGTGTGTCCATTGCAGGTTGAACCTGGGCCTCCAGGTCGGGAGCCCTACACTTCACCAATGAGCCACGGAGGATCCCTACAAAGTGCTCAAGAAGAGCTTTTCTGATTATGTTGTGTCCATCATGCATCGCCCAGGCATCAATTATTACCTTGTGTGCACTCTAGAGGCCACATTTTCAGTCTGATACTCATGAAGTATGGTCAGAATGTTTGTCTTGATAATATCTCGGACAAATTTGAAACTGGATCATGTTGGGTCAAAAAGTAGGTTACAAGGTCAAATCTTGGAAAAACCTTGAGAACAAGCTATCTTCAGCACATTTTCAGTTTGATACTGCTAAAACTTTGTCGAATGTTTGCCTTGATAATGTCTTGTACAATTTGAAATTGGGTAACGTTGGGTCAAAAAGTAGGTCACTTCGACCAATCTCAGAAAAACCTTGTCTGCATGCTTGAGACCACCTTTTCAGTCTAATACTCATGAAAATTGGTCAGTATGTTTGTCTTGATGGTATCTAATACAAGTTCGCAATTGGGTCATGTCAGGTTCAAAAGTAGGTCAATATGTCAAATCTTTGATAAACATTGTGTGCACTCTAGAGTACATTTTCAGTTTGATACTCATGAATCATGATCAAAATGTTTGTCTTGATAATATCTCAGACAAATTTGAAGTTGGGTAAAGTCTTGTGAAAAAGTAGGCCACTAGAACAAATCTTAGAAAAACTTTGTCTGTACTCTAGAGGCAACATTTTCAGTCTGATACTCATGAAAATTGGTCAGTATGTTCGTCTTGATAATTATATCTCATCCAAGTTCGAAATTGGGTCATGTCAGGTCAAAAAGTAGGTCACTGGAACAGATGCCCGTCTTGATAATATTTTGAGCAAGCCTTAACTCTTTACCACACAATCCCGACTTTTAACGACCCTGAGAAAGAAAGTCTTTGAAAACATGGTGGGAAAAGGAGATAATGCTGGTAACCAGCATTTTCTCCTTTTCCCACAATGTTTTCTACCCTTTCCAAATCAAATTTCAATTTTTGATTCACATTTGTCGTCTGCAAATGCTTTCAATTTGGACTTTTCCAAAATTTTGTCGTTTGGTAAGGAGTTAAACTGGCTCATATTGGATCAATAAATAGGTTACTAACACTCACATGTTTACATCATCACAACCAGGATGTGTTCAACTTTATCAATCCTAGATGACTTTACTCAGGTGAGCGCTTAAGGGCCAATGACCCTCTTGTTATTTATTTTGATGCACTTATGTAATAGTCAGTTTATGGGTTAAATTATGGACATCTTCAGGTAACCTGCAGACCTTTTGCAGAAAGTATGGATCAAGATCAGACTTTAGAAAACTTTGCTGTCTGACCAAGGAGCTCACCTAGTCTGTATTTAGCCAGATAATGTCCACACGGATTTATTACCACCTGGTATGCAACATTTGGATCTTTCTTACGAATGAGTAATTTTGTCTATGTGGTAGTCTGTAGGTTAAGTGTTGTTTTACCACACAAAAAAACCGAAAGAACTGTCCAAATTGAAAATATTTCCTGACAAAAAATTAAATGCAGCTCAAATAATGAGTTGTCTTTGAAATAATAGAAAGCATTTTGGGAAAAGGAGAAAATGCTGGATACTAGCATTTTCTCCTTTCCCCACAATGTTTTCAAATGTCTTCATCCTAAAGGTTGTTAGAGCATGGGATTGATTGTATGGCGTTTAATGCCATTTTCCACATTATTTCAGTTATATCACGGCCGCCAGTGCACCTGTCCATGCTTTCCTGGGGTTAGTTTTACCAGTACTCCACACAATATTCTTTCCAAGCCACTGGCTGCTTTCCCAAATAACCATTGTTGAGACAATGATCAGCGGTGAGAGAGGAATGAATCCTGTTACAATAACTATCATCAGTCCTTGGAAAGAAATTGGCCGAGTTGGGGATCAAACCAGCGACCTCCTGTTCTCAAGTCCTGTATGTTACCATAGAGCATGGGATGGCTAAAGGTGTATCCTAGCCCTTTGAATAAATGAAATGGAAATGTCTGGTCTGACAGGAGAAGAAGGCTTTAATATTTTCATCTCTTTTCTTGGCCAGAATATCTCGGTTATGATTGATGTAGATCAAAGATCAGACAGCAATTTCTGTGCAGCCAGATCTTAGTTTACCCTGTCCACAAAGTTCTTTTCTGTGCTTTGCAAAAGCACAGAAATTAAAACTTTATAAGTCTAAATAATGCTTTGTAAGAAACACAAATGGTACAATTATTGAAAGTTTTTTATGAGGTAGAAAATGCTGAATACCATAATGGATGACGAGTTCAGAAAAAAACTTTGTTGGAAGTGTCCACTAAACCTTTATCTTTAAACTAGAGGCCCTTGAAGGGCCTGAAATTGCTCTACTGGCAGAGATTTTGATTTTTTGCTAGCATACATTATGCATTCATGATGCAGAAAGAGAAAGACAAAAACACACAAAAACAAGAGTGCCGTCGTCACAATATACGCCGCCACATGGCCGCTATTTCAAGCAGCTAGCTATAGAGACTGAAGTCCAAAACCCTGACAATATGCGCTAGGTCTCATGATCTGTGGAAATTTCATCCCAATCCGTTGAGATATGTCCAGTAATTAAAGAGATATTGGTGAAAAATGAAATGTAACGTGAAGACCCCTTTTTCCATGATGCAGCTATAAATTGCAAAACCTTGACAATATGCGCTAGGTCACATGATGAGAAACATTCTGTGAAAATTTTATCTGAATCTGTCAGGAAATGTGGGAGGAGTTGCATTCACAAGAAATGGAAATGCGTACAGACGGATGCACTTTAACTTTGATATGAAGCCCCATTTTTCCATGACACAGCAATAAATTCCAAAACCCTGGCAATATGCGCTAGGTCACATGATCTGTGGAAATTTCATCCAAATCCGTTAAGATATGTCCAGTAATTAAAGAGATATTGGTGAAAAATGAAATACAACTTGAAGACCCCTTTTTCCATGACGCAGCTACATGTGTGAATCGCAAAACCTTGACAATATGCGCTAGGTCACATGATGAGAAACATTCTGTGAAAATTTTATGTGAATCTGTCAAGAAATGTGGGAGGAGTTGCATTCACAAGAAATGCAATGAAATATAACATGAAGACCCCTTTTTCCATGACGCAGCTACATGTGTGAATCGCAAAACCTTGACAATATGGGTTAGGTCACATGATGAGAAACATTCTGTGAAAATTTTATCCCAATCCGTCAAGAAATGTGGGAGGAGTTGCGTTCACAAGAAATGGACGTACGTACGGACGGACGAAGGGACAGACAGACATATGGACTTAGGGAAAAGATGACGCCAATATACGTCGCCTTCGGTGGCATATAAAAACGGGGGGTTCTTGCAACTGGGCTTGAAGCCACTAACACAGCATAAGTAGGCATGGTAAACAAAATGTGAAAAAAATTGAAGTACAATTTCTCAAAACCAATTTTTTTGGAATCCAGCCAAATTTCATAGGGTTTCAGTACACACGATATTCAATAATCCCAGCAAATTTCAAAGAAATGTGACTAATAATGTGGACTTTGTTGAGTAAACAATACTAAGTCATCAAATGGTTGCTTTTCCTAAACTGCTAAATAGATATTTTTTACCTTTGAGAGAGTTCAATCTCTTGATGATCCATATCATCTTGGCAAGTTTCAAAAGAATTAGATAAAAAATATGGACTTCATTGCCTATATAAGAAATAGTAATTTTCAACTTTAAATAGCTACTTTTCCAATACTGATGGTCAGATTTTTTTGCAGAATCAATAGGGCTCGAGCTGTTGATGATTCAAAACAACTGTGTAAGTTTCAAGAAAATCTGACCACAAATGCAGACTTTATTGCGTAAACAAGAAATGGAAATTTTCAACTTCAAATGGCCACTTTTCCCATACTGATTGTCAGATTTTTTTCAAAATCAATTGGGTTCAAACTATTGATGACATAAACAAACTGTGCAAGTTTCATGAAAATCCGATTACAAATGCAGACTTTATCGAGTAAACAACAAAAGACTAACGAACAGACAACGGAAAGCACACCATGACATAAGATATGCTGGCTTTCAGCCAGAAGAGTTAAAACAAGAGGGCCATGATGGCCCTGTATCGCTCCACTGGCTATTAAGTCAATCATGTATCACTGCAGCTTGATAATCAAGGGAGGTAAATAGTAACGAACTTTATCTTTCATAAAAAGAGTTATTTCCCTTGATTAATGTTTAAATTGAAGTGACAATATTTTGAAGCCCATGTTAAACTTGCGATCCCTGGAATGAAGGCAATTTTGACCCCAGACCTACAATATGAAACTAGAATGTGTGGTTATAAACAAAAAGATTTTTTAATCTTGCCCAATAAAAAGTCATGTAAAACAAGTTTGCTGAATAAAAGGCCCTGTAAAATATGTGATCCATGACACAGGTTTATCAAGTTTTCACTATAAAAGCCAATGTAAAACTTGTGACCCCTGGTGTGGAGTCAAACTTGACCCCCAAAGTTAAAATTTGGGCCCTCTTGGTAGAGGCCCATTATATAAAGTTACATGCAAAATTTGGTAGCCCTAGGCCTAAATATGGCTATGTACAAGTAGATTATTAAAGTTTCCTTATATAAGACCATGTAGAACTTGTGACCCCCTGGGGTGGGGCTACATTTGACCCCCTGGGCTATAATTTGGGCACCCATAAAGCTAAATGCAAAATTTGATAGCCCTAGCCCTTATAGCTAGATGCGAAAGATTTTCCTATATAAGCCCGCCCATGTAAAACATGTTACCCCCCGGAGCGAAGTCAAATTTGATCCTCGGCTATAATTTGGACACCCTTGGTACAGGTCCACTAGATAAAGCTACATGCCAAATTTGGTCGCCCTAGGCCCCATGGCTAGGTCAAAGAAGAATTTTAAAGTTCTCCCTATATAAGCCCATGTAAAACTTGTTATATAAGCCCATGTAAAACTTGTTACTCCCGGGCAGGGTCTAATTTGACCCCAGGGCTATAATTTGAACAATCTTGGCAGAGGTCCACTAGATAAAGCTACATGCCAAATTTGGTAGCTCTAGGCCCTATGGCTAGGTAGAAGAGGAATTTTAAAGTTCTCCCTAAATAAGCCCATGTATAACTTGTGACCCCCGGGGCGGGGCCAATTTTGACCCCAGGGCTATAAATTGAAGAAACTTGGTAGAGGTCCACTAGATAAAGCTACATGCCAAATTTGGTAGCCCTTGGCCTTACGGTTTCAGACAAGAAGATTTTCAAAGATTTTCAAAATTTTTCAGTTTTGTTGCCATGGCAACCAGAGTTTTTGAAGGAATTAAATTCTTTCAAGAAATTCTGAAGAGGACCATGGCAGGATCATTTCTGTGAAGTTTCATCAAAATTGGATGGGTAGTTTCAGAGAAGAAGACGTTTTAAAAAAAAGTTAACGCACGCACGGACGGACGGACGGACGGACGGACGGACGGACGGACGGACGCACAAAGGACAACAGGCCATGACATAAGCCCGCTGGCCTTCGGCCAGTGGAGCTAAAAACCAGCATTTCACATTCCTAGTTATCAATTGTGTTATGAAAGAAACTGTTGCAAGATGCATACACTTGTTTTCAGTAGCTGCTACTTTTCCTACAATATTTTCCATACAACTTGGTCAAGATATTTTCAGGTCTATAAAATGTTTCTCCACTATACTTTAGTAATACATGTAGTTTTAATAGCCAGGAAATGCATTGCTCAGTGGTTTTAGTACTGGATTCATATTCAGAAAATTTTGTTTGCATGGTCTTCAACGCCATTTTCAACAATTTCAGTTGTATCACTGCAACAAGTGCAACTATCGATTGCTTTCCTGCAGTTTCTTTTACCAATACTTCACTCAATATTCTTTCCAAGCCACTGGAAGATTTCCCACATTCATCATTGAAACAATGATCAGGGATTACGAAAGAATGTATCCTATTGCAATGGAAATCATCAATCCTTGGATTGACTGTATGGTTCATTGATTGTATGGTGTTTAACGCCATTTTCAACAGTATTTCAGTTATACTGCGGCTGCTAGTGCACCTATCCATGCTTTCCTGGAGTGTCTTTTACAAGTATTCCCCACAATACTCTTTCCAAGCCACTGGCTGCTTTCCCGCATAACTGTTGTCGAAACAAAGGTCAGCGGTGAGAGAGGAATGAATCCTATCACAATAACTATCACCAATCCTTGGAAAGAAATTGGCCAAGCTGGTGATTGAACTAATGACCCCCTGTTCTCAAGTCTTGCACGCTACAGACTGAGCTACTGGGGATTCAAATCAGCAACCCTCCTGGTTTCACAAAAGTTGCGAGATTGATTCCAAAGGTGCCACAAAGTTTTCTACCTTTCCCAAAACAAATTTCAGTTTTTGAATCACATTTATTTCATCATCTACAAACGCTTTCAATTTGAACTAGTCTAATATTGTGTCGTGTGGTACAGAGAAAATCCTTTGCCAAACATTCGCAAGTTTTACGACCTATAAGAGGCGGCTTTTAAAAAATATGTTGGGGAAAGGAAAAAATCCTGGAAGCGAGCATTTTCTCTTCCTACAATGTTTTCTATCATTTCAAAGACATTTTCAGTCATTTGAGACACATCTAATTCATCATCTGAAAATGCTTTCAATTGGAAAGGTCTAAAATTTCGCCATTTGGTAAGGAGCTAACTCATTACCTAAACGACAAAATTATAGACTGGTCCAAACTGAAAGCATCTACAGACGACAAAGTAAATGTGACTTAACAATTGAAATTTGGTTTGGAAAGAGTAGAAACAAGAGGGCCATGATGGCCCTGTATCGCTCCACTGGCTAATACGTAAAATCACTACATGCCAAACATTACAATACTTGGCCAATTGGTTTTGAACATAAGACCCCTTAAACAGGACTAAAATTGGTAGCCCTAGTTCATATGGTTAGTAACAAGAAGATTTCTAAAGATTTCACTATATAAGCCCATGTAAAACTTCTGACCCCTTGGGGTGAATCAAATTCCCCCCTAGGGCTATAATTTACGCACTCTTGGTGAAGGGCCTTTAGATATAGCTACATGCGAAATTTGGTAGCCCTACGCTTTATGAATAAGTACAGGGAGATTTCTTAAGTTTTCTCTACATAAGCCCATGTAAAACTTGTGACCCCCGGGGCAGGGCCAATTTTGACCCCAGGGCTATAATTTAAGCACTCTTGGTAGAGACCCACTAGATAAAGCCACATGCAAAATTTGGTAGCCCTAGGCCTTACGGCTAGGTACAGGGAGATTTCTAAAGTTTTCCCTAAATAAGCCCATGTAAAACTTGTGACCCCCGGGGTGGGGTCAAATTTGACCCAAGGGCTATAATTTGGGCACTCTTGGTAGAGGTCCACTAGATAAAGCCACATGCAAAATTTGGTAGCCCTAGGCCCCATGGCTAGGTCAAAGAAGAATTTTAAAGTTCTCCCTATATAAGCCCATGTAAAACTTGTTATATAAGCCCATGTAAAACTTGTTAACCCCGGGCAGGGCCTAATTTGACCCCAGGGCTATAATTTGAACAATCTTGGCAGAGGTCCACTTGATAAAGCTACATGCCAAATTTGGTAGCTCTAGGCCCTATGGCTAGGTAGAAGAGGAATTTTAAAGTTCTCCCTAAATAAGCCCATGTAAAACTTGTGACCCCCGGGGCGGGGCCAATTTTGACCCCAGGGCTATAAATTGAAGAAACTTGGTAGAGGTCCACTAGATAAAGCTACATGCCAAATTTGGTAGCCCTTGGCCTTACGGTTTCAGACAAGAAGATTTTCAAAGATTTTCAAAATTTTTCAGTTTTGTTGCCATGGCAACCAGAGTTTTTGAAGGAATTAAATTCTTTCAAGAAATTCTGAAGAGGACCATGGCAGGATCATTTCTGTGAAGTTTCATCAAAATTGGATGGGTAGTTTCAGAGAAGAAGACGTTTTAAAAAAAAGTTAACGCACGGACGGACGGACGGACGGACGCACGGACGGACAGACGGACGGACGGACGGACGCACGACGGACAACAGGCCATGACATAAGCCCGCTGGCCTTCGGCCAGTGGAGCTAAAAATTGTGGTAAAAGGAGAAAATGCTGGTTACCAGCATTTTCTCCTTTTCCCACAATGTTTTCAAATGCCTTCTTTCTCAGGGTCGTTAAAAGTCTGGATTGTGTGGTAAAAAGTTAAATAAATTTGTGTTTTTCAGGCATAAATTACGCAAAAGATATGAGCTGAGCTAAATACAATTGAGCTATGCTCCAGCAAAAGAAGGTTCAATGCGTCTATAAATGATGTATTAAACCAAGCAAATCATCATGGATCCATAAAATCCACTTAGTCTGACTGAATCTGGGGATAGAATGGTCATTGGACATGCAGAAAATTTACAAATAGCAGAACCTATTGACGGTATGGATAGCAGAATGCCTTTGCAGGCTGAGATGGGTCGATCCTTTTTGCAGATGTGTAATATATCCCCCTTTTCACAGAGCATGTCTCAATTTGGTTAGGATTCTAGTAAGATATGAAATAACAAACTGAGCTACTTGGCATGATGTTTATTAGCCTATGTACAGGAAACTGACAAAATATGGTATCTATTTCTTGTCTTGTGCTGCCTTTCTCATCTTCTGTAGGATAGCTTGCTGTTCCTCTCTCTTCTTCTTGGCCCGGATGTGTGTTCCAAGCTGTAAGTAAAGTTAACACTATTTCAAAAAACACCATTTTACACTTGTCTAAACTGAAAGCATTTTCAGACAGTATAAGTGTGACTGAGAAATTGACAATTTGTTTTTGGAACACTAGAAAACACTGTAGGGCAAGAAAAAAATGCTGGTTTTCAAAAGGCTTCCTCCACAGATTGGTTAAAACTTAGTATTGTTTGGTAAATTCCATTGCAGCAACTGTAACACTTAAGACTAAGTTACTCACTACCCAAGATGACATTATTTTGTTTTGCCGCAACCCACGTAGGCACAGAAAAAATAGCTCATCACAAGAAATTTCTCCCTTAATCTTTGTTCTTTTTTCTCAATATTCATTTAGTTTAACCAATTTTTCATTGCAAGGATGTTTGCCCTTATCCTGCTGAATACATGAAATGAAACTTTCTAGGCGACAGTAAAAACCCAAATGATGCTATTTCAAGGGTATTTTTTAGGGGGAAAATGTATCCTTATCGGACAGTGTAGATCCAAGATCAGACTGCACATTCTGTGCAGTCTGATCTTGATCTACACTTTCCTCAAAAGGTCAGCGAGTCTGGCTTGGCAGCCTATGAGTTAAAATTGTTTCTAGTACATTTGTCTATGGAATTAACCCTTTAGCAAACAATCCTGCGTTGTAATGACTCGAACGAACAAGGCCTTTCGAAACATGGGGAAAAGAGAAAATGGTGAAACCCAGCATTTCCTCCCCAAATGTTTATCACTCTATCAAAGACAAATGCCGTCATGTAATCTTAATGTAGAGTTAAGCGCTCAGTGACACAACTACATATCTGAAAAGAAACTTGAAGAGTTTTTTTTTCTCTTTTACATATGCATGTATCTTATAACCATTGGTAATTTTTTCCACTTTAAGATTTATCACAATTTTCAAAGTTATAAATACAGATATCAACTTGAACAGATATGCTGGAAGAGTTATCTAAGTAATAACACATGCTATGATATCTGGTAACCTCACAAGGCTACAAATGAACAGAGCATTGTTTGATATATTACTAGTAGGCAGTGATACTAATCTTCAACAAAGCTCATGTTGCTGTTACTTGTGTGAATTGGCTGGACAGACAAAGCATAACAGTAGCCAGCAGGTATCTGTGAAGAGCTTTTTATTTTCAGATAAAAATTGCCACTATTTATCGGATTCCTGTCATTAGTTGATTTCAATTCTCATGTTTCATTAGAATTACATACATGTACATGACATCATGTATTTAAATACCTTTAAGGTCCAGTAAGGGCCAAAAGTAAACATTTTGGGGGATCATAAAGCAGGCAAACTCATTTCATACCATCTAAAAGTATGGATATTATTTTGAATCTGACAATGTATTACTGTACTGTCTGTCAAAGTTCCATTCGCTGGCAGAAAATTCACTGAAATTGTAAAACTAGATCAACTTGCCGATCTTGGTTCAATTTCCAGCATTTTTTTTTTCTTTTCCGAAACTGTTTTCAAGATTTTCATTCCGGTCTCAGAATTGTTTGGTAAAGGGCTAAACACTTCTTAAATACAGTAAACCAAGCCTTGCAATCAGATATCGAAATCAGAATGAGACGTAAAACCGTTATCACTGGTCTCTCAATCACAACTCTGTAAACGCAGTTCAAATTTAAATTAACCCTTTACCACACAGTTTTAACAACCCTGAAGAAAGGAGGCTTTTAAAATCATTGTGGGAATGGGAGAAAATGCTGGTAACCAGCATTTTCTCCTTGTCCCACAATGTTTTCTACCCTATCAAAAACAGAAATCATCATTTGAGTAACATTTACTTTGTCGTCTACACATGCTTTCAATTTGGTAGAGTTCAAAATTTTGTCATGTGGTACAGGGTTAAAACAATAACTGGGAAAAAGTCACAGTATAAAATCTATACATACTCTTCTCTTACAGAATTTCAGAGCTCTCTTATCTTTTGAAATCCTCAGCAATTCCTGTACTCGTCTCTCATATGGAGCAAATCCACAAACTTCTCTCACTAAGTCTCGCATGAATTTTACTTTTTTGGAGAGAGCCTAGATAATACAGTGAAAAAAACTTCATCAATGCCAAGCTGCATACACTAAATCGTTTACGTCTTAACCACACAATCCCGAGTTTTAATGCTCCTCAATGAGAAGGCTTTTAAAAACATTCTTAGACAATGAGAAAATGCTGGTAACCAGCATTTTCTCCTTTTCCAATGTTTTGAACCCTTTCCAATACAAATCCCACAATCTATCATTTTATTTGTTGCCTGCAAATGCTTTCAATTTGGACCTGTCTAAAATTTCATCTTTTAGAGTGAACAGTTTCATGTAAACGTATTTCAGAACTTATTTAACAAATGATATTGTCACAAAATTCATCTATTTATTTATAAAAAAGTTTGAAAGATTTTCAAAATTCAAAACTCATTTGATTCTACAGTGGAAAAATAATTTTAAACAATCAACTGCAATATCAACAATAAGAGCCTACCCCCTTCCTTCTTGATGGCCGTTTCTTGGAAGCATCAGGTATCTTTGTAATTTTATAACCCTTGTTCAACCCAACGGCAATAGAATATTTTTTTGCCGCCATTCTGGAAAAAAAGAAGGATTGTTCGGTTTGTATTGGAGTTTAATGCCATTTTAACAGCTTAAGTCATATCATGGCGGTCAGTGACGCACCTGTATGTTTCCTGGCTCTCTCACACAAGTACTGACACAACTTTCTTTCCAAAGCCACTGACTACTTTTCTCACATGCATCAGAAGTGACAGGCGAAAAATCGCTGGAAAGGAAGTTCTCTGCAACCGGGTATCGAACCCGCAACCTCCAGGTCATGACTCAGATACGCTAACCACTGAGCTACCCGGCCGGGCAAAAAAGAAGGAAACATCAACAATACAATCACATGTAAGCTACACTTTAGCCTTGATATCATAGATAATAATACTAGAGAATCACATTTAACATGATATCTGCAAGTCATTCGCATTCTCAAAATGAACAATATATGATTGAAGTTTTTACTTTAATTTATGCCATTTTTGATGGTTATATCATGGAAACAGCTCACTAGTTTGTATGATTCCTTGACTCCCTTTTTAAACCCACTCCCGGACCGAAAGATCGGCTGGAAAAACCACCAAGTTTTTCATTTTTTAGTCATCTGCTTTGAGGTTCTCGCAAAACCGTCACTAATCGGCATATTTCGTATTTTACAATATGAAAAACACTGGATCTCAGCATTTGATATTCGATGCTTTCATTGGTGCATTAACTGATACGTGAAAGCCAACAGTATTTATTCTGGCCAGGGGCAATTGCACGATTCACGCTAAAATCGTCTAGGTCGCCCCAATGTTGCTACATTATGCGCGACAAAGAGGGAAAACAAAGATTATAACAGATGCAAAAAAGATTACACATACATGTATAACATTTATAAACTCAAAGAAAAATGTTCAATATTTTCAAGGAAGGGAGGTAATCCATGACACTTTTGGAAAACCAGATTCTCCGAGTTGTTCTGTTTTTAGATCACTCAAAGACAAATTCTGCTGCAAAATTCTATTTCTCTCCACATTCAAGCATTATGAAAACATACAGTTGGGATATTCAGGTTGTATAATCATTATCTACAGTCTAACCTGGAAAAATCTGTGAAAATTTTATTTCAATCAATTTTGGCAAAATATATCGGACTTTGTATATACAAAACAATCACAAAATGTAAACGAATAGCAGAAGCTTTTTCCTCCCAATTGAGTTCAGATTTTATTTAAGTGCAAAGTGACGAAAATTAGCATTCACTGATTTCTTACTAGATCTTCTTTTAACATCTGGTGAAGATCCTAGACAAAGTTGTCCTTCTCGAGAAACAACCCAGACCTAGATCAAGTCTACAGCAGCATGTGACTTCTTCAGGAGTGTCGTAATTTAAGTGAAAAGATGTCCCATAGTTGGCATTACTATAATAAGAAGCTGAAACAGTCAGACGCAAAGAATACTAAAGAACTCAATGCTTTTCTTGGGTCCAAAACTTAGCCAAAACCCAATGAATCGGAATTAGAGGCTTATGAACAATCCGGGAGTTGCCAATCAGTCGCTGACGATCATGGGTCAGACAGTGAAATAATTGAAGAAATTGAAAATCAGATTCAGTATCGGCATCCTCTGACCCTAGTGAGCTTTCTCTTGTTCATGAAACTGAGAGTTCAGAAGCCGAGAGTTTATTGTTCAAAAAACAGTTTAATTCAGTTTCATATGTTTGAGTATTAGTGCAAAGATGAATACCAATGTTCTATTGATAATACATAATGTATATGACATACATGTATAATGATGTACACCAACACTTATCGCAAGACAGTTAATTTTCCAAAAATATGGCCTTATGTATAATGTATGACATACACGTATAATGATGTATACCATCAGTTATCGCACGACAGTAAATTTTCCCGAAATATGGTCTTTGTCGCACATTTTTTACTCTTTTGACCAGTATCCAGTGCCTTCCCCAAACCCTAAAAAAAAAGTCCTGAATATTCACACTATCTGTCCAGAAATTTCTCCCGTATTTTTCGTATCGTTTCTGTAAGTAGATGCGACCCATCAGACACTAAAATCAAATTCGAGGCAAGTTATTCTGTACTAGTGTCAGAAGTCTGTTGAAAAGAAGCCTGCATTGTAGGTTAAGAGTTACTTTGTGCATCAGCATTGTCTGCTTTGGCCTTGACCATAAGTATGCAAGACAACTTAAGCACTTTACATCCATTATGCTTTGTTCATACATTGTAACTGATGTCGACACTCGGAAGGACTTGCCTTTACCATCAAAAACAATTGCTAGACGCAAACAGTTCACAACGACTTTTTCCTAGATTAGATTTTCAAACAGTAGGCTAGTTGCCGAGTTCAAACTTGTGTCAAACTATTGAGATGGCTTGGGTTTTCGACAGTGTAATGCTTAGTTAGTGGGAATTTAAAACAAAAATGGTGTTGCAAAATGAAAGAAAAAATCTCAGTCTGTATATATGAGACTTTAGTAAGGAGTTCTAGTTAGGTGTCTATCGTAGATTGCAGAGATAAACCAGGGATAGCGTTTTTAAACTCACATATCAATCACGGTAACGCTGAAAAGGAAATTATACAATTGGAATACCTCGATTGTTTTTCTTTTACGAAGCGGGGAACCAAGAGACGGGGCGCGTAGTTCAACAAATATTGCAAACGCAAATATTGAAAGAAAAGTGTTCGAAAGTGAATACTCATTCTGACAGACGATTAAAGCTGATTTTGCATCATTCATTTTGACAAGTCCAAAAGGAATATGTAAGCCGCAAAATGGTTTCCTCCAATTTTAGTTTCCAAGACGTTTCCTCCCAGGTCGTTTCGCCCCCTTTTTTACCACCCTTGGTCGTTTCGCCCCCGAACCGTAGTCGTTTCGCCCCCAAACCATTTCCCCTCTAGTTATATCTATGTAAATTCTATAAAAGATTTATTTACGCCATTTGTTTATTGAATTTGTTATATATAGCAGGTATTTCCCTCGGCATTCACATTTTGGGATCTCCCTGAATAGCGTCTACAAGCATCTACAGGTGTCTTCCAATGTGTAGCAGATTTAAAAACTACAAGTACATAAAAAATTTGATGGTAACTAATTAATATTGCATTTTATTCCCCAACTACTAGAAATTTTGACATGTATAAGGATATTTCATTTTGTTCTCAGTGTGTGCAATCACGTATAAATGTACGTGATTCATGTATAAAACAGAAAAATCATGTACAGTTTTTCTCAGTTATACGTACCAGAACATACAAAAAACTCGCCCTAAAAACAAAGAAATTCGTAGAACTTTGTAATTTCGGGGATAATCTGCAGCGAAATGTTTAAACACTCGTCACAACTCGGCCGATTCCGTATCTACATGATTTGATGGCTACCATCACCCGAGGTATGCCAAATGATGTTTAAAGTCACACATTCTTGTCCGGGGTTTTCCGATTTGAAATATAGATGCTAAACCGGAACGGTCAGAGGTTATCATATAATCTACAGGTTATAGTCTTCGTGTCCAAAATGTTGCGGCTGTGTTTTGACTGGTTTGCAGACTTTTTAACATAATTGTTGCTAGGATTGTAAAATAGAATAAACCACTTACACAGGCATTTGTTTTAGCAGACGTATTTTGGCTGCAATTTGATTATTTGCCCATGTCACCGAAAAAATGGCTCAGTCTAAATTATCTTTGTTCTTTTCAATAACAAATGAACGAGCTGCAGATCGACAACTATCTTCCGAAGTTGACAATACTCAATAGCGCTAGTCAATCGCTGAAGGGACCGAAAAGGAAAAAACTTAAGTCATACACTGTAATCTGATTTGATAGATGTACTGTAGGAATTGGACCAATTGCATGGTGTTCCACTCACCTGCTTGTTTTAGCAAAAATCAGAATTGATTTTGCCAAAAAGATTCTTGCACAATTAGAGGAAAGATTCCCACCCCAGGACATGAAAATATTGAAAGATTTAAATTCAATATTGAATCCATCACAGTTACCTTATGCTCTTAATGAACATGGAAAGGATAAAAGGATGAAGTTATTTCAAAATGTGTTTTGTGTTAAAAATGTACTTTTGCCAATTTGGGCATTACAAGATCTTAACAAATTTTGTTGGACAAGCAAGATTGTGAGAAAAGGAGAAACTTGATTCTTACAAGCATTTTTTTTCCTTTTCCAAAGTCTTTAAAGAGCTCATAACTGTGTATATGTATCTATAAAAAGTTATTTGTGCAAATTGCATGAAAACAATTTATCTTTCAATAGGCTGTCATTAAAACTGATACTAACTCTTTACCAAACGACAAAATTTTAGACTGGTCCAAATTGAAAGCATTTGCAGACAACAAAATTAACGTGACTCAAAAATGGAAATTTGTTTCCAGCAGGGTAGAAAGCATTGTGGGAAAAGGAGAAAATGCTTGTAACCAGCATTTTCTCCTTTTCCCACAATGTTTTCAAAAGGCTTCTATCTCAGGGTCGTAAAAACCAGCGATTGTTTGGGAAAGGGTTAAAGTGAAATTATGTAGTTTAGATCTGAACCCCTATCTTTCTTTGTGTACCCCCAACTGCTGTTACCAAAGGGTACAAAAAACCTCCAACTAGAAAAGGCACAGCACACTCTGGTTCTACACATTAATGCATTAAGCCATAGGCGGGTGTGCATATGATTTACTAAGTTATAAAAAAAACACTTTACCATCTAAAGAATGATTTCAATTATTGTCATATGATTTGATTAGATAACATTCTTTAGCTCATGAGATGATTTTAAATGATGTAAAAGATGATTTAATTATCAGAAATGTGAAGATCAATTAACTGGGGTTAAAAGTATGACTCCTCCGAGTTCTTCATTACAAGCCTCAACTTAATTTGATTGATTGTATGGTGTTTAATGCCGTTTTCAACATCATTTCAGTTATATCGCGGCGGCCAGTGCACCTATCCATGCTTTCCTGGAGTCTCTTTTACCAGTACTCCGCACATTTTTCTTTCCAAGCCACTGGCTGCTTTCCCACATAATCATTGTCGAAACAATGGTCAGCGGTGGGAGAGGAATGAATCCTGTTGCAGTGACTATCATCAATCCTCGGAAAGAAATTGGCCGAGCCAGGGGTCATAGCCAGGGAGATCGAACCCTAGACCCCGTGTTCTCAAGTCCTGTACGCTACCGACTGAGCTACCGGGTCTCGGCTCCTCAACTTGATATGAATTAAGCCCATGAACCATGTCAAGGTGAAAGACATAAACCTTGTGGGAAAAAAGAGACATTTGTCATGTTGAACTTGATGGATCCTTTTCCTGCAATGAGTGCATTTGTGTAGAAAACGTAAATTTGTTCTGGAATGGGTTTGAACTACATAAAACAGATTTAGTGGTACATTTGTTCATAGAGTATGAATTCTAAAGTGCACTAAATAGTAACCAGCAATTTTTTTTTATAAATGGCGTTATTTATTTGCAACAAATAAGTTACAAACAAGCTATCAGAGCAAAGGTTTTACCAATAGACTAAGTTGGGGAAACTGTTTTCTGAAAAAAAAAATGTTTTATTTACAATGTACATGTAAAAGCCACTACTATTACTGTTGATAGTAGATGCTCACGAGTGCTTTACATGATGCTAAAGCGTCTACAGTTCGATCATTCTTTCAGATAAGCTGTTTTTTGTATTAAGTAGATTCGCCAGTGCTTCATTTTTGGAGGCAATTTTTCTTAATTCTACCATTTGTTGCCACAAGCAGTAGACAGCTGGAGCCCTGGTTTTGATGCAAACAAACGTATGATCAAGGCAAGTTTAACCCTTTATCACAAAATCCTGAGTTTTAACAACCTGAAGAAGAAGGCTTTTTAAAGAATTATCGGAAAAGGAGAAAGCGATAGTAATAAGAATTTTCTCCTAATCCCACAGTATTTTCTACCCTTTCAAAAGCAGTCTTTACCATTTGTGCCACATTTTATTTGTTGTCTGCAAATTTAATGCTGTGCACTTAAAAAAGCCCAAAATTTTATTGATTGGTAAAGGGTTAAGGAAATTCTACCTGTCTTTTTGGGAAATAAAATAAGTTTTTATTGCTTGTATACAGGGCAAAATGACTAGGGGGCAAAATGACCGGTGGGGGCAGAATGACAAAGGGAGAAACGTCTTAGGGGCAAAACGACTAGGGGACTGGAGGAAATGGTTTGGGGACAAAAAGACTCAGAACCCCTTTCACAACCACAGTTGCCTTTGTGGTCAGTGTAGATCAAGATCAGACTGCACCAAACATGCAGTCTAATCTTTTATCTACACTGTTCACTTTGCTGCGCCATTCTGGACAAAAGCAACCTGACATTGTGGTTATTAAGTTACAATTTCCTTTAGTGAAAGTATCCATTTAGTTTACTCTGCACTCTAAGGGTTAACATACAGTGTTTCAAAGGGAAAAAAAAAAACCTTTGGCAATGTACCCCTTTCCAGTCCATCACATTATGAATACAGAATAATAATTAGTATGCAGAGATGGACACAATGACATTAAGATTCTAAAACTAGGGTCACCCATTTCTTTTTCATGTATACAGGGTTGGCTTTTTGGCCAAATGTCAGATCTAATACTATAGCATAATGTGCTTGAGTGCTATGTTTACTTAAATCTTCAAGTTGAACTTTGCAATAGTTTTTCATTTCAAGTCTGTGATTTGTTAGCTCCACTGGCCGAAGGCCAGAGAGCTATTGTCATGGCGTTGTGTCTGTCGTGCGTCCGTCCGTCCGTCCATCCGTTCGTGCGTCCATAAACTTTTTCTTTAAAAAACTTCTCCTCAGAAACTATTGACTGGATTTTTACCAAATTTCACAGGAATGTTCCTTTGGTGGTCCTCTTTCAAATTCCTTCAAATAATTGTGTTCCATGAAGAATTCTGGTTGCCATGGCAACCAAAGTAAAAAACCTTTAAAAATCTTCTCCTCCCAAACCGCTATTTGGATAGCATTATTATTTTGCAGGAATGTTCCTTAGATACAGGTTTACAGAATTCCTTAAAAAAAAAAAGATCTGTCAAAAAACATGGCTTTTATGGGAGACTCATTTTCCTTTTATGGTATAAAGTAAAATCTTTGAAAAATTTCTTCTCTAAAACTATTCATTGGATTTCATTGTTGTTTTGCAGGTAAGTTCCTATGGTGGTTGTCTACCAGATTGTTTCTTCAGTGAGCTAGCGAGCTATTGTCATGGCGTTGTGTCCATCGTGCGTCCGTGCGTTCGTTCGTCCGTTCGTCCGTGCGTGCGTCCGTAAACTTTTTCTTTAAAAAACTCCTCCTCAGAAACTATGGACTGGATTTTTACCAAATTTCACAGGAATGTTCCATTGGTGGTCCTCTTTCAAATTCCTTCAAATAATTGTGTTCCATGAAGAATTCTGGTTGCCATGGCAACCAAAGTAAAAAACCTTTAAAAATCTTCTCCTCCCAAACCGCTATTTGGATAGCATTATTATTTTGCAGGAATGTTCCTTAGATACAGGTTTACAGAATTCCTTAAAAAAAAAAAAGATCTGTCAAAAAACATGGCTTTTATGGGAGACTCATTTTCCTTTTATGGTATAAAGTAAAATCTTTGAAAAATTTCTTCTCTAAAACTATTCATTGGATTTCATTGTTGTTTTGCAGGTAAGTTCCTATGGTGGTTGTCTACCAAATTGTTTCTTCAGTGAGCTAAAATGCAGGATTGAATGATAATTGTTAAAAACTTCCTTTCGCCATTATAGAAATATCAGGCCTGTGGAGCGATACAGGCGCTCAAGCGCCTCTAGTTTTTATGTAGTATGATTGGAATGCCTATGATTTAATCATTGTTAGGAATTTTTGTATAACTCCAAACTTGTCCTGTTGAGTATCTAATACCAAACTAGAATGTTTTTAAAAGCTGGTTTTTGGACAAAAAAATACTTGTGTTGGAAATTTTCTTCCTATTCCATTTTGATTTCATACTAGTAATAAGTATGCATTGGTTCCTAAACCTTAAGTTAATAAATGTATCTATTTACAACAGTAATTTGTTGACTGCAATTTTAACCCATCTGTATTTCAGATCTTTAAACTGAAAGAATGCACAATGAGCAGTGAAGGCACAGTTGTAACAAAGGGGTAATATTTGTCAAAAATTACAATTCATCTTAAAAACTAATTATTCCATTATGGGTATCCGTATCATATTTATTTGTACTAAGACTTACATACATGCAAGTCCTACTCCTAGACCTCTTGCTGTTTTGCATTTTACCCATTTCCCACAGTGTTTTCAAAAAGCTTTCTCACATAGGGTCATTGAAAGTCAGAATTGTGTGGTAAAGAGTTAAGAGCGCTAGACCTGCACTAGTGGAATTGTGAAAGAAACAGACAAGGAAGCTATGGCCTTGATATGGCAGAAATAACATTTATTGGAGGTTTTAAAACCAATCAAATGGAAAAACTTTAAATTAGTCCAAATTGAAAGCATTTGAGACAACAAAATGAATATGACTTAGAAACTGAAAGTTGCACTGGAAAGGGTAGAAAACATTGTGGGAAAAGGATGAAATGCTGGTTACCAGCATTTTCTCCCTTTCCCACAATGTTTTCAAAAGGCTTATTCTCAGGGTCATTAAAAGTCATGATTGTGTGGTAAAGTGTTAATTCTTTACCAAATGGAAAAACTGCGGACTTGTCCAAATCCAAAACATTTGCAGACAATGAATTAAATGTGGCTCAAAAGGTGAAAATTTTCTATGAAAGAGTACAAAACATTGTGGGAAAAGGAGAAAATGTTGGTTACCTGTATTTTCTACTTTTTCCACAATGTTTTTAAAAGCTGTGGTTAAAACTCAGGATTGTGTGGTAAAGGTCTAAACACAATCCTGACTTTTAACAACCCTAAGAAAGAATTTTTTTGAAAACGTTGCGGGAAAAGGAGAAAATGATGGTAACCAGCATTTTCTCCTTTTCCCACAATGTTTTCTTCCCTTCCCACCCTAAATTTTAGCTTTTTGGTCTCGTTAATTTGTCGTCTGCAAATGCTTTCAAATTTTGACTAGTCTAAAATTTTGTCATTTGGTAAAGATTTAAATACAGATTTTGTCTTAATCTTGACAAGCAAGTTGATACATGTAATTCACTTTTCTATCACCTATATGACAAGATCTGACCATGTTGCAAGCCTCTGCAGACAGCAAATTTAACCCTTTACCAAACAACTCCTGGTTTTAACAACTAGAGGAAGAAGCCTTCTGAAAACATTGTGAGAAAAGGAGAAAATGCTGGTAACCAGCATTTTCTCCTTTTCCCACAATGTTTTCTGCTCATCCAAAGTCAAGTTTCAATTTTTGAGACATGCTTATTTTGTCGTCTGCAAATGCTTTCAATTTGGACCAGTCTAAGATTTTGTCATTTGGGAAAGAGTTCATGTGACGCATATCATTATTGCCTTTGAAAGATTGGAAAAATTCTTGGAGAAAAAAAGGAAATAACAGTTACCAATATTTTCTCCTTTTCCCATGACGTTTTCCAAAGCCTTTTTGCTTGAATTGATAAAACATGGGATGGCTTGGTTTACCCTTTACTACACAATCCAGAGGTTTAACGACCCTGTAGAAAAAGGCTTCTGAAAACGTTGTGAGAAAAGGAAAAAATGCTGTTAACCAGTATTTTCTCCCTTTCCCACTATGTTTTCTACCCCATCAAACTTAGAAATCATCATTTGAACTACATGTACATTTATTTTGTTGTCTGCAAATGCTTCAAATTTGGTTGAGTCCAAAATTTTGTTGTTTGGTAAAGAGTTAAGGGCCAGTATGTTGCCAGTTTCATCTCTAAATTACCTAATTTGTTCGCTGATGGCAAAAATTACTGTACCACTGCAAATGAAGATTTTTTTTTTCTTCAATATTTTTAATGCAGGAGAGGAAGGAGTAGATCCAATATTTACACTGTTGCATGCAGCATTTCTTGTGCCATCTGATCTTAATCTTTACTGTCTCACGTAGTCTCAGTGATGCTGAAAGGGGGAAAGTGATCTATTTTCCTAATTTTTGATATTCTATTACAGTGGCTTTAAGTTCAAGAGACCTGGAGGTAGTCTAAGCTTGACTAAAGCTCGACCTAAACCACCCAGTCAGATTTTACCTGTTAGTGTGCCACAACCGTTACAGACACAAACCAAACAACAAACTACCAGTCTTCCTAACAGCAAAGCTACTTTCATTAATGATGATGATGATGTGAAGATTTTATCCCAGACAAATACTGTGAAACCAAACTATAGAAATATTTTGGTTAAAACTCCAGCCACTGACAATGGATCAGCAGTACAAAAAACAAAGGTTGGAATTGTTATGTTAGTCCCTTCACTAGATAACCCTATGTTTTGAAGACCCTGAGTAAGAAGGCTTTTAAAAAATATTGGGAGAAAAGGAGAAATTACCGGTAACCAGCATTTTTCCTTTTCCCGGAATGCTTAATACCCTTTATAAACAAAATCACATTGTTTGAGCCAACTTTAATTTTTTATCAGCACATTCTTTCAATTTGAACAAGTCTAAAAATTTATGATCTGCTAAGGAGTAATGTAATTATTGTATGTTTATGTATCTAGCTTTTGCAGTTTTTGTAAAATTTAGAGGATATTTGTTTTTTACGGTGAAAGAACGAAATTTATTTCATTGAGTGAACATCATTGGTAATATTTTCACGAGTGGCGCAGCCACGATTGAAAATATTACCAATGATGTTCACGAGATGAAATAAATTTCGATCTTTCACCGTAAAAAACAAATATTCTATTTATTTCATGCTTTTAACCCTTTCTGGGGGGAACTTAATCAAAATCCAGTACAGTTCTTTTCGGTTATTCCCCGTGGCGTACCCCCTCCGCATAACAACGCATTACAATATTACATCAAGCGCGAGAAATGTAAGGTAAATTACGTCATATTTCCATCTGGTTGTGAGGCACGCGCATTTTACCTAGGTAACTAGTGCACGGGAACAACTGTTTCCGCCTTCAATTGAAGAGTTAGATAATAAAAATCGGTATTTTCACTGGTTGTAACCATGATATATCGAAAAATATTTCACCGATATTTCTCGATAACCTACTGGAAAGCATGAAATAAATTCACATATTTCACTGCCAGAGCTTCTTTTTTGAAAGATGCTCTTAAAAAGGAATAGTAAACACTTGTAAAAATGGATATACATGTCAACTGTCTATTCAACATTTATCTGAGCTATGCTCTGTGAAAAGAGGGCTTAACTCTTTACCAAACGACAAAATTTTAGACTAGTCCAAATTGAAAGCATTTGCAGAAGACAAAATAAATCTGATTTGAAAATTGAAACTTGTTTTGAGAAGGGTAGAAAACGTGGGAAAAGAAAAAAATGCTGGTTACTAGCATTTTCTTATTTTTCCACAATGTTTTCAAAAGCTTTCTGTCTCAGGGTCGTTAAAAGTCGGGATTGTGTGGTAAAGAGTTAATGCATCTGCAAACAAATGTCAACCTGGGTCAGCCTGCGCAGTCCACACAGGCTGACCTGGGCCGAAACTTTTCACTATTGGTCAATTTTCTGTATATATAAAGACCAGTCTACTTAGTGTCTGATCCAGAGCGCCTGATTGCGAGAATCACCCGAGTTTTTCATCATTCATGCACATTTTCAAAACCAGTGCATGACAGTCGTGCACTAAAAATAAATAGGCCAATAGTGTTTGATTCCTTGTTAAACTTAATGCTCGAAGGTTGATGTAAAAATCACTTTCACATCCAGCACAACTGCATCAGATCATTCCTATGAATCAAGAGTGACTTCTCTTTTCTACCTCATAGACTTTGGTTTTGCGGGAAAAAAAAAATTAAAGTTTGCCTTTTTTTTCTTCTCGATTTAAATATATCAATTACATGTCTCCAACACTTACTTTATATCATAATGAATATGAGTGAAGTACTGCCTTTTCATCCAAATACATACCAAAGCTGTCAAGATGAATTTATTTTGATATTACTTGATTAGTTTCGATTAATACCGATTCCCGAAAGTTGATAATTTTTTGCATGTAAACCCAAACAAATAGCAGACAATACTGACAGTTCTGTTTTCTAAGATGGACAAAAGCACCGAATTACTATCTTTACACACACAGCGGGTGGTAAAGAAGATGAACAATCAGTTCTAGAAAAAATTTGTTATTCAACATGCAAGTCACTGCCAGTGCGACTTTCAAGTTTCAAAGATTTTGTGTTCGGTATAAACAAGAGTAAGGCACAGAACTTTTAGAAGTGAAAGGCTTTAAAAAATACAAGAGATTAGATCTGGTTCTTGCATTTTGTAGTTAATTTTGATCCCCCATACTTTTTAGAAATCCCTCATGCTTATCAGATTGATGGGGGACAATCCCCCATTTTTTTGAAATCCTTTATCAGACACTACTACCTCATGAAAAATTCAGCTGTTAAAAAAGTGGTTATTATAAATCCCAAAGTATGTGATGGCTTGCTTGGTAGCATAGATCACAAAGATGCATTAAGCCCCCTTTTGCCAGTGCATGACTCATATTATTTTTTCAGACTGGAAGTTTGCAGATGTCTATTACGGCATTTACAAATCAGAATAAATCAAAACCAGTGGCCAAAGTTACACCACAAAGGTGAGTACTGTGGTACATACTTATATATTACAACAGTGCAGTATTATTAGATTTAGACGTGAATATGTTGACCATTCTGATAACAGACAGTCATCAACTTGCAAATGAAGAAGGAAAGGGTAAAGTCCAGGGATAGAAAAGGATAAAGTGTGCATTATGACAGGAGACTTTTCTACTTCAGTGGGACAAGGTCTTGTAATTCCTACCTTGGCAAAATGCTTGTGTTAATAATCTAAGATAAAGATGTCATTTTATATGAGTGCTGTCATAAGATTTCTTTATCTACACTGTGAATTGGAAATTTTCAGACATAAAGATCATTTTGTTGTAATTATAAGGCTGTTTAGAGTGGATTTTCTTTAAAAAAAAAAAAATGTTTGATAGTATCGATTCAATGTTAGATTATCTCTTACCGGTAAGTCTCATCTAATGTACACTGTTTGATCTAATGTTCTGTGTTTGTTGAAGTGCCTAATGTTGTGAGATTAGCATTCTCTGAATTACATTTTTTTTAATGTACATCAAAGGTACTGTGATCTGGAGATATAATAAGACTTCATGAAATCTTTTGAAGATCACCAGAAAAAGAGAATAGAGAAGTACAGGTGAGGGCTAACAACAAACGAAAACCAGATGACGTCGATGGTTCTAGCAATAGACTTACAGCCAGAAATATAAATGAAATGTTCAGCTCATTTGATGGGGATGACTTTGATGATTTTGACATTTCATCTGGTAAAAGTACCATTTTATTTCTGTGGTGTTCATTTTATTACGGTAACCTTATACCGCTTGCAACACGCGAAAAGGGACATTCGGACATTTGCGTAAAGTGTCGTCCCGGATCAGCATGCGCAGTCCGCGCAGGCTAATCCGAGACGGCACTTTACCTAAATATTAGATTTTGTCTTACAGCAGACTTGCGTGAAACAGAAAACCACACATGATTGGAAAGTGTCGTCTCGGATTAGCCTGCGCAGACTGCGCAGGCTGATCCGGGACGACACTTTACGCAAATGTCCGAATGCCCCTTTTCGCGTGTTGCTGGCCATACTGTCTAGGCTCTTTTAAAACCTAGCACAACTACTGAAAATGAATTATGCAAAGGACAAGTGTTTGAAGAAAAGGAAAGTATTGGTTAATCAGCATCGAAAATATTGTTGGCAAAGGAGAATTGCTAGTTAATCAGTAATTGCTACTTTTTTCACAGCATTTTCATAACCCTATAAGTGCAGAGGCTTCTACTATTCTCTTGAGTTAATGCTCATCTAAAATTCTTTTTACTTCTAATTGTAGATTTGGCAAATCTCCTGATTGCCTGTGTTTTTGTTTTTGTTTTAAGAGATTCATAGATTAGAATCAAAGCACAATATATTATGCCTTTAACCTTTTTAATGTGTAGTACAAATTTAGTCATGCTTGTTAAAAGTTCAGAACCAAATTCACACTCTGTACCTGATCCGGTCTTTTAGATTTTTTGTGTGCTATCTTTTTTGAAAGCATTCTTAAAGTTGCAATATCTTGGCCTGTATTTCTGACTGAAAATATCAGTTTCACCTATTATTAACGGGCCTTATTTCATGCTTTCTGGTAGGTTGTCGAGAAATATCAGTGAAATATTTTTCGATATTTCATGGTTATGACCAGTGAAAAATACCGATTTTTATATTGTTCTCTTCAAATGAAGGCGGAAACAGTTGTTCCCGCGCACTAGTTACCTAGGTAAAATGCGCGTGCCTCTCAATCAGGTGAAAATATGACGTAATTTACCCTACATTTCTCGCGCTTGACGTAATGGTACGCCACAGGGAATAACTGAAAAGAACTATTCTGGATTTTGATGTAAGTTCCTCCCAAATACGGTTAAAAGCATGAAATAAATAGAATATTTGTTTTTGTTGGTGAAATATCGAAATTTATCTCATCTCGTGAACATGATAGGTAATATTTTCACTCGTGGCACAGCCACTCGTGAAAATATTACCAATGATGTTCACTCGATGAAATAAATTTCGATCTTTCACCGAAAAAAACAGATATCCTCTATATATCCTACTGTTGATGTGCATAGCAAAGACTGTAGAAAAGGATCAGCTTGCTTTTATGGATTATAGTCTACATTCTACCTTTTTTTGGCAGTTTCAGTCAACTTGATTTTTTTTTTGTACTATCAAACAATTTAGATTTGAAATGTAATGGGTTAAGATTAAGTAGAAGATTGAAGTTTGATTTATGTTTTTCTTTACTTAGATTCCCCTTCATTCAAGAGGAAGCCATCAAAATCTAGTGTGAGTAGTAAAGCATATTTTTCATGATTTAAAACTATGAACTGATGCAAAAAATAGAGTAAAGAGTAACTAAGTTATTTGTAGTAAAGTAGGATTGAGGTATATATTGTAGTAGATCTTTTAGAAACTGGAAAGTGGTATTTGGTAATCATTATGAAATTGAAAATGGCATTTGAGTTGTGTCGTGTTTTAAATGGAGGTAGTCTGATTTTCAAAGCTGTAGTTCTACATGAAAAACTATTTGGGGTACTCCCATGATTGTCTCTACGGGACAATTCATATTGATACTATCAAAAACATGTCAGGGTTTGCTTTGACAAAAGTGCTTTTTGTTACACAGGTCACTTCTGTAGCAACTGTTGTAGACTCTGAGGAAGAAGATGAGATAATTCGACCTCCACAATCAAAGAAACGTCGGACCTTGACTTTCTCAGATGAGTCTGATTTTTCTGATGTTGAGGACACTAGTCTGTCTACAGTAAAAGCACCCTGTGCAGTAGGTAAGTCATAGAAAGATGGTTCCAAAGGCCCCAATAAATCTAAGTTTATGTAGAGCTTCTATAAAAACAGATTTAGTTTAATTAACAGTATGACTGTCTACCAAAGAACTATTTGTGACAGTTTTACTATGCTGGTATGTGAAAAAGGTTTGAGAACCTGTGGTGTTGTGATTATAAAACTACCTTTAACTTGGACTACCAGGTATCGTTGACCCTAACTGTTTTGATTTTCTCGTACAACTTACAGGTAACTATTGCAAACAACTACTGGGCTAATTTACTGAGACTTATTATGATTCATATTAATACAAAGACAAGATGACCTGATAGGTATGCGCAGGATATATCCCTGGCACATTTTGAAGTTTTAAAAGACTTTTCCAATGATTTGTATTTTTGGATAATTTGAATTAATTTCTTGATACCGCTCATCCCTTGGAATGTCTAAGGTTTACTTTAAACATCATTTCCAGTAGAAAAATATTTTCTTCTCACAGTAGACCACTTTTGAAAACATAGTTTACTAAAGGAGAAGCTGTTCCTAAGGAGCAATTTCTCCTTTTGCAACAATGATTTTGCATTCATTGAAGTATACCTTTGTCATATTCCAGATCCGTTTTTCTTTTTTTTTTATCCAGGATGTTTTCAAAGCAAGATGCAGCAAATTTGGTTGAGGAGGTTATAAGTTTATTGATTTTTTTTGTTTGCAGGTTCAGAAAATATAACAGCTACATCAACCACCGAGATCTTTGGTGTGGACAGTCTGTCAGAACATGCTGAACTAGCCAAGCTCCAAGTAGAGCTACTGCAGGTCACTGATAGAATATGTGACATCATCAGTCACATGACTGTAGCAGATTTGATGGCATGTTTTAAAGACCAATGTTCTTCCATTCAAGACCTGCTTTGTAAAAGGTTTTGCAGCTTTTGTATTTTCTCTATTGAAAAGTGGTTTCCATTTTTTTTTCATCTTCTTCTTCTTCTTCAAATGAAAGCCAATAGATTATATCATCCCTTGACATCTCACATTACTTTGAGGTCCTGTTTGGCTGGGTGGTAAAGTGTGGGAATTGTAACCTTGGGATCCGGGGCGCAAGCCGCACTGGATCCACTGGGCTTTTCAGGGGAGTGTCGTTGGGCAAGACGCTTCTGAGCTCTAGCCTAGAACTGGTAAAACCCAGGAAAACATGGATATATGAGCTGTCGCCGTGATATGATTGAAATAATGTTGAAAGTGGCATAAAACACCATTCAATCAATCAATCATTATGTAAGTATCATTAAAACTAGGTTTTCTAGTAAATATTACAGCATTTTAGACTAGTCCATATTGAAAGCATTTACAAACTGAAATTTCTCATGGAAGTGTAGAAAGGATCGTGGAAAAATCATAGTTACCAACATTTTCTCCTTTACCAACAATGTTTTCTAAGTCATCTTCCTTTGGGTCCTTAAAACTCAGGATTGTGTGGTAGAGGAATAACCTATGTCTTAATTAAAGGTCCAGAATCAAAACTCAAGCCGGACAAAAAAACTTGCTGAAGGCTGTTAGTCCTGTATCTCCATGCAAACCTAGAGAAGGCAACCAGAAGGTTCCATTTAACAAAAGTGGGACATTCCAAAGGATTGAACCATCCACTCCAGTTGTATCTATGAATGAGACAATGACAAGCACAGCACAGAAAAACAATCAAAGACTTAGAGAAAGTACTACAAGACTTGGATCACCAATACCATGTGGAGATAGCTTTTTTGAGGATGAAATGATATACACTCAGACTCATAAAAGTTTTATATCATCATTTAAACGGGACTCCTTAAGTGCAAGCAATGTGGCCAGTAATAATTCTAATGTGACATCATCACCTCATATGACTTTGAACCCAAGACAGACAGCCTCAGACATTTCTTCATCTCACAACATAGAGAAAAACTTCCATCAGCCAAATATGAATTCAATGTTTGACTTGTCTCAGCCAAGGAGCAAGTCCCAAATTAAAGATTCTTTATTAGATTGCGGTACTTATGACAGTTTTGATGATGAAATGAATCTACATATGGCTGAAAATGAAAATTTTGCTCAGGATGACTTCACTTTTGATTACAAAATTACAGAAACTTCTGCAAAACCTGCCAATGTGATGGACAGGGGAAATAATTCATTTATGAGTTCCAAATTGATTAACAAGGGTGATAATTCAGTGTTTTATGATGATCTTAACAAAGATGATGCCATAGATGACTTTGATGATGATGATGATGAAGACTTCAATCAAATTTTGTCACAGAGTGATGTTCCTGCAATTTCACGAACCAATAACACAACCTACAGGCAGTCTTTTGGTATGAATTGCCAGTTTATGAATTGAATTTATTGGTAGATAAAGTCTCAGTGTGTGACTTGTCTCACAGCCATACATTGTTATGTTTGAGGTGTTTTTTTTTTTTTACATTTTTAACATTTTTGTGTTGACTGTTGTTCCTGTAAACATCAAGTTATTTTCATAGCCCTGTCATCTCGGTCCTCATATTACAAACTTTGACTTTTTGTAATATCTTTATCATAACTGAAGGTATTCTCTTCAAACTTAACAAATTGTTTACTATTAAAAGGGAACAAATACAAAGGGTAGGTAACCATCAGAATATTTTTTCACAGTTATGCCCCTTTTTCGACTTAAAAATTTCACTGAAAATCAAGCACTTGCAGAATTTTCACTGAAAAGGTCAGAAACATGGTGGGAATAGGAAAAAATGCTGGTTACCAGCATTTTTTCCTTTCCCACACTGTTTTCAAAAGCTTCTTTCTCAGGAACACTAAGAGTTGGGTTGTGTGGTGAAAGGTTAAATTGTGAAGTAAAGAAACTGAACGTTTCCAGCCAATAGGAAAAACCAGATATAGCAACTTTTAGCTTGGCCGTTTTTGAAGAGAACGTCGAGGTATTATCGTAGCCCTGGCACCCTTGTCTTTGTCTGCATCTGCATCTCATGCGAAAACTTTTACATTTTACAATATCTCTATTGTTACTAAAGATATTTATTGACTTCAAACTTGGACAAACTGTTTACTATCAAAAGGGGTACCTATACAACAAGGGCAGGTAAACCATCACAGTACTTTTGACACAGTTACGCCCCTTTTTCGACGTAAAATTTTCACTGAAAATCAAGTACTTGCTGCTGAGTGTTGGCACCCACATGCGTTGCTCTTGTTTAACTCTTTACCAAACGACAAAATTTTAGACTGGTCCAAATTGAAAGCACTTGCAGACAACAAAATAAACGTAACTAAAAAATTGCAATTTGTTTCCAGCAGGGTAGAAAACATTGTGGGAAAAGGAGAAACCAGCATTTTCTCCTTTTCCCGCAATGTTTTCAAAAGGCCTCTCAGGGTCGTAAAAACCAGGGATTGTTTGGTAAAGGGTTAAACTCCTTTTTGCCAAAAATAGTCTCTGACACCATACTGAAAGAAGGAATTGACAGAGCACAAAAAATAAGATTAGTAACAGAAATTATCTTTATAACTCTTTTTTGAATGACATATTTTGGACTTTTCTTAATCCAAAGCATTTTCAGATGACAAATGTTGTTCAAGTTGTTACACTTGCCTTTTTGAGCATAGAAATCATTGTGGGAATGGACAAGATGTGGGTGACCAGCCTTTTCTTGTTTTCTCACAATGTTATCAAAAGCTTTATTCCTCAGGGTCATTAAAACTGGGCATTGTGTGGTAAAGGGTTAAAAGGTGTTGTGATTTGAAATCATTACAACCTGCAGATGAATTTTCCATTTGGCAGCAACCTTATCAAAAACTTGATACACATAATTTCTTCTTTTCATCTAATAAACCTTGATTTTAAATTTTACTACGATGTTTTCAAAACAAGCTTCAATTTTGTTTTAAGAATTAATGAGTAATACTATTATTATTGTTTATGTGTGTAAATCTTAGGTGGAAACACAAGTCTTAACAGAAGTGGCATAGAACCACCTCCACAGAACACAGAATTTGCTCATCTCAATTTTGCCCATTGTAAAGAGATGATGAAGATATTTAACCAGATATTTGGTCTACAAAAGTTTAGACACAACCAGCTTGAAGCTTGTAATGCGGCACTGTTGGGTAATGATTGCTTCATCTTGATGCCTACAGGTAAATCTGAAATTTCGTCATCTTTCATAGCCGTCAGTGTCACTACATGGTTTTCTTTTGCCATAGAGGTATATGTCCTCATGTATGTTCATACCTGTACTTTAAAATCTTACAATGAGGACAGTGAGAAAAAATTGTGAGTGTAACTTCGTGGGTTGCTTTCGTGTATAATTACATGGGTAATGTAATCATTTTGAAAGTACATACAGCATAAAAGTATTATTTTTCTTCCTTGATTTGAAAATGCTGTAAGATTTGTTATGGCTGAAATCAGAAATGAGTGAATTAAAAATTGATTTTGTCATGTGCATAGCCATTGTCTGGGATAAATGTGATGATTGTTTAGGCGACACTCGTCTTTATTTGTGCTTCTTGTATAAGCTGCCTATTAATTCTTAGCAAACAGAATAAACCAAATAGACATTTTCAGTCTAGAAATAAGACCCAACCAATTGTAATTTTAAGATTGCTGTTATCTAGGATGTCTCATCAAAGCAGGCAGTGTAGATCAAAGATCAGCGTGCACATTTTGATCTACACTGGCTGAGAGGCGACTATAGATGTGAATGGCACTTCAAGGATCATCACTTATCCTGCTAAATAACTAATATGAAACTTTCAAGCAGATAGTATAGACCGAAATTTTGCTATTTCAAAGGTACTTTTGGGAGAAAGATATCTTCTAATAGGACAGTGTAGATCCAAGATCAGACTGCTTATTCTGTGCAGTCTGATCTTGATCTACACTGTCTGCAAAAGGTCAGTGAGTCGTGCTTAGCAGCCAAAGGATTAATACAGAATTTCAAGCCATACTTATCAACAATATGGTATTTTCTCAGTGAAAATCACTCTGTGTCTTTGTTTAGTACATGTAATTTTTGCTGTTAATTACTGGATGTAAATGCATTTGTGGTCAGTGGAGAGGAAGATGAAACTGCTCGAAGCATCCAGTCTGGTCTTGGATCTAATTTTCTCGATAGATATTCTGACTAAAACAGTTTTGAAGTTGCAGTATTTGGTTGTTTTTAAGGCTTTACAACAAAAAATCTCTTTCTATTCAACTTTTCAATCTTTGGCTAGGTGCATTTTTATCTCTGTGGCAAAGCAAAAGGGATATTGTTGTGACATCTCTACCATCAATCTTGTCTTACCATGCAAATTGCCAGGGGATATCAGTCCAAGGTAAAAGTTATTTATCTCGGATATTACTTTATCGTAGTGAAACCTATGTAAATTTGTCCTGGATATTGACTTCTAGGTGGTGGTAAAAGTTTGTGTTACCAGCTGCCAGCCATCGTATCAGGAGGTGTAACTGTGGTTGTCTCCCCTCTTAGGGCTCTTATACAGGATCAAGTACAAAAACTCATTTCTCTTGGGGTAAGTTCTCAGTTATCAGTGTGCCTAGTTACATGAAAGAATATGTTACAGATCTATATGAAATATCTGATCAGGCTCCGTATTCACCAACCATTCTTAAGAACATCCATAGCTATAATCTCCAAGATTTTCTAAATTTGACAGTAACACAACTTCTGATTGACTAAAACAAATGGTTGTGTTACTTTCAAATTTAGATAATTTTACAGAATAAGACTGACAATGTTTTTGGAATCTTTGGTGAATACGGACCCTGGACTTTGTTATTCTTGACTTAGTGATTTGTTTGCCATATTGCATGATCTCTCCACTGACTTAATGATAATAGATATGATACAATGAAAAAGGTAGGAAACCTAGTTAACCATTTACTAGGGGTGTAACGATACATCGGACTATCTATGGATCGCGATGGCGAGCGTGTCGATGTTACTGCATCGATTGTTCAGTTGAAAATCGATAACTATTGCCGATAGTTACCTCAAATATCGATAGTTTCGATAGTTTCACTGACAAGAAAGAGAAAATTCGCTAATGTATTTGGACGCCCTAAAAGTTCGGACACGTTAAATTATTTACAAAAATAATTTATTTTTAATCCTTTCTCTGAAACACTTCCAAAAGCAAGTTTTCCTAAATATACGGACATTCTTTAACGTTAATTTCCCAAAATAATTGACAGGTAATATTTTTGAAATATGTTTTTAATAATGATCGGCTGCATAATATTCATTTCTGCATGGCAATGTTCATCGTTACGAAAACGAATCCTTCGAGAGCTGACTAACTCAGCGGTAATTTTAAGTCATGAAATTAGAACAAAATGATTCGAACATTAAGGGTGTTTTTGTTAAAAACTTCACACCAAAGCGAATAGTGTGGATTTAGATCAAAGATCAGACCAAACAGTCTGCCTACAGTCTAATCTTAATTTACGCAGGCCGCCAAAACAGCTAAAAACCATAACCATGCGTGTTGTCCCTCCATAAGCAATAAATAAATCAGCTATGAAAAATGAATACTAAACCTCGTTCTTTCGTTTCTTTATTTATCAATAATCCATTTCGAATGCATTCCTTTTATGTCGGCTGCAAGGAATTATTTTTAGAAAACAGTCAGACTTTTTTATGCTGACTACAAAAAACATGTGACACGACTGGGGTGTTCTTGAAACAGCTATATTACTAAATGCAAAAAGGCACTATCAGCTGGTGTAAATCGTGCATGAAATAGGCTTATTGCGTGGTCACTTTGAATTGATTGGAGGTCGACCTGCAGCCACATATAAGTTTCTTGGAGCAGACCAGTTTAAGTGTGTAAATTAAACAGGTGCGTTACAACCCTGTCGCTTCGAATGATTTGCATGTTACGTCATACCCCTTATCCAAGTTTTACTCCAAACATCTGTGCACCCACGACAGGCCTACAGGCATCTTGTAGACAGATGGCTTGTAATATAGATCTACATTTATGGTCTTTCTAATTTACTCTACTTATGGCAAGATGGCGATTTTCAAAGCGTTGTGGGATGGTGTAGATAGACATCAGACTAAACCAAACATGCTGTCTGATCTTGGATCTATACCATCCACTTCTGTACTATGACTTAACTCGTATTAGAAAGCTACTTCTTTCTCGGGCTAAAAAAGGTAAGATGATGTTTAACAGTGTTCCCACTCGAGCAAATTATTGCGTAAATCACGTTATAGAATTGAAATTCACGTAACAAATTCTTGTTACACCCGAGACTTCACGCAAGAAAATGCATGGACAAAAAAGGCCATTATCTGCTTTTCTTGTGTAAAATGACAGGTTTTGAAGTTACTTGTAACCCTTATTGACAATTTTTTTGTCAAATCATGTGGAAATACCTATCCAGAAATTAACAGCCATGAAAAACTGATCGGTGTAAAAAACACGGAAACCCATGACACAACAAAATGTCTCTTTGACATTGTCTGACCAGAGTCACTTCAGATCGTCTTTTCAGCTTTTTAATGACTTTAAGCAGTAGATTTATACAAATATCTTAATATAACACACTTTTTTGTTGCCAATCATCAATATGGAATGCTTTACGTTTTGCTGGGAACCATTACTGTCATACCCTCTAATATGGAATCTTACCCCCAAATTCACAGCTCAGGGGGTAAGTGTACCCTTGAAATAGAAAGCTTGAGGGAACACTGGTTTAAAACATATGTATTTCAATATTAAAAAGATGGCGAAACTATATGTATAGGTCTACTACAGTTTTGACTCCTTCACCGGTACTGTAAATAGATCTAAATTTGTCGGATTTCATTCTTATCGTTTTGGATACACATACAACAAGGTAAAACCTATTATTTCGGCCACCCCCTTTTTTTCAAAGATTTGGAGGCTAAACAAAAAGATTTTTTTTTTTTTTCTGTCTGAATATATATGCGCCAATTATGGGTAAATCTAGATAAATTCTATCAACTCAAAAAAAAAAAAAAAAAACTTAAGGGCTCCTATTTAAAAGGTGACTTCTTTAAAAGTTTAAAGTTGCTTTACAATTACCTTTTTATTAGGTGTGTTTATGAACCATCAGCATTTGTCGGCATGTTGTGCTTTGTATGCTGTTGTATATCAATCAGACTTAAAAGTTGACTTCTTCAAAAGTTTAGAGTAATTAGGTATGTTAAATAGTTTGTGAACCATCTGCATTTAGAAAAAATAGTCCTTGAAATTTATTGAGCATCATGCATTTAACTCTATTTTCCCCTTTATTTGCTATTCAAAACATGTACTCAAGTAGAATTTAAACTACTCAGAGAAAGTATTAGAAAAAAGCTTCGTTTCAAGATGTCATTTGGTGAAATTCATCTTTTGCAATTCATCCAATAGTATTGCAATAGTATTGCAATAGTAACAGGCAATATCAATACTATTGCAATAGTATTTTGTCCAATGTCAATACTATCGCAATAGTAGATTTTAGCCTCAATAGTCAACCTTACCATTTACCAGACAACAAAATTTTAACCTTGTCCAATTTGAAAGCATTTGCAGACAACAATTTCATTGTGGCTCAAATGGTGCAATCGTTCTTTGATAGGGTGGAAAATATTGTGGGAAAAGGAGAAAATGCTGTTTACTAACATTTTTTCCTTTTCCCACAATGTTTTCAAAAGGCTTCTTTTCCAGGGTTGTTAAAAGTCAGCATTGTGTGGTAAAGGGTTAAAACATGCAGCTAAGGTGGACTTAAGGTTAAATTTAGGATATACCATTAATATTGTTTTTAAAGGCATCTTTGCTTTAACCATTTTGATAGTACTCAGGAAAAATAAAAAGCATGCCATAAGCTAGTAAAATAATTAACTTTAAGAACACATTCGTACTCTCCATTTTCTGAATCTCTTTTCCGTACAGGTACCAGCTGGCCATCTGTCAAGTGATGTTACCCTGGCTGAAGCTGAAATGTTGTATAGAAAATTATATAAGCGGGTACCAGACATCAAACTTGTGTATGTCACACCAGAAAAGGTAGGCCAAATCACAAACAGATTACTTTTATCAAAGCTTCAATGTGTAAGCTTTTTTTTGAGTGAAATATACATAATACTAAATCTTTGACAAGAAATTATGTGACAGTATCTGATGCAAGCTTTTCACGATTCTTTAATCCTTTACAGCACAATGTTGACTTTTAATAGCCCTGGGAAAGAAGCCCTTTGAAAACATTGTGGGAAAAGGAGGAAATGCTGGTTGAGCCGCATTTGTCATCTTCAAATGCTTTCAGTGTGGACAAGTCTAAGACTTTGTCCTTTGGTAAAGAGTTTAGTGAGCTAAATGTCTACCTTCTTGCTGTTTTGTATTTATAGATAAGCGCCAGTGAGAAACTAATAGGGGTTTTAGACAACCTTTACGGTAGAAAAGTTTTGGATAGGTTTGTGATAGATGAAGCCCACTGTGTGAGCTCAGTAAGTATTTATTTCTCTAATGCTGAGGCATCTTGAACAAAGCTTGTATGAAGAGTAATTTATATTTATCTATTTTCCATGATGTTTTTCATGACTGTAATCTGTGGATTGCTCAATACATGAAGAAGATTTCTGAAGATCTTTGAAAAGAACTTGTTGAAATTGAAAGCCATTCTAGCTTGTACAATATCAAAGAGAATGGATTCAGTATCATACATGTTCTAGGCAGTCTGGTCTCTATCTACTCTGTCCAAAAATTAACTGATATGTGCCTTATATGCTAAAAACTATGTATCTCTAATGGAAACCAGATATAGCCTACAGTGATACCAAGAAACTGGAGGTTTGTTGAGTAAAATTTATGTCTAAAAGAAACTTGTCTAAAGTCCTTTCTACTCTGTAAAGGCTATGAATTTGTTGATACAACTGCACTAAACCTGTGGTCATGAACTACCCTTTCTTACCTGTTTACCAGAGAACAGTGTTGGACTTTTACATATTTAAAACAGAGTTGACAAATTAAGTGTGGCTAAAAGGATATTTGTTTTTGAAAGGGCAGAAAACATCCTAGGAAAAGTGGAAAATGCTCTATCAGCACTCTCCTTTTCCAACAGTGTTTCCTGAATCATCTATTTTGTACAGCTTAAAACATTAGATTGTTTGGTAGAGATTTACTGGACAGCTTAACTTTTACAAAGTACTGTCTGATGATAAAGCTTCCTGTAGACATTGATAACAAATGTAATAAAATATTGACAGAAGCTGAATTAATAAATTTGTTATAGTGGGGACATGATTTTCGACCAGACTACAAGAAGCTGGGTGTACTGAAGGAGAAATTTCCAGGAGTTCCTGTAATGGCCTTAACAGCGACTGCCACCATGAGAGTTCGACGGGATATCTGTCATCAACTCAAGTTAAAAGATCCCAAATGGTAACTTTTGGTTCTTGTAATCCTTTATTCTATATAATTTATTCATTTTTGTCATTTCTGATATTGTATACCCTCTTGCTATAGAAAGGAATCCAACACAACTGTATCATTCTCAGAATGCTATGTTTTTCGAAATCTAAAGGGGCTTTAAATTATTATCAATATCTTAAGCAAGTTCAGTACACTACAAGACAGACAGACCAAATGGTAGAATCAGCATATTTGGCTTTGCTCTTTACTTTGTAGGTGTCTTTTTCTGATTACATGAATTTATATATTTCTTTTTTTTCCAACCAAAATTTTCCTAATAAGAAATACTTACAGTATTGGCACTTTTTTTGTGTATGTGTGTATGTATGTGTGAAACTGTCAGTGCAAATATGGTCAGTTACAGGTATTTACAAGTGTAGCTAACAAATAATTTTAGTTTATCTTTATTTTCTTGATTCAGGTTTACTCAGAGTTTTAACAGACCAAATCTGAAACTTGAAGTTAGAAATAAAAAACCTACAACTGCAACCAAGGATATTATTGAAATGATCAAACGTGACTTTAATGGCAAATGTGGAATTGTATACTGTCTGTCTAGGTAATGACTTTCCTGAAAAGTGGTAAATATTTTCTTTCTTACTATTTGGTGTGTGATTGTTATGAGGTGTATGTATATAAAAATCAATAGGAATCAACAATAATGCAGTATTTTCATTTGGTATAGTAAATGAAAGCTAAGACACAAATTTGCTATTTACTATTTCCTTTACATTTTCAGTCTACTTAGAGATTATACCACTGCTCTAAGAGAAAGTTTTAAAATGATGCTATATTCAACGTAGAGAAAGAACACTTGAAAATCACTGTAAATCTGCTTTACAGAAAAGAATGTGACAATACAGCTGTTGCCCTGAGTAAAGCAGGTATCCTAGCTGTGTCATACCATGCTGGGTTGACAGACTCCGAAAGATCTATGATTCAAGAGAAATGGATTAATGGAAACAGATGCAAGGTTTGCTTTCATCTTCACTATCTGTCATCTTCAAACCTCAATAATTGAAACTTTAGAATCTACAAGTCAAGGAAATTGTGAAAGAGGTTTAATGCATCTGCAAACAGTATCACTTTACTGTATAAGTTTTTTTTTTTTTTTTTTTTCTTTGCGGGTATTTAATTTCTGCTATTTCTGTGGACCAACTCAAGGCCATAGTAATTAAACCCGCAGAGTATTATGTCGGATTTTGCCATTCGACAAAACAGCATAAAAAAACATGGATGACTTCCGGTTGTAAGGTTATGTATAAAACACAAGTGTGGTCAGCCCTGCTACAAAATAGGGATATTTATTAAGTTACATTGATCTCGAGGAAATGTTGATCAAAAATGACTCTTTGATACCTGTAAATGTCAGATTAAGTATTTTAATGAAGATTTAACATCTAATTAGCAGGCCCCATGGTATAAAATTGCAGATAATAATTCCGGTATCCTACCTGTACTTGTTTTCACACCTAACTTTTCGAAACACCACAAGTCAAAATCGCACGTTTCAAACATGACAATAAGTCAGTACTTAACATTTTACATTTGCTAAATTACGTTATTGTTGTCTATCTATTGATCTTCAATAGAGTAAAACTACTGATCTTCAGTAGGGTAGTATCTTGAGACCAGGTCAGGATATCTCTCTGATATATATACATAACCGGAAGTCTCCAGAAACAAAAGTAGATTGTAGTCAATTGTTATTCTTGTAATTCAACTGCCGCAGATATAAAATACCAAAAACACTCAGCCAGGATATCATTGAAATAAGGTTAGCAGAAATTTAAACACCCCTCTTTTTGGAAAAAAATACAGAATTTGGAACCCTCAGAAAAAACTACTTATACAGTATGTAGGCTTGCAGGCTGACTTGGGTCGAAAATCTTCGCTAGTTGAAAATTTTCTGCATGCACAAGGACCATTCTACCTCATGATTCTGTTGGTCTGTAGACAAATGGATTTTATGGATTCATAATTATGTCATGACTTGCTTGGTATAATGCTTGTCGGTGAAGATTTAAACTCCGTTTGACTACAGCATTGCCCAATTTAAAGACAGAGTTGTTTACTAGAATGATAGTTATATGAAAGAGTCATTTGGCAGTTAAATTTACATGCATTCATTGAGTCATGAAATAGACAAATGCAAGTAAAAGTTTTCGTAGGAAACAATGAAGCAGTAGTGTTCATTGCCACTTTTTTCTGTAAATATATATGAAACAAAAATCTATGGTTATTCATGATTTTTTTATGAATATAGATAAAATATCTACAGTCTTTTAAAACTAGTCTCATTTTATAAATTTCATAGATGTATATCCTTTTAAATGTATTTCAGTTTGGAAAAGAGTTAAATGTACATGCATTCATTGAGTCGTTTAGTCTTTGAATAAATGCAAGTGAAAGTTTTCTTTGGAAACACTGAAGCAGTAGTTTTCATTGTTACTTTTTTCTGTAAAATTATTATTATTAGTATTATTATTATTATTGTTATTATTATTATTTCTTTTTTTAATTATTATTTTTTTCTTAATATAGATAGAATATCTACAGTAATTTAAAACTAGTCTCTTTATATAAATATCGTATCATTTTAGATGTATATCAGTTTTTAAATACTAAGAAATTGTAAAATGCAGAAACTATGGGCAAAATGCAGTAACTATGGATAATGTCAAATTAGTAATGTTATGACCATGCGCTATGGAAAGAAACATTAACTTGATTTCACTTTATGTGTTCAAATTTTTCCTCATGTCTTACAATCTTACAATATAAGAATTGTAAATAATTTTTTTAAACTATTGCATGTTTTAGATTGCTGCTACCAGCGCTTCTGCTTTGGCTTAGTTCTGTTTCAGAAGTTTTGTAAAATACAGAAAAAACATCTTTAACAAAAAGGTTTATCAATTACTTTCATAAATGAGCTGCGCTCTGTGAAAAGGGAACTTAATGAATTTGCGAAAAGTATTGACCCAGACCAGCCTGCGCAGTCCGCGCAGGCTGGCCTGGGTAGAAACTTTTCGCTATTGGTCAATTTTCTGTATGTCCAAGGACCATTCCTCCTTACGATTCAGTCATTTTTATAGAAAAGAGATATAATGGCTCAATAATTATGTGATTACCTGCATGGTATAATGCATCAGGGAGCTGCATTAAGCCCCCTTTTGCCAGAGCATGGCCCAAATAAACTATTTTTATGATGTTCAGGTTATCTGTGCAACAATAGCCTTTGGGATGGGTATTGACAAACCTGATGTGAGGTTTGTGATACATTACTCCTTACCCAAGTCTGTGGAGGGTTATTATCAGGAGGCTGGGCGTGCGGGTAGAGACGGATTGTTGTCCTTCTGCATACTGATGTATACTTACAATGATGTGAAAAGGTTACGGAGGATTATTGAAAGTAAGTGTGAATTGCATTTGAAAAGCTGATTTCAACTTCATTTATTGAAAAGTTTGTGAGAAATGCTCTTCAGGGTAACAAAAAAAAGGTAGGCACAGATGGATAGGTGTACTGGTCAACATAGCTAAATCTAAAATATTGTTGAAAAAAGAGTAAAAAACACCATGCAAACAAAATGTAAGGTTAATCTGTGAGATGAAGTTTTTTACTATGCCTGTGAAAAATTTTTTGGAGGCAAATAGTTTTTGGTTTTTTTTTTCTGGTCATTTTGTCTGTCACTGATGTTATCGTGTCCTAACTATAAGTTTTTTCCCAATTTAATTTCAAAATAACTTCGCACAAATGTTAACCACATGGAATTGATATGTCATGAGTAAGAATCAAGTCTGTAGGTCAAGGTCACAGCAGCATCATATGTATTTTTTTTTTTTTTGGGATAGTTGTGTTGCATGCAAGAACCATGTATGTAAGTCATGGTCATCATGAGGTCAAATATGTTTAAAAAAAAAAAGGAAAAAGGGGGTTTCATGTGTGGACTGTAGATGTTTTTAATTATGAATGAATTTCAATATAAATGCAGAATTTTCAACCACATAAACGTGATGTGTAGCATGCAAGAACCATGTCTATAGGTCAAAGATGAAGGTCACCGCAAGGTTAAATTGGTACAGAATTGAAATTGGCCTTTGACTTTTAGTTATGAATGAATACTTGTGCAGAAATGTCAACCTCTTAAAGACAATGAGTCACTTGTAAGAATCTTGTTCTTTGTGTCAAAGGTCAAGATCACAGCAAATTCGATGTGTTTTTTTTTTTAATGAAAATTTTGAGGGTTTATGTTTGTGTCCGACATGTAACATTTTTCAGTTAGCAAAATAATTCAGGATAACTGTACGGAAATGTCTGGTGAAATGTGTTCAAGAAACAACGGCAGTTTATAGGGGTTAATGTGTTTGTGTCGGGCATTTAACATTTTTTAGCTAAGTTATTCAGGATAACTTTCAGAAATGTCTTCCACATGAAGACAATGTGTTGCGAGCAAGAATCATGTTGACAGGTCATAGTTCATGGCCACAGCACTGAAAATTGTGTTTATAAAATTGTAAACATGGGGGTGGGGGGGTGTAGTATGTTTGTGTCAGGCCTGCAACCTTTTTTTCTTTATTATTATTTGGAGAGAAAAAAACAGTATTAAATGTGCAGGAATGTCTACCACTTAAAACCAATGTGTTATGACAAGAATTATGCCAAAGGTCAAGAGAACAGCTGGGTCAATAAAATCCATTTTACCTAGCAACCGACTTTCAAATCATGAAATGAATAGTCCTTTGACATGCTGAAAATTTACAAATAGCAAAAATGTTTTGACCCATTTGTCAGTCTGGGCAGACTGCACAGGCTGATATAGGTCGAAACTTTTTGCAGAGGCATTAAAAACCCTTGTCACGGAGCATGGCTCATACATATTTGTGTAATTAGCTTTGGTTCATGCTGATTACTCCTAATTTCCAATGATGTTTTCTGTCAATGAAAGAATATTGGCCCACTTGAAAAGCACTTACAACATCCAGAGCTCCAGGTAAGAGGTAGTGATGGTATTCTAAATCCATTATTTTTCTTCCAAACCCTATGTTGTGGGTACTCATTAGAATCGTCTCGATGAGACGATTCTAATGAGTACCCATAACAAAGGGTTTAGTGGAGAATAATTAATATTTTCAATTTTGAAATCGAAATCACTCCCTCTATCTGGAGCTTTGAACATCAATGCTTTGAAGTCTCTTCATTGATTTATCTACAAACTCTTTAGGGTTGGAACAACAGGTAGCCTAAGAAGTTAATATGCTTTTGCATTCAGTGAAAATCAAGATCAGATTGCACAAAACTTGCAGTCTGATCTTAGATCTACACCGTCAACCACTTTGTTACATATTGTGGCCCAAACTGCCTTGAAACAATAATTATTTGGCTGTTCTTTCCTAATTGAAAAGGGCCATTTAATTTATTTAATGTTATAAGAATTAATTCATTTAAACTTTGTATTTATTTACAGTGGATCAAAATGCTACCTATGAGTCCAAGAAGGTTCACATAGATAATTTATACAGAATGGTAGAATACTGTGAGAATGTGGCTGACTGTAGGAGACACCAGCTCCTCTCTTATTTCGGAGAACACAACTATGAGAGAGGGGAGTGTGGCCAGTTTAGGGGCTCTATATGTGACAACTGTGTGTCAAAGGTTAGTAGAAATTATAAAATGTTTTAGCTCTCTCAGTTTGGAGAATACAGTGTTGCATCCAGGCCACATGATTGAGGGAATCCCACTTCTTTTTTATTCTGTCACACAATTTCACGAACTTGATGGGGGAGAAATCGTGCAAAGACGTAACTTGCGCAGAAACAAGAAACCAGTGCATGCAAAAAATGTTATCAGGCCCTAGTCAGTCTAACAACAATGATTCCAAATGGTGTCCGATCTCTATATTGAAGTTTATGTAATAAGCAGGGAACCACCATTCTCTACGTGTGCACAGTGAATGTGTAATTACACATGTTTACGGATTGAAAAAACAATACAGTATATTCGAGCTTCGACTTTTAAGTGTGTTAAACATTTTGACTGGTGTGTTAAAGCCACTGAAACGAACTACAAACTTTTAAGGGATTTGTTTGATCAAAAGACAACACAACCCCCGGTTTTGATAGATCAAGTGAAAACTGCGAATAACAAATTGAAGGTCATTTGGGAACCACCTTGGTCAAGTAAGGGCGATTCCTTAGAACTGTAAATTAGTTAATAATCATTCAAATTGAGGGACCATTATCATTATTGTTTGATTATAAAACTTGTTTGATAGATCTAGTTTGGAAAGGAAAAAAAGAATGGCATCTTTTTCAGTATCACACCAGTGCATAAAACTGAGGTATTTTTTTTTAAATGATTAAAGTTTTGTCACTCCCCCCTTTTGCTAATTCCACAGGGGAGCTCCACTTCTTGGCAGAAATCCTAGATGCAACACTGCCATATTACTAGCAAGAGAGGGATATAGCCAAATTTAAATGGCCTATTTGTGGCATATATGTATTAACTCTTTTCCACACAATCCCAACTTTAAACGACCCTTAGAAAGAAAGCTTTTGTGGAAAAAGGAGAAAATGCTGGTAACCATCATTTTCTCCTTTTCCCTCAATGTTTTCTGCCATTTTCAAAATTAGTTTTAATTTTTGAATTATATTTAATTTGTTGTCTGCAAATTCTTTGGATTTTGACAAGTCTAAAATTCTTTTTTTCTGATAAAGGGTTAAAGGTAAATATTGCAAGAAAAGATGACAATTGCAAGTTTGAATCCTGGCTTTTTCTTAAAGATTGACAGAAGTCATTGCAACACAAACCGTTTTGCCGAGCCCCGGTAGCTCAGTTGGTAGCGTGCAGGACTTGAGAACACGGGGTCCAGGGTTCGATCCCTGGCTACGACCCCTGGCTCGGCCAATTTCTTTCCTAGGATTGATGATAGTCACTGCGACAGGATTCATTCCTCTCCCACCGCTGACCATTGTTTCGACGATGATTATGTGGGAAAGCAGCCAGTGGCTTGGAAAGAAAATTGTGCGAAGTACTGGTAAAAGAGACTCCAGGAACGCATGGATAGGTGCATTGGCCGCCGCGATATAACTGAAATAATGTTGAAAATGGCGTTAAACACCATACAATCAATCAATCAACAAACAGTTTCACTCTCACTACTGAACAGTCAAACTACATTGATTATATAGAAAAGTAATCAGTGGCTTGATTAGATGATAATGTATAGCATTGCTAAAGCATAGAAGCACCTTGACAGGTACACTGGCTGGCATGACATTACTGAAATATATATATATGAGTCATGCTCTGTGAAAAGGAGGTTAAATTCACCTGCAAAAAGTATTGACCCGTGTCAACCTGTTAAGTCTTCAAAGGCTGACATGGACTGAAATTTTTTGCCATTGTTAAATTTTTTTCATACCCAAGGACTAATCTAACTCATAATTCAGCTGCCTTTTGGACAAAATGAATACATATCATGGAACAACTTGCCTGGTATTATGCAATACAAAGATGCTTTAAACCTCCAATTGCCAGGGTACTGTTCATATATATGTACTGTTGTGTATATAAATACTGACAGAATCTAGGATTTGTTTATGATTTGTCTTGCTTTGAAGTAAATCTGTTTTAGATTTTGTTATATGAAGAGCTTGGAAAAATATTCAATTTAAAAGGCAAAAGATATATGATGGTATATTTGAGTTAGAGTGTTTTACTTTCAAACACAGGAAGCGTTCAAGTTGAGAGATGTCACAGAGGATGTGAAAGTCATCATAAAATGTGTTCAAGATTTAACCAGCAAAAGGAACAGTGATTATACTCTCATTCATTTTACAGAGATGTTTAAAGGTATTTATAAACACAAAAATATTACATGAAGATCTTCATTTGTTTCACACAAAATTATATTTTCCTCATCATAGATCACCCACATTACATTTGCCTCATGGTAGATCTAAAAATACAAGTCAAATGCAAATAGACAGTGTTAAAATGTTTTCATAGTATAAAATCAAGCATTGCACAGTGTAGATCCAAGATCAGGGCTTTACTTTAGAGTCTGATCTTAACCAAGACCATCCAAAAAAAAAAAAAGAGGTATCCAAAGGGTATAAAGAAGTCTTGAAGTTGAATAAAGGTGATTAAACCTTTATGCTGAATCATGTAATAATAAATGTGTATAGAGCTGTTCATAAAGATTAATGCATGACGAAGTCAAGGCAAGTCTCAAAGATATTCATGATTGATTACACATACAAATATATTCTTTAAGACTTCAGCAATTTATAAAGATTGAATTCAATGTAACTTGAGATGACCACAATTGCTCAAACATGAAGTAATGTAGATGTTGCATTAATGTTACATTAATTTGTTGGAATGGATGTGAATTTGGGAAACTTTTGAAGCACCACTTACAACATCTCATCAGTTTTAGAGATGTGTCCTGATGAGTGTAACTTTCTTTTTAAGTAACTTTTTATTTTACAAGGTTCAAAGAACAGCAGGATTGTTCAACTAGGACATGACAAACATCCAATGCACAATCGTGGGGCAGCGTACAGTAGGCAAGATGCAGACAGACTGTTTAGAAAACTTGTAACAGAAAGAGTTTTGGTTGAGGAGTTGAAGATTACAGCCATGGAACATACAGCTTGTTATATTAAACCTGGGAGAAAAGCTTTAGATGTTTTGAATGGGAAACTAAAGGTAATGTTTCATGATTTAAACTGCGGGTTGTTTTTTTTTTTTTTTTTTTTTTTTTTTTTTTTTGGTCTATGGGTTTATTATGTTGAGCAAGTATTTACAGCTTGTGAATTCAATTTTTTTTTCCCTGTTCAGTTAAATATGAATAAATAGTTAGAGATTAAAGAATAAACCAGTTTGGCTTTATGATTCAGTCTTGCAAGTTATTCTCAAATTTGCCTGATAGAAGGTGTTTTTTTTTTTTGTCAGAGTTTCTTCACATTAATGCAAGGAGTTTTTAACTTGTTGGGTCTTGCAGTAATATATGAGTTGTGCTGTGGAAAAAGGGGGCTTAATGCATCACCATGATTCACTATACCAAGGGAGTCCTCACATATTTAGCAATCCATAAGATCTATTTTATATAATAACCGACTGAATCATGAAGTTCACTGGTCCTTTGATGCTCAGAAAATTGACCAAAAGCAAAAACTTCGATCCAGGTCAGCCTGAGTGGACTGCGCAGATGACCTGGGTCGATAATTTTTTTAGATGCATTAAGCCCCCTTTTCACAGAGCATGGCTCATACTTGTATAAATTTTGTTTGATTTTTTTGAACCTATGTTATAGATTGAGTTACAAGTGCAGGAGAATCGAAAGAGAACTGACATGAAGGTTGGAACAGAGCCAGTAAATGAGAAGGATGTGCTCATCAACCAGTGTTATGAAGAACTTAGAAATGTAGCAGAAACTATTGGTAAATGGATTGTTTCCTTTACCTTTTGCCAAATGAGAAAACATTCAGACTCAACCAAATTGAAATCATTTGCAGGCAACAAATCAAATCAGTCAAATATGACTCATACAACGGAGTTTGTCTTTTAACGAGTAGAAAACATAGTGGGAAAAGAAGAAAATGCTGGTTACCAGCATTTCTTCTTTTCCAACGATGGTTTCAAGTTTTCTTTCTCCTAGTACTGGCGAAATGCAGGAAATACTTGAGTTTGTGAGCTATTGCCGTGATATGACTGAAGTTATGTTGAAAACAGCGTAAAACACCACTCAATCAATCAGTCATTTGTCTCGTATTCTTATTTTTGCTCATTGCGTTATCTTTTGTCAAAATTAGTATTAAATATGGAATGGACACAGGAACTAATGAACCGAAGCTTCTAACTATTCCTTTTATTATACGGAGAAATCTGTACATTAAAACATGGAAGGTAATTGGATGGCTTTGTTACCACTCTTTATTGAATTTAAGTGATCTCCTCTCCTCTCCTCTCCCCCCCCCCTCCCCTCTCCTCCCCTCTCTCTCATGTATATGGATAAATCTTGTTTTAAACCAACAGTATGCGTTCAAAAGTAACCAAAATGATCTTCAGGTCGCATTTATCATTATTCTTACACAGAGTGAATATTGGTTCAAGTGTTTACGGAAAAAAAAAACCATTACAACCTTTCACCTTTTTCATTACCAAAGTTGTCATTGACCATTTTTGTAAACATTTTGGCAAAGGAAAAATCTCTCCTACAGAGCAAAATCTCCTTTTGCCACAATATTTTCACATGTATTCATGCATTACACTTTAACTCGTACTGACTATCAGTAGAGTTCGAAGTTGCCTGCAACAAATTTGTTTGAAGAATCAGCAAGTTAATTCACATTCTATTTCATTTAATCTAGTGATGGAACTTGGTTTGAAGATACAGAATGTCTACAACATATTCCCTCACAATTTACTGCAAGCCCTGGCTAATGCTTTACCCACAACAGTGGAGGAGCTGTCCAGGGTAGAACTCATGACAGAGAGTAAAATGAAGCAATATAAAGCTGAGAGATTTCTAGATGTCACAACCAAGTACGCTGTCATGGTAGATTGTAAGTATGATAATCATGGTTATCAGTGTAAATTAAAATCAATTTTATGTACTGAAGTGTGTTGATGTTAAATTTATCAAATGATAAGATTTTAAACATGTCTTTATTGAAAGTTTTTACAGACAATCAATTTAATGTGGCTTAAATAATGATAAAATCTATGAAAGGTTAGAAATGGTTGTGGGAAAAAAAAAAATTGCTGCTCACCAGCATTTTCTCCTTTTTATACAAGGTTTTCAAAAGTTTTCATCTTCAGGGTCATTGAAACATAGACATGTACAGAAAATTAAGCATGCCGTGATTTGAATACATGTTACGATGTATATCGGTTTGTCATTCAGTAAAGTTTTGTTTTCAACAAACATCCCCAGAAAAAGGTAGCTGCATTTTTTTGCTCATATATACTGTTAGAAGTACTGTTCACATTCTATTGAAATCTGTACAAAACAAAAATCATAAATTTCCATGTAGAAAGCAGTTGCAGAAGAAAAATTTAATGTGGCTTATATTATTGGATTTGTCTTTGAATACAGCATTTTCCCCTTGCTGGTTACCACCATTTGGCCATTTCCCAAAATATTCACAAAACCTGTTTTCCCAAAGGTTGTCATAAAATGTGTTTGGTAAAGGGTTAAGAAAACTCACTGGTATGTAGAGGACATAAACTTATACATGAATAAATCATTATAGATTGGATTCTGAGGAATAGGCTGATAGACAAAATAGGCTGATAGACAAAATAGGCTGATAGACAAAAATCACTAAAAACCAACAATTTCAGATTTATGTAATCCTATAAAACTAAAAGTGTTTGGCAAATGATCCAATGCTTTAAAACCCCAAGGAAGAAGGCTCTAAAAATATTGTGAGAAAAAGAGAAAGTCCTAGTTACCAGCATTTTCTCATTTTGCTACAGCTTTTCTTCTCTCTCCCATGACAAATCTCACTATTGGAGTCACACTTGATTTGTAGGCTGCAAATGCTTTGAATGTGGACAAAGCAAAATTTGGTTTAACTCTTTACCAGACGACAAAATTTTAGACCAGTCAAAATTCAAAGCATGTGCAGACGACAAATCAAATGCTGCTCTAATGATGGTATTTGTCCTTGGAAGGGTAGAAAACATTGTGGGAAAAGGAGAAAATGCTGGTTACCAGCATTTTCTCCTTTTCCTACAATGTTTTCAAAAGGCCTGTTTCTCAAGGTCGTTAAAACACGGGATTGGGAAAGGGTTAAATGGTAATGAGCGAAGTAGTGGTTTGAAGAAACTGAATAATCTAAAGCCTTTAACCCATAATCCATGCTGACCCCGAGAAAGACACTTTTTAAGAACATTGCGGGAAAAAGAGAAAATGCTGGTAACCAGCGTTTCTCCTTTTCCTGCAATGTTTTGTACCATTCCTGAAACAAATTTTGATTTATTTTTTTGGTCACTTCTATTTTGTCTTTTGCTTTTAAAATGGACTAATCTAAAATTTCAATATTTAATAAAGGGTTAACTTTTTTTTTGCAGCTTTGAAGGACACTGTCAAACCTGTTAGCACCAGAGACAAAGATTCAGACAGTGACCCTGAGGAATGGCAAGCTTCAAGATCTGAATACTTTCCTTCTTCAAACACAAAAAATTACAGGGGCAAAGGAAAAACTGGAGGAAAAAGGGTACTGATAAAATGTTACTGAATTCTCTGCTTGATAAGCTTTTGGATTTGTGTGTTTGTGAGGAAGAGAGAACTAGAGAGAATGAGGATTGAAAAAACATTTTGGAAACAGTTTCGAAGTTAAACTCTAAGTTTTCATTTGAAACCCATCCATATCAACCTTGGATTGAAAGCATTTTGTCACCCCACTTGAGGTAAGATGTCCTATGTCTCAGATCAATCAATGTCTTGCTGGAGAGAACAAGAATTAGGCACTTCTTTAACTCTGTACATTTTAGCTTCTACCTTGCATAAATCATATTTTTATCTAATTGAGAGAAAAACTAACCCATTGCCACATAATTTTTGCTGTTTCATGAGTTTTTGGGTTTTTCAAAGGTTTTGGACTCTACCCGACATTACTGCCTGCAGATGACTTTCTTTTCTTTGCTGCAGTAAATGTCTCATAAAAACGTTTTTTCCCAAGAGAAATTACAAGTAACGGATGTTTGTTTTTGTCACAATGATTTATATGCATTCATGAATTAGTTCATGTTGCAATATATCACATAAGGTAAAATACATTGGCACCCTGTTAGAGCAAACTTCGATCATAAGGTTAGGTTAGTCTTCTAGTCCCAAACCATAAGGCCTAGGGCTATCAAATTTAATTTTCAGTCATGAAATTCCAACAACATAGTTGCAACATTAAGGTTGTTTTTGTAGGGAATACATGTACTTCATCAAAGCTGACAGAGTAGATTTAGCTTAGAGATCAGTCAAAACATTCAGTCTATAGTCTAAACCATAGGGGTCTGTAGTTTGACTCCTGTCACCCATAGACTAAAACAAGGGATTTAACTGTATGCAGCCCGTTACTCGCCCCCGGTTACAAAAAAACAACGTATCTTTCCTAGCCCATCAGTTATTCTCCTAATTTTTTCTACAGTTGAGAGCGAAAACATTTTTCTACCAGAAAAACACAACTGTTTGTCAGTGGCTAATGCAGTCTAGCTGATACATTCGCTCGAACTTGTAAACTCGCTCAAAAATCTTCGCCATTGACACGGGTTCGTACATTCGATACTGACGTTCGCGCATATAAACCAATGAAATTTCTCGTTCCAAACAGTGTCACCGTACTGTCACGTGACAAAAAGGTGTGAGCAGCTGTACGAAATTTCATTGGTTAGTACATATCAACCAATGAAATTTCTCGTTCCAAACAATGTCACATGACAGAAGATGGTTGCAGCTGTTCGAAATAAGAACGTGGATCACAAATTCAACGAATTCTGAGGCGTTTCGTCGTTATTGAAGATAAAGACTATAGGTCAGTAGTATTTTTAAACATGTTTAAAGGGTGGGTGCCGCTAATGCTGCGTTTCATTGGATCTAAAGTGCATTTTATATCTTGAAAACGGATGTACGAACCCGTGTCAATGGCGCAGATTTTTGAGCGAGTTTACAAGTTCGAGCGAATGTATCAGCCACTGCATTAGCCACTGACAAACAGTTGTCTTTTTCTGGTAGAAAAATGTTTTAGCTCTCAGCTGTAGAAAAAAATAGGAGAATAACTGATGGGATAGAAAAGATACGTTGTTTTTTGTAACCTGGGGCGAGTAACGGACTGCATACAGTTAAATCCCTTGTTTATAATATATAGTCTATGGGTGCCAGGAATCAAACTACGGACCCCTATGGTCTAAACTTGACCTACAGAGGCATCAAAAGCAACTTAAGTTTTGAAAGATGCCTAAGGGTAACATCTGTCTCGGCTTTTTGATGTTACAAAAGTAGCTTTGCCCTTTTTCACAACATTTTTGAAAGGCATTCTTTGCAGAAGGGTGTAAAGTCACTACTTCAAGGAAAAGTGGTTTAAGCTCTTTGATGTCCCCATGATTACAAAAACTTGAACATTTTTGTTTCTCTTCTTTATTCATCGGTAATAAATTAATTTAACTGATGCATCAAAACAAAACAATCACACAATAAGCTAATATGCCTGCTTCACAAAAGCTGAAATTGCATTTTTGTATATAGTAATGATTATTTCTAGAAGTTGTGTAGTCAGCAGAAAAATAAGTCATCAGGCTATTTTCTGAAAATTTTGTTGTTTCCAAGATAAAAAAGAATGCATGGGCTAATTCAGGTTTGTTATGCAACCATCTGCATGATTAAAAAACATGGTGGCGGCAGCGTCTGCAATCCAACATGATAGTGTTTTGAGAGACCGGATTTGGTAATAGAACTAAATAGTACCTTGTAAGACATTCCATGCAAAAGAAAGATAAAATATGAAATGTCTGATAAATAAGTGTTGAAGGGTAAATAGGCATATCTGTGTCTAAATATTTGGACTAGATCTACCTCCACCGCTACTTCGCAAAAATTTGCAAGATTTTACCTGTATTATTTTGGACACATGCCCCAAACAAGTTAAAACTTGCCAATTTGGCTACCCTGTAGTTAAAAATGATAATTTCCAGAATAATAGCAGAATTGATAATTTCTTTTAAAAATGAAAACTGATAATTTCCAGAATAATTGGAGAACCGATAATTTCTTTTTGTCCAAATATATTGGCAAATAACAGTAATTAATCAATGCTATATTTCTGGCATTAGTTGGCATATCAGTCAAGGTTTGTGTGTGTGGGGGGGGGGGGGGAACAGAGTTATATTTCTTGACCCCAGATATAACGCTGTCGTCGATCATGGCTTCTAACTACATTGCTCTAGTGGGGTTCCAGTACACTCTTTTTTCTGAAAAAAAAAAAAGAGTGTATCACTTTATGTGATATATTGTACTTAATGGACTCTAAATCCCTGCAGAGTAATTTCTCATTGTGATAATTTATGTTGATTTTCTATATTTTGCAATATTATCAAAATCACTTTAGGTAAGTTAGTCTGTAGAAGTAGCAAGGCACGGCAGAAAAGAGGAAAACCAATGAAATAATGAACCAAACCCAATTTTTCTTCTTACATGTGATTTAACCCTTTACCACACGACAGAATTTTAGCCTTGTTCATATTAAAAGCATTTGCAGACAACAATTTCAATGTGGCTCAAATGGTGCAATTTTTCTTTGATAGGGTAGAAAACATTGTGGGAAAAGGAGAAAGTGATGGTTACCAGCATTTTCTTCTTTTCCAACAATGTTTTCAAAAGGCTTCTTTCCCAGGGTCGTTAAAAGTTGGCATTGTGTGGTAAATTGTTAAGCAAGGGAAAAACTGCTGTGACAACTGTTGTCATACAGCATTGGAATCTCTCTGAGCTTATTAAACCTTTACCACACAATCACAAGTTTAAATGACCCTGAGGTCGAAGCCTTTAAAAAACACTGTAGGAAAAGGAGAAAATGCTGGTAACCAGCATTTTCTCTTTTTCCCACAACGTTTTCGAACCTTTCAGAGACAAATCCAACCGATTCATGCACATGTAATTTACAGCTTGAAAATGCTTTCGATTTGGGAGAGTCTAAAATTTTGTTGTGTGGTAAAGGGTTAAAATATAAAAGAACTCACTGAGACTGGGATGGAGTTCTTGCATATAGCAAACATATTTCTTGTAAGGATGATGCACGGTGTCATTCAGGTAAACTGATGATAATATGAGAAATATGATTATTTTGCAGAATTTTTTCCCAAAGAAAAAGAAAGCAGGTACAAAGGGAAGTAAATCGACCACCAGAAAGGCTGCTGCAACAACAAGTACCACAAGGTAGTTACAATGAAAACTCTTTATCTCATACATGCAATAAATTGAGTAAATATTCATTTTTGAAGTCTTCACTTGAACACTTGTCTCTGGAAGTGGTGCACCAGCAGTTCTGACTGCTCATTTAGCAGTCTGAAATTTTACTGAAACACCCTTTTTTGTCTTTAAAATTTGCATATAAGCACGAAAATGAATTATTTAGATATATGTAACTACAGTCAAATCTGTGTACAGCAGCCAGTCAAGGGATGTGCCCAAATTGGCTGCTGTACACAGATTGGCTGCTGTTTACAGTACTTATTTCTCGCACATTATTATCATACTATAGTTGGTACTTTGCAGTATTGTATGATGTTCTAGCTTGTTGAATCATCTTTTGTATGTCACAATGAACTTCTGCCTCACATTATGTACAAAAAAAAAGACTTGAATATAAGGATTTTATTTAAAAGATTTATTTTCCTTTTCATTCCTTTTCCATCATATTTAACAATAATAGTGCTCACAAGTTTCATGTGTTATACTATGTTCATATAAAGTGTTTGCAAGAAAGCATGTAAAAACTTTAAAAAATTAAATGTTGCTTAATCAAAACATTGCAGCTTTTGTTAAAAAAAATACAGAAACACAATGATTTGTTCTGCAAAGAAACATGCACTCTGTTACTGTCTTTTTTGGAAAAAATTATCAATTGTTGTCTGCTTGGAAGTTTTTGCAACCCTCATATCTATCAAAAGCTCATCAAAGTCATTGACACATTTGAACATTGACTCATTTCCAATCTGCAGAGCAAATTCTCTCAGTTTACTTACATAATCCATGGCATCATTCATACAGACAGTGGGTACCAACCATGTGATGCCTTGAAATCCGAGTCATTTAAGTCTGCAGCGAATTTGAGAGCTTTCTCTTTGATTAGAGGACCAGACACATTAATTTGCCGAGATGTGGCATCCAGAAACCATTTATAGCACAGAGCGTCAATGTTTTCATAAGAGACATTCCTTTTGATTCGTTTAGAACAAGAGTCACCACTTTCGTACTCCTCGAGAATTTCTCGTTTGCGTTTTGCAACACTCTGAATTTGTGTGCGGCTACTCCCGATTCGGGGTCTAGCTCCGATGTTATTTTTGTGATTGTTTCTCTGGAGAAACAATCACAAAAATAACATCGGAGCTAGACCCCGAATCGGGAGTAGTGTGCGGCCTACACCAAACTCAGTAGCAATAATCCGTGAAGAACGTCCAGATTCAAGCATTTGAACAACGTTCACACGGTCCCCTAGAGAGAGGAATTTACGTTTCGAGAGCGACATGATAGCAAGAATTGAGTGCAATAGAAAATTTCCACCCATTTTTAAAATCACCGAGTTCGCAGTTTAGTTAAATGTGTAAACAACTTCGATTGACATGATGTTCAATTTCATATTATTACAACAAATTACCCATCAGCAAAAATACCGATAAACTTTCATTGCCATTCATCCTTTAAAGATCAAACATGAAAATAAACAACAATTGTCAGTCATTTACCCATAATTAGGGGTTGTATAATCTGTAATTGTCTGTTTGCACGTTTTACATTGTGTAGTCGACTTCGTCAATAACTACAGTGTAGTGTTAATTATCGATTTTCCGTATCCCGACAAATTAGGTCGTGTGTTGTGTCAGCTGACCTTTGTTTAGGTGTGATATACTGTTGATCCCGACCAATTAATGTGACCGCTGGCTGCATTTCACAATATCACGCTATACACAGTGCAATTAAAGAAGGAAATTGCACGGGGGGAATTCGAGTGGCCGTTGTCGATAGATCGGCCGTTGTTCAGGTATGACCGCTAACTCAGATTTGACTGTACTTACACTTTCAAACAGTTTTTTTTGCTACATTTGTAGAAAGGTGGATTTCATATACCTAGCACTGTAATACTTCACCCTATAGCAAACAATCCCATGTTTTCACGACCCTAGAGAAAAACATTGTTGGAAGATGAGAAAATCCTGGCAGCCAGCATTTTTAGCTCATATGAGCACAGTGTGCTCAAGGTGAGCCTTGGTGATCATGCTTTGTCTGTTGTGTGTTGTCAGCTTTTACCTTGTGTACACTCTAGAGGCCACTTTTCAGTCTGATACTCATGAAACTTGGTCAGATTGTTTGTCTTGATGATATCTCAGACACGTTCAGAAATGGGTCAGACTAGGTCACAAGGTCAAATCTTAGAAAAACTATAGAGACCACATTTTCAGTCCGATAGTCTTGAAATTTGTTTGGATCATTTAGATCATTTGGCAATATTTCAAGTCATGTAACTGCAAATTAGCACCAACTGTATCATGTCACAATCATTTTTTGATGTATCCCGTCACATGATTCAATTCCAAAATGGCTACGGAATAGTGATGTAGCTCAGGGTTGGTTTTCTTTCAAACATTTGGATGGAATTGAATGATGTTTTTCATGACACTAAATAAATAATGGAATTTAAAAATGATTTTGTAATCAATTCTACAAATACTCTGTTACAATTTTGGCATTTTTCTTGATGGGACCATAACTCCGTGAACCGACGATCCGCAAGGCTACCATTGTAATGTGTACCAGTTTAGGGTACTGCAAGACATGCTACGTAAATCAAATTGTCCATTTCCATATACTGCACCAAAAATACTCGAACATAGTCACACTTTTGGGTTTGTACTATGTTTAGTTCGTATAAAAAACTCTGGTCCCTTCCGCTACAAACTACCGATATTTTACTGTATCTACAACAGCTTGGAAAATGGGCTGATTTGGGCTTAAAATTGGGTCACAGACAAATTCTAGAAAAAGCTTATGTACACTTTAGAGGCCACATTTTCAGTCTTTCCATTACTTATGAGTCAGAAATTTGTCAGAATGTTTGATTTTCTGGATTAGTTTGAAAATAGGTCATGTGGGGTCAAAAGCTAGGTCACAAGGTCAAATTTTAGAAAAAAATCTTGTGTACTCTCTAGGGTCCACATTTTCAGTCTTTCCATTACTTATGAGTGAGAAATTAGAATGTTTGTCTTGATGATTTTCTGGATGAGTTTGAAAATAGGTCAAGTGGGATTAAAAGCTAGATCACAAGATCAAATCTTAGAAAAAAACCTTGTGTACACTGTAAAGGCCACTTTTCTGTTCAATACCTATGAAAGTTGGTCAGAATGTATATCTTGATGATAATTCAGTTGAGATTAAAAATGGGTCATGATGGGTCAGAATTTAGGTCACCAAATCAAATCTTGAAAAAAACCATGTTTACACTGAATAGGCCACATTTTCTGTCTCATGATAAATGATTAGAATGTTTGTTTTGATAATATCTATGACAAGTTGGAAAATAGTCCATGTTGGGCTATGAAAGGTCACTGAGTCAAATTCTAGAAAAAGCTTGTGTACACTCTAGAGGCCACATTTTCAGTGTAATACTCATGAACATTTGTTAGAATATTTGTCATAATATCTCGGAAGAGATTGAAAATGGGTCATGTTTGATTAAAAGGCTCAGGTGAGCAAATTCAGGGCCATCATGGCCCTCTTGTCTCCTTTTCCCAAACTGTTTTAAAAGGCAAATTTCATCATTTGAGACACATCTGTCATCTGCAAATGCTTTGAATTTTAAAATATTGTCACCTGGTTTATGATACGTCCATACAGCTAGAGAGAAAAAAATGCTCTTAAAACTTGAGAGTGTGTAGAATGGCTCAGCTGTGTAGACATATCAATTAACAGTATATATATGGTGTAAGGGATTTTTCCTCATTTAAAACCGAAAGTGACAACAGTGATTACTTTGAAGGCCTCCAAAACATTAGAAGCATTTTCTGTCCATCGTATTCTGTGCAAATTTGCAGCCATCTGGGGCAACATTTGGCATGAAGATATAAGAGTGATTATAGTTTTATAAAAAAAAAAAGGATGAAATGGGTAAAATGATAAGCTGAAAACTGCCTGAAAACGAGTAAAGATGTATCTTTAAAATGAAAATAGAAATGTTTATATGGTAATTGCAAGGTTCTGTTGGGCAGAAATGAATTTACCTGTAACTCTTTCCATACCATAGACGACACCAGAAGCTTTTGTGCAGTCTGATCTATGATCTACACTGTCCACTGCTTTATTCTGTTCTGGATTATGACTGAACTCTTTCTTGATCTTGTATCAGCACTGTATTTGTAACCTTTGAGAAAATGTAATTTATTATACCCCCGCAAAAGGAATGTTTTTGGAGGTATACTGGAATTAGCCTGTCTGTCTGTCCGTGTGTCCATCTGTTTGTCTGTCTGTGTGTCCGTCTGTGTACAAATAATTGCCTGTTTCTGTCAAAGCGCTGGCGGGGGTATTAAGTCACATTCAGTGACAGCTCTAGTTCATTCAGTAATGAAAGAGTTAAATATTTATACCATCACAAATCTCATCTTTTCATTGGTATATAGGTATCAGCCTATCTGTCCATCCATCTGTGCCATGCACACAGACATAATATTCATAGCAAACGCCTTATGTAGTTTTGCAACAGGGTAATGAAACTGTTCAACTATAAATCACTAACTATTGGAAAGAAACAATTGTTTAAATATCTGCTCATAGGCATTGACCTATTCTTCTCTTTTAAAATTACTGGTAGCTATTTTTGTGCATTGTGCATGTTACATTTGAAGATCGTGGTTACAAGCATTTTACTCCCTTTCTTTAACTGTTTTCATATGCAGTCATCCTCAAAGAGATACAACATGCAATAGTTAGGTAAAGGATTGGTACACTTTTGAATACTTCTAATTTTTCTCTATTTCAGTTCTGGTTGGATGTCAAAGAAAGAGGGTTTCAGTCAGTACGGGTACAAAAAGGGAGGAGGCCAACAAAAATCTAGGGGAACTTCTGGACCTGGCATGATGCCAATGCCCCAACAAAGATCTTTCTTGTCTGGCGGAGGACTTTCTTTTCATTAAGCTTTTTTTCATACCGATGAAGTTTTATTCTGTATCAAATGGTCCTGTGTTGTAATAGTCCTTAGGGAGAACAAATTTCAGATCATTATGGCAAAGGAAAAACTTGCTTGTGACAAGCATTTTCTCCTTGGAAATCAATTTTTTCGCAAGTATTTGAGTTATGCTCTGTGAAAAGGGGGTTTAATGCATCTGCAAAAAAGGATCAACCTATATCAGCTTGTGCAATCTGCTCAGGCTGAGCTGGGTCAATACTTCTTTCTAATTGTCAATTTTCTGCATGCCTAAGGACCAGTCTTGGTGATGATTCAGTCACTTATTAAACAAAATGGATCTTACGGATCAATGATTATGAGACAACTTGCTGACAGAGATGCATTACACCCAGTTTTCCTCGAGAGAGGCTCATTTATAATCTGAGCCATGCTCTGGCAAAAGGGGGCTTAATGCATATCCGTCATCCATCATACCAAGCAAACCACAACAAACTTATAGACCCATAACAGACACTTTTTTTTCAACAATCGACTTAATTGTGAGGTTGACTGGTCCTTAAATATACAGAAAATTGACCAATACCGAAATGTTTCGGCCCAGGTCAGCCTGCGCGGACTGTGCAGGCAGACCTGGGTCGATACTTTTCGCAGATGCATTAAGCCCCCTTTTCACAGAGCACGACTCAATTGTATAACCTTAATTCACAATGACTATCAGTATATTACAAGAGTTTTTCAAGTTGTCTGCTGCAAATTACAAGAGTTTTTCAAGTTGTCTGCTGCAAATTTATTGTGGCAAGAAATGAGTTAAATAAGTAAATAGATTTACTTTTAAGTTCTTTCTCTCCCTCTAATTGTTTAACCCTTTACCACACAATCACAGGTTTTAACATCCCCGAGTAAGTCGGCTTTTGAAAACATTGTGTGAAAAGGAGAAAATGTTGGTAACCAGTATTTTTTTCCTTTTCCCACAATGTTTTCTACCCTATCAAAGACGGATATCATCATTTGAGCTAGTTATTTTGTTGTCTGCAAATGGCTTCAGTTTGGTCTAGTTTAGAATTTTGTTGTTTGGTAAAGAGTTAACAGAGCTCTAGTTCAATAAAGATCTTATTTTATGAAACTTTGTGTATTTTTGTTTTCCATGAAATACAACTTCTCTACCACAAAGACAAATACAGTACATCATTTGTGCCACATTTAAGGTCTATGGCCCCTTACTCTCATATTAAAAGATGGAAGCTGCCGAGATTGGCTGAATAGCATTTGCGAAAACTTCAACCTTGCACGACATTTACCAACAAGTTAGTGAGTCTACAGCCCCTAACTCGCATATTAAAAGACAGAAGCTGCCGAGATTGGCCATATAGCCTTTACGAAAACGTCGATATTACACGATATTCACGGATGAGTTAGGGGTTGTAATCTTTATCTTGTCCTCTGCAAATGATTTATATAAGTTCAAGTCTAAAATTTTGGCTTAAATCTGGTAAGTGTGTATGAAGCCACTATGAGGACATCAGCTTTACATCCAGTTCTCCTTGATTGTGCTTCAGACATATCTCTGTTTCTTTGGTACATTCTGTGAACTTTTATCAGACGTGTTTTGCAACATCTGTTCATAGTCCGCAAAGTTTGCCATAGTCTACTTCAATAGACAAATCATGATTGAAAAATAATTCCTTTGAGATAAACTGAAGGTACAAACAAAACACGATAATTGTGGCCTTTGTTTACAAACTTTGGGTCAGCTCAAAACATTTAAATAGGGAATACCTGGGACGCAGTATTTAGTTACTGTTAAATTTACAGAGGAATGGGCAATAAGCACTGTGTAGTTTAGTTTAGTTTAGTGGTCATAGCATCTCTGTTACTATCAGTGCGAACTGAGTTCGAGACACAGGAAAACCTCTTTTTTTATTTGTCAAGAAATTCTTTTCTAAGGTAAGTCATTGGTGGCATGATTTTCTAGTGATATTATCATGAATATTTGTACATGTATTTAGTGGCCGTCTTCATATCGAACTGATATCAAACAAGTTCGAATTCTTTTGATATGGTTCTTTTGAAATTCTGGGAAAATGAACAAAGGCATTTCTTGTAAAGAAATCGATGCTAGAAATAACATTTTTCAGAATCACATAAAGATTATTGATACTTGTTGCTCTAGATATCTAATAAGACTAAAATCACAAATTTCTGACCACTATTTTTATGATAAGGCATGCTTTTCCTCCTCAGGGCTCTGAGGGAAGAGACGTGTCTGCTCACTTTCCTGTAGAGTTAGGAACTTATCTCGGCAGCTGAACTGGACCAGGATTGAAATTGAAGCACCAGTGGAACAGAACAGATTGAAAAATAAAGCTCAGAAAACAGTGTCGAAAAGAGATTATTGCTTGTAGAAGTTTCCTCCAACATTGTTTTCAAAAAGGGGCGGAAGCCCTTTAAAAAAGGCTAAACGTATTGGATTACTGGATGGAATTGAACATGGCGGAATTATTGTCAAGCTTATAATGCTCGTAAAATTATTTAATTATTCAGATTAGTATATTGCTTTTCTTTTGATCTTCCAGGTGTCTAAGGAGGAGAAAGAATCTTAATGTTTACAAGGTCCACTGCATCAGGTTTCAAAGAGAGTAGCTGATTACACTGGACTGTCTGTGAGCACCTGTAAGAAGTTAAACCAAGCGTCCTGCTCATCTGTTCCCAAGCTGAGGAATTCCAGGCGATATCAGTATACCCTGGACAGCTTTGACAGAGACTTAATCCGCAGGACTGTTCATTAATGCTAACAAATGGGAAGACCATTCAAACTGCCAAGTCGATACAGAAAGCTCTACAGGATAGCATGGATTTCCAAGGCGGTTTAACCTACCTACGTGGACTTTTGAAAGAACTGGGATTTACTTGGAGGAAATGGGGATCGAACAGATGTCTACTAATGGAAAGAACTGATGTAGTTGTTGCAAGGATTTAACAAAATTAAAGAGTATAGAGAGTCTGGTAGGCCTATTGTCTATACAGACAAAACTTTTGTCCATTCTACACACACTGCACAAAAATGATGACAATCAGACGATGTAACCTTTTTAGTACTATTTACCCGTGGTGAACGTCTTAAAATTGTTCATGCAGGATCCTCAGAAGGATTTCTAAAAGGTGTCAGTCTTGTTTTCAAAGCAAAATCCTCCACAGGGAAGTACCATTCGGAGATGAACGGCCAAAATTTCACAAAGTGGCTGAAAGAGAAACCGATTCCAAATTTTGCAAGAAAATGCAGTTTCAGTGGTTGACAGTGCGCCATACTGTAACATCCAGCATGACAAATGTCCCACGCATACAGGCATGGCTGGAAAGACATCACATCCCTTTTACAGAAAATATGCTTAAGCCGGAACTTCTGGACTTTTGCAAAAGACACACACCTGCACCAAAGTTCCAGCTTGATTCTTCTTTGGTACAGTTTGGCCACACATGTCTTCGTCTACCTGAACGCTATAGAAATGGTCTGGGGAATCGCAAGGCGTCAATTTTTGTCCTATATCCTATATTTGTCCTATATTTTGATGGCTGTCCTATATTTGACTAGGTGTCCTATATAGTGATAAAATGTCCTATATATTCATGAGATCATGAAAAAGAAAATGATAATTATAGTAAAATTGTAATAACAGACTTTTGGAAGATGGAAAATTAGAGTTATTTGTATTGAAGTTCATGAATACTACACCATGCATTGAATAAGGACAAGGAATATTACCATTAGCTTATTATAAGTGAAGCCATCTGTTGAAAAAACAGAGGCTACATCAGATACTAGAGTTACATGTACTTCTTTTGCATAGCTGTTGACTTAATCTGTGTGCAATATATTTTACTAAAACTTGATGTACCTTTCTATATGTCTGATATCACGATGATTTACTCAATATTTGAAGAAACTGATGCTTTTGTTGTCGTATTACCATTTCTATGTGAGATTTTTTTTTCAGTTTCAAGGTAGATGCAGTTTTTTCTGCTGTTAAGATTGATGTCATGAAGCTAAATGATTTGCTCTTGTCTATGATTTTAAAGCAATATATTCCAGATGGTTTCAGGGAGCTCTCAAGAAGCACAGTTATGCATAGCTCTGAAGAAATGGTTTGAAAACTGCTTTTGACCATTTTTAGCAAATTTGGTGTGTTACATTAAGAATAGTTTTACTTTTTGTAGGTAAATGGCTTTGGAAAGTCTGCATCCCCAACCTTACTGTTTATTTTAATATGTCAGATAAAAGAGACTCCAGGTTCCAGGAAAAATGGCTGCAGGAGAAAGACTCTAATGGCCATCACGTATCTCAGTGGTGTAAGCAAGGAAAGTCTAACTCATGGGTACTGCTTTGTATGTAGAAAAGAGTTTAGTTGTAGTAATGCAGGACTGTCACAGGTTAAACAGCATGCAACAACTCAGATTCATATCACGAATATGAAAACCGTTTGTTCTGACTCAGTCAAAACTAACATTTGTTAAAGTACCTGTGACAAGCACCTCTCTTTCTACAGATGAGTCATCTAAACTTGCTTTAAGTACAATATTAAGAGATGATGTGACAGCTGCTGAGATTATCTGGGCAGGAAAAGTAGCCATTTCAAACTACAGTTTCAGATCTTGTGATGGTATTGTGGACACTTTCAGTCATATGTTTAAATGTCCAATTGCAAATAAAATGACATTAAGCAGGACAAAATTGTCCTACCTAATTGGAGATGGACTGGTATTGGTCCCCTATCCATAATGAAATATGGTGCAGATATTACAAATCACTGTTCTTTGGGCATGCAAAAGGTGAAGTGGTTGCTGAAACTATGATTAAGGAGATGAGGCATGATGATGTACCTATGAGTAAGTTGATAAGTTTAGGGAGTGATAGTCCAAATATTAACAAGACAATTTGGAGGCAGATGGACATAAGACTTAAGGTTGAGAATCTAGATTACCCAGGATTAGTTGATGTTGGAACATGTAATATTCATGCCATGCATAATGCTTTTGCTAAGGGACTATCTCAATACGGTGATGTGTCAAAACAGCTGGCTGTAGACCTGTTTACTCTATTTAAGTACTCTGCTGCACGCAGGGAAGATTACAAAGATTTACAGTTGGATTTAGAACTGGAATGTCAACAGTTCCAACAGCACACAAGTGTTCGCTGGCTTTCCATTGGACCAAGTATCGGGCATATTCTTGAACAGTGGACTGGTATAACTGAATTCATCAATGTTCTGAAGTCTGACTCTTCAACAGCTCCCACTAGTGCAGCATTCAAGAGGACACTGATAACCCATGGTGCAAATAAACAAGCTACTTTGGTTCAGCTTCATTTTCTGGATTGTTCTGTCAGGATCTTTGAGGACTTCCTGACATCATTCCAGAGTAAGGAACCTCAAATTCATCGACTGTATGATGAGATGTGTATTATTGTGAGAATACTGTGCTTGAGGTTCTTGTAAAAGGATGTGGTAAAGGAAAGACTTGGTTTTGAGCTGGTACATGTGGATGTCTCCTGGTCAAATCAGCTATCAGATGATGAAATGCCAATGGGGAACCTGCAAGGAAAAAACTCAAGAAGCTGGATATACAGAAGAAGTGCGTACTGGGAATGAGAGCCTTCTTTAGTTCCAGAAAAGTTCAGTACTAGAGAAAGAATTATGTCTTGAAGCCAAAGAAAAAATTTAAATGAGTCTTTGAATTCAGCATATGACTTGCTGAAAGAAGGTAATGAGAAAATGAAAACAGCTGTTGAAAAACAAGATTTCAAATTAATTCAGATGGCACAGATGATGACAGAGACAGCAACCAGAAAGACAGAGGAATATTCTGAAAAATTACAAGAACTGAGAAAGGAACAGAAAACTCTGGAAGAGAGAAAAAGAAAGTTACTGGACAAAAGTGTAGAAACTAAAGGTGTCAAGAGACTGAAAGCTAGTGAGCTACCAAGCACATCAAAATCAAGTGAGACTGGATCATCTTCCAAATGTACATGCAAACACAGTAAGGTGTCTGGAGCTTCAGGTCAGAAATCTAGTCATGGCAGCACCTCTGAATCCTCCAAACAGTCTGGAAAGCCTAGTGACAAATCACCAAAAGGCCACTGAAATCTAGTAGCCATAAGCATTAGTTATGATCAAAGCTCAGCTGATATTTTCCATATTTTCATGAAAGAAAGGGAATGTGTTACTATTTAATGTTACATGTAGTTTAATTTGAATTGAAATGTGATAACACACACTTAGATGGTTCTGTAGAGTTGACAGATCCATTCACTTAACATTCAGCAAAAACCTTCCTTAAATCTTGGCAGAAAATTTAGCAAGTTATTTTAACTGGTATTTATATAAGATTAGTATAATTGCCTTTGAAAGAAATAAACCAGCCGGTGCTGAGGGTTTTTTTTTTTTTTCATATTCAAGCAGATACCTTGTAACATGCACTTTTTTTTTATTTTGAGTTAATAAGGATATTATATCTTCCACAGGCATTTCTGATAAAGAGCTGTTCAAGCTACATTTAAAGTACTTATTGTCAAATCATGATCATTTTGTTCTGTTTTGTTGCTACTTCACTACATGCATCTTCATTTTATGTTTAAATACAATAGATATATTGAGAATTAACAATAAAAAGGTGGTAAGGGGGATGGTTATGGGGATGGTGGAGGCCATCTGTAATGTCCTATATTTGTCCTATATTTTTGCTCTGAAATGTCCTATATTTCTATATATTTTTCAAATTTTTGAGTTGACGACCTGGAATCGTGAAACGTGGAATAGCTGTTTCAAACTTAACGTTCCAAATCTAGGATGTCATGACATTGACCCAGGAGGCAATTGATAACGTGACTCCATCTGAGTGGGAGAGCTGCTGCAGACGTTTTTGAAGCAGAAGAAAGATTCAGAACAATAGACATGCAGATGAAGCAGCCCTTTAGCGGTTTATAATAGAAGTCGGCGACCAGGAAGCAACAGATACTGCAAGTGAAGTCACTAAGAAAACCGATACAGCGAGTGAAAATGAAGAGAGTACGGATACCGCCAGTGAACAGGATGAGAGTTGAGCACTTGTCATTGTATTGTTGAACCATTCATATAGAAATTAATGAAAAACAATAAATAAACATAAAAAAATAAATGGATTGAAATTGAAATATAATAATGATAAAATAATAACGATTAAAAAAATAGATATTAAAAAGAAGTGATTGAAACTAAAATATGATAATGATAAAAGAACACAAATGAAAAAGAAAATACATGTAGATATAAATGAGATAAAAAATGAAAGGAAGAAAGGGGGGAAAAACGAACAAAAAACAAACCCACAATAATACATTTAAACCAGGAAAAGAAAAGAAAGGAGAAAGCAAGAAACACAATTTTATTTCAGAAAAAACGTAACTCGTACGGCTCGAAGCAGGATAGTAGGCAGTATGTGCTGAATGTTCGCTTGGTAGGCACTTTCTCCACTACACCAACACTACTGCTCGCGAGCTTGATCGATGTTTTGGATCGATGTTTTGTAAGACATTTAATTAAGCCTTTTCATTGTATATTTTAGCTGAAATTATTAGATAATTTATCTGTTCTTCCAATATAGTAAGCTAGAATGCTCTAAGTTTTTGTAAACAAGGGCCATGGTTGTCGCGTTCTATTAATATCGTACGATCATGTGTTTTGACGCTCATCAGTTTTGACGCCCTTTTTATTTTGACCTACTAGTTTGTGTAGGCGACCTCTTATGAAGTCCATGGTTCGCACAGGTCTTGAAAAACCCTTGAATTTGATCTCTGCCTTATAAAACCCCTAAAAATGACTAACTGCCATATAAAACCCTTAAAAACTACAGACAGTCCTTAAAAAACCCTTTAAAATAGTTTCCCGAGTGAGCTGTAGTTTTATTGCTGGCCGGTCTTAAATATTAGGCCTTTCAAGTACACAAAGATAATGGGTACCAGTCTATTATGACATGGGTATACACTTCTACCCGTCCTAATGGTAGCAGAAATACTTGAAAACGGAAAGCGGGATACCACACAATGATACGGTATAAAATACGAATCCTTTTCTATGTCGTCTTCGCGAAAAATCGGATGCATTAAAACTGAATCACGACGAGTTCTCCAACAAAACTATCATTTGAATTTAACTTTTTTTTGAAAACGAGAAGAAAATGGATATTTAGATGCTTCATCAAGACAAATGGGATAAAAGTTGAAATCGGCGTTTTTCCGCGACGAGCGGAACTAAAGACGTAGTTTTATACATGATCAAAGAAAGTAGACGCTTTACTATTCATGATTAATAAGCGTTTCAAAAACGTTGAGTGCATGAATCAGCTCTTTTGAATACGTAATCGGCGATCGTCTGCGAGGGAAAAATCTTCAACCATGGGAAAGTGTGTTTTCAATAAAAAGTGGCTGACAGACCAGAAATACAAATCGTGGGTCAGAGAATTAAAGTCCGACAAACACAGCGTAATTTGTTGTCTTTGAAATAAGATAATAGACTTAGGAGAGCATACCCTGAACTCGCATATGAAAAGTAAGAAGCACATCCAATGTACTGCCGCTACTATGACGACATCTATTGCAGCAGCTTTTAAAAGTGCAGCAAAGACAAATGTAGACCCTGTTCATAGTACTGCTGCCGAATTAACTATCCCCTTACCAACAGATGATACCCAGTCGGGTAACATTCCCACACAAGCAAACACTGCAGCATTAGGCTTGTTTATTTCACGGAATGACACATTGAAAGATGAAATTTTGTGGACTTTACACACTGTCACCCAACACTGTTCATTTAAGTCCAATGATGATGTATCAAAACTGTGCAGAAAAAAAGGGTCAAATAACACTTGTTAGACAGTCAAATTGTTTGAGAAAACATTCAAAAGAGAAGGAAGAGGAACTTAAAAAGGTTGAAGAAGACATCACCAAGATGGTGGGCTCATTAAAGTAATAGGTAATGAAGATATTTGGTATTGCCATTGTTATAGATAGTTACACTGTTATAAACTGTATGAAACCAATATTTGTGCATATATTTAAAGTGTTTTGTCAGCCTTAAATTTCAAGTTTGAGTCCTTAAAAAATCCTTAAAAAACCCTTAAATTTTTCTATCAGTATTTTGTATGAACCATGGAAGTCATACTCTGCTCAGCTGCACTCGATACACACTATTTTCTATCCTTGCTAAACTATAAGGATAATTAAAGATTTTTCGGTAAGATTTTCCATAGTTTGTCAACTTTGGTCATTTTTACAATATTTTACTAATGTAAAATTTTTCAAGATTTGAACAAGTCTAAATTTTGTATCTGCAACCATTGGGAAAAACACAAGAGGGCCATGATGGCCCTGTATCGCTCCACTGGCTAATGAGTCAAAACACTGCAAGCCAAACATTACAATACTTGGCCAATTGGTTTTAAACTCTCCTCTTGGTAGATGCCCACTAGATAAAGCTACATGCCAAATTTGGTAGCCCTAGGCCTTATGGCTAGGTACGAGTAGATTTTTAAAATTTTTCCTTTATAAGCCCATGTTAAATTTATGGCCCCCGGGGCGGGGCCAAATTTAACCCCAGGGCTATAATTTAGGCACCCTTGGTAGAGACCCACTAGATAAAGCTACATGCAAATTTGGCAGCCCTAGGCCTTATGGCTAGGTACGAGAAGATTTTTAAACTTTTCCCCTATATAAGCCCATTTAAATCTTGTGACCCCCGGGGCGGGGCCAAATTTGACCCCAGGGCTATAATTTGGGCACTCTTGGTAGATGCCCACTAGATAAAGCTACATGCCAAATTTGGTAGCCCTAGGCCCTATGGCTAGGTACCAGAAATTTTTTTTAAGTTTTCCCTATATAAGCCCATATAAAACTTGTGACCCCCGGGACGGGGCCAAATTTGACCCCAGGGCTATAATTTGAAGAAACTTGGTAGAGGTCCACTAGATAAAGCTACACGCCAAATTTGGTAGCTCTGGGCCTTGTGGTTTCAAACAAGATTGTCATTATTTTCCAGTTTTGTTGCCATGGCAACCAGAGTTTTTGAAGGAATCAAATTCTTTGAAGAAATTCTAAAGAGGGCCATGGCAGGATCATTTCTGTGAAGTTTCATCAAAATTGGATGGGTAGTTTCAGAGAAGAAGATGTTTGAAATAAAAGTTAACGCACGGGCGCACGACGGACACCGGGCCATGACATAAGTCCGCTGGCCTTCGGCCATTGGAGCTAAAAAAAATACTGATACGAAATGTTACGTGTATCTCTTTTCTAAAGTCAGGTTACAGTCATATGGCAAGAGTCTATCGATATAAATATAATTTCATTACACCGTAAGGCTTACACCTTATATATTGTCTGATAGGGCGTATTCCATTCACCTGTTCTGGCACAATGTTCTGTGTTCTGGAATGCTCTTCTGGAATGTGTGAATGGAATATTTCAGAATACATACACTGTTCTGGAACTATGTTCTGAATGGAGCATTTTCGGAACATTGTTCTAATCAATACCGAAATGAATGTACATTGCCATGATGGCTGTTGCAAGAGCTACTGTCTTAGCTGTGTTAGTGGAGGATATGATTAGCTGCGGTGAAGGAGTAGAGACGAGTCTACAATGCTCCTATTTATGGCGTTCATATCGTAAAAAGACAATTGCAAGTTTCGCCATGAAGAATTGTCCGTCTTTCAGCCATCCTGTATCACCTAGCAACCGTTCAGCAGGTGCGCTGCACCGGCGATTGAATTAGAACAGTCAGAACATGTTCTGAAGAACATAGCACAGTGTTCCGACATACTCCATTGATCTAGAACATGTTCGGAGTAGCGAAAGGAACACGCCCACAATGTTTATTAAACTTCAAATTAAAACTACTTAAGGATAAATTAGTGCTCCAGACAACTGAGTGTAACTATGCTAAATTCTCAGTTTGTTCTTGAAACCCAGTGTTATGGGTACTTATTAGCATCATCCACAAAAAGTTCTGATGAGTACCCACAACACAGACTGACAGAGCTTGGAAGAAAAACCATGGATTTAACATTTGGTTACTCCGAATACAGAGCAGCATTGCAAATTTGTCAGATTAAGGTCTGAGTATCAGACTAGAGAAACAGAAAAATACACTTTGCAAATGTTGTCCAATTTCTTGTTTGCTTGTCCCAGTATCAATATTTGTTATACAAGGTACAGCATGGTGATGCACTACCAAAAAAAAATCTAGACAAATGAAAGGCCTCATTTCATATGAGTGTAAACAAACAAGGGTATCTCGATAGTCAACGCAAAGTCTTGGGAAAAAAATACCATCGTAGATCACATACAATCATGATAAAGATTTGAAGTGAAAGACAACATGCTAAAGCTACGGTGGCACAAAAGTGACATGGAAGATATATTTTATACTACGTGCGCACGCAGTAGCTAATACGTGCGCACGTAATTAGTAATACGTGCGCACGCAGTAGTATTACGTGCGCACGCAGTAGCTAATACGTGCGCACGTAATAACTAATACGTGCGCACGTAATACTATTGCGTGTGCACGTATTAGCTAATACGTGCGCACGTAATAGTTATTACGTGCGCACGCAGTAGCTAGTACGTGCGCACGCAGTAGCTAATACGTGCGCACGTATTAACTAATACGTGCGCACGTATTAACTAATACGTGCGCACGTAATAACTATTACGTGTGCACGTAATAATCGACCAATCAGTTTATAAGGATCAATAAATGTCTATCTTCCACTTCCATCTTGAAACAATGGCTTCCGTTCATGATTCTGATTGGTGGATTATTACGTGCGCACGTAATAACTAATACGTGCGCACGTATTAGCTACTGCGTGCGCACGCAGTAGCTATTACGTGCGCACGTATTAGTTATTACGTGCGCACGTAATACTACTGCGTGCGCACGTATTACTTATTACGTGCGCACGTATTAGCTACTGCGTGCGCACGTAATAACTAATACGTGCACACGTATTAGCTACAGCGTGCGCACGTAGTATAAAATATATCTTCCATGTCACTTTTGTGCCACCGTATAAAGCTGAAAGACACTGAGTTTATTTATACTAAAAGTGAAGCAAACTAATGATATAGAAGCTGAATGGCTTAAGGGTGTCAAAACTAATGACTCCGGGATACATATCAACTTGCTGGAAATAACTTGTCTAGTGAAGACACATTTTTTGTGTTCTCTTCTCACCTAGTTTTCATCTGATTGTTGTAAATTTCAATGGAAGCCTTCTTACTATGAGAATATGTGCAACTGTAACTTTCAATGTGATTTGAAGACTTACTCAAGTTACGGCCGTTTGTAAAGAATTACATGGGTACTGATTGTAGAACACAGCCGAACCGGTATTATCCCGGACATTAAGATTGGCCCCTGCGACTTGGAATGCACCTATTTATTTAGAATGAGTAGTAGGCAATTTTCAGTGACAGGTTTCTTATCGACGTGACTTTTGTTGCTGTTGCTAATCGATTTAAATGGGCGTCGCCTTGTTTAAGATAACGTGACTTTCAGTATTTCAAAATTGAACCCCCCTTGATACAGATGGGGCTAGATGTGTACTCGTCACAACTCAGCCAATTCCGTACCTACACTTTAAACGCGTCTGTATAACGGTCAATCACGTGATCTTATACATGACGGCGCCACTGTAAGTCGTTTGGCAACGACATAAACAACCTCGATGAAGTTATTCACATCTGTCTATATGTCGGTGAAAACTTTAATCTGAATTGACAAACCACGTTAAAAAATGAATGTACGCACTGTTTGTCACATGAAATGTAGTAAGAAAGACTTGAGACTCAAGTTTTTCTTTTTTAGGAGCCTTACAATTTTCAGAACGGTAAATCGATGTAATTCCGGCGAAGAAATGTACCGTGTAGGTGCATATCAAGCTACCAGATACAGCCGTGGGACTTGATCACCTCATCACCCGAGGTATGCCGAATGGCTAGATGTGGGCACGGAACCGGCCGAGTTGTGACGAGTGCGGATGTAGATAAGACAAAGTTAGGGCCAGGTAAACCAGACCAACAAATCGAAAGCTCATTAAAGCTCATCGAAAGGGATCAAATCAATTTTGTACAGACAGGTGGGGGTGTAAAGTTTGAATTTAACACCGGGTTTTACGGAATTTTTAAAGGCGCATTGGAAAGGTTTTTTTCTTTGTTGGAAAACCCACTCAAATGTGTAAGAATTCCAGTCGCCGACAACAAGGGCAATGTTACGGAAAGTATTTACAAGTTATATGGCACTGATGGCCATCTGTATACTGTGAACATGTATCATACTCGGAGCACAAGTTTAGTGAATGGTAAAAATACAGCTCTGTTTATGAAAACCCACTTGTTGTCAATTCTAGAATCTATCAAAAAGTCTGTGAATATGTCAAACACATCAGTGGAGGAGGTAAACAGTAAAATAAGAGCTGTTCTACTGAAATGTGGTCATACAAACAACTGTAACAACACAGATTCGGACGACTCTACACCTACAACTACTACCCAAAATAAGTGTATTTGCCTCCCAAGTACCTCGAAAGATTCACTGAGGGCTACAAATATAAACATAGATTCAGATGATAATGGAACAAGACCCCACTCTAATACTCCAGAGTCAAAAGTTAAAACTGAGTCTTATGTCGATCTCGCCATACATGACCGAAATGATGTGCAAATATTACCAAATTCATCTTATGTTCTATCTAACACAAATATTAGTTTGAATGCCATATTTCAGGAGGTGAAGGACATATTACTTACGCATGTGCATTCCACGTCCGAGGCAATTGGAGGGATTTAAGATACAGTCACGTCTATTAAGAATCATGATGTGTGAAGTTCGCTCAGACGCATTACAAGCAAAAGTTGAAGATGTTACGAATTCAACAATTAGCATAAAAAATGAATTATCAACTGAATCGTCTTAAATACAAAAACGGCTACAGTCAATTCAGACCGTTTAGTGCAAACCAAGCAGAACAAAGATAACGTTAATAGCAAAAGTACAAAAACAACATTGTCGAATGAAACGAATACAGAAAAGAAGAATAAACCTTCGCATGAAACATATATAGAAAAGAAGAATGAGCCAATGCATGAAAATACTACTACGATAAAATATACAGAGAAAGCTCTTTCAAACCAGACATCTGTCCAACAATGTTCCAAGCCTACTAAAGTGAAAACTCTACTCACTGGAAGCTCTATTCTACAACGAGTAAATAAGAGGGGTTTAGCCCGAAATGTGGACGTCATGACAAATCGAGGAGCACGAATAACAACCCTCATGAGACGGCTAGAACATCTGGACATTTCAACCTATCGTGCCATCGTAATACAGGCTGGTGGAAACGATTTAGCTTCGGGGAGAAATGAAGAGGCGGTCGACAATGATTTCGTAAATGTTGTAAAATACATCAAAACTCAGTCTCCCGATACTGAAGTATACATATCGGAAATTACCCCGAGAAAAGATGCAGAGGTCGGCGATATGAACAAATACATTAATTTCCTGTGCAAGGACAATGAAGCTGTCTGTATCCCGACCAGTCAAAGATTAAAACTGAATACATTTTTATATTGGAAAGATCAGATCCATTTGTCGGACAACGGGACAGCCGTTTTGCTTAAAACATACAATGACTACATATCAATACTCAAAAAAGATTCTGGACAGAAAAAATATCATCAGAGACTGTGTTGCTTTTATTGCGGACAGCAAGGTCATACAATAGAAGTAGTAATAAATGGAGAGAGCTGGGTTTTAACCACAAATTTGACCATCTACGAAAGAGCTAGGTTTTTAACCATGTGTATGCTTTAATTAACATTTTAACCATGTGTATGATTAAAATATTATACCAACCATATCCCTGCTTAAATCCAAAGCCAACCATATCCCTGCTTAAATCTAAAACTAACCATATCCCTGCTTAAATCTAAATCCCAGCGTCTCATAATTTTAGCCCATATAGCTATATGAGCGAAATTACAACATTTTTTAAATCGCCATATGATATATATTCTGCCCTATACGTATTAAATTTTCTAAGATCTGCGTCTTTATCTTAGTGTGTCCCAAAGCTAAGGTATCGATATTGTTCCCGAGGATATAAAATATAACTTTTATAAACAAAGTTATATTTTTACAAGTCTAATTCTATCAAAATAGATATGTAAGCTTGTGTTACATCACGGTTAGTTGATCTTGAAATAAAGTTTACGATGTCGCATTGTTTTACCTCCAGCGCCCTTGGAAAAATCGTACAGCTACAAATTTCATCCGCTTTTTTAATAATAGAGTAATCAACCCGCTCCAATCCATTTACCGCAATATTAACTTGTACCTCTTCTGGTACATTAAGATCCTTTTTAACAATCGTTAAACTTCCTCTTATAATTCTACCTGACGCACCCATGCAGTAACCCCCTAAACCATGCCTTTTTCCTGAATTACCATTACCAAATGACAACTCATAATTACCATCTCCAATTGGTCCTTGTTCTTCAGCCCTCACAGTTACAATAGGTTTAGGGCCTATGAGAGAAGGAAGGGATACTTTTTTATCCACGTAGGATTTTGTTGCTAAATCTCTCTCTTCTACCGGTGGAGCCGCGTTTTTTATAGAAAAACCCTGAAGATCTATGTCAGCCACCACCGTGAAACTTCCATTTGGATTTTTTACGATAGCTCCACCATTATCAACATAATTTTTATTGGCAGCGGCATCACGGGATATAGGATTTGGTAACCCAGTAATTGGGTTATCATTCATATCTATTTCACCAGCCATTGAAAAAGATCCATCTTGTTTTTTTGTTAAAGCTTTTTCACCCGCGGTAGCCACCTGAACGACTGTATCTACGTAAAACTTATTTACAGCTTGATCATTCTCTAAAGGGCTTCCAACATTGTTAATTCTTCGCCCTGCCATAGAAACGTCAGAAACTGCCATATACCTACCAGCTCCATAAACGAAGGCTCTATTTGCACTGTCTACATATCTTTTAGTTGCTGCATCTTGCGCATCTGCGGGATCCAAAAGATTTTTTAACGAATACTCTAGCATATCTATATCTGCAACAGCAGAAAAGGTACCGTCTTGGTTCTCTACTATCGCTTTACCGCTTCAATCCACATATTTTTTAGTAGCAGCTTCGTTCGGTTCTGTAGGCTCCTTAACATTTCTTATTTCATTGAAACCCATATTTAAATATCCATTAACATGATATCCTCCATTCTCTAGAAACAACCCAGAATTTTCATCAACGTAATGTTTTGTAGCAATGTCTTGAGGATTTACCGGATTACTAACCCTTGTTAATGTATTACCAGCCATATCCATAGAAACTGTAACAACAGTTGTTCTATCTTTACGTAAAAAATTATTATTTATGCAAGCGAATGACACACCATCACCGCTTATTTTATCTTCTTTCATTCGTCCGAATTTATCAACAGGCATTTTTTTATTATTAAAAAAGTTTATTTATCACTGTTTTTACTTTATAACTTTTTACCCGAGCTTAACTCTTTTAGAATGTATAAACATAAATGTCCACAAAATACCTCCCCAGCTTGTTGTAATTGATCAGTATCATAGTGTATAGGGCTTTTTAGGTACTCTCGAATTTCATTAGGTGGCTGTATGCCATAACTATCAAAATAAATTTTAGTTTTACCGTTTTTATACCAAGCAACCCAATGCGTACCAGGTCCACCACTTTTATCAAAGTTTAATATACTACATTCTTTTTTATTTGGTTTTCTCGGTAATGTATCTCGTAAAAAGACTCCTCTAAAATAAGGTATCTTTAATCTTTTTGCTGCATCCTCTAATTCAAAATTATTTAACGGTTTATTTGGTAAAATTACGTTTTCAATCGAAATATTTAACATTTTTTATAGTTAAATATTTCTAATGTCTTTATTATCAACCCATGAATTAAATTCATCAGAATAACCTTTACAAGAGATTTCTTTTTTTCTTTTTTAATAACCTTTTCTATCCTATACAGCTCTTGACTGGTTTTCTGCAGTTCAGGTTCATAAAAGGTACCTTGTATTTCTTCTCCATTAAGATCCTTAATTTTATATATTACAGGTGATGTATGTTTTACTTCAGAAACTGTAAATACCTCTTCTGTCCATCTTGTTGTATAACCTTTCTCAAAAGTCTTTTTCTTTTTAGTTATCCTTACTTTGTCTCCAACAGAAAACTTAGGCTTTATATCTTTTATTTCGAGGTTATCGGGGTAAAGATTTCTCCAAACTTTGGTTTCATTTTCTTTTTTACTCGCATTTACTGGAGTCATCTTAATATAAGAATGCCTTGTGTTATATTCTTTAACGAGATCAGATAACACGTCAATGTAAACGTTTGTAGAATGAGCAGAAAAATACTTCCACATTTTTTCTTTCATTGTTCTAATCCATCTCTCAACAACACTAGATTTTTCCTCATTTTCAGTAGAATACAATTCAACCAAGTCTTTTACATCTTTGTTATAAAACTCTTTACCCTTATCCACCCACATTTTTTCCGGTTTCCTCTCCTTAAAAATACTTTTTAATGCTATAGCAACTGATTTTCCTGTTTTATCTTTTAATGGTATCAACCATCCGTATTTAGAAAAGATGTCAATGGCAGCGAGAAAGTATTTTACACCATGATTAAACTTAGTAAATGCTTGCATGTCTACTAAATCCACAGCCCATATCTTATCTATACCGTTTACTATAACTCTCCTTTTCTTAAATTTTCTTTTTACAGGTTTATGTAATTCTTCCGCTAAATTTATCATGCTTGAATTTTTTTTTAACTCCCATTCCGAATTTCATCTTCGTTCCAATGAGTTTACTTACCAAGCCCCTCTCCATTTTTTCTCTAATAGTAGGATTGTAAATCCCTTCTAACTCTGTTAACATATTTTTATCACACACTGCGTTTCTTGTGGCAGTGTCATTATTCTGAAGATAACAAACATCATGATGATAAGCAGCTTTATCAACGCGGTTTATTGGTTTACTCCATTTCTTTGGTGTTAAATCTGGATTGAGTCTTTTCTTTAATTTAGTGCCGGGTCCAGCAAAATTATGCCCAGGGAGATGCATTTCAAAAGGTAAATTATTTATAGCTTTACTTAGCAATGATCCACCCTTTGCCGTCTTAACAAACTGAGTTTTAATTATTCCACAAATCATACATTTTCCCCGTTTCATATTTCTTCCATTTTTAGCAACAGTATAGTTTATATCACTTGTATCAGTAACTTTTTTACATTTAACACAATACATTTTTTTATATATAAAAATTAAAAAAGTTATATAAAATGGATATTGTAAACTTATTATGGAATGAAGTAGTATCAAAGAGATTTAATCACTCTCTTTTACCAAAAAGTATCAGAGGAATAATTGTAGGGAAATCAGGATCTGGTAAAACTACTCTATTGTTAAACCTTTTACTTAGACCGGGATGGCTCGGCTATAATGATTTAACTGTTTTTGGAAAAAGCCTTTTTCAACCGGAATACCGAATACTAAAAAAGGCTTTTGAAGAAAAACTACCAAAAGAATGTATTTTAAAGCTGTTTAACATGCGTGACGAAATACAAGAATTAAATGTATCCCCTACTGCTTTAGTTGAGGAATGGGTTAAATCGTTTAAAAACATATAGGATATAAATTGTAACTTTTTTGAAAATGCTAGTGATGTACCTGATCCGAGAGAGTTAAACTCAGAAAATAAAAATTTAATGATTTTTGATGATTTACTTTTAGAAAAACAGAATAAATGTGAGTGTTACTACATTCGGGGAAGGCATAGTAATGTTGGCTGCTTCTACCTCTCACAGAATTATTTTAGACTACCAAGGCAAACTATTAGAGAAAACGCTAATTTTATTTGTCTTTTCCGACAAGACCTAAAAAACATTAACCATATTTATAGTGATCATGTAGGTGATGATATGCCAAAGGATGAATTTAGGGAATTTTGTAAAAGGGCATGGGAAAGACCGCATGGTTTTGCTATTATCGATTTAACCAGTAAAAAAATAATGGGAAGTATAGAAACGGTTTTGACAACTTCTACATACCTAACTCAGTATAAATAATATTATTTACTCAACTAAATAATATTTTTTAGTAAATAAAAGAAATGGAAGATCTTTTAAAACAAATTGTAAAAAATACGGAACACAAACCATCATTTCAAATTATAGTAAGCGACAACAAGACACGTTTTAGAACAAGATTTAATCCCCCTATTCAGCTGGAAAAGGATAAAAAATATGAAATAGCTTTAGTAAACCTTGAAACTTACTACTCTTTTCCAAAGATTGATACAAAAAACAACATATTCGTTTATTCTCCAGACAATGGTAATTCATGGATTAAAATAATAATACCTGAAGGAAGTTATGACCTTGTTGACATTAATGATACCATTCACCAGGAAATGAGAAAAACAGGCCATTACGATGAAGTTAATGGAGAGTATTATAATAACATTTCTGCAAACACCAATACCTTAAAGTCTGTTCTTACTCTAGAAGATGGTTATCAAGTAGATTTTAATCAACCTAACTCTATAGCTAAAGTATTAGGATTTACTCACGCTAAATATACACAAGGATTTTACGAGTCGGAGAATGTAGTAAACATTCTTAGTATAAATAGTTTGCTTGTTAACATAGATATTATTTCTGGAAGTTATGTTAATGGTTCAACAAAAAACACTATTTACTCTTTTTTCCCAGATGTTGCACCTGGATATAAGATAATTGAGTCACCGCTTAATTTAGTATACTTACCATTAACATTATATGAAATACATAACCTAGAGGTAAATATTACAGATCAAAACGGAACATTACTAAATCTTAGGGGTGAAAATTTAACAATTAGGTTTCATATTAGAGAAGCGAGATAAAATAAAAAAGAATTATATATATAAAAATGACAAGTTACACTACTGTTAAAGTAAATATATCAGAAGGACAAAAGCAAAAACTTCAATATGCTGTTAAAGCTGGTTGCCCGGTAAGTATTCGTTTAGGTCATGAAGATTTACAAGGTAATGATGTTTTAGCATTAACCAATTCACAAGCAAAGAAAGTAGCTAAAGCCTATGAGGAGTGTAAGGGTATAACTATTAAAATGTCTGTGAAACAACTTAAACATAATATGAAAATAGAGGGAGGTTTTCTCAGAATGTTGGCCGGGTTAGCTGCTAGAGCTTTACCAATGATTGCAAAAACCGTTTTACCTGCGTTAGGTATTGGTGCTCTCTCTGGATTAGCTCAAACGGGGGTACAAAAAGCAATGGGGTCGGGTCTTTATCTTAAAAAGGGGGGTTGTGTTCGTCAGGTGGAAACTGATGGATGTGGATTATACTTAAAGCCATACAAAGGTAAAGGATTAGAGTATGTTGGTGATGGTTTGTATTTAAAGCAAGGAGGAAAAATTTATGGCGGAAAAGGGCTTTTGCTTGGGCCTAATAGTCCATTTGCTAATATCCCTATCTTAGGAGCTATCTTATAAAAAATATTAATATAAAAAATAATACATAATTAAAAAATGATATGTAGAAATAGTGGTGATTTTAAAATTAATGAAAATATAAAAGAGGTAATATGGTTTCCTTTTAAAAATTTAGAACACCCACCTAAAGATATAGCAGATAATACATGGGAAGTATATTCACAAAGTGAAATAATACTACAACCAGGAAAAAGTGTAAGATTGCAACTAGGGTTTGGGTGTATTTTAAGAGGTTGTGGTAATATTGCAAGTATACTTAAAGAAAATTTATTTTTAAAAGGTCTAATACACAAGGATGACCCTAATTTTGGTACAAGAGATGATATATTTGTAATTATAAAAAATATTTCTGGTAAAAAGATTACTATCGCAAAAAATGAACCTTTATTTTTAGTTTTTTATCATGATGGCTCTCATCATTTTAGAAGTCATGGTTAAGTTATATTGTAATGTTATAAATAATAATATTTAAATATTATTTGTAACAAGTAAAAATAAAAATGGATATACACAAATTTGGTATGAAACCTAATACTGCTAATCAACATAAAACTATATTTTGGAAACCTAACTTACACGTTGATTATCCTCCCATCAAGCAAGATCCTTTAAAATGGAAAATTTATTCCCAAGATGACATTAAGATTCCTTCTAAAGATGGAAAAATAATATCGTTAGGATTTGGCTATATAGCTACACAGGGGGTTATATTGGTATCTGTTAGTAATAAATGGAAAGATAGTTTAACCATTTTAAACGGGACACATCTTGATAATGAGACTAATGATATCTTAGTCTACATTTATAATTTCTCACAAAAACCAATTAAAATACCTGAGGGTGAGTTATTTAGCTATCTAAAATACTTACAATCCTGAGATAAAAAATTATAATTTTAATAAAAAAAAATGACAGATATAGATCAAAAACATCCTAATAAAGTCTATCCTTCGTTACCTAAAGAAAGTAATACACCTTCAGCCCCGTCTATTGAAATGATGCCATTAGGTGACAAAGGCCATTCCTACCGTTTACTAAAGATATCCGAAGTACAGAAGTTTCTCGAGAATGAAGTTCAAAAAAGAGAAGCCCTAGCCAAGAAATATTTTAGATCCGCGAGAATTGTCGATAATATTGATAGTGCATTGATTGGGCTAACAATGGCTTCCGGTGTTGGGGGAGCCATATTATTAAGTACAGTTGTAGCGGTACCGATAGCTTTAGGTTTAGAAATTACAAGTGCAGCAACCGGATTATTCTCAATGGTAGGTAAATATGTAGTAAGAAATTCAAAAACAAAGGGAGAAAAACATCAAAAGATTAGAATGATAGCTGATGCTAAGCTTGATACAATTGCTTCACAGATATCTAAAGTTTTAGTTGACGATCATATATCAGATGAAAGGTTTAAACTTATCATGGAAGAACAAGAGAAGTATATGAAAATGAAGGATGAAACAAGAACAAAAACTAAGAAAAAGATATTTGCTGAAAATTGAGAGAGGGAGGCGTGAGCAAAGGGAGGACTTTCGGAGGTTGGTTGAAAAACATAATGGTTGGGCGCTTTAATATTAAAAGACCAAAAATAAACTTTTCATGCAGCTTTAATTATGAAACATGATAAAAATTATGTTAAGAATTATGTTAAAAACTATGATGAAAACTAGGATAAAAAATTATTTTAGTAATAAAAAAAATGTCTTTTTTAAAAATCACTGATCCAGCAAAAAGGGACTTAATTGTAAAAGAGTATCTTGAAACAAAAAAGAGGATTTGGGATAATCTACTAGCAGAGAGAACAGGCGAACAGCAACTTCAAACAGATCTTTCAAAGTTTTTTAAACCTATTACAGAAACACAAAAAGCTACAACAAAGGATATTACAGAAGCACAAAAAGCTACAACAAAGGATATTACAGAAGCACAAAAAACTGTAACAAGGGAGATTACTGAGGGACTTAGACCTATTAAAGAGGGTATTGAACAGTTGCCGCAAGCTATTAAGCTTCCAGCTTACGATAAACCACCAGAAGAATATTCTATATTTATGGGGGACAAAGCAGAAGAATATTTAGGAGATTTTGCTGATAAGACTGGTCAAGATAAAACGTTTGGAATATATAAGAAAAAGGATACGTTTTATATTGGCAGCAAGCCAATTGATATTCAAGACGACAATATTATTATAGAAGATGAGGAATATGAAGGCACACCTGGTTTATGGAATTTAATCATGGATAGATATCCAATTGTACCTAATAAAGGAGGTAAAGATTATAAAAATTATGCAAGGATTATGGTAAAAACAAATGCTCTTCATAAAAATAACAATCCGAATAATCCAAGTCCTAAATCTTCTGGAGGCTTAAAATGGAACACTATACTTAGAAAAATTTGGGATAATAAAAAATTATATGAGGGAAAGTGTATCGTTGTTATGGCCTGCCCTCCACTACAACCCCGATTGCTTGTCGAAGGGTTGCAGATGAAACATGGCTAATTTCGGGGAGCTTTCGGGACGAAAATGGGCGGAGCTTGGCAAACGGGGCTCGTTCGGCAGTGATACGCGGAACAGTATGCGAAAGGTTGCCGAAATCTTACCGAAGTATGCGGATCCAGTACAGAAAAATGCCGATCGGTCCAGGATTGTTGACCGAGTGTTTCCCGTTCACGCAGAATGGCTGCAGTTAACTTGCAGAACATACAGAAGCGTTTAAGAATCAATGCCGACATGTTGGCGATGTGAGTGCCAAGGCATATATAGGCGAGTTATTTGAGGGGTTCAGTTTCAGTTCACGTAAATCATGGCTGCGAGAGACATAGAATTTGCTTTGGCTCTACAGTACCAAGTTCAAGCCGACCAGGCCGCAATGCTTGCTTTAGCCGTACATTTACGTAGGAGGCGAAGACGTAAATATTTACTTGCTGTTATGTATTTGACTGCACAAAAATAAATTCAGAAACCAATTATTTAAAATATCTGATAAAGAAAAGGCATAACAGCTAAACAACTTTTTTCCTGCAAGGGTCCTCCGTGGCTCAGTATGTAGATGGCGGGAGTGATCTCAGGTGACGGACGGTCATGGGTTCCGTCACTGCCATCCACTTAGCTTCGCGGGAATGTCATTCGGAAAGACATTTAAGAGCCTAGCCTAGTACTTGTATGGCCCAGGAAACATGAGTAAGTGAGCTGTGACCGCGATATAACTGAAAAACTGTTGAAACTGACATTGAAATAAAAAAAAAAAAAAAAAAAAACAAATACAATGTATACTTTAAAAATACCCGCATTCTGAGTTAGGCGTAAAATAGTAACCGATAAGTTAAGTCACTTACACTGACAATCGTGTGACGTTGCACCTGCTTTATATGTGGCTGTAGGAATGACCAATCTTGGAAGAACTGCTGATCAGTTTCCTTCCATTCGCTTTCAATAGAAGCCTAGCCTGAACGTTTAGATTTAATTTTTAACTGACCAAGTCTTCGCTGAGTATTGAACCATCGCACAAGATTCTCCTTCTCAACACCAATTACTTGTGCTTGTTCTTGCCATAGTTCATTCTTCTTGTCAGGCTGCATCCACAAGCGTTTTCTTTTATCGTACAGACCAGGGTTACCTTTCAGCCATTCAATCATAATTTCTGTTTTTTCATCGGTAAGAAGGAATGCTGTTTTACGTTTGATAGCCCTTGACGTATGAGCTACATTGGAGTCATCCTCGTCGTTGGAAGAAGGATCATCAGGCTGAGCGATGTCAATTGGTTGGTCTTCATGACAAACTCCAGTACCAGCTCTAGCTTCGGTCACGGATTCAGAAGGTATATCTGAAGAGAAAAGACAGTGACTCAAGTGAGAATGTAGCAGAAACTTTGTTCATTGCATACTTTGAAAGGCATTGTCCCAAAGAACATGTGTACTTATAATGTAGTTGCTAGCTGTAGACATAAAGTTAGGGCCCGCCGGGCTAGCTCAGTCTGTAGCGCGTCGGCTCCATGATCCGAAGGGTGCGGACGGTCGTGGGTTCGAATCCCGGTAGAGGCGAACTCTTACAAGTGGGAAAGTAGTCAGTGACTTGGGTAGAAGGCTGTGTGAGTACTGGTGTAAGCCAGGAAAACATGGGTAGGTGCACTGACCGCCGTGATATAACCATAGATGTCGAAAGCGGCGTTAAACCCCAATCAACCAACCAGCCATGACAAACAGACCCACCGACGCACAGACTGGAAGAAAGACAGGCTGATAGACAAACAGACCCATACTTCGAGCAGTTGGCATAAGATTGAGAATAGATAAAACTAGATAATCTACACTTCAATTGGTCACAAAACAGTATAGACCTAGTTTTACATTAGCAGGTAGATGTAACAAACTTACTGGAAGGGTCATTTTTAGACATCTTCCCAGGGCTGGGTGCATCTGTTGCTGTAAGCTTCCGTGTTTGTCTCCTGCGCTTACCCCTGCCTACCATCTTCACTGTCTGGTGACTACCTGTGAAATGACGGTATCGTCCAGGTAGCCTCGCTTTCAAAGTTCGGGAAAATACTGTTTCCGATCAGGATTCTATCTGCAAGTCATCGGTGTCTTCGGTGAAGGTTCAGTAAGCATTCGGTCATCTTTCCTGAACCGCTCGGGGTGACACAGTGAATAAGAAACCTCGCCGAATGCTGCCGGATTATGCGCGATGTGTTTCAGAACGTCCGGAATGATCGCTGAAGGTTCCCTGAAGGGATGCCGACGGTCCCGACGCTTCCCCGAACTCAACGATCGGCGTCCAAATTTTAAAACTTTTAAAATTTGGATCCCGAAGCTTTTTTGATCCCGAATTGGCCCCGACACACTAAGAATGTTTCCAGATGGGTTTAAGAAACACCAAGAACGGTTCCCGATCATTGCGAAGATGTGCTGAAGCATCCAGTTCCTGTCATTTTTACGATCGGGAACCTTTCGGGGTCCTAGTGGAGGGCCGGTCTATCCCATCTGACCCTAACGCATTAATAGAAAGACTAGATCTGTCATTGGCAAGTAAAGAAGCAGGTAACACAGGTGTAAGAAACGAGCTAGTGAGTATTTGTGATGAATTAAAAAGACAAGGTGTTTTAAATTCAAACGCTTATAAAAATTTAATGTCTATAGTATAAAAAATGATTGTCAATAAAAAACACGGATTTAAAAGAAGGTATTCATACGGTGGTACTGGAATCTTTGACAGCATTGCTAACTTTTTAGCGAGGCTTTTTACAAGTAGCGCAGCTAAACAAATAGCATCTTCTGCCCTTGATGTGGGAAAAAGAGTAGCTAAGGAAAGGGCAAAGAAAGCTTTAGAGGTTGGAAAGAGTGCAGCTGTAGAAGCAGGAAAGAAATTAGTTACAAAAGCTTTAACACCAAAATCAAAGAAAATTTTACAAAAATATAGCACAAGACAAAAACCCACAGATACCCCTACAACACAAAACATTAATACATTAATAGAAGGAAGCGCCATTGCTATTCAAGATTTAGTTAAAAAATTAAACAGTGGAGCAGGCATTAAAGTAGTATGAAGAAAAATAAGTTAAGAAAATTATATTCATTATATAAAAAAGAGAATGTCAAACTTAATATTTGATTGTGAATATTATTCAAAATACAGAAGTAGTACTATTCATATACAAAATGCATCTTTCAACCTAAAAGATTGCGAGATTCTTGAAATTAATAACACAGATTATAAACATCAAAAAGCTGTTATAAAGTTGCATCCTAGTAAAGTAAACGTAATGAAAGAGATTGAGGAAAAAGTAAATAAGCATTTAGAAGAGTACAATATAACCCCTGTAGCACTTGTGTATGGAAATAGAATTTATCCTAAAAAGAAAACATTTACCTCAGAAAATAAACTAAATAAAATTAAACTTAAAGGTGTGTTTGTTAATAGTGAAGATAAAGCTTTTCCCCAGCTTTGGTTAGAGTAAAGTACACAATTATAATTTTTATTTAAAAATTATAATTGTAATAATAAAATGGACATTTTAAAAATTACCGAACCAATTTTAAAAGATGATAGTATTGTTGAGTATGAGCACCATGAGTATCAACTAATCACAGGTACACATCTCAACACCTCAGGAGGAAATATTAGGATTGACATTGAAACTCAAGATATTTTTACTCATCCTAGTGAGAGTTATTTACTTATTATAGGCGAATTAGTAAGAAGTGATACTGGAGCAGTTTACTATGCTAACACCAATATTTCTTTAACAAACAATGGTCTCATGTATCTTTTTAAAAATATTAAGTATCAACTTTCAGGTATGGATATTGAATCCATATTGGATCCTGGCCAGGCTACTACAATGCTTGGGTTGTTAAAATACCCAGATGACTTCTCAAAATCACAAGGGTTAAACCAATTGTGGTATAAGGATACAACAAATACTGCAGATGCTGGAAACATTGGTTTTGAAGTAAGAAGAAGGTATATTATTAGGGATGCTCTTCCAAGAGGTACCTTTAGCTTTAGAGTTCCATTAAAACATATATTTGGTTTTTGTGATGATTATAGTAAAATATTGTATGGAATGAAGCAAACTCTCACCTTGACAAGAAATGGTGATAATGATGCAATCTTTCGAGATAATGCTGCTCCTGCTGACGGTAGAATTAATTTAATTAAAGTATCTTGGTTTATGCCACTCGTGCTACCTACAGTTGGAGAGCAGATGGTACTTTATAAAATTATCGAGAAAAAAGAAAAATTACCGGTTGGATATAGAATGAGGCAGTGCGACAATATCGCAGTTCCTCAGACAACATCATTTACCTGGAGACTTTCTAGCAAAACATCACCTGAGGTGCCACGTTTTATCATTTTTGGCTTTCAGACTGGTAAAGGTGGTGATCAAGAGCAAAATCCAGCAATATTTGATCATACAAACGTTAACAATATCTATGTTACGTTAAATTCTGTTAGATATCCTGCGGTTGACTATGATCTTTCATTCGGTGCGCATCAATTTAGTAGAGTGTACGGTGATGCTGCTCTATTTAGATCTAAGTTTTATAACATGGATGAATTGGTGTCAAACCCTAACATTACTCCCCCAGATTATAAAACCCTTTATCCTTTGTTTGTGTTTGACGTTTCTAAACAGAGTGAGAGATTAAAATACTCAGTCAACGATATCCATAACAAGGCAACTTTTACTGGAAATGTACCCGCAAACACAGAGGCATATGCTGTTGTTATTAGTGATAAGCTAATTAACTTCCAGTCTGATGGAAATAAAATGAGTGTAGTGTATTAAGATATTTTTTTCTTATATATAAAAAATGATAAAGATTATAGATTTAAAAAAAATTCTTAAAGAAAATAATACAAATTTCCTCTCATACTGGGATAAAAAGCGGTTAGATGAGTTGGTTAAAGAACATGGATTATTCCCAGAGGAGTCTCCTAAGTTGCCTTACAAAGAAATTAGCGAGGATCCAAAGTTTGAAAGATTAAAAACTATTAAGCATAATCCTAAGAAAGTCAGTTTAGAAGATGTTGAAACTGGTGAAATAATAATATTCCCATCAATTTACAAGGCGGGTAAATTTATAGATCGTTGTCCTCAAACAGTTACAAAATGGAACGGAAGAGTTTGGAATAATAAATATAAGATTAACATTCAATAATTTTATTATGACACTCCATAATAAAATTATTATTTTGACATTTAGTTAAGATTTTTTTTTTTATTATATAAAAATGGAAAATTATAATATATATACCGTACAAGGTTTAAAAAATTTAGCCAAGTCAAGAGGAATTCGAGGATACTCAAGATTTAGAAGAGCAGAATTAATTGGACGTCTAAGTAATCCTACACCTCATAGTCCTGCTGATCAATTCAGGAGGTTTACAGTAAAAGACTTAAAACAAGAAGCTAAAAATCGAGGAATTAGAGGATACTCTACGCTTAGAAGAGCTCAATTAATTGACCGCTTACTTAATCGGGAAGCGTCAATATTAGATTATGATATTGGTAATTTTGAAGCCCCTGTATTAAAACCTACACCTTACACACCACCCCCGGAACCAACTCCACCTAAAGCCGCAGCTGAGGAGTTGATGAACTATTTAGATAGTATTGGAGAAATTAAAAAAAAAATATATCACCTATTCTAGAAACTTTAAAAGAAAAAATAGATAAGTTATATAAGGATAAAGATAAAATAGAGATTAAAGAAGGACCATCAGCATTTAAAGGTTTTACCAAACAATATCTTATAAAAGGTAAAGGAGCTTTTACACCTGATGATTTCCTTGATTTAGCGAAAGATAAATTAACCAATGTTATGAGAAATAATCGCCGAACAAAAGCTAGACTTATTATGAGATGTATGATGAAACACTCTATTGAAAATCGTTTAAAAGAGATGAATTTTGATTCTGGTTTTCCATTTGTTAATTTAGATGGGGATGATGTGGATGAATTATATGAAGAAATGGGGGAACAGATATTAATTAATATAGCAACTGAGGAAATGAAACAAGATTATTATAAAGTTCTTTACATAATTGATTTAAGATTACACACAGTATCATATAACCCAATAAAAGGAAATTCTTGGTTCCCAACTCCTCCTAAGATAGCAAACACAAAAAGTGTTATTAATCCAATAAATAAGAATGATGATATGTGTTTTGCTTATTGTATTCTTATAGCTTTGAACCCAACAGATAATAATCCTGAAAAAATTGATAGACTAAGACCATCATTAAACACTATAAATATGGAAGGGATTAATTACCCTGTTTCCCTTCAAGATAGAATTAAATTCGAAACCCTAAACCCATCTATATCCGTATCAATTTTTGGGTATAATTATTTCACTGGTGTTTATCCACTTAGTCTAAGTAAAGAAGTTTATAAAAGAGAACATCATATCAATCTTTTACTTCTTGAGAAGGATGGTAAAAAACATTATTGTTTAATTAAAAATATGAGTAGATTGTTATCTAAACAGATATCTGATCATAACGGTAAAACTTATATTTGTGAAAGATGTTTAAATCATTTCCAAAAAGAAGAAACTTTAAATAAACATTTAGAGTATTGTGGTGAAAAAGATGCCTGTAGAATAGACTTACCTGAAAAGGGTACCAAAATATCTTTTCAGAATTTTCATAAACAACAAAGACACCCTTTTACAATTTATGCAGATATGGAGGCTACATTAGAAAAGAAAAACGAAAATAAAGGCAATGGGACAAAATTAATTAATGAGCATGATGTTTCAGGATATTGTTTTTATGTTAAATCACTTTATGAAAATGTTTACCCTTCTAAGATTTTTCAATATTCTGGCGAAAATGCATCTAAGAAATTCGTAGAGGATTTAGAAAATGTTATAAAAGAAACAGATAGGATACCAACGAAGGAAATCATTTATAGAGTTGAGGATAAAAGAGAGTTTGATAAAGCAGAAAACTGCTGGATATGTGGGGTCATTTTCAAAATGTAAAGACATGAAAAAAGTGAGAGACCATTGCCATTATACTGGAAAGTTTAGGGGAGCCGCCCACAATGTGTGTAATTTAAAATGTAGAAGACCTACTTTTACACCCATATTCTTTCATAATTATAGTAAGTATGATGCTCATCTATTTATAAAAGACTTAATGAGTACACCTGGTGAGACGAGTTGTATACCAACAAACAAGGAAACATATAAGCGTGTCTAAAAATGTGCCAATAGAATACACTGTTAAAGGGATGAAGAAAATTAAAACGCATGAGATTAGATTTCTTGATAGTTTAAAATTTCTAGGTAAAAGTTTAGATGAATTAGCTAGCACTCTAGCTAAGGAGGACAAGACTAATCTTATGAAATATTTTGAGGGGGGAAAGCTTGAATTGGTCTCTCAAAAGGGTATATTCCCATATGAATGGTTTGATAACCTTAGTAAATTAGAGGAAACAAAGTTACCCAAACAGAGAGAATTTTATTCAAAGCTTAAATATAGTGGAATTGGGGAGGAGGATTATCAACATGCATTAAATGTATGGAATACCTTCGAGATGAAAACTTTTAAAGATTATCATGACTTATACAATAAGACTGATGTTTTACTGTTGGCGGATGTCTTTGAAAATTTTAGGAATGTTTGCTTTAATAATTATGGATTAGACCCATCTGGGTTTTATACAGCGCCGGGATTAGCTTGGGAGGCAATGTTAAAAACTACTAAGGTAGAATTAGAATTATTATCAGACCCTGATATGATTTTATTTATTGAAAACGGAATAAGAGGGGGTTTCTCAACCATTTTTAAACGATTTGCAAAAGCAAATAATTCATATATGGGTAAAAAATATAACCCAAATGAACCACCTAAATTTATTACTTATTTAGATGCGAATAATCTCTATGGTTGGGCAATGTGTCAAAAACTTCCCTTTGGAAATTTTAAATGGATTGATGAAAATGGTTTACAAAATTGGCAGAGTCACCCTTGTATATTAGAGGTTGATTTAAAATATCCTAAAGAATTACATGATTTGCATAATGATTTTCCATTAGCTCCCGAAAGATTAAAGACCGGTAAAGTTGAAAAACTTATACCTAATTTAGATAATAAAAATAGATATATATTACACCATGAAAATTTAAAGTTGTATTTAAGTTTAGGTCTAAAGCTTAAAAAGATTCATATGGGGTTAACTTTTGATGAGAGTGAATGGTTAAAACCTTATATCGATAAAAATACTACACTAAGAGCAAAAGCTAAAACCGCATTTGAAAAGGATTTCTTTAAACTTATGAATAATTCTGTATTTGGTAAGACTATGGAAAATATTAGGAATACAGTAGATATAAGATTAGTTGGTACCAAGGAAAAAGCAGAAAAATTAACCGCTAAACCCAACTATTACGACATAACTACCCTTGATGAAAATTTATGTATAATTCAAATGAAAAAATCACGTTTATATTTTAATAAGCCTATTTATGTAGGGATGTGTATTTTAGATTTAAGTAAGACATTGATGTATAACTTTCATTATAATTATATTAAAGATAAATATGGTGAAAAAGTTAAACTTCTTTTCACTGATACAGATAGCTTAATGTATGAAATAGAAACAGAAGATTTTTATAAGGATATTAGTGGTGATGTTAAAGATTGGTTTGATACAAGTGATTACCCACCTGATCACCCTTCAGGTATTCCCACAGGATTAAATAAGAAAGTTGTGGGTATGTTTAAAGATGAGACAAGTGGTAAGATTATTGGGGAGTTTGTAAGCCTCAGGTCTAAACTATACTCTTATAAAATGTGTGATGATGAGGAGGAAAGTAAAAAATGTAAGGGAATTAAAAGGCATGTAGTAAAAGCATTTATAAAACATGATCATTATAAAGAGTGTTTGTTTGAAAATAAAACACAATTAAGGAGAATGGTAGTTATTAGGAGCCATAATCATGAGTTGTATACTGAAGAGGTAAATAAAGTCGCATTAAGCAGTAATGATGATAAACGCTATATCCTTGGGAACAATATCGATACATTAGCTTGGGGACACACTAAAATAAAGACGCAGATCTTAGAAAATTTAATACGTATAGGGCAGAATATATATCATATGGCGATTTAAAAAATGTTGTAATTTCGCTCATATAGCTATATGGGCTAAAATTATGAGACGCTGGGATTTAGATTTAAGCAGGGATATGGTTAGTTTTAGATTTAAGCAGGGATATGGTTGGCTTTAGATTTAAGCAGGGATATGGTTGGTATAATATTTTAATCATACACATGGTTAAAATGTTAATTAAAGCATACACATGGTTAAAAACCTAGCTCTTTCGTAGATGGTCAAATTTGTGGTTAAAACCCAGCTCTCTCCATTTATTACTACTAATAGAACATTGTAGACAAAAAAGGAATAACACGATTTACAGAGCTGACGGCAGGAGAAATCTTAGAGTTTCTTATCGCCATTGTATGAAATGTGGCATGAACAACCATTTTACGGTTAAATCGCATTAGGAAATCACGGACAGATAAACATCTCTTAATCTGAAAAACAGATTCGAAACTTTATATAAAGTTGAGCAGTCAACAAAATATTACGATTCTGAAAAAACGCAGTCAAATAATGCAATTAAAAATTCCAAGCTTACTAGTTGTAACGAATATCATCTCGATAGGTCATATGGTAAGTTAGAGCATCCTTTACAATTTCAACAAAAAGGATTGTACATTTGAATGTTCAACATTTTATCCCGAAATTCGATGAAATTAAGTACATTTTATCTGCGAGTGCGATAAACATACCTGGAGCGTGTTAAACTTACCTTAATGAATCATTGGTTGACTTCAATCTCAACATTCCCAGTTTTAGATATATAAGAAAAGACAGGAAGTATAAAAAAGGAGGAGGGATTTTAGTTTACATAAAAAACCATGTCCCGTTTAAGCATAGACCTGATTTAGAATCGGACGATATAGAATCTTTATGGATTGAAATAGGTCACAAAAATGCAAAATCTTTTCTAGTATGTTTTGTTTATCGTCCACCGAATTCTAACAAAGGGTGGATCTCCAGTTTTGACAAACAACTGAAGAAAGTAGAGGAATTACGCACTGAATATCACATACTGGGCGATTTTAACTTCCATTTCTTCACAGATAAAAAGTTTTGACTGTAAAGAATGGTCGAAATTCGTTTTTAAATGCGGTCTTTCACAGATGATTAATAAACCTACACGAGCGTCAAAAAGATCGTCTACGATTATTGACCATGTCTATACAAATCGATGTGATAGACTAAGTGAAATATTTGTTTCTTCTCTGTCCCTTAGTGACCATTCTCCAGTTTGCATGACGCAAAAAATAAGAAATCGACGTGATAAGGGCGATATTCATTCAATTTTGAAGCACAGAAGTTTTAAAAATTTCAATATATCTGAATTTCAGAATGATTTAACTGCTTCAGAAGTTCATCTTATCGAAACCGAGCACGACCCAGAACGCGCACTAGCGTTATTTTACGATACTCTAAATAAAGTTTTATCTAAACATGCTCCAGTCAAATGTAAACGTATTAAGAGTAATCATCTACCCCAATGGCTTAATGCTGAAGCGATGAATAAACGAGATCAATTTGGCAAGTTAAAAGATTGGGATAATTTTAAAAAGATGAGAAATAAAGTACTGCATCTTATTCGTAAAAATAAGAGGGAGTATTATAATAAAGCTATCAAGAAAGGCGCAAATAGTAAACACCTGTGGAGAAATTTAAGAAAAGTACAAAACAGTGATAATTCAGATAATGAACTAGCTGTCCTACCTTCACAAATGGTATTTAACGGGGAAAACATCGAAGGAAAGTATCATATTCTTAACTCATTCAATGATCACTTTATTAATATAGCAAACGTAGTAAAAAAATCAGAATTTAAGGAGAGTACATTTTCATATTTACATTCACATTTAAATAATATATTAAGAGACCAAGTTTTCGACATAGAATTTATTACACCTTTTGAGGTTTGTCGAATGATTAAAAAACTGGATACAAATAAAGCTACAGGAGTTGACTGAATAAGCGCAACTATTTTGAAACATTGCGGCGATCATATAGTTTTACCAATAACTTCTATCATAAATAACAGCATCGCGAAAGGTGTTTTTCCAAATGCATTGAAAGAGGCTTATGTGCTCCCTCTGCATAAACGATTCGAAAAGGAAGATCCAAACAACTATCGACCAATATCTATTCTACCAACTGTATCAAAGATTTTTGAACGTCATTTATCAAACCAATTACTGTCCTTTCTAAATAAATTTGATATACATGTATTAACTAAGCACCAATCAGGGTTTAGAGAAAGACACTCGTGTCAGACCGCACTTATTCGGCTAACTGATGAATGGCTTAAGGAAATCGATTCAGGGAAAATTATTGGTTCAGTTTTTGTTGATCTTAAGAAAGCATTCGATTTAGTTGACCATGAGATTTTGTTACACAAGCTGATGCTGCACCATTTTTCTGAAAAGTCCCTGGCACTTTTCAAATCCTACTTGAATGACAGAAAACAGTTCATTAAGCATAACGATGTATTTTCTTCCCCACGAATTCTAACTAGCGGGGTCCCTCAGGGTTCTATTTTAGGACCGTTACTCTTTTTAAATAAATGACATAGGCTTGCACGTCGATAACTCAAATTTAGACCTTTATGCGGACGATTCGACATTGTATACATCCGGAACAAACCTTATAGAAATACAAGCTAATCTCCAGAATAGTCTAGAATCTATACTGAGTTGGTGTACTGTTAACAATATGCTTGTAAACCCAAATAAAACAAAAAATATGCTTATAGGACCTAAATATAAATTAAGATCTACTAATCTAGATTTAAATGTTAATAATTTTTGCATTGAAAACGTTGAATCGCATAAAATATTAGGTGTATATGCTAATAAGCATTTGTCCTGGAATTTTCATATTGATAAAACTGTATCTAAGATTAACAGTAAAATAACATTGCTAAAAAGAATTTCCATGTATCTCACATTTGAAATGAAACAGTTATTTTATAACTCTTACATACTCCCAATCTTTGACTACTGTTGTACAGTATGGTGGAAGAACACCAAATGTATATTCTCTAAGCTAACCGTCCTCCAGAAAAGAGTCGCTCGCATTATACTAGGGGTTACCCCAAGAACACCGTCGAAAAATCTTTTTTCTCAACTTAACTGCTTAAGGAAGATAATAGATGTAAGTATCACACCGGCGTTTTAATTTACAGATATCGTAATAACCTATCGCCTAGATACATAAGTGACATTATTTCGTTTTCGAGTAACACAAATTATAATTTAAGGTCATCTGCTCGTAGTGACATCGTAAACTCTAGATTCAATACATCGTACAAGAAACGAGCATTCTCGTATTTCAGCATGGATGTGTGGAATGAAATTCCTACTTCCATCAGAGATGCGAAATCGTTACTTAGCTTTAAAAAACAGTTCAAACATTTATTGTCCTCATTATAGTTACGTAATTATATATCTAAACAGAAAAACGTGTGTCTCTCCGTATATCTCAGATTCCAACATTTTGCCATTAATTCATCTTCTTCATTTTCAAACACCACAATCATCAGTATCACCAATCATCATCATTATTATTGTTATTTTATTATTATTATTATTATTATTATTATTGTTCTCCTAATTATCATCGTTACTATCGCTGTTCCACTCATTTTGAAGGCAACATTGTAAAAAAGACTGAAATATGTCTTAATGTTTTAACCTTCACTAAATAAAGATATTATTATTATTATCATTATCTTCCGCTAGGTGGCGTTTTTCAAATACATACCTGTTTTGGATATTCTGGGTACAGAAGCGGACTACTTTTCACAACAGCAACTGTTACTTCGAATTTCAAAATAGAATCAACGTTTTCTCAATAAAACGCTACCTTATGCGATTCATCTAGCCACGGTTAGCTAGCATGTAATTTAGGCAACAGTTATTTATAAGCCCGTACAAGCTTGGGAAATAGCCCCGGCATGTTGGGAACGTTATTTTTGTGCAAGTCTGATGCATACATCCACGTTTTTTCTATATCCATATTTTGATACTGTATGCAAAGATTTGCAGAATACAACTATTTTTTTAAAGATTTTTTCCATGTAAAATTATCATACTTCTAGGAAATTTGGATCGATAAATAGGTTTCACTTTTCCACATGCTTGTCATTAATTGCCATTTTCCGCTTGCTACTGTCTCGGCGGCATTTTTTTTTTTTTTTTTTTACGCACCCCGTATTGATATTTATCCTGCAGAGGATATTGATGCGTCAAAGCAGATAGGTCTAATCTTCAGAAATATGACATGCGCAGACAATGATCGGAAGCTAACCAGAATCTAGTATAGATTCGCATTCGGCAAACCACGGGTGAACCGTTGATCAAGTCCTTCGGCTGTGTCACGTAGCTTGATATGCACCTACACGATACATTTCTTTGCCGAAAGAACACCGCTTCACCGTTCATACAATCGTAACACTCTTGACACCTAGAAAGCTAACGCTAGTCACAATTTTCCGTCGGAATGTTTCTAAATAAATTTTCGTTGACAAACAGTTTGTACATTTATATTTTAACTCAGTCTATCAGTTACGTTGGCAATTTACGTTTGCACCTATATATTGGGAATGAGTAGTAGGCATTTTTCAGCGACATGTTATTTATATCATAGGCCTCTGAAACTCCAGTGGTCTATCAAGTATTTCAAAATGGAAACCCATTTATACGGTCGAGTTAGATGTAGGTACGGAATCGGAGTTGTGACGAGTGTCTGGATTACCTGCCCCTCGAAGAATATGACATGCGCAGACAACGGCCCCCAACACTATGGTAGTCTTGAAGTACGGCGGGGTACCAGACGAACCAAAATCTACTTTCGTTTTCGAGAACACGGGATGACTTGTTCTCTACACATAATTTTTGCATCAGTAACAGGATTTTCTCTATTACCGGTTAGAATTTGATATTGTATTATTATTACAGATATTGTTGCTCAATAACTGAGATACAATCGGTCAGCGTTATCCTTTTGAACTGATTTTTGTGAGGTGAATGATCTCGTCAAGTTTCCAAACAAAACTTGCACATTCCCGAGTTTTCATAATTTTTGGGTGAATTTATTAAATTGATCATCTTTATTCCTGGAATTCTGGTTACATACTAAGCAATCAAATGCAATTATAAAGCGGCCGTGCTCTGGCCCGAATGAAATAATGGCAAGCAGCTTTTTGTTGGACAAGGGTAGGAAACTCCATAGAGGCTATGGCTCTGACGATAAAGTGTTGTGTTGGTCTTCCGGTTTCGAAAATAGGGGCTCAAAAACAAATGAAAAACAGTCAAGCTTGTCATTCTTTGTACTAATGTGTTCTTATGTTATCGAATTTCGAAAAAAAGGAGAATGTCATGCAATGCTTGGGTCTTTCAACGTGTTTTCTACACCATGGAAAGTTGTAGAATGTGAACAGTTTTGTCTGAATCATTTGTGCCGTGGATTGAACGTAGCCCAAATAATACGTCAAGGACATAATTTCAGACTAATATTGCCATTAAATTAGCAAATAAGAGATACTGTTGTTGTCCTAAAAGCGTAAATTATTGTCTTGAACATTTCTGTCCTTTGCTGGAAAAGAATCGATTAGAATAAATACAAAACTGACATAAATAAACAAAGGCTCTGATTATGTGAAGCGGTTCTGAGTAATGTGGACCGGGTCTGAAAATGTTGATCATCACCAGTGGATTAGGGCTTCCTTTTTTAGGAATGAAACTTAGTTGTTGATTACTTATTTAAGACATGTATATTCTCTGTATTCCTGTTTATACCCTTTACTCCAAAAGCGAAAGTCTCGTATATATTTGTTTGATGAATCATGACCGATTTTCTGAAAATACAAAGGACTTGTCTTATCACAATTGAAAGATGCTGTCTAACATTAGTCTATCTAAATTTTGAAAATATTGTTGTGTAGCTTTTGATTAGCAGAATGATCTATATGTTAAATTTTGCAATGCTTACGTCCTTAGTGCAGTCTACACATAAACACACATAATGAAAGACAGTGGCATCTTCAGAACGCCATTTGTTCTTCAAATTAGTCATTCACGCTAAAAGGCAAATGTACCGATCGTTGCAGAGATATCAAATAAAAATGAAATCGTCCTGGAAAATTTTACTTTCTGCAAGACAAAATTCCAAAAAGGAGAGCATGTATAACATAAATATCAAATTAAGTTTACACCATTCATTCGTTGAGGCGTTTATGCATTTCATTCGGTCATTGGTTCATTATTCATCTGTATATTTTTTTGTTCTCTAGCTCTCTGAGTGATTACCTCTTATGTAATGGAAACAGACTGATGTGATAAAACTGAAACATAATGTTAGGCAATGTGGGTAACAGTTTTATTTGTAGGCATACATTTTAACAACAACAAAAACCGACACAACTTTTATGCTTCATTGTCTTCTTCACGATCTATGGTACGGGAGGTAAATTTGTCATTTGGACCTCAAATCAATCAATATTAGTTGGTCATATGTCATACCTAAAATGGTAAGTAATAATAGGGGTTGCGTTTTTGAGGTCAAAATTACAAATCACCGCTCGCACAAGAGATTGTGAAGAACACGCTGAAGCATTAAAATTGTGTGTTTGTTATTTTTTTCCCCCTTTTTGTTTTGGCAATTTACGCCTAAACATAAAACTGTTACCTAAAAGGGCCGTACATTATGTTTTGTTTTACCACATTGGCCTATTCCCCTTAAATAGTAGGTAATCACTCACTCCCTGATCACCACCTACGCCGGCACCCACTCATCCACCCACTCACTTACACACTCACTCCAGCGAAGAGAGCTAAAGGACAAAAAATATACAAATGGACAATCAACTAATGACTGAATGAATGCTTGAACGCTTGAATTAATGAATGAATGAATGGTGTTAACTCAAGTTTGATATATATTGTTTTTACATACTCTCCTTTCATGTTATTATCAAGTGTAAACATTATGTTGATGAATGCATAATAAATTGCATAACGTATATGCTCTTGTATTTAGACCATTCAAATTTGTGTTGTGTGTATCATTTTCTTCTCTTGTCTTACTTGTCAAAGATTGTTATGCATTCCCACGGTAATCAGGCGTCTGTAATATGCATGTACAGTTGGGTAAAATTTCGTCTTGCAAAAAGTAAAAATTTCCAGTACACTAATAGACTAATGTTAGACAGCATCATTCAATTGTGATAAGATCAGTCCTTTGTATTTTCAGAAATTCAGTCATATTTCATCAAACAAACGTACAGATCTACTTTCACTTTTGAAGTGAAGGATATTAACAGGAATACAGTGCGTCTCAAATAAGTAACCGACAACTAAGTTTTTGAAAGGAAGCCCAAATCCACTGGTGCCGATCAAAATATTCCGAGCCAGTCAACATTCTTCAGAGCGGCTTCACATAATCGGAGCTATGTCAATTCTGTGTTTATTCTTATCAATTCCGTGTCAGCAGCAGGCAGAAATGTTCAAAACAATAATTCACGCTTTTAGGACAACAACAGTATCTCTTATTTGCTAATTCCATGGCAATATTAGTCTGAAATTAGGTCCTTGACGTATTATTTGGGCTACGTTCAATCCACGGCACAAATGATTCAGACAAAACTGTTCACATTCTGCAACTTTCCATGGTGTAGAAAACACGATGAAAGACCAGGGCATTGCATGACATTCTCCTATTTTCGAAATTCAAAGGCATAAGAACACATTAGTACAAAGAATGACAAGCTTGACTGTTTTTCATTTGTTTTTGAGCCGCTATTTTCGAAACCGGAAGACCATCACAACATTTTATCGTCAGAGCCATTGGCTCTGACTGTGAAGTTTTCTACCCGTGTGGAAGAAACAAGGCCAAGGCAAGGGTGGAAGAAAATAAAGACCGAGAACGATTCGGCCAAATGTAAAAGTGAAGAAGATTCGGAACCTAGAAGATACGGCCCACATGTTAGAAGATTCGTCCCCAATTTTACAAATATGTTCATTGTGTTGATATTGTTGTTTTCACTAACTGTTATAGACCTTGAGCCACCAATAGGCCCCCCTCCCACCCCAAGGGGGAATTTTCGGCACTATTATTTTGTGAAACCCCAAGGTCTCCTGAGCACTTTGTCAAAGTCTGGCGAGTGGGGCTTTTGCGAGAGGTCAAAGGTCATCAAGTGTACTGTTGCATACGAGATATCAATGAATAGTAGTTCAGGTTAAATTTTCATTTCATTTTCTACATTTAATATGTCAGAAACATGTTCAGATGGATTTATTCACTCATATCTTTAGTCAAAACAGCTGTTTTACACAAATAGAAGCAATTTCGTTTGAATCAAAGTACTGAGAGAACTATTCTTGGCCACGTTTTTGAGAGTAAAATTGCTGGTACCCAAAAACATATACATAGCATACAAAATCATCAATTATGACCTTGGTGATACAGAATAGATTCCATGACAAACATTGTGCCTTACCAATATGATTTATCCTATCTATAAGCTGTGTCAGCAAAGGAAATCAGAGTATTAAGTTACAAATGTTGAGTTTTTTTTTTTTTAAATCTTACACTATTTGCTGGAATTAAAGGTACTTCTTGCTGTTGACCCATAAGAACTCTTTGACATTAGGATTGTGTTTATCACTTCTATAATCAACAGTAATTTGCCACATTGATTGGTATTGTATTAAACCCAGTGAATAAAGTTGTGTAGGTCTTTTTCTTCATAGAGTTCGAGACTAATATGAAGTTGCCTTTCATTGAAATGATAACAGTGATGTTTACAACAGATCATTCCATGCTATATGAAAATTTATCCACTATTACCCAATTTGACCACATTCATGAAGTCAACATTGTTATCATCTTTCTCATTGCTTGGTTAGAATATATTTCAATATGTTAACCAAATCATTGCTATGATTTATACTCTATATTATTCTATACACGTACTGCATGTCTATGACATGGGGAAGTACCCAGTAAACTTTGTGAAAATTAAATAGCTTTTCTGTTCTGTTCACAATATGACATTTTTACCACAATTAAAAACATCAAAATGTACGCAAAGAGGGCATGCATAAAACGATTTTTGAAACGCTCTGGGTTTGTTATTCTCTAAACGATTCCAAGGTAGCATTTTGCAAAACAGAATTTGCTTTTGTCGAACTACAGAGACTTCCCTTCACAGCATAGACTTTGCAAATGAGAAATCAGGTCAGAAAAGAAGAAACTGTCTCCCCATTAGATCACTGATCACTTCTTCCTACAGATGGGCAATTATAGGTGCATCACTTATATGGAACAGCTCAGTAAAATGAAATCTATCATTTTTAATATGGAAAACAAAGTCCTGAAAATAACAATAAGCCCATGATCGTGATACCAAATTAAAAAAAAAAAAAAAAATGTGTTCATCTGTTCATACTCAATAATACATTTATGCTGATTTTGGATGAGGTGGATCTAAGCATAGTCTAAGTTTATCGCAGCAGGCATTTTCTTTTTGACATACAACAGGTACCTTTATATACATGTTTGATAGAAAGAGAGAAAAACAAAACTCATGCATAGGCCTTTTGCCCATAGCATAAATGAGGAGAGTCACTAATTATCTATCAAACAAGGTAAATGATAACTGGCCAGCTAAAATATCAAAAAAGCTTCTGTCTCTCAAATGTGTACAATATCAAACAAAAAACTAAAAAAAAAAAAAAATTTTTTTTTTAAATTTACACAGATTCTAAATCACTAAAATACAATGTAATTGAGTAAAAGGAAGACATAGCCTTGAAGCTATGCAGATAGAAAGCAAGAAGTTATACATACATGTATGTAAGAACAAGATAATCTGAGCAATCCAAGGATTGCCATGTGAATGATGAAAATTTGCATGACCTTTACGCCAAAAAATATGTTAATGACAAGAACATTAACAGTACATGGTAACACACAAATGACCCTCATTTCAAAGATAACATAAAAGAGAAACAAAATGGATGAAAGAATAAGGAAAAAACCAGGACTCTTCATTGCATAGTTTAAGACTTAAGAATATTATATCAAACCCAATGCAACTCATTTCCAACATTTAAACTACGCCTTCTGTTATAGTCATGGCACGATACTTCACATTATTTCTTTTTTTCTTAATGCCAAGCAGTTAACCTGACATAATTCTAAACAGGTAAGAATGGAAAAACGACAACCACAGTTTTCATAGAAAAAAAAACATAAAACCACAGATATGGCTGGTAAGCATGAGAATGATGATGGTGAAGGTTTTACCGAGCAAATACAAGCATGAATGAGCTCTCATTCACTATAACACTATGGTCCTCTGTAAATGAATACTGACCAACAGTGTGAGATAACAGGTGCATCTGCCCTATTGAAATATCAAATCCAAATGGAGAATTCATCTTGGTAACTCACATTGCTAGTAAATCACCTGATAACTTAATTGATGTGTGTAAAAAGTGAAACAAGATTAACTACGAATAATATATCTCTGATTTTGGGCAGTTAACTCTTTCCGCGCGAAATATTTAATGTCCACCTCTTTCGATGCCTGGAAATAGGATCCACTGAAACTCAGTAAGAGTTTTATCATATTAGGCTTGACTAAACAAGCTGACCACAGAGCTCCAAGATCAGACTGCATGTTCTGTGCAGTCTGACCTTGATCTTTGTCGTCCGCAAAGGCCACTGTTTTCGCCTATAGTGCTGAAAGGGTTAAATTCATGCATATGTATTCTGTATGTAACTAAAAAGGTGGATATGCCTGTATGTCATACCTCTACTACTTCGTCATGGCAAGTCCAAATTCTAGTACTTTGATATCATTTTCAGAGAGAACTAAATTGATAAAATAAGAAGAGAAGGTACTGTAGATAGCATATGCAATGTCTTCTTAGTAAATAAGAGCAAGTTATATTTCACTTTTAAACCTTTTTGTCCGTTTTTTAGATACAAGAGTTAAATGGTACACAATGTATCAGTAACTTCAGTACTTTGATTTACACAATAAGTTTCTATTTACTGTAATGAATATAAATATTAAGAACATGAAAATAAGCATACCAGTAACGTTTAGATTTTTTTGTTTATCTAAAATAAGGAAATGAACCAAATAGTTGTTGAATTCTCAGCAACTGATATAAAAAATTAAAAAGTATATTAATGAACTTTGGATATAAGTGCTTCGATTTTATCCATGAATATGACAAATTGATATACATAAAATATAAAAATGTCATTTGGGTTGCTTCTAGGATGCATTCAAGGCATCTGTGATCAAGAAAATATACTTTATCTGAAAAATATCCCTGTAGTTTCTCAGATTATGATTTTTTGGAAGCTTGAATCAAAAAAAAAAAAAAAAAAATAGTGCTGTCAGTGCTTTGATTTGCATTAAATGTTCTTTTATTTTGTTAGAAATGCATAGAATTATCTAAATATAACCTTATTACATTACCTGAGATCATTTGGGACTTTCACAATGTATAAAATTTCCAGTAAACTCTCAATTCAGGATCAACTAATAGGTTAGGTTTAGAGGTGCACTTGATGACCTTTGACCTCTGTAACTTTCAAAAGCCCCACTCGCCAGGTGGCAGACTTTGGAAATGTACTCAGGAGACCTTGGGGCGCAAGAAAATCTGCTGGCTCATAGTCTATACGGATTCATTGCAGATTCATCTTCAATGAATTGCTCAAGATGAACTTTTGTGATTGTGCTGTGTCTGTCATGTGTTGTGCGTCGTGCCTCGTCAACTTTGCCCCGTGTATGCTCTTGAGGCAACATTTTAAGTCAGATACTCATGAAACTTAGTCAAAATGTTTGTCTTGATAATATCTCCGACAAGTCAGAAAATGGATCATGTCTGATGAAAAAACTGGTTCAATAATACAAATCTTAGAAAAAGCTTGTGTACGCTCTAGAGGCCACATTTCAAGTCCAATAATCATGAAACGTGGTCAGAATTCAGAATGTTTGTCCTGATAATATCTGGAATAAGATTGAAATGAGTTAAGTCGGGCCAAAACTGGGTCACTGAATCTAATCTTTGAAAAAACCTTGTGGACCTCTAGATAGAGGCCACATTTTCTATTCAATACTCATGAGAATTACTGAGGATGTTCGTCTTGATTATACCTTGGACGAGTTCGAAAATTGGTAACAAGGGATCAAAATAGGTCACCAGGTCAAACCGTAGAACGCTCGAGGCCACATTTTCTGTCCCGTACTAATAAAACTTATTCAGAATGTTCATCTTGGTATCTCAGACGAGTTTGAAAATGGATCACGTGGGCTCGAAAACTAGGTCACCATCTGAAGCTTTGATAAACCTTGTATAAAATCTAGAGGCCATATTTTCTTTTCAATACATTTGAAAGTTGCTCAGAATGTATGTCTTGCTAATATCTCAGATGAGATTGAAAATGGGTGACATCGACCAAAAAAATCACCTGGTCAAATCTTGGAAAAACCTTGTGTACGCTCTATTTTCTCTCCAGTACTCATGAAAGGTGGTCAGAATGTTATCTCAATAATATCTACAACAGGTTTGAAAATGGGCCATACTGGGCTTAAAAGTAGGTCACTTAGAGACAAATTCTAGAAAAAGCTTGTGTGCACATTAGAGGCCACTTTTCAGTCCAATACCTTTAAAAGTTTGAGAGAATGTTTGTCATATTATATCGGAAGGGAATGGAAATGTATCAGGTTTAGTCAAAAGGCTCAGTTTAGCGACTTGAGGGCCATCATGGCCCTTTTTCGTCATATCTTGCGGGTAAGTATGCGCACTTAGTCATTAAAGATTTATGACTATTTTGATGTACTTTATTTTAATACACTGGAATCCCGCTATAGCGCTGTACTCGGGAGCCACGATCGGCGACATCGTGAAATCCAGGGTCAAAAAATATAAAGCTGCCCCCCTCCAACCCCACATACCACCAGCGACCGATTAGCCGTCAAATTAAATGCCAGAACTGTTGCAGTAGTTAATTACTGTTTTTCGCCAATATATTCGAACAAAAAATATCCATATACGGATTTTTTCTGCAAAATGATCATTTTGAACAGTATAGGGTTGCCGAAATAAGTAGCTACAACATTGATTAATCACTGTTACTTGCCAATATATTTGGACAAAAATAAATTACCAATTTTCCTATTATTCTGGAAATTATCATTTTTACTTTACAGTGTAGCCGAAATAATAAGTTTTAACTTTTTTGAGGAGTGTGATAAGGGTAAAATCCTGCAAACTTACGCATAGTAGTGGTGGAGGTAATTCTACTCAAAATATTTAGACATAGACATGTCTGTTTACCCTTCAACATTTACTTATCGGACATTAAACATTTTATCTTTCTTTTGCATGTAACGTCTTACCGGGTCCCATTTAGTTCTGTTACCAAATTCGGTCTCTCAAACACCAGTAAAATTACGTAAAAGAACTTCAATTATCTTTAGGACCATTTTCACTACAAAATATTCTCCTGCTGTTTTGCTGAATAATGGCCAGATTGATGTAGAATTCAACCAAAGCTCTATCATATTGGATTGCAGACGGTGTGGCCGTCATATTTTTTCATCCATGAAGACAGCACACTTGAATCGATCATGATAACAAACGAAACTTGTTTGATCAGTAATCAAACGAGATAAGGCCCGACGACGTGATGAATGTCAAAATGAAACAACGTACGTTGTGGTTTATAAATAGGACTACGTCGAGAGGGTCAAAACTGTTTGTAATATAGATCTAGTTTGGACAGGTTTTCATTCTTGAAATACATGTATCTTAAATATGTTCTTACATTTTTTAACGCCTTACAGAAGTAGCTTTCTACGAATACGAGTTCGGTCATTGCAGTTAGCGACGGATGGTATATATCCAAGATCAGGCTGCAGTTTCTGTGTAGTCTGATGTTTATCTACACCGTCCGCAAAAGCTTTAATAATCACAATCTTGCCAATGGCAGTGAACGAGTAAACACGACCAAAAATTATATAACTAGCAATCTGTCAAAATTTCACACCAGTCTTGGGTCCACAAATGTTAGCAGTAAAATCGGTGTTAGGGTTATGACGTAGCGTGCCAATAACTCGAAAAAATAGGGTTGTAATGTATACTACAAACTATGGTGGCATATTTCTGCCGCGAGATACGAGATAGCTATCATGATAATTTAAGAGAAGTATCGTGATAAAACAAAACTTTTCATGATAAAAATATCGCGATAATTCTAACTCTTATCATGATTTTTTCTGCTTTCGTGCCCACAACTGACATTCATGGTACCTATAATTAGATACGGTTTCGGAACACCTTCGTCTACAACCTTATGAATTCTCCTTTTCCCTGTATGATTTTAAAGTTGTTCGTAGGAGGCATTTCGAGTCGTCTTTGTGATTTTACAGACCTCTGTTCATTTCGAGTATTGTCAAAATTTACCAATTAAGGTACTAAAACAATTGTTAATGATTCGAAATTTTACTTACTGCAATCTTATTAAAGGGTAACTCCAGACCAAAATTTTCATTTCCAAATCGGATAAAACTATACTAGAGTATGTTAACAATTTTTTTTTTTTTTTTTTAGCGTTCTGTGATGCTTACTTCACGAGATATAGAGGTTTAAACTTCGGATTTTCACCTGTCTGACAGTCGCTAATTGAAAAAATCGTGACTTCCGTCAGTTTGCCGTGACGTTACAAGTGTGAGAAGATATGGTCGCTATATATGAACTAACGCAGAAAACTGAGAAAACTGCATGAAATTTGTAAAGATATAAATCGCTTTATCACGTTTCAATCACTTGTGTACTGCAGAATTTTCACCTCTATCGCGCTTACATCTTACTACAATCATAGGAAAGAAATTTTGAATTAATTAGCCTAGTGGATAATACTTATGAAAAGGAAAAGTTATTCTTCTGTGGGAAACAAAACTATTTCGAAATTTGTTTCTTGAAGTTATTTCAATTATACCACTGCCTAATCAACGAATTTTAATAGATAAAAATAAAAAAGAAACAATAACTCAAGATAGTTGAAACATGCCAAAAGTCTCTTCTACTAGGTGGTAGAAGGAAGAAGGAACGTTGCAATGTGTAAAGTAAGTCATTCGAGTACAGTTCTAAGGCTGTTTCTACCAAATATAGGACACCGTCGATCATTGAACGGTCTACAAATCCTGCGCAGTCTGATCTTGATCTACACCATCAGTGTCAGCATTTTACATGTCTCCTTCAGCTTGGGAAGAATTAAAAGCCTTAATCTACCTCAGAAATCGTATCCTCTCTTTAACATTCACGAACAATATCAAATTCAGCACACATCCTGAATTTGCTGTTAAAGTTAAATCCATTTTTTATTTTTTCACTTGATCTTCATTTATTTTCCTCATTTTTTTTTTTTTTTTTTTTTCACAATTTCAAATTTGTTTCTTTCATCAACAACAACGTTAAAAGATTGTCTGAACTGCCTCCTGCCTTCCTGCCATCCATATCATGCAGTAAACGTTTTTGATCGTTTGCAAAATACAGGGTCAGTCCATTTCCTACATACTGAGACATGTAAGGCGTAAAATTTAAGCGGAAAAAACCAACGTGGACAAAAATTATTTAACTTTCTTCTTCCGTATTTCTCGCTGTAATCATGTACGAAATAACAGATGCAGATTGCCGACCATAAAAATGCAGCATAAATTAAAAATTTATAACGTATACAAACTTTACACAAAATTTTAGTGCGCCAACTTTTTATTTTACGAAAAGAATTGTGTGTTCCATCAATGCAAAGGGGCAAAGGGTTAATTCGGCGCCTCTTTGATGTTGGTATCGCACCGTTGTGGTCTCACATATTTTTTTTTACCCGGCTTGCAGCTGGAGGTTAACCAGCACTTGTCATAAACATATCATGTACAAAGTTACTCTTTTGTTTTCACGAACATGTTGAGCCCTTTTTCTTATAAAATGTGAATGGAATTTGGAATTTTGCACAGGTTAAATGGGTAAGTCAAACGTCATAACTTTTGTATTTTCCCTCATTCATACGATCTTAAATAAAAAAAAAACAACCCATAATCTGCTTGTCGAATTTCTATTCTAACTACCCTCCAACTCACTCTCTCTCCCTCTCTCTCTCTCTCTCTCTCTCTCTCTCGCTCGCTCGCTCGCTCGCTCGCTCGCTGTCATATGAAAGAGATGGATAATCAACAGTGAATTTACCATTGATTTCTTGCCTCATTTAAATTTCTGTGGGGCCCCAAGGCAGCTGAGCGCGACTCAATGACCTTTTCCGAACAGTGTATATTAAGATCAGACTGCACAGAACGTATCTATTTTTGTATCTCCAAAAACTAGCACTATTCGAAATTTTGCAATCGGCATGAAGGTTTATTTAACCTGTTGAGGATTAATGGTAAATCTGATATTAAGCCACGTCATTCGTTTCAGACTGACAGACAGCAGACTGACGAGTAAATAGTCATCTCCTGGCTCGAAATAGTGCTTAAACTCGGCATCCGGCATACGATAGGGATTTTTCTGACGAAAAAAGTCGTCCCCCGACATGAGGGAAGATAAGGCTGTGAGAAAAAAAGTCAGTATCAGAGCAAATTAATAGTACACAGAAGCCGAAATAAGTGTGGCGTCACATCCGGTTTATCGCAGATTTCACAAACTCGCACAGGTGTGCAAACCACACTTTCGCTTATAACTCTCTTTTTACGATAGACATCGAAATGCGGTTTTCAATTTTAAGATTGTTTTCATTTAAGGATTCATATATCCAAAATGAGATTTTGGCTGTAGTTGCCCTTTAAGTCAAAACTACCGAGTTCATCCAAATGATGCATTTTTTATTTATAGATATCGAGAAACGGGTAGAACTATCACAAAAGTTTTATCTCGCATGTCAGCTTCGAGCACGGTTGAGAAATTTTACGATAAAATATTAGTTTATCGTGATACTTTTATCAGGAATCTTTTCACTATCTTGATAAGATTTCCAGGAAACATTTAATTTATCGCGATAGTTTACTAAAATTATCATGATAGCTATCTCGTATCTCGTGGCAGAAATATGCCACCATAACAAACGCATGTCGTACACACAACTGTTTTGCCCAAAGAAGTTTACACCTGGTTATAAGCTGACCTCTAATCTAAACAAAACTATCATACAATAAGCCAATATCTCGTGTGCTTTACAGAAGCTTATCTTGCCATTCAGCGTATAGTGACGATTATTTCTAGAACACCAGAGTCGTGTCACATGTATTGTGTAGTCAGTAGAAAAATACGTCATTCGGCTATTTTCTGAAAATTTTGTTTTGACCGAGATAAAAAATGACTGCATACGCCAGTAGTGTATAACAATCGATTTCGGAAAGTTGGTGGCACCGTGTCACCCTGCCCGCATGACTGCCCAAAAAAAATGGGATCATTCACGCATGACTGCCCACGAACAATGGAATAGTATTCTGAGAACAATCGGGTATTATTTTGGGAACAATGGGGTGGGTATCGTGTGTCTGCCTAGAAACAGTGACGTCATTTCCTCATGCATACCACAGAGCAATGGGGAGACCTGGTGGCACCATGCCACCCTGCCCGCATGACTACCCAAAAATTGGGGTTATTATTCCGATAACATTGGGATAATATTCTGAGAACAATGGGGTGGGTATCAAGCATGTATGTCTGCCTGCGAGGTCAAGTTCGGATGAGTAACGTTATCCCCGTTCGTATACCACACGTGCCACAGAACAATGCCTACAACGGTAAGTTTGATGGCACGGACAATGAGGTATTATTCTTGGGACAATGGGGTAGGTATTGTATGTCTGCCCCAAAATAGCGACGTCATTCACGAACGCATACCTGGGGTCCTGCGTGGCTCAGTGGTAAAGTGAAGGGCTCGTGACCTATAAGCTGTCGCCGTGATAAGAATTGAATAATATAATCGGCGTAAAATACCAATTTCTCCTTATGCTACAACGTTTTCAAAATACAGTTGAAAACACGCCGTGTCACCGTCCCACCTGAATGACATTATCCCGAATGCAGTCCACAGGACAATGGGCTATTGTTTTAGAACAATCCCTGCTACCGTGAGGTTGGTGGCACGGACAACAATGGGTATTACACAGTAATCTGGAGTGGGGTAACATAATCGGGTAGCAGCGCTCTTTTTTTTTTTTTTTTTTTTTTAATTCTGGGTGGAATAAGATCAATGTAGATCAAGATCAGACTATACATACCAGAAAAAGAGCGCTGCTACCCGATGATGTTACCCCACTCCAGCCTATTGTGTAACACCAATTATTCTCCGTGCCACCAACCTCACGGCAGCAGGGATTCTTATAAAAAAAGAATAACCCATTGACCTATGGAATGCGTTCGGGATAACGTCATTCAGGTGGCACGGTGACACGGTGTGTTTTCAACTGTATTTTGAAAACGTTGTGGCATACGGAGAAATTGACTGAACGGTTTTTTACGCCGCTTTCAACATTATTTAATTCAGATCACGGCCACAGCTCATTAGTCACGAGCCCTGCACTTTATCACTGAGCCATACAGGACCCCAGGTATGCGTTCGAGAATGACGTCAGTGTTTCTAGGCAGACATAAGATACGTACGTCATGTTCCATGATTAATGCCTCATTGCCCGTGCCATCAAACTTACTTACCGTTGTAGGCATTGTTCTGTGGCACATGTGGTATATGATCGGGAATGACGTCACTAATCCAAACGTGACCTTGCAGGCAGACAAACAATACCCAGCCCATTATTCCCAGAATATTATCCCATTGTTATCGGAATAATAACCCCATTGTTTTTTGGCAGCCATGTGTGCAGCTGCAGGGGCACGGTGCCACCAACTCTCTCCATTGTTCTGTGGTTATGTGACTTTGGGTGATGTCTCTGTTTCTAGGCAGACATACGATACCCGCCCCATTGTTCTCAAGATAATAATACCCCATTGTTCTCAGAATACTATCCCATTGTTTCGGAATAATAACCCCATTGTTTTTTGGCATCGCAGGCACCCTGCGTATTGTTCTTTGGTACGCATAAGAAAATAACGTCACTGTTTCTAGGCAGACATACGATACCCGTCCCATTTTCTCAAAATAATAATACCCTATTGTTCTCAGAATACTATCCAGTTGTTCGTGGGCAATCGCGCGTGAATGATCCCATTGTTTTTGGGCATCGCAGACACTCTCCCCAATTGTCCGAACATTCCTACTTACGCCAATTTGATGTATAAGTTAAATGGATTAAATGCCGGTGAATAATGAAGAGCATCAACAAGGTTTAGCATTCAGCAAAGTGTTATATTTTGTAATCATTGGAACAAAATAAGGCTTCAACCATTGCTTGTATAACTGCTTGTATAAAATTGAAAAGCCGGAAAAGATTTTACTCGTAAGCATCTTAGAAAACTTTAGTTGCTGTTGCAGCCTCTGTAGATCAAGATCAATCTATAGACTGAATATTTTGTCTTGATCTCCGATCTAAATCTACTCTGTCCTCTTTGATGAGACATTTCTAACAAAAAACTACCTTAATGTTGCAATCATTTTGCAATCATTTTGGTGGAATTTCATGATTGAAAATTACCTTTGAGTTACTCGACTCTTGAAAAATTCAAGCATATGAAGGTTTTACGTACGAACCAAATGATTTAGCAAGTCAGAAGTTGTATTACTTTCAAATTTAGAAAATTCTGGAAAATAAGACTGAGAATGCGGACCCCGGTCAAATCTTGAAAAAACTTTGTGTACACTCTAAAAGCCACATTTTGTATCATATACTCATGAAAGTCGGTCAGAGTAGTTGTCTTGATAAAATTCTAGAAAAAAAAGCTTGTGTACACTGTAGAGGTTACACTTTCAGTCTAATACCCTTGTTTTTTAAGACTGTATGTCATAATATCTCGGAAGATTGGAAATGGGTCTTGTTTGCTCAAAAGGCCCAGCTGAGCGATTCCAGGGCAATCATGGCACTCAAGTTATGTTATTGCAGGACAAATGATAAGCTCAGACAGAACTTATGGGCAGTATTCCTTTATTGGCCAATTTCTTTACTTTTTTAAAGAAAAGACCAACTTGTCCAAGTGATGAATTGCCTCATTGGGTTAGCAATCTATGTAGTCTATGATATCAGCACCATAGTTCTGTATTACGATATTTAGGCAAATGCTCTGAAACTCAGACATGCAATGCTGATTTATCTTGTTCAGATAAAATGGTGTAAATCATCCATCTTACACAGTCACATGGTAGCCTATCAGACATGATCGGTTAATTGGGATGGCCGTTCTTTCATTTTATTTTATAAATTTATATGATCTTTTATATAAAATATTGATGATAAGTATCATACTTTGTGTAAATATATATCTAAATCAATTGTAGTGTATATCAATCCATCCATTCACCCCATCCATCTCAATCTCAATTCATCCATTCATCAATCCATACATTCATCCATCCATCCATCTCCTAAGTATAGGATTTTACATTTTGCTTCTGTAAAAGTTGCACTAGTTATGCATCAGACTCGACTCTTTTATTAAACATTGCAGTACATGGCATGTTGAAATTTTCTCTCTCTCTCTCTCTCTCTCTCTCTCTCTCTCTCTCTCTCTCTCTCTCTCTTCCTCTGAATTTTCCAAAATTTGTTCAAAATTTAGCCCTGAAATAGAAATAAGCCCGGCCTAGACCTGTATTATTCGGTATGTGGCTGTATCTTGTTGATTTGTTGATTTTACATTATGCTTCTGTAAAAGTTGCACTAGTTATGCATCAGACTCGACTCTTTTATTAAACATTGCAGTACATGGCATGTTGAAATTTTCTCTCTCTCTCTCTCTGAATTTTCCAAAATTTGTTCAAAATTTAGCCTTGAAATAGAATAAGCCCGGCCTAGACCTGTATTATTCGGTATGTGGCTGTATCTTGTCGACCTCTACCAGGATTCAAGTAATTATAGCTCATAATAATAGGTCAAAATCGTAATTATGGGTAAAAAATTTACTAGCCTTGGGATCCCACATTTCACTTGGGGTTTTATAGAGAAAACTTAATTATTCTTCTTGTTCGAAACTAAATAAGTCTTCCTGTTTGAAACCTTTGGCCTAGAATTATGATGTTTGATGTGTATGCTTTGTATTTATTAAGCAGTATAGCTGCACAGGGCCATTATGGCACTCTTGTTTGGATGCTTGTATTATGTTCATGTGATCTGTTTTAATTGTTTATATGTACATTTTTTTTGTTGGTATTGTATGTTCTTTGTAAATTTTCTGCATAGGAGGAACAAAGAATATCATTATGTTATTTGGGATTAGTTTAATTTTCCTTGCTTTCATCCTATGAAGCTGTATTTCTACTACGCAATCAGGTCCAAAATCTGGCCAACGAATGACATTAGATGGTCATTACTTAATTCATAGCAAAGCGTCTGTTTGAAAGGTGTGAACGCCATGATCAGTATTATTTCCATTTTATTGCAGTTGCCAGTGCACCTATCTATGCTTTTATGAGCGCTTCAAAGAGTAGTCTTCCCACAATCAATGTTAGCTTTAATGAACCAGGTAACTGTCGTAAACATACAGGGCTTGAAACTAGGCGGTCGCTGGTTTGAATCATCAGTATCCCCAATTTCTTTCCGGGAACTGATGATAGGCATTGTGACAGGATACGTTTCTCTCCCACCGCTGAGTACATACAGTTTAAGTTGAAAGCTCTCAATTTTATGTCTAAATATATCAAAATATATCCAAAGTCTTTTTTAATTGAACAGTTCTTTTTGTGCTCAAAAACTTCCTTTCTAGAAAAGACTTACTTTCATGGTACTTATCAATATGCACGTTTTCGGAGAGAACACTTAGATTTAACATTTCAGGCAAACAGAAATAGGGAGAGAAATATTCCTATTTAACATTTTACAGTTTCATTTCAGGGAAGCTGTTCATTCTTATCAATAAAACATTCAAACAGCAACGGTTTGGCAGTCGATATACTAGGGCATAAGATCACCCACGGAAGCGAACCACAGTCTGCTGACACAGCAATAAAAGAGGCAACGTACTTGTAAAATATCTACTTCACCATCTGCAGGAAACAGTAATTTTGGTGTTAAACAAGTGACACAGAAAAGACTGACAGTAACTGTGCTACTAACCAGGCTAAGACTATCGACAAGGCCATGTCAAATCAAGATGTCAGTCCACTAATCATGTCTATACCACACAGTAAGATTTAAGGTGAAAGGCCCAAGATCCTCAACAGTCCTGCTCCAGTGTTGTCAATGTCATCCAACCGACTACCATCAATGTCTAAACTCTGTGTTGTTTTTAGAAAGATCAACAAACACAAGGTGGTTCCAGAGGGAGGTGGGCAGTTTAAGGAAGGTCAAATATATCATATATTTGATAAATATGGACATTTTTGTGAGACCTCGACATGGATAAATGGGGGCTTTGTTCAATTAGAAAACAGTACAAAAGGTAAGTATTGCACCAGAATAGTTCTAAATCATTTCTTCTTTTAAACTTAACTCTTTCAGAACTAAATACATTACTTCGACCTTTCTTAACAGATGAAAAAGGATGTTACTGAGATTTTATCTTACAAGCTTGACTAAAGAAGCAGATTTTATAGATCCAAGATCAGATTGTCAATGGGTCTGAAAGTGTGAAATAAAGACCTGTTGTAAGACCAGAAAGAAATTTATATACCCACAAACCAAAGTGTTGGGGTATACTGGAGTCACCATGTCCGTCCATCTGTCCGTCCGTCCATCCGTCCGTGCGTCTTCTTGTCTGCTGAAATTGTGTCCGGAGTATAACTTCCAAAGTATAAAAGCTATCAACTTCAAACTTGATATGCAGAGAGATCACATTGACGATAAGTGCAATGCACAAGATCTATAATTGCTTTTTGAATAGTTGCCCTTATTACTTCCAAAGTGAAGAAGGTATCGACTTAAAACTTCATATGCAGATAGATCACATTGATGACAAGTGCAGTGCTTAAAATCCATAACTCTGTCTTAACTACTTTTGGAGTTTTTGCCCTTTGTTATTTTACAGATAAGATTTTTTGAGGAGCATAACTTCTAAACTATAAAATTTTTGAACTTCATACTTCATAAACAGAAAGATCATATCGAGGACAAGTGCAGTGCGCAAGAATCATGACTCTGTCCTCATTATTATCGGAGTTGTACTCCTTTGTTATTTAACAGATTGGACTTTTTTTCGGAGCATAACTTCCAAAGTATAAAATCTATAAGCTTCAAATTTCATATGCAGTTAGATCACTTTGATCACAAATACAGTGCACAAAGCCATAACTCTGTCTTCACTAGTTTTGGAGTTGTTGACCTTTGTTATTTTACAATTCGATATATGTCCGGAGCATGATTTCCAAAGTACAAAAGCTGTTGACTTCAAACTTCATATCAAAATAGATCATATTAGAACAAGTGCAGTGCTCAAGATCCCTAAATCTGTTTTCATTATTTTTGGAGTTTGTTCTTTATTTTTTCACATAATGGGTTTTTTTATCTGGAATAACATCCACAGTATGAAAGCTTTTGACTTTAAACTTCATATACAAATAGATCATGCTAAGAACAGACGCAGTGCACAAGATCCATAACTCTGTCTTTACTAGTTTTTGAGTTATTGTACTTTTTTTTTTTTAAACATATTATGTTTGTGCATAGAGCAAAATTTTTGTTACCTGTTGCACTTTTGTTACCTGTTGTTCTAAATTAGTTGCTATCGTTGATCTATACCAGGAGTCTGGTTGGGAAACAATAAGCTATCGACGGCGTCAGGACAACTTCATTCTTTTCTGTAACATGGTAAATGGGCTAACTCTGAATTATCTTAATACTCTTGTTCCACCTACGTTTGGCAATTCTTTCCCTTACAACCTTCGCACGCCAAACGATTTGAGAAACATTACTTGTAGAACCAGCTTGTGCAGTGCTTCATTTTTACCAGCTGTGATTAATGATTGGAATTTCCTACCAGATGATATTATGAATGCGGAATCATTGTCAGCCTTTAAATACCATTTAAACGTAGATAAACCTTGTCCACGGAGACTTTAATTTTTTTGCGATAGGAAAATTCAAATTGTACATGCCAGATTACACAACAGATGCAGCTATCTCAATGAGTATCTGTACTTAAATAAATTGGTGGAACCATCACTCTGTAGATGTGGTGTGGTTAAATCGACTAAACACTTCTTTTTAGAATGTCCTTTTTATGATAACCAAAAAATTAGACTAAGTTTATGCCGTGAAAACGGCATAACAACATTAACACTCCTAACCATTCTATTTAGGGATGAAAATCTTAACTTGATAACCAAAGAATATTTGCTGCCGTGCACATCTATATCCTTAATAGTAGAAGGTTTACCAAGTAATATCTAATTCCTATGTTTCCTTGGTAACAGTTGATCCTATACCCGATCTATCTTATTATATTCAAACCATTTCATCTTTTCTTTTAAACTTGAATTATTGTTTGGACCCTTGAGCACGGTACGCTAACATTCTTATACTATTGTGGTTGTCTTAGTATAAGCAACCACTTGTTTAATCAGTTGTGATGGCCAAGCTGGAGGTTTCTGTAGCCAACCTTCACCAATAAAACTCCACACCCTTCTGATTATCTGTATTTTGTTCCGCTACTTTTTTTCTAAAATTAACTTTCATTGTCAGTCATAAGTAATGATATGATCATGTAATAACCGTTAACCGAAATTTGGAGAAGAACTTTATAAGCCTAAGCTTCCGTTCTGATCCTTTTCTTCAGTATATTTGTCATATGATTGTAATGCTTTTTTGTCAATTTGTATCTCATACTCTTGAATAAAATACGTTTAAACTAAAACTAAAACTTTCAGGATTGATTGATTGGTGTTTAACGCCGTTTTCAACATTATTTCAGTTATATCGCGGCGACCAGTGCACCTATCCATGCTTTCCTGGAGTCTTCTTTTACCAGTACTCTGCACAGTATTCTTTCCAAGCTACTGGCTGCTTTCCAACATAAGCATCGTCAAAACAATGGTCAGCGGTGGAAGAGGAATGAATCCTGTCGCAATGACTATCATCAGTCCTCGGGAAGAAATTGGCCGAGCCAGGGATCGAACCCACGACCCCCTTTTCTCAAGTCCTGCACGCTACCGACTGAACTACCGGGGCTGGGCTAAAACTTTCAGGATATAGAAGCTATTGACTTCAAACTTCAAATTTAGAACAAATGCTGTGCGCATGAACTGTAACTCTGTCCTAATTATTTTTGGAGTTATTGCCCTTTGCTTTGCTATTTTACAGATTTTTTTTAATCTTTTTTCTTGTCTGGAGTATAACTTTCAAAGTGTAAAGGCTATTTATTTCATACTTTAGATACTGATAAATCACACGACACTGTACTCCACAAAATCTGTAACTCTGTCTTGATTAATTTCTTAATTATTTCCCTTTGTTATTATACATTTTGGGCCTTTGTCAGGAGCGTTACTTCCAAAGTACTAAAGCTATTGACTTCATACTTCAGATATAGATAGATCACAATAAGGACAAGTGCACAAGATCCGTTACTCTGTCTTCAGTATTTTTTTAGTATTATCCTCCTTTGGTGATTTTTTTCCAGAGCATATTTTCCAAAATAAACAAGTTATTGACTCAGATTTTTATCTTAATAGCTTGACTGCATAAGCAGATGGTATAGATCCAGGATCAGATTGCCCATGGCTGTGAACGGTTATATATAAAGCTGGTGTAAGACCAAAAAAAAATTTTTTTTTCTTACATTGGCTCTTACTGCCCTAAATAGAGTTAAAGTTACACCTCTGTGTCTTTTGTGTGACTTCAACATTTATCTCAACTCGAGAAAGTACATTTGTGACCAAGTCTTTATGACCCTTGATCAAAATATCTCTCTGGTGGAAGTATTATAGCTCTGTGTCGAACAACAAATTTTAGACTGGTTAGAACCAAAGCATTTGCAGAAGAAAAATTTGGTATTTCTTAAATGGTGGGGCTTGCCTTCACAAGGATAGAAAAAATTGAAAGAAAAGGTGAAAATGCTGGTGACAACTATTTCCTTCTTTTCCCACAATGTTTATCCAAACTCTTTTACCCAGAGTCGTTTTATGCTGACTTTGTTTGGAAAATATAAATAGGGGTCCTCCTAGACCAAAATGTATGTAAATTTAGTATCCATTGTCCTCATACTCTAGAGACAACCCCTGTATCTGGATGCAACTGCCACTGTGTTGCACTGTCTCTAGACTCAGAAATTTCAACAGAGGCAACATACAAGTATTTTTACTTCATTGTCTGCAGGAAACAGTAATCTGGATGCACAGCATGTGAACAATTTGAACAAATCTCCGTCACATCCAGAACTAGTGGACAATATAAAGACTGACAGTAACTGTGCTACTAACCAGGCTAAGACTACCAATAGTGTCATGTCCGATCAAGATGTCAGTCCACAAGTTTTGTCTATACCAACCAGTGAGATTGAATGTGCAAGGCCTAAGATCCTCTACAGTCCTAAACCAGTGTTGTCAGTGTCATCAAGCCAACTTCCAGCGACATCTAATCCCTCTGTTGTTTTGAGTAAGATCGACAAACAAAATGTGGTACTGGAAGGAGAAGGGCAGTTTGAACGAGATCAAGCAGATAATATACAAAATAAATGTAGACATTCTCAGACAATGGAATTGAAAAATGGGGACTATGATCCATTGGGAAACAGTAAAGATAGTAAGTATTGCACCAGAATAGTTTTAAATTATTTCTTCTTTTTAACTTAACTCTTTCAGCACTAGATATATAACTTCGACCTCTGTCAAAGGCTGAAAATGAATGTTACTAAGATTTTTATCTTACAAGCTTGACTTAATAATCAGATGGTACAGATTTATGATCAAATTGCCTATTTCTCTGAAACCAGTGAATATAGAGCTGTTATAGAGCAAGATTTTTTTATGTCATATAAAAAGAAAGAAATTTACCCTTGAAAGGGTAGAAAACATTTAATGACAAGAAAACAATGCCTTTAACAAGCATTTTAGCTCACCTGAGCACAAATTGCAAAAGTTGGCCTTTACTGATCATGCGTCCATCGTCAATTGAGAGGCCTTTATCGCCCGTCGTGAACTGTTACATTGTGTATACTCTAGAGACCACCCCTGTTGGTGACATTTATGTATCTGGATGCAACTGCCACTGTGTTGCACTGTCTCTAGACTCAGAAATTTCAACAGAGGCAACATACAAGTATTTTTACTTCACTGTCTGCAGGAAACAGTAATCTGGATGCACAGCATGTGAACAATTTGAACAAATCTCCATCACATCCAGAACTAGTGGACAATATAAAGACTGACAGTAACTGTGCTACTAACCAGGCTAAGACTACCAATAGTGTCATGTTCGATCAAGATGTCAGTCCACAAGTTTTGTCTATACCAACCAGTGAGATTGAAGGTGCAAGGCCTAAGATCCTCTACAGTCCTAAACCAGTGTTGTCAGTTTCATCAAGCCAACTACCAGCGACATCTAATTCCTCTGTTGTTTTGAGTAAGATCGACAAACAAAATGTGGTACTGGAAGGAGAAGGGCAGTTTGAACGAGATCAAGCAGATAATATACAAAATAAATGTGGACATTCTCAGACAATGGAATTGAAAAATGGGGACTATGATCCATTGGGAAACAGTAAAGATAGTAAGTATTGCACCAGAATAGTTTTAAATTATTTCATCTTTTTAACTTAACTCTTTTAGCACTAGATACGTAACCTCGACCTCTGTCAAAGGCTGGAAATGAATGTTACTAAGATTTTTATCTTACAAGCTTGACTTAATAATCAGATGGTACAGATCTATGATCAAATTGCCTATTTCTCTGAAACCAGGAAATATAGAGCTGTTATAGAGCCAGATTTTTTTTTTTTTTTTTTTTTTTTGTGTCATATATAAATAAAGAATTTACCCTTGAAAGGGTAGAAAACATTTAATGAGAAGAAAATAATGCCATTAACAAGCATTTAAGCTCACCTGAGCACAAATTGCAAAAGTTGGCCTTTACTGATCATGCGTCCATCGTCAATTGGGTGTCCTTTGTCGCCCGTCGTGAACTGTTACATTGTGTATACTCTAGAGACCACCCCTGTTGGTGACATTTATGTATCTGGATGCAACTGCCACTGTGTTGCACTGTCTCTAGACTCAGAAATTTCAACAGAGGCAACATACAAGTATTTTTACTTCATTGTCTGCAGGAAACAGTAATCTGGATGCACAGCATGTGAACAAATTGAACAAATCTCAGTCACATCCAGAACTAGTGGACAATATAAAGACTGACAGTAACTGTTCTACTAACCAGGCTAAGACTACCAATAGTGTCATGTCCGATCAAGATGTCAGTCCACAAGTTTTGTCTATACCAACCAGTGAGATTAAAAATGCTAGGCCTAAGATCCTCTACAGTCCTAAACCAGTGTTGTCAGTGTCATCAAGCCAACTACCAGCGACATCTAATCCCTCTGTTGTTTTGAGTAAGATCGACAAACAAAATGTGGTACTGAAAGGAGAAGGGCAGTTTGAACGAGATCAAGCAGATAATATACAAAATAAATGTGGACATTCTCAGACAATGGAATTGAAAAATGGGGACTATGATCCATTGGGAAACAGTAAAGATAGTAAGTATTGCACCAGAATAGTTTTAAATTATTTCTTCTTTTTAACTTAACTCTTTCAGCACTAGATATATAACTTCGACCTCTGTCAAAGGCTGAAAATGAATGTTACTAAGATTTTTATCTTACAAGCTTGACTTAATAATCAGATGGTACAGATCTATGATCAAATTGCCTATTTCTCTGAAACCAGGAAATATAAAGCTGTTATAGAGCCAGATTTTTTTTTTTTTGTGTGTCATATATAAATAAAGAATTTACCCTTGAAAGGGTAGAAAACATTTAATGAGAAGAAAATAATGCCTTTAACAAGCATTTTAGCTCACCTGAGCACAAATTGCAAAAGTTGGCCTTTACTGATCATGCGTCCATCGTCAATTGAGAGGCCTTTGTCGCCCGTCGTGAACTGTTACATTGTGTATACTCTAGAGACCACCCCTGTTGGTGACATTTATGTATCTGGATGCAACTGCCACTGTGTTGCACTGTCTCTAGACTCAGAAATTTCAACAGAGGCAACATACAAGTATTTTTACTTCATTGTCTGCAGGAAACAGTAATCTGGATGCACAGCATGTGAACAATTTGAACAAATCTCAGTCATATCCAGAACTAATGGACAATATAAAGACTGACAGTAACTGTTCTACTAACCAGGCTAAGACTACCAATAGTGTCATGTCCGATCAAGATGTCAGTCCACAAATTTTGTCTATACCAACCAGTGAGATTGAATGTGCAAGGCCTAAGATCCTCTACAGTCCTAAACCAGTGTTGTCAGTTTCATCAAGCCAACTACCAACGACATCTAATCCCTCTGTTGTTTTGAGTAAGATCGACAAACAAAATGTGGTACTGGAAGGAGAAGGGCAGTTTGAACGAGATCAAGCAGATAATGTACAAAATAAATGTGGACATTCTCAGACAATGGGATTGAAAAATGGGGACTATGATCCATTGGGAAACAGTAAAGATAGTAAGTATTGCACCAGAATAGTTTTAAATTATTTCTTCTTTTTAACTTAACTCTTTCAGCACTGGATACATAACTTCGACCTCTGTCAAAGGCTGGAAATGAATGTTACTTAGATTTTTATCTTACAAGCTTGACTTAATAATCAGATGGTACAGATCTATGAACAAATTGCCTGTTTCTCTGAAACCAGGAAATATAGAGCTGTTATAGAGCCAGATTTTTTTTTTTTTTGTGTCATATATAAAAAAGAATTTACCCTTGAAAGGGTAGAAAACATTTAATGAGAAGAAAATAATGCTTTTAACAAGCATTTTAGCTCACCTGAGCACAAATTGCAAAAGTTGGCCTTTACTGATCATGCGTCCATCGTCAATTGAGAGGCCTTTGTCGCCCGTCGTGAACTGTTACATTGTGTATACTCTAGAGACCACCCCTGTTGGTGACATTTATGTATCTGGATGCAACTGCCACTGTGTTGCACTGTCTCTAGACTCAGAAATTTCAACAGAGGCAACATACAAGTATTTTTACTTCATTGTCTGCAGGAAACAGTAATCTGGATGCACAGCATGTGAACAATTTGAACAAATCTCCGTCACATCCAGAACTAGTGGACAATATAAAGACTGACAGTAATTGTGCTACTAATCAGGCTAAGACTACCAATAGTGTCATGTCCGATCAAGATGTCAGTCCACAAGTTTTGTCTATACCAACCAGTGAGATTAAAGATGCTAGGCCTAAGATCCTCTGCAGTCCTAAACCAGTGTTGTCAGTGTCATCAAGCCAACTACCAGCGACATCTAATCCCTCTGTTGTTTTGAGTAAGATCGACAAACAAAATGTGGTACTGGAAGGAGAAGGGCAGTTTGAACGAGATCAAGCAGATAATATACAAAATAAATGTGGACATTCTCAGACAATGGAATTGAAAAATGGGGACTATGATCCATTGGGAAACAGTAAAGATAGTAAGTATTGCACCAGAATAGTTTTAAATTATTTCTTCTTTTTAACTTAACCCATTCAGCACTAGATATATAACTTCGACCTCTGTCGAAGGCTGAACATGAATGTTACTAAGATTTTTATCTTACAAGCTTGACTTAATAATCAGATGGTGTAGATCCATGATCAGATTTCCTATGGCTCTGAAACCATTAAATATAGAACTGCTATAGGGCCAGATTTTTTTTTTTTTTTTTTTTTTTTTGCCAGATTTTTTTTTTTTTTTTTTTTTGCTTAAAAGGCTCTAATTGTCCCAAACTGATATAATGTGATACATCAGTTTGTTTTGTGTGACTTCAATATCTATTTCCACTCTTAAGAGGGGGGGGGGGTTTCTGTGACTCAGTGGTAGGACTTGAAACCTGGAGGCCCCGGGTTCAAGCCTCACTGGAAGCACTGGCTTCTTTATGAGATTGTCCTTGGGCAAGACACATCAGAGCCCTATCCTGGCAGTGGTGAAATCCAGAACATATATGGACTAGCTAGAGTCACTGTGATATGACTAGAGTAATGTTCAAAGTGGCGTAAAACACCATTCAATGAATCGATCAGTCCACGTTTGAGATTACGTTTGTTACCCAGTCTTAATGATTCTTTATCAAAATATCTCTCTCTCTCTAGTGGAAGTTTTACTCTTCACCATACTACAAAATTTTAAACTGGTCTAATTTGAAAGCATCTGCAAAAGAAAAAATATTTGTCTTCAGAAGGGTTTAAAATATTGTTGCAGAAGATGAAATGCTTAAAAGGATTTTCTTCTTTTCAGACAATATTTTCTGAACCCTTTTCCGAGAGTTGTTAAAAGTTGATATTGTTTGGTAAAGTTATAATAGGAGTCATCGTAGAACGAAAAATTTGCAAATGTAAAAAAAAACAAGAATCTACCACTCTAGATAGTACTTTTTGCATCGTATAAAGATAGAATTTGGCCGTGAAAGAATACAAAACATTTAAAGAAAAAAAAAAACTACAGTTACCGGTTACATGTACCAAGATATTGGTGCGCAAGTTATCTTTATACAACCAAGTAAGGTTGTAGATGGAAGGCCCAAGATCCTCAACAGTCCTGTGCTATCGTCGTCCGACCGAGTTCCAGCCACGTCATGTTCCTTTCTTTTATGAGTAAGAGTAACGAAAAAAAGTATCCGGAGGGAGGCGCTAGAGGCCATATTTCCATTTCAATAATCATGGAAACGGATCAGAACGTTTGTTTTGATTATTTCTTTGACAAGGTGAAATTGAATCATGTCAGATTGAAAGTTGGACTCGGACTCTCTACTCTCTCTCTCTCTCTCTATATATATATATGTGTGTGTGTGTGTGTGTGTGTGTGTGTGTGTGTGTGTGTGTGTGTGTGTGGGAAGGGGGTGGGGGGTGTGTGTGTGCGTGCGTGCGTGCGTGTGTGTGGAGGGGTGTTATTTGTCACTTCATCTGGTATGATTGGAGTCATGGCCATTTCCAATCCTACCTTACAATTCAATGTTGGTATAATGACTTTGTTAGTAATTTATCAATTATAACGACAATCATGATATTACAAGTAATAGTCAATAATATAGTCAATAATAATATTTTAATACCTATATACAAAAAGATATGTCTCATATGCAAAAAAAAAATAAGATTGTAGTTTCCACCTAGGTAACTAGGTCAAATCTGTGGAAAACAAAAACTTGTGTATTGTCTAGATGTCAAATTTACAGTCTAGTACTCATGATAGTTGAAAATCGGTTACAACTGGTCAAAAGTAGGTCAGATCTTAAAACAATCGTTTGTATGCTTTATAGGCCACATTTTCAGAAACAAAACTCATGAACACTGGACAGTATGTTGGTCTTGAAAATATCTAAGTCAAGTTTAAAATTTGGTCATGTTACATGTAGCTCAAAAGAAGAAATCGGGTCATACCTTAGAAAAATCATGTGTACACTCTACAGTCCATATCTTCAGTGGGGTCCTGCGTGGCTCAGTGGTAAAGTGTGGGACTCGCAACCTGGAGGCCCCTGGTTCGAGCCGCACTTGATCTACTGTGCCTTTCGTGGGAGTGTCCTTGGGCAAGACGCTTCAGAGCCCTAGCCTTGTACTGGTAAAACCCAGGAAAACATGAATTTGTGAGCTGTCGCCGTGATATGACTGAAATAATGTTGAAAGCGGCGTAAAACACCATTCAATCAATCAGTCAACCATATTTTCAGTCCAATACCCTTGAAAATTAGATAAAATGTTTGTCTCGATAATATCTTGAATAAGTCACGTTGGGTTAAAAATATAGGTCACTCGGTCAAATCTTTGACAGAACCATGTGTATACTCTAGATGCCTCATTTTCAGTCCAGTACTCATGTAAATTGATCAGATTTTTTGTACGGATGATATCTTGCTGTAGTCTAAAAAGTTATCATGTCGGGTCAAAAAGTATGCCACACGGAAAGATCTTTGATAAACCTTGTATACACTCTAGTGGCCACATTTTCAGTCCAATGCTTACGAAAATTGGCCAGTATGTTTCTTCCAATGATACCTCGGTCAAAAAGTAGGTTGCAGATCCAAATCTTAGGAGAACCTTGTTTGCACTCAAGAAACCATATATCCACTCATGAAACTTGATCATAATTTTTGTCTAGGTGATATCTTGTGAAAATTATTGAATTGGGTCACGTTGTAGACTATGAGCCAGCAGGGTGTTTGCTTCCCCGCCCCCCCCCCCCCGGGGAATTTCCAGGACTATGATTTTCTTGAGCCCCAAGGTCTCCTGAGCACATTCCCAAACTCTGCCACCTGGTGAGTGGGGCTTTAAGAAGTTATAGAGGTCAAAGGTCATCAAGTGCACCTCTAACCCTGTCAATTGATCCTCATTTGACAGTTTTTTGAAATTTTATACCTTGTGAAAGTCCCGAATGATCTCGGGTAATGTGATAAGCTTATATTTAGATAATTTTATACATTTCTAACAAAATAAAAGAACATTTAATGCAAATCAAAGCACGGACAGCACTATTTTTTTTATGATTCAAGCTTCCAAAAAATCATAATCTGAGAAACTAAAGGGATATTTTTCAGATAAAGCACATTTTCTTGATCACAAATGCCTTGAATGCATCCTAGAAGCAACCTAAATGGCATTTTCAGATTTATTGTACATCGATTTGTCATATTCGTGGATAAAATGTAAGCTCTTATAACCAAAGTTCATTACTATACTTTTTTTTAAATTTTTTATATCAGTTGTGGAGAATTCAACAACTGTCAGGTTTAATTCTTTATTTAAGAAAAAAGAAAATCTAAAATTTATTGGTATGCTTATTTTCATGGTCTTAATAATTATATTCATTCCAGTAAACAGTAACTTTTAGTGTAAATCAAAGTACTGAAGTTACTGATACATTGTGTACCATTTAACTCTTGCATCTAAAAAACGGACAAAAAAGTTTAAAAGTAAAATATATCTTGATCATATTTACTAAGAAGACATTGCATATGCTATCTATAGTGCCTTCTTTTGTCATTTCTTTTTTTTTTTTTTTTTTATCAAATTAGTTCTCTCAGACAATGATATCAAAGTACTAAAATTTGAACTTGACATGACAAAGTAGTAAAGGTATGACCTACAGCCACATCCACCTTTTTAGTTAAATACATATGCATGAATTTAACCCTTTCAGCGCTATAGGCGAAAACAGAGGCCTTTTGCACAGAACATGCAGTCTGATCTTAAATCTCTGTCGTCCGCTTGTTTAGTCAAGCCTAATATGATAAAACTCTTTCTGAGTTTCAGTGGAGTCTTTTTCCAGGCATTGAAAGAAGTGGTCATTTAATATTTGGCGCCGAAAGAGTTAAATGCCCAAAATTTGAGAGATATCATTCCTAGTTAACCTTGTGCCACTTTGTACACACATCTACGAGGGCTGTTTCATAAATTCGCGGAATTGTTGCCGAAAATCTTTTATATTCAATTCACACCACAATTTTAAAGATCATACCCTGACATAATGTCAAGTAAATGACAAATTTTATGATGTTTTCTACTGTTGTATATCAAAGAATTTGGTTTCTCTAGCAACCAATGTAGAGCTTCTTGAAGCCGGTCAAAATTATGACATTTTAATTTTTTAGAAAATGCATAAAAAAGTGAAATCCGAATGCAATTTTGGCGCGAAAGCGACTGACTTTACCTACGTTATTCGACGTCATTTCTGGTGAATTTGAAAATATTTCTTCAGATAGAACTTTACATCTCAGCAGACATTTTCAGTCATGACTTCGGAAAAAAATTGACCTCAAATGATGACTTTGAGTTACTTTCTGTCGTAAAGTTTTGTGTTGGACTTAAAATGAGATGTCAGCAGTTTGAATCATCAGAAGTACTGCGAAACAAAATCAGGGAAATCATCGCACAGTTCAACAAGGATTGGTTTACTGTAAAGTTTGATCCGTGGATACACAGACATAGAAAGTGCATCGCAACAGGGGTCGACTATGTAGAGAAAGTTAATCGTGCGCTTAATTTTGACATTTAAGCGACGTGACGTAAACGTCGGCGTGCTTCAAGTGTCACTCACTACTCTTCTTTAAAGTTAAATTTTTTTTATCTGTTTTATGTATCTCTTTGTAAATTTAATATGTATCAGAGATAGATAAACGTTTCTTTAGATGTATTTTGTTTTCAAATTCAACACTCCGTATTGGAATTACAGGCAAATTCCGCGAATTTATGGAACAACCCTCGTATTATGTAATCAGGTGATTTACTAGCAATGTGAGTTACCAAGATGAATTGCTCATTTGGATTTGATATTTCAATAGGGCAGATGCACCTGTTATCTCACATTGTTGGTCAGTATTCATTTACAGAGGACCATAGTGTTATAGTGAATGAGAGCTCATTCATGCTTGTATTTGCTCAGGAAAACCTTCACCGTCATCATTCTCATGCTTACCAGCCATATTTGTGGCTTTATGTTTTTGTTATGAAAACTGTGCTTGTTGCTGTTGTTGTTCTTCCTGTTCAGAATTATGTCAGGTTAACTGCTTGGCATTAAGAAACACGGAAATAATATGAAGTAACGTGCCATGACTATAAAAGAAGGCTAACAATTAATGTTGGAAATGAGATGCATTGGGTTTGATATAATATGCTTAAGTCTTAAACTATGCAATGAAGAGCCCTATATTTTTTTCCCCTATTCTTTTATCCAGTTTGTTTCCCATTTATGTTAATTTTGAAATAAGGGTCATTTGCGTGTTACCATGTACTGCTAATTTTCTTGTCATTAACATATTTTTTGGCATAAAGGTCATGCAAATTATCATCGTTCACATGGCAATCCTTTTATTGCTCGTTACTTATTGCTTATAACCTTGTTCTTACATATGTACAACTTCCTGCTTTCTGCTTGCATAGCTTCAAGGTTATGTCTTCTTTTACACAATTACATTGTATTCTAGTGATTTATAATGTGTGAATTTAAAACTTGCTTTTTTTAGTTTTTGTTTGATATTGTACACATTTAACAGAAACAGAAGCTTTTTTGGTATTTCAGCTGGCCAGTTATCATTTACCTTGTTTGATAGATGATTAGCTTATTTCTGCTATGAACAAAAGGCATGTGCATGAGTTTTGTTTTTCTCTCTTTCTATCAAACATGCATATGAAAGTACCTGACATATTTTAGAAAGAAAATGCCTGCTGCAATATACTTAGACTATGCTTAGCTCCACCTCATCCAGTATCAGCCTAATTGTATTATTGTGCATGAACAGATGAACATTTTTTTTGGCATTTGGTATCACTATCATGGGCTTATTGTTATTTCAGGATATTGTTTCCCATATTCAAAATGATAGATTTCATTTTACTGTGCTGTTCCATTCAAGCGATGCACCAATAATTGCCCATCTGTAGGAAGAAATGATCAGTGATCTAACGGAGAGTGTTTCTTCTTTTCTGACCTGATTTCTGATTTGCAAAGTCTATGGTGTGAAGGGAAGTCTCTGTAGTTCAACAAAAGTAAATCCTGTTTTGCAAAATGCTACCTTAGAATCATTTAGAGAATAACAAACCCAGAGTGTTTTAAAAATGGTTTTATGCAAGTCCTCTTTTCGTACATTTTGATGTTTTTTAATTGTGGTAAAATGTCATATTCTGAACAGAACAGAAACTTTATTGAATTTTCACATTGTTTACTGGGTACTTCCCCATGTCAAAGACATGCAATACGTGCATAAAATAATATAGAATATAAATCATAACAATGATTTAGTTAACATAGTGAAATATAGTCTAACCAAGCGATGAGGAAGACGATAACAATGTTGACTTGATGAATATGGTCCATGGGTGATAGTGGATAGACTTTCATATAGCATGGAATGATCTGTTGTAAACATCATTGTTATCATTTTAATGAAAGGGAACTTCATATTAGTCTTGAACTCTATGAAGGGCCACCATTAAGAAAAAGATCTAAACAACTTTATTCACTGGATTAATACAATACCAATCGATGTCGCAAATTACTGTAGATAATAGAAGTGATAAATACAACCCTGACGTCAATGTGTTTTCTGGGTCAACAGCAAGAAATATCTTTAATTCCAGCAAATCTCATAAGATTTTAAAAAAGCTCAACATTTGTCGCCATTAATACCCTAATTGCCTTTGCTGACACAGCTTATAGATAGGATAAATTATAATGATAAGGCACAGTGTTTGTCATGGAATCTATTCTGTGTCACTAAGATCATAATTGATGATTTTGTATGCTATGGATAAGTTTTTGGGTACCAGCCATTTTACGCTCACAAACATGGCCAAGAACAGTTCTTTAAGTACTTCGATTTAAACGAAATTGCTTCTATTTCTGTAAAAAAAAGAACTGTTTTGACTATAAATGTGAATGTATAAACCCATCTTAACATGTTTCTGACATATTAAATGTAGAAAATGAAATGAAAATTTAACCTGAACTGCTATTCATTGATATTTCGTATGCAACAGTGCACTTGATGACCTTTGACCTCTGTAACTCGCAAAAGCTCCACTCGCCAGGTGGCAGACTTTGACAAAGTGCTCAGGAGACTTTGGGGTTTCAGAAAATAATAGTGCCGAAAATTCCCCCGGGGTAGGCCTATTGGTGGCTCAAGGTCTATTTGGTCAAAAAGTAAAACACAGGAACTAATCTTAGAAAACTTTTTGTGCACCTTGGAGGCCACATTTTTAGTCCGATACTCATGAAACTTGGTCAGAATGTTTGTCTTGATATTATCTTAAACAATTTCGAAAAAGGTCACATCGGGTCAGAAAGTACGTCATTTTGGTCACAGTAAGTCATTAAAAAAAGGTCATTGGGACTAATCTGAAAAAAAATTTGTGTACACCATATAGGCCTCATTTTCATCCAGATACTCATGAAATTTGATTAGAATATTTGTCTTAATGACAGCTCGAACAAGTGTAAAATTGAGTTACTTCTGGTCAAAAAGTAGGTCACTGGACAAAATCTTGTAAAAACCTTACGTGTTCTCATGTGTAGCTATATATTCCATGTGACACTCATGAAACTTAGTCAGAATGTTTGTCCTGATGATATGTCGGACAAGTTTAAAATTGGGACATGTCAGTAAAAAGTAGGTCATTGGGCCAAATTTTAAAAGAAAATGCAGTCGAGAGACCACATTTACAGTCTGATACCCACGATATAATAATGGTCAGAATGTTTGTCTTTATGACATCTCGAACATGGTCACAAAAAGGTCATGTCGGTAAAAAATTGGGTCACTAACACTCATTTGTTTTACATAATCACATTCAGGATCTTTTCAGCTTTATCAATCCTAAATACTTGGGTGAATGCTTTAGGGCCAATGACCCTCTTGTGTGGAAGAACTGTTATATGTGATGAAACTTGGGTGCATTTTTAAGAGCCCAAAAGTAAACAATAAAGTATGGAAACTTCCAAATTCTCCCTCATCACTAAAAGTGCTTGCTTCTAAATCCGTCGGCAAGGTAATGAATATTTTGTTCTGTAGTTACCATGGTATTATTTTCAATGATATGGTTCCAGAATTTACTGCAGACTATGGTAAATACTATGCCCAGGTCATCAAATCCAATCTGAAGACGGCTATTCATTTAAAAAAAAAACTTATCTCATCAGGAGTGGTTGTAGTTTGCACTGGGATAATGTACTTGTACATAAGGCTAAATTTGTTCAAGAGGCTTTGCGCATTTGCAACACAGAAACATTTCCACACCCGCCTTATACCCCAAATCTGGCCCCATGTGATTTCTGCCGATTTCTAGCTTTGAAGGATTCTCTCCATAGAACGTGTAACCAGAAGTACTCCGCCAAGCAATAATCAGGTCGCTAGCTACTGTGCAACTGACAAGTTCGTGCATGTGTTCAATAAACGGTCATATGAGAGAAAAATATTGGTTATACTTCATATTACTTTCAGCGTTTTCAAAAGTACACAGGCTCAGGTGAGTGATTCGGGGCAATAATGACCCTCTTGTTTTTTGTCATATTAAACAATGTAAATTTGGGACGCTACGGGTTAAGTTTAAATAGTAGTTTGAAGTTTGATTTATTTTTTTCTTTGATTAGATTCCTCTCCATTCAAGAGGAAGCCAGCAAAGTCTAGTGTGAGTAGTACAACATATATTTCATGATTTTGAACTACTTTGAAGCGCTGTGAACTGTTCAAACAAAGAATGCGTGGTCCCAACAGCTCGGGTCTGAAACTTTAATGTTTAAAATGGCTTGTCTTGAAAGCTCAGTCAACAACGCACAGGAACTGTAATGAACGGGTTATGAGTATCAGGTTCAGCACGGCTGATATTCTGTTTTATGACTTATTAAATTCATTGCAAAAAGATCTGTTCCTCCCTCAGCTACATTTTGAACTGTCTTTTTAGGAAAGCTGCAAATGTTTGCAAAAGAAATTTGAATGTAGTGTTGTTTACAGAAATACTTACGGAGACATGAAAAGGTAAACAAGCTGCTTTGGCTTTAATGAAATACTTGAGAAAGGATACTGAAGTGTTACAAAAGGATGAAGGTAAAAATTGAAAATGTGGACCAATTAACTATTACAAGTCTTAATGAGTAAGTTATTTAAAATAAGGCAGGATTAAGGTACATTTAAGGAGAAGAGGCGATTTCTTATAAAAAGCGATTGGAAAGAATATACATGTATTGCATCTGACCTTCTAAAAACTGGAAGGTGTCTCTGCTAATCATTATGTGAGTGAAAAAAGCATTGGAGTTTTGTCATGTTTTAAGTGGAGGTAAATCCAGTCTGATTTTAAAGCCATTGGTTCTACATGAAAGATCATTTAAAATCCGTTTTGTAGGTGTTTCCATGATTGTCTCAGGGGGACAATTCATACTGATACTATCAAAAGCCTGTGCAGGTTTTCTGTAATAAAGGCGCTTTGTGTTATACAGGTCACTTATGTAGCAGTTGCTGTAGACTCTGAGGAAGAAGATGAGATAATTCGACCTCCACAATCAAAGAAACGTCGGACCCTAACTTTCTCGGATGAGTTAGATTTTTCTGGTGTTGAGGACAACAGTCTATCTACAGTACAACCACCTGGTCTAGAAGGTTAGTCATAGAAAGATTGCTCTAAGGCCACATTAGATCTACCTTTTTGCGGGGCTTATATAAAACATAATGGTTAAAAAAACTATGTCTACCAAAAATTTCTTTGCGACAGGTTTACTCTGCTGGTATATGAAAAAGGTGTCAGGATCTGTCATGTTATGGTGACTATTTTGAAACTGGACTAGAAATAAAAAACTACCTTTAGCGTAGACTATCATGTATTGTTGACCCTAGTTGTTTTGGTTTTCTCACTAGTATTGTAAACTTTCACTGGGTTAATTTTGTGAAGCTTATTTTGATTCACATTTATACAAAGAGTAGTTGACTTGATAAGTATGTGCAGTATATATCCAAGGGACCCAGACACATATTGAAGGTTCAACTGACTCCTCCATTGACTTGTATTCTTGGATAATTTGGACTAATTTCTTGATACCACTCTTCCGTTCAAATGTCTTGAAGTTTACTTTAAACATCATTTCATGTAAAAATATATTTTCTTTAAGTGGTTTATCACTTTTAGTTTAAACATATTTATTTTACATCGATTGAGAAACAAGTTCTGACAACTTATACTAATCTCTCTCTCAATTCTGCTTCCTGGGAACTACACCAGTACTCGCGCCGAATGTGTGGGCCAATGAAAAATCCCGAAGTTGACACCCGCTCCCGGGAATCGAACTTGGGACCTTCTGGTTACGAGGCCGACGCTCTACCTCACGACCACTTTTGAAAAAAATGTTCCAAGAGGAGAATTGCTCAAAGGAACAATTTCTCCTTTTGCCACAATGCTTTTGCATGCATTCAAGTATGAAACCTGTGTCACATTCCTTATCCCATTTTTTTAACCAGGATGTTTTCAAAGCGATATGCTGCAAAATTGGTTCAGGGTTGATGAATGATTTGATTTTTTGTTTGCAGCTGCAGAAAATATAACAGCTACATCAACCACCGAGATCTTTGGTGCTGACAGTCTGCCAGAACACGCTGAACTAGCGAAGCTCCAGGTAGAGCTGCTGCAGGTCACTGATAAAATATGCGACATCATCAGTCACATGACGGTAGCAGATTTGAATGCATGTTTTAAAGACCAATGTTCTGCTGTTCAAGACTTGCTTCATAAAAGGTTTTGCAGCTTTTGTATTTTCTCTATTGAAAATTAATTTCCAATTTTCTCTTCTTCTTTTCGAAATGAAAGTATATATATGATTTTTATCATCCCTTGACCTCTCACATTATTTTGTAAATATCATCAAAACTAAGTTTTCTGATAAATATTACATGTGTTAAGATGTAAAAATGAGATTTTAAAGTCCTATGATCTTACCACTCTGGATTTATTTTATAATGTTTGGTTATACTGTGTGAATCTAGATCATCATCTTTTTTAACAACATTCCATTCAGAGGGAAAGGGGGAGGGGGAGAGATTAAACAAACTGGAATCAAACTGTCCGTCCCTCTGTAGCCAGTTTTTTTTTTTTTTCCTCTTCTGTTTTCAACCTGTTTTGCTGAAATTTTAACAGAAGGTCATAGGACCGTATGCACCTGCCATTGTGGTTGGTGAACTCTTATGGGAGGCAAGTGACAGTTCTAGTTCATCTTTGAGAGTGGAGTTTAACCCTTTACTAGACGACAAAACTTTAGACTAGTCCTTATTGAAGGCATTTGCAAATTTAAATTTCTGTATGAGAATGTAGAAAAGATCGTGGGAAAATGCTAGTTACCAGCATTTTCTCCTTTACAAACATTGTTATCAAAAGTCTTCTTCCTTAAGGTCGTTAAAACTCAGGATTGTGTGTTAGCAGGTTAACCTGTCTTAATTACAGGTCGAGAATCAAAACTCAAGCCAGACAAAGAAACTTACTGGAGGCTGTTAGTCCTATATCGTCAAACGGACCTAAACAAGGTGAGCAGAAAGTTCTATTAAACAAAAGAATTACCCCATTGACTCCAGTTGTATCTATGAATGAGACAGCGCAGCACAGAAAAACAATCAAACACTTGGAGATAGTTCTGCAAGACTTGGATCGCCCATACTATGTGGTGATTGTTTTTTTGAGGATGAAATGATTTTTACTCAGACTTGTAAGACTTCTTTATCGTCATTTAAACGGGACTCATTAAGTGCAAGCAAGGCGGCCAGTAATAATCATAATGTTACAGCATTACCTGTCATGACTTTGAACCCAAAACAGACAGCCTCAGATATTTCCTCATCTCAAAATGTAGAGGAAAACTTGCAATCGCCAAATAGGAATTCAATATTTGACTTGTCTCAGCCAGGCAGAAAATCGCAAGTTGGAGATTCTTTATTAGATTGCAATACTTATGACTGTTTTGATGATGAAATGAATTTACATATGGCTGAAAATGAAAAATTTGCTCAGGATAACTACATTTTTGACTACAAAATTACAGAAACTTCTGCAAAACCTGCCAATGTGATGGACAGGGTAAATAATTCATTTATGAGTTCTCAGTTGATTAACAATGGTGATAATTTAGTATTTTATGATGATCTTAACAAAGATGATGCCATAGATGACTTTGGTGATAATGATGATGAAGACTTCAATCAAATTCTGGCGCAAAGTGATGTTCTTGCAATTTCACAAACTAATAACACAACCAACAGGCAGTCTCTTGGTATGTACTGTTTTTGAATTGAATTTATTGGTAGATAGTGTTTTCACAGCCATACCTTGTTTTTTATGGGTCTTTGCCATTTTCAACAATTTGTACCTTTGTTATAGTGACTAGAGTACCCATCTATGTGTTCAGTAGGGTTTCTTTTAACTAGTATTGTGCACAACATTTTGCTGGAAAGAATGAATTACTTCAGTTTTATGTTAATAGTGACTACAAGGCAAATTCTTATATAGAAAGTCTTATATTTGTACTGATTGTAAAGCTCCTCACAAAAAGCCTATAGGAAATGCTCAGCTGAATTCGTTTGTAGAGATGATTTTAACCCTGCACTCCTTACCAAACTACAAAATTTGACGCTTCTCCAAATTGAAAGCACTTGCAGACGACAAATGTGGCTCAACAATTGTTATTTGATTTGGGAAGGGTAGAAAACATTACGGGTAAAGGAAAAATGCTTGTTACAAGCATTTTCTCCTTTTCCCACAATGTTTTCTCATGGCAGTTAAAAGCCTTGACCCCAATAAATCTATATTTTACTAGGATGATTTCAGTATATGCTGGAATTTCGTTTTAAGAATTAATAAGTAATACAGTTATAACTGTTTATAAATGCAAATTTTCAGGTGGAAACACAAGTCTTAATAAAAGCGGCGAAGAACCGCCTCCACAGAACACAGAATTTGCTCATCTCAATTTTGCCCATTGTGAAGAGATGATGAAGATCTTTAACCAGATATTTGGTCTACAAAAGTTTAGACACAACCAGCTTGAAGCTTGTAATGCAGCACTGTTGGGAAATGATTGCTTCATCTTAATGCCTACAGGTAAATTTGAAATTTCGTCATCTTTCATAGCCGTCGGTGTTACTGCATGATTTTCTTTTGCCACGGAGATCCTCATGTATATTCATACCAACACCTCAAAATCTAATGAAGTAAAAAATGTTAGTGTAAATACATGGGTTATTATCATGTATAATTAGTTAATTACATGTATAATGTAATCATTTTGAAAGTACATACAGCATAAAGGTAATAAAATAATTTGGAAGTAAATGAACCCCCTTTCAGTTTACTGCAAAGTTGTCTTCATTGATTTAAAAATGCTGTTAGTTTTGTTATGAATGTACGAAAGCCTACAAGGGTCAAAATAAAGGTAAAATGGTTTTCAAAAACACGTAATAACGTGAATTTAAAACACATTATAATGCAAAGAAAGTCGCACTAACGCGAAAAAATCTCGTAATAACGTGTTTTAAAATACGTAATAACGTGTTTAAAAGTCGTAGTTAACGCGAAAAATCTCGTAATAACATGTTTTAAAACATGTAATAACATGTTTAAAAGTCGTAGTAACGCGAAAAATGCCGTTATAATGCAAATTTAAAATACGTAATAACGCAAAAAAAAAGTCTCACTGAGGCGAAAAAAATCTCGTAATAACGTGTTTTAAAACATGTAATAACGCGTTTAAAAGTCGCAGTAACTTGAATCGAAAACTCGGAGTAACATTTTTTTTTCTTTCTGTTTTCGCTATGGTTGAGTTCCGTGAAGTCCAGTCGAACTTCCCAATGCAAATTTGTGTGTTTTGATGGTGCATTTCGCCGCTTTCAATGATATTTAGATCACATCACACATTTAACTCTTTTATTCCCGATCTTTCCAGGATTCATCAATATAAGTCTGTAGCTTCTCTATTCCCTGCCATAAGACGTGACTAGCGGCGGCAGAGGCGATCGAACCAGGGTTTCTCATTGCAAGCTAATATTCCTGACCACTTATCCATGGAAGATTATCCTATGAAAGCTACATTATGAAAGAATCAGTGCAACTTCCATAATGTCTGAGTGCTGTTTGTTTCTTTCGAATTTACAACGTTTTCATCAGTGTTTAAACCATTGAAAATGCATTATTCCTGATGATTTTTCCCTTAATGAATACCGAATCGATGAACATCTTGTCGAGCCGTCGCTGAGCTTGGTAGGCCAAGCTTATGTAAGGCTTGAAACAGGCGGAGGAGGGGGCTTCAATGACTCGATTCAACAGCTCAGCCAAATTCTTTTCGGAGATTGATGACCGTCATTGCAAAAGGTTTTATTCCTCTTTCACCATTTGTCATCTTTTGCAGATGTTGATCGAGGATAGCAGCCAGTAGCTTGCAAATATTATTGTGCGAATTATTGGTAGTTATTGGCAAGTTATTGGTGAAAAAAAAAACCTACCAAAGTATGGATAAGTGCACTCCCGCCGATAAATAACTGAAACAATAACTGAAACAGAAAGGATGTAAAAAATCTATTGAACAAACATTTTAAACAATGTTGTCAAGATCGAGGTTAATGATAGTGAAATTCTACTGCCATTGCTGGAATCCATGTTCGACCTCCGCTGCCATTGCTAACCTCATCTGACAGTTGCAAGCAAAGTAAAGATGCAGACTTAATAATAGTGAATTCTAGAACGGTCACGAAAAAGAAAGTGGTTGCTGTGATGTGACTGAAATAACGCTGAAACCAACAAAAAACACAACAACACAATTCAATCTTTATTGGGAAATTCGAATGCATGTCAATGACCTATTGCACATACATGTAAACTGTTATCATCTGATGTTGATAAAGTGAAATAACAAAACACGTTACTGCCAGTTTTCGATTTGCGTTACTACGACTTTTTTTTTTTCGCGTTATTATGTTTTAAAACACGTTATTATGAGATTTTTTCACGTTATTGCGACTTTTTTTTTCGTTATAACGTGTTTTAAATTCACATTATTATGAGATTTTTTGTGTTACTACGACTTTTAAATACGTTATTACGTGTTTCAAAACACGTTATTACGAGATTTTTTGTGTTAGTGCGACTTTTTTTTTGCGTTATAACGTGTTTTAAATTCACGTTATTGTGTGTTTTAAATTCACGTTATTTCGAGATTTTTCGCGTTACTATGACCTTTAAACACATTATTACGTGTTTTAAAACATTTTATTACAAGATTTTTGCGTTAGTGCGACTTTTTTTGTGCTAAATCTGTTTTAAATTCACGTTATTACGTGTTTTTAATTAAACATTTTATCTTCATTTTGACCCTTGTAGGCTTTCATATGAATGAAATAAGAAATCAGTGAAAGAAAAATTAATTTTGTCGTGTGCTTAGTCATCGTCTGGGACAAATATGATGACTGTTTCAGGGGGAACTGCAAATGCTAAAGTCTTCTTAAGTTTGTGCTACTTGTATAAGCTGCATTTTAACCCTTAGAGTGCGGAATAAACCTAACAGATATTTTCAGTCCAGAAAGAAGACCCAAACGATTGCAATTTTAAGATTGCTTTTATCTAGGATGTCTCATCAAAGCAGACAGTGCAGACCAAAGATCTTGATCTAAACTGGCTGAAACAGTTGTGAAAGGCACTTCAAGTGTTAATACTGAATTTCAAGCCATACTCATCGACAGTATATTATTTTCTTACTGTGTCATTGTCAATTATTTTTTGTTATCTATTCTTGGATGGTCAAGCATGAGTGTAAATATATTTGTTGTTGATGGAGATCAAGATGAGACTACTCAAAATATGTAGTCTGATCTTGGATCTAAACTGTCCGACAGATTTTTTTACCAAAACAGTCTTGAAGTTTCATAATTTGAATCTGTTTTTACTGATTTAGATTTCTTTATTTTTGGGTAGATCCATTTTTAGCTCACCTGAGCACAATTGCTCAAGGTGAGATTTTTTGATCGTGCTGTGTCCGTCGTGCTTCGTGCTGTCGTCATCATTTACCTCTTTTGCACTCTAGAGGCCATATTTTCAGTCAGCTACATATGTATGAACAAACAGTCAAAATGTTTGTGTTGATGAATTATCAGATGACTACGAAAATGTGTCATGTCGGGTCAAAAAGAAGGCCATTTGGCCAGATCTTAGAAAAACTTTGTGTGCACTCTTGAGGCCACTTTTTCAGTCTGATACTCTTGAAACTTAATGATGTTTTTAGGAATTTTCTTTGCGCAAAAAGTTGCCCACGGGAACAAGTTTTTTCGTCCCAGGGCTTGTTCGCCCAGGCGTGTACGTCCTTTTGAATGATCTCATGTCGTTTCAAATCAGATCTGGAGCACTAATAAAGCATATTAATACAAAGGACTGTATTTGGCTCTTCACGCAGGAAATAGTTAAGTAGTACTCGGATAGCTTCTCTGTACAGCCTGAAATCATTAACCGCGTAAGCATGTTTTGCTTTATATGATATTTTGCGAGGAAATCTAAGTTAAACCGTATATTAAGGATTCAGTCTGCATTTCCAAGAGATGATAATACAAGGAATACCGACTGTATACAACTAGCGAGACAGAAGAAGTGACGGTCACTGTCGGTTCCCAACTCACTTCTTCAAATGCAAAGTGTACAGAAACGTATTCTCGCGATAAAAAATCAACATCGTCAAACAAGCCATGGAAAAGTGGTCGTCAAATTAGTAGCCTACGTCATATTATTAGCCTACAGACTTGACTAAACAAGCGGTTCGTATAGATCCAAGATCAGACTGCACAGATTGTGATCTATGCCATCCGCCAAAGCTCTGCTTTCAGCCAATCGCGCCGAAAGGGTGAAGTGGTGTTTCTTATTCAGAGTACTCACCTGGCGTTAAGTAATGCATATAAAACCAGCTCACATACTTCTAACATTTTAACAGCCCTCATCTGAAATGAATTTAACGTGTTACCTGAACAGATCTTCACTTATGGGTGGTTCTTAATATTATGTGATCTATCACTTAATTTTGAATTAACAAGTGTTTGTTTGTTTGTTTTTACTAATACATGACTATGCTTGTATATTTTCAAAATAAATTTGCGTAGTCAATTTTCGATAAAGCTAGGAACTTTTGTGTAAAGATGTGTTATGGTCGTCATGAAAACTGTAATTTTGCAAAAAAAAAAAGTTAAATTCGAACAGCAAACATTTCAAGGGTTCTATACACAAAAAAATGGACAAAAAAAAAACTATGGATGACTCATTTTTAATTGCAGAACTCATAATTTGCTCGGCTTTTTGTGAAAGCAAAGTTGCAATAAAAAGTAATATGAAAATCAAATTCTCTCAATGTTAGATAAAGATATAGAAATATTTATCTTTGATTTTACATGAATTATAAACCCATAGCTATCTGATAACGTAATTATCATTTTCAAGCAAAAGTCACAATTTTTAGAATGGAGGTATACTATTACCATGGAAACAGGCATTTAACAACAAAACGAATATGTCAACATATAATTTTCTTTTTATTTTTGCATTCAGCATGAAATTTTACATAACATAACTGGGAAAAAAAAAAAAATCTATGGAAGACTTAAAATTGTAGAAAACATCCTTAATCAGAATTTTTTTCAAAATGATGTCTCAGACAAGGTCAAAATTGGGTCATCTGGGGTCAAAGAGTAGAACACTTAGCCTAATCTTAGGAAAATCCTGAGTTTACTCTAGAGGCTACATTTTCAGCCTAATACTCATGAAACAAGGTCAGGGAGTTTGACTTGATATCACAGTCAAGTTTCGAAATGGTTCATGTCGGGTCAAAAAGTAGGTCAATGGGCAAAATCTTAAAAAAAAAAAAAAAAAAAAAGCAACCTTGAGGCCACATATCAACCGACTCTAGAAACACTGTCAGCATGTTTGTATTCTTGATATCACAACCAAGTTGAAATTGAGTCGTATCTGATCAAAAAGTAAGCCCTTTGGCAAATCTTAGAAAAAACTTGGGAACATTCAGGAGGTCGCAATTTCAGCCTGATACTATAGTCATGAAACAAGGCTAGAGTGTTTATCGTGATGATTTTTTATTGAAATCGGGTCATGAAAGGTCGAAAAGTAGGTCACTGGGCCAAATCTTAGAAAAACCTTGTATGCAGTCCAGAGGCCATATTTTCAGCTTGATAGTCTAGAAGCTTGGTCTGAATGTTTGTCATGTTGGTATCTCATAAGTTTGAAATTGGGTCATGTCGGTACAAAAAGTAAGTCACTGGGCGAAATATTAGAAAAACCTTGTGTGCATTCCAGAGGCCATTTTCATCCAGATACTCATGAAACTAGTTTAGAGTGATTGTCAGAAAAACCTTGTGTGCACTATAGAGACCACATTTCAGCCTGATACTCATGAAACTAGGTCAGAGTAATTGTTTTGACGATATCTCAGACAAGTTCAAAATTGGGTCACACAGGGTCAAAAAGTATGTCACTGGACCAAATCTTAGAAGACCTTGTGTGCAGTCCAGAGGCCACATTTTCAGCCTGATAGTCTTGAAACTTGGTCAGAATGTTTGTATTGATACCTCGGTTTGGTTTGAAATTGGGTCACGTCTGGTCAAAAAGTAAGTCGCTTAGACTCATGTGTCTTACATCATTGAAATCGGAATCCCATCAGCTTATTCAACCCAAGATGACTCAGGTAAGCGCTTTAGGGCCATTTGCCTACTTATTATCTTTGCTGCATTGTACCGTTAGCTTTGTCGTCCCATGCGAATTGCCATGGTATATCAGTCCAGGCAAAAGTTATTTGTCTCAGATATTACTTTATCGTAGTGAAACCTATGTAAATTTGTCCTGGATATTGACTTCTAGGTGGTGGTAAAAGTTTGTGTTACCAGCTGCCAGCCATCGTATCAGGAGGTGTAACTGTGGTTGTCTCCCCTCTTAAATCTCTTATACAGGATCAAGTTCAAAAACTCGTTTCTCTTGGGGTAAGTTCTCAGTTATCGGTGTGCTTAGTTATACAAAAGAACGTGTTATAGTTCCATGTAATCATGATAGAAATATCTGATCTAGACTTAGATGTTCTGGACTCGGTTATTTGTTTGCTGTATAATATGATCTCTCCACTAACTTGAATGTTAATGGATATGATGTAATGAAAGAGGCAGCACAACGCAAAACTAGTTAAATATCTGAAAACATGCAGTTTACGCAGATATAAAGGTTAAATCAGGAAATACCATAAATAATGTTTTCATATGTTTCTTTGCTTTGACAATTTTGAAAGCACTCAGAAAAAATTAAAATCATGCTATGAACTGATAGAATTATAAACTTTGATCACACCATCATGCTCCCCATTTTCGTTCATCCCTACAGGTACCAGCTGGTCATCTGTCAAGTGATGTTACCCTGGCTGAAGCTGAAATGTTATATAAAAAACTTTATAGTCCGAATCCAGACATCAAATTTGTTTATGTCACACCAGAAAAGGTACGCTAAAATAACAGGCATGCTAACCAGAATCAAAGCCTCAATGTCTATGCAGTTCTTTTGAGGGAAATGATTATTAAAAGAATCACAAAATTTAAATATCAAATAGTTATGACGAATTTCCATTACACTTGTTGCTTAAAGAGATTGTACATTTGACCTTTGTCCTTTTTTCCATCTTTATTCTTCATTTTTGTACCAGCATTCAGAATGCTAGTATACTCTTTCCAGAGGTCTTAATTGGATGTACACATAATCTTATAAGCTTTTTAAGATACAGTCAATTAAGTTTGTTGTAAACATTTTTCCACAATTTGTACAGTGGAAATCTGAAATCTGTATCATTTTTGTACCTGTTGAATGAGATTTTGCTATACATATTACTAAATCTTTGACAAGAATTTCTCTGACAGTATTTGATGTAAGTTTTTTACAATTCTAATAAGTAAGCCAAATGTCTACCTACTTGCTGTTTTGCGTTTTCAGATAAGTGCCAGCGAGAAACTGATAGGGGTTTTAGACAACCTCTATGCTAGAAAAGTTTTGGATAGGTTTGTGATAGATGAAGCCCACTGTGTGAGCTCAGTAAGTAGTTACTTCTCTATTTAATGCTGAAGCATCTTTAACAAAGATTGTATGAAGAGTAATTTATCTATATTTGTCTTTTTTCTATGATGTTTTTCAAGATATAATCTTTGGATGGCTGAATACATGAAAAACATGTTTGAAGTATGTTGAAAAGAACTTACTGAAATTGAAAGCCAGTCTGGCTTGTACAATTCTAACAGAATGAATTCAATATCGGACATGTTCTAGGCAGTCTGATCTCTGCGCCTTAACTGATGTTGCGCTTTATGTGCTAAAGATATGTATCTCTCTAGCTTTGTTCTCTTAAGGGAACCAGATAGCATACAGTGATACGAAGTCACCATTTTTTGCAAATTTGTTGAGTAATATTTATGTCAAAGGAAACAAGTCTGAAGAGCTCTCTACTCTTAAAGGCAACTTTTAGTTGAAAGCTTTGATTTTGTTGATGCAACTACACTAAACCTGTGACAATAAACTATTTTTTTCTCTGTTTACCAAGGAAAAAAATGTTAGATTCTTACATTCAGAGTTGAAAAATGTGGCTGAAAGGATGATATTTGTGCTTGAAAGGGAAGAAAACACTGTAGGAAAGGTGGAAAATGCTCTATCAGTTTTTCACCTTTTCCAACAATGTTTCATTGTATCTGCTAATTTATACAGCTTAAAACATGAGATTGTTTGGTAAAGAGTTACTGCACTGCTGTTTACTTTTACAAAGTACTGACTGATGGTAAAGCTGGTTCTGTATACATTAATAACAAATGTAGTAAAACACTTACGTAAAGTCAAAAAAAACATCTATTATAGTGGGGACATGATTTTCGCCCGGACTACAAGAAGCTGGGGTTACTGAGGGAAAAATTTCCAGAAATTCCTGTCATGGCCCTGACAGCAACTGCTACCATGAGAGTTCGACGGGATATCTGTCATCAGCTCAAGTTAAAAGATCCCAAATGGTAATTTTTGGTAATCATTTATTTCATTTGATTTATTCACTTTAATATCATTTCTGATATTATATGCACTCTTGCTATAGAAAGGAATTCAACATACCTGTCTCGTGCTCTAAATGCTATTTATGTTTCGAAATCAAAAGGGGCTTTTAATGGTTATCAATATCTTAAGCAAATTCAGTATGCTACAAAACAGATGGAACAAATAGTAGAAGCAGCACAGTATGTGTAAAAATCTGTTGGTGCAATATGGACACTTACATGTATTTCCAAGTGTAGCGAATAAATAGTTTTAGTTTATTTTTATTTTGATTCAGGTTTACTCAGAGTTTTAACAGACCAAATCTTAAACTTGAAGTAAGAGAGAAAAAATCTACAACTGCAACCAAGAATATTATTGAAATGATCAAACGTGACTTAAATGACAAATGTGGAATTGTATACTGTCTGTCAAGGTAATGACTTTCCTGAGGAGTGGTAAAGCTTTTCTTTCTTATCATTTAGTATGTAAGTGTTTCAAGGTATATGCATTTGATGAAGTAAATGAAAGCTTAGCCACAAATTTGTTACATACTATTTCCTTTCTACTTTTCAATCTGCTTAGAGATCATACCACTGTTCAAAGAGAAATTTTGAAATAATGCTATATTCAATGCAGAGAAAGAACATCTGAAAATAACAATAAACATAGATTTTGTACAAAAGGTTTACCCAAAATCTACTTTACAGAAAAGAATGTGATGATACAGCTGATGCCCTCAATGAAGCAGGTATCCTAGCTGTGTCATACCATGCTGGGTTGACAGACTCTAAAAGATCTATGATTCAAGAGAAATGGATCAGTGGAAACAGTTGCAAGGTGGTTTGTTTTTCATAACTTAACTATCTGATATCTTCAAACTGAAAAATAGTAGGATACAAAAGTCAAGAAAATTGTTCAAATTGTCCATGTAGTGTATATGTAAAAGAGTCATGCTCTGTGAAGAGGGAGTTTAATGCATCTGCAAATAGTATCAATTCATGTCAGCCAGAGAAGGCTGACCTGGGTCAAAATATTGTCCTATTCGTAAATTTTCATCATGCCTGCGACTATTTTCCCTCATGATTCAGTCTGTTGTTAGACAAACTGATTTCATGGTTCCATAATTATGTGATGACTTGCTTGGTATAATGCATCAGAATGGAGATTTAAACCCCATTTTACCACAGTATTGCCAAATTCAATGAAATAGTCATTCACTAGTATAATAAAATAGTACAAAAGAGTTATTAAAAAGTTCAATTTACGTGCATTCATTGAGTCATTAGGTATTCAAACATATGGAGTTTCCTTAAGTAGGAAAGTCTGTAAGGGTAAAAATAAAAGTAAAGTGGTTTTCGAAAATATCTAATAACGTGAATTTAAAGTATGTAATAATGCCAAAAAAAAAAAGTCGCACTAACGTGTAAAATCTTGTAATAACGTGTTTTAAGATATGTAATAACAATTTTGAAAGTCGTAGTAATACGAAAAATGTTTTAATGTGAATTCAAAAACACGTAATAATGCCAAAAAGGTCGCACTAAGGTGAAAAAGCTTGAAAACACATGTTGCTATACATGTGATAACGCGTGTAAAAGTCATATTACGTTAATTTAAAACATGTAATAATGCAAAATAAGTCGCACTAGTGCAAAAATTCTCGTACTAACGTTTTTTAAAACATACTGACGGAAAAAAGTTTAGCAACACATTTCAAACTAACACTACTTTAAAGAAAAACAATTGTTAAAATCCAAACCTTATACGCAGAGTATGCATGTCGATTAAGGTAAGCCCCATAGCATTTTTGTGTGCTATTGTCTGTCTATCCGTAATAATGGGTCGATTTACGAAAATCACGCTCTGCGCTTGCACAAGCCTAATGTCTGTACATGTTTCAAACTGCTACATGTGGATAGACTGATCGTTTATCGAATTAAAGGTGGCCCTTCAAATTTTGGGACGAAAATTTTACAAAAATACAAAAAAATCATCCTTATACTCCCAAAGCCTTTTAATTTTCATTCATAGAACCCCAGTAGTCGAAAACCATTCGACAACAAGAGAAATTAGGGATTTACTACGGCCCAGGTCGACACCGACGGGAAACACGGTCTATTTTTACATGTGCAACTCGCTCATTTACATACCGGAAATACACAGACGAAGCTTCAAACATAGCGTCCGAAGAAGACATTATGGAAAATAATTACATGTTTGTTATGGAATTTAAGCGTCATTAGTCACGTGCCAGTCACTTGACATTCCCACAATGCTTTTTTGATTTCTGGCGCGAAATCTAAAAATACCTAAAGAGGCTACGTAGCCATTTAAGGGAACACCATCAAAAAAATTTTTTTTATAATTTTATGATTCATAACTATTGATGATTTGTATTGTTTTTTTATATAAATTTCAGTGATATATATATTTTTTAATTTGGTGAGATGTGAAAAATCTAAATACCCACCTTTAAAAGAAAACGCTTAAAAAATCTTTGAAAATTGTTATCAGGCGCCGACCTGGTATGACGTTAGATCAACGTCAGATGGCAATCGGTATGTTGATAGGTGGTATAAGTGCAAGTAACATTGCACGGCATTTCGGTGTTCACAGAAGCACAATAAGCCGTCTTCAGGCAAGACATCAGCAAACCGGACATGTTGCAGGGAGGCCAAAGACAATTTCATTATCACTTTATCAAGACGTAACCGCTTTTGGTCCAGTAGCAAAATCGCTAGTCATGTTCGAAATGCGACTGGTACAAGAATTGCATTTCGAACAGTACGTAATCGTCTGAGGTCTGCAGGTTTGAGAGCATATCGACCGTACGTTGGCGTTCCACTTACGTTACGTCATCGTCAAGCAAGGTTTCAATAGGCAAGAGCTCATCGGAGATGGACTAGAAACCAATGGAATGAAGTTGTTTTCACCGATGAGTCTCGCTTTAATGTTGACTTTGGCGATGGACGAGCTAGAGTGTGGCGGCGACGGGGTGAAAGATTCCTTGCTGAAAACGTCATTGAACACGATCGTTATGGCAGAGGTAGCGTCATGATATGGGGCGGGATAAGTCACAGAGCAAAGACAGACATTATCATCGTTGCAGGAAACCTAACAGCTGACCGATACTGCAACGAAATTCTTCATCCTGTGCTAATCCCGTTTTTACGCAATGGTCATGCACGTATGCTGCAACAGGACAATGCCCGCCCTCATACCGCACTCCAAACTCGGTTGTTTTTACAGCGACACTGTGTTCGTACACTTGCATGGCCTGCCAAATCCCCCGATCTCTCGCATATTGAGCATCTGTGGGATCACCTGGGACGGCAAGTACGAAAACGTCATGACGTCAATAACGTCCAAGACCTCGAACGGATTTTACGCAGAGAGTGGGAAAGAATCCCTTTGCACATTGTAAGAACCCTTATCGCTAGCACGAAGCGTAGGTACACTGCTGTCATTACCCACAGGGGAGGTCACACACGATATTGAATGTGACATTTCCTTCTGCTACTGACGTCAATTTACGTCTTCGAGAAACCTCATTTTCAAATTGGCTTGATTGGATTTCACATCCCCTAGTCAGTTGAAGAGTAAATGATTGACTGGCGGCAGGTTTTTTCCTCCGTAAACCCCCTATAGTTGCTCATTTCCTAAAAACATCGCGTGTTGCTAAACTTTTTTCCCTCAGTATATAATAACGCTTTTAAAAGTCGTGGTAAACTGGATCGAAAACTGGCACTATTTTTTTTTTTACTGTTTTTGTTATGATTGAGTTCCGTGACATCCAATCCAATCTCCTGACATAGATTTGTGTGCTTGGATGGTGCATTACGCGGCTTTCAATGATATTGAAATCACATCACAGGTTTAATTCTTTTATTCCTAGGATTCATTTGTATAAGTATGTCGCTATACTTTACCTTGCTATCAGACGTGACTAGCTCTGGCAACGGAGATCGAACCAGAATTTCTCATTCAAGTCAATAATCCTGACCACAAAGCCACCGAAGATTTCCTTATGAAAGCTACTTTATGCAACAAACAGTGTAGCATCCATAATGTTTGGGTATTACTTGTTTATTTCGAATTTGCCCCGTTTTCATTAATGTTTAAATCATTGAAACTGCATTATTTTCGGTTGAGTTTCCCGTAATGAATACCGACTCAATGAACATCTCGTCGAGATCTCGCCGAGCTTGGTAGGTCAGATTGTAACATTCAAGGCTTAAAACCCGGAAGGCGATGACTCGATTCAATAGCTCAGACCAATTCTTTTCTGAGATTGATGATCACCATTGCGAAAGATTCCATTTCTCTTTCACTGCTTTTCATTCTTCAAAGATGTCGATGTAGGATAGCAGCCAGTGGGGTGGAAGTAATTTGTGCAAATTATTGGTAATTATTGGCGAGTTAATGATAAAAGAAAACACAGCACAGTATGGATAAGTGCACTCCCGCCGCTAAACAACTAAAACAATGTCAGAAAGGATGTGAAATATTAATTAATGAAACATTTTCAACAATTTAGTCAAGATCGATGATAGTGATACTGAAAATTCCACTTTCATTCCTCGAAACCTTGTTAGATCTCCGCTGCCGTTGCAAGCCTCGTCTGACAATTGTAATGCAAAGCGAAGATGCAGATTTAATTCGAGTGAATCATGGAAAGATTATGAATAAAAAAAGTGGTTGATGTGATGTGACTGACATAACGCTGAAACCAACAAAAACACAATCAACACAATCTAAACTTTATTGGAAATTCCGACTACATGTCAATGAACTTATTGCACATACATGTAAACTATTGATTGATTGACTGAATGGTGTTTCACGCTGCTTTCAACATTATGTCAGTTATATCACGGCAACAGCTCACACATCCATGTATTTGCTAGGTTTCGCCAGTACTAGGCAGGGACTCTGAAGTGACTTGCCCAAGGACGCTCCCACGAAAAACCCAGTGGATCCAGTGCGGCTCGAGCCCGGGGCCTCCAGGTTACGAGTCCCACACTTTACCACTGAGCCACGCAGGACCCCATATGTAAACTGTTATCATGTTAAGTTGATAGTGAAAAAAATACTACTGCAAGTTGTCACTTCGAGGTACTATGGCTTTTAAACGTGTTATTACCTGTTTTAAAACACGTTATTTTGCGTTGGTGCCACTTTTTTGCGTTATAACATGTTTTAAATTCACGTTATAATGATATTTTTGCGTTACTACGACTTTTAAACATGTTATTGGGTGTTTTAAAACATGTTTATTATAAAGAGAATTTTTGCGCTAGTGCGACTTTTGAAGGAGTAGTTTTCGTTGTTACTTTTTTCAGTAATTTAATATGAAACAAACACCTACGATTAACCGTGATTTGTTTTTTCTTTGAAATCACTTTGTTTGAAATCGCTTTTTTGGAAATATAGCTAGAATATCTACAATCTTTTAAAACTAGCCTCATTATATAAATATCGTAAATGTTTATCGTTTTAAATGTATATCAGTTTGAAAATACTGAACAATGGTAAAATGCAGGAACTAGGGGTAAAATGCAGAAACTATGGATATTGTCTAATTGGTATGGTATGACCATGTGCTGGTGAAAGATACATTAACTTGATTTGGCTTTGTGTGCTCATTTTTTTTTCCGGTCTTACCAAATAAGAATTGTAAATAATTTTCGTAAGCTATATTTAAATTGCTGATTCAAGCGCTTCTGTTGTGGCTTAGTTCTGTTTCAAAAGATTTTTCCCTTTGTATAAATTTACAGGTTCATAAATTATTTTCATAAATAAACTATTTGTATGATGTTTAGGTTATCTGTGCAACAATAGCCTTTGGGATGGGTATTGACAAACCTGATGTGAGGTTTGTGATACATTACTCGTTACCCAAGTCTTTGGAGGGCTATTATCAGGAGGCTGGGCGTGCGGGTAGAGACGGATTGTTGTCCTTCTGCATACTGATGTATACTTACAAGGATGCAAAAAGGTTACGGAGAATTATTGAAAGTAAGTATGAATCCTATTTGAATAGGAGATTTCACTTTCACTCATGGAATAGTTTGTAAGAAATAAACTTCAAGTTTACAACAAAAAAAGTATGGATAGGTGAACTTGTCACTAGTTAACTAAAATGTTGTTGAAAAAAATGTGTTAAACAACAAACAAATTATCAAAGTGCTGTCAGCACTGTAATCGGTTGACACTGAATAACTACAATGGTTTGAAATCACAAATCAAATGGTAGTTGTTTGAACTATGTATGGGATAGAAATCCTACACCTTATAACTGATTCGCGTAGGAACTCCCTTTTTTAAGTGTCCTTTACAAATTAGTAGTTTAACGGAATGCTAAAGATGTATGTCTGCCAGTCGACAGCAATAGAACGTAGAATGTAAGTGACTATTCTGACCAGTAATATCGATTTTCAAGCTTTAGATATCACTCATCATAAATAACAGTACCTACCAACCTTTTATAAAAGATTAACAAAATACAAATGCATGTATTCTTTTCTGTAACTTTTTCAACTTTGGAAACTATACTGTAACATATTGTCAGATAAATTATCAATAATATCCATACTTTAAAATGGTATGAATAAGTCGTATAGAACATGTCTGTACTATGACTATCAAATTGTTTACTTTTGGCTGCTCGTGTTTATCTCGTGTCCTACTAAATGTTTTTCGGCAGGCTAAATTGTCCTGAGCAAGACTGTTCTGTCCAAAACATCGGCTGGTCAATTTCTCCCACATTACTTTCAAAGAATTTAATATCTACCAAACCCTCAACCTTTTACCAAATGATGTAATTTTAGACTTGTCCAAATCGAAAGCATTTGCAGATGACGAATGAAATGTAGACGAAATGATGATTTGAATCGTTGAAATGGTAAAAAAAAAAAAAAACATTGTGGGAAAAGGAGAAAACGATGGTTATTTGCATCTTTTTTCTTTTTTCCACAATGTTTTTAACAGTCGTCTTCCTCGGGGTCATCAAAAACTGGATAGTTTGGTTAAAACACTCAGTTATGGCCTTTTACAGTCACAAAAACAATATCCAAACATACAATTTCATGGTCGATTTTTTTTTCATTAACATCATACATAAACAGACAACTAGGATCTTAAATATGTACGTCTGTGATACTGATCTGCATTGCATTCAAAGGACAGTCTGATCTTGATCTTTTATTGTCTTCAAAAGCGACATTTCTTGTCATGGGACAACATGGGCCATTGTATTGAATCATTTTAATGCGCAAAGGCATCACTACAGTGAACCTTGTGCTTTTAATCTGAAATATGGAAAGGATGAGAATTAACCAATATGGAGTAGCTGATGAGACAAACGTGTTCCTGAGAGTTTTACACTTAAAGCGCTGAATTAATGAAATAGATGTTTTAAGCGTAGAAAAGCAGCCCAAATATTGCAGGGTCATTGCTGTTTTGACTACAATATCTGAGAAAATAATAACAGATCCAAAATGTGACTGCATGTTATGTACATTCTGGTCTGAATCTGATCTGAATCTGCGCTCTCCGAAAAGGCTTTTTCCCTAGTCAGTTGATTCAGACATGGAGAATATGACGTTAAGTGAGCTTTTTTGTGTTTGAGTTTCAGGGTTTTTTTTTTTTCCTCTATGCTCAACTCTACCAAAATACAAATGTTAAAAATCTTTCTAATGGTGAAAAAAAAGGCTGTGAGGAAAAAGAGAACAGGCTGAATACATGTATGCTGTTTTTCCCACTACATTTTTAAAGCCCGACAGGATTGTTTGGTGACCGGTTAACAGACTGATTCCAGTCTTATGAATGTCATTAAAAAGAAACATGTTAGTGAGCGTGTAAAATGGTAGTGCCGTGGCCGGAAGGAGAGGAAGAGGACCTATGAAAACAAGTTAACCCTTAACCTGCTAAGTGAAATGAAACTTTCAAGCCGACAGCAAACCCCCAATTTTTTACTATTTCAAAGGTATTTTTCGGGAAAAAATATCTCCTTATTGGACAGTGTAGATCCAAAATCTGACTGCGTGTAGTGTGCAGTCTTATCTTGTTCTACACTGTCCACAAAAGGTCATAAGTTCGCGCTTAGTAGCCAAAGGGTTAAATACACCGCAAGCTGAAAGATGCGTAATCAGATCTATGCTGGTCAGTACTGTGAATGGACAGTCTGGTTACTAGGGTTGCAAGCGTGGGATAACTAGTCCATTCTGAAAATGTTTACGTAATGGCTTCTCCACAAGGGTCATAACCCTTAAACAACTCTACAGCCTTTATCCCTCACTACTTCACACGCTTCACCTTGCTAACATACTACCAACGGCAGATTACATTTTTAAACTTACGGCTGTTACCAGTAGCACGTACATCAGTTTGCTCTAAGGCAAAACAATCTAAATTTTCAAATTCTTTTAAAGCAATGTTTCATTACAAACTCCGTTCCATTGCAATTTTATCCTTGCTCAAGGCCAAATGACCTATCATCTTTTCAACACCTGCTACATATACGGACAGCACTCGTCACAACTCGGTCGATCCCGTAACTACGTATAACTTTATTAACGGATCTCTCGAAGTTTGCCGAATAATGGACAGCAGACGACTACAAGATTTGCTTACATAACCCGATACTCCTTGATTCGCTCTTGTTTCATTCATAAGGTGTTGCTTTATGACTGATACCATTTCTTATAGCTTCATTGTAAGTAAACTGCTACAAAATGTCTAGTTTTTGCAGACCCGAGATTTTGATAATACTTGTACTATGGCATAATTCAACGATAAACAAACTGTAAACGGCCATTTATTACATAACTGAAGTTAAGAATGGGATTACTTGAAGGCCTGTTTACTAATAGTTCGTATTCTTGGGTTTATCTGGGTTAAAAGTAGTATTTATAATAAGGTCACAACAGCTGTTATTAGTGTTATAAGACTGTAAGTAAAAGCCGTTACGAGTCGCAGTTACAGCAGATTGCCCTCAGCAGACGGGTTTCCGAAATCTGTGGTCTCTCTAATCGTCCGGCTCACGCCGACCGATTAATAAGGTTAATCTGTGAGGTAGTTATTATATCTGTTTTGAATTCATAAAATCGCTTTGTTTCTAGTAAACTGGGATTCATAGAAATTGCTTTTTTTTTTTCTGGTGAACGGTCAATATTTTTTTTTGTCTCAGACGACTGACTTACTTTTGATGCAAGTTTATAGACCGGCAAAGTAACGTTAATCAAACTATTTACTTCATCCTTTTGTTCATGTTCACATTTATTGTTTAACACATTTTTTCCAATTTTCTTTGTCTTGTAAAAGACCTTTTTGAAAATATTATGCCCAACAAGTTACTGCTCATAACAAGTTATTTCTCCTCTTGAACTGATTTTCTTGTTTATACGAGCAGCGTGCTAGCAAAAGAGGGTTCAATGTATCTGTGATGCATTATACCAAACAAATCATCGCATGATTGTGAATCCATAATATCTAAATTGTTGAAGAAGTGACTGAATCGTGAAGTAGACTGCTCCTTTGACATGGAAAGAGTTCAGACCAAGGACAGCTTGCACAGACCTGCATTAAACTCCCTTTACACAGAGCATGGTTTATATTTATTAATTATTTATGTGATAACCCTTAGTTCATGCTGATTATCCCTATTTTCCATTGATGTTTTCTGTCATCTGCTGCAATTTTTTTTTGTTAACGAAAGATCTTCCCAATGAAAGAATAATGAAAAAAAAAGCACTTACAACATCAATGCTTTCATTTCTTTCATTTCTCTGCATTGATTTATCTATAATAAAGTTTTTAAGTGCTGGGACTACAGGTTGCTTACCACTTTGTTATAGACTATGAGCCAGCAGGTTTACTCCCCCCCCCCTTGGGAATTTCCGGGATATTATTCTCTTAAACCCCAATGTCTCCTGAGCACATTCCTAAAGTCTGCCACCTGGCGAGTGGAGCTTTTGGAAGTTATAGAGGTCAAAGGTCATCAAGTACACCGCAAACCCTAACTCTAACAGTTGATCCTCAATTGACAGTTCTTTGGAAATTATATACCTTTTGAAAGTCCATAATGATCTAAGGTAATGTAATAAGCTTATATTTAGATAATTCTATACATTTCTTACAAAGTACAAGAGCATTTAATGCAAATCAAAGCACTGACAGCACTATTTTTTTATGATTTAAGCTTCCAAAAAATCATTATCAGAGTTACTACAGGGTATATTTTTCAAATAAAACACATTTTCTTGATCACAAATGCCTTGAATACATTCTGGAAGCAACCGAAATGGCATTTTCAGATTTATTGTATATTAATTCGTCATATCCATGGATAAAATGGAGAGCATTTGTAACCAAAGTTCATTAATAAACTTTCTAATGTTTTATATCAGTTGCTGATAATTCAACAATTATCTGATTCACATCTTTGTTAGATAAAAGAAATATCTAAGATTTATTGGTATGCTATGGTATTGATATATTCGTTACAGTAAACAAAAACTTTTAACGTAAATCAAAGTACTGCGGTTCTTGTATTATAATTGCACTCATTATGTTAAATCGTTTTTTAATTGGTCGAAATCGGGTCACGTGACGAAAAAACCGTCGTACCATTTAACAGATGGTTAACAGATGATTATTTATCAGTTAAAAACTCACCGTGGATTTGATAAAAAGTGTAGTTAAAGCTAGGAGTGTTGGAGAAAGGATCGGAAGAAGTGAATGCAGTGCGTCAAGAATTTTAAAATGTTGGCGTGATAGGGATGATATTTTAAAAAAAAAGCTTAGAACTGGGAGAAAAAAAATGAAGAATTAAGAGCTGTGACACCGTTTTTTTACATTCTAATAAGTGGTTCACAAAACGTTGGCGTCTAGCTTGCAAGAAAACTCGGATAGTCTGACATCGGCTACAGGTAGATAGGCCTACCCTTCGAGAACAGATCTGCCGACAGTATGTACACCTGTTCTTTACAAAATATCTATAAAAAGGTCACTCGAATAAACATATCGTCCGCTCAGCCTCGAGTTTACATGTAGATAGTTGATTGGATTTTTCATAGACAGTATCAGTAATTTCTTTTTTGTTCGATAAACCATCGAAAGTATTGATTTTAAAGTCAGCAAAATGGCCGTCTTTGACTGAAGAATATGTTGCAAAGCTAAAAATAGATTGTGTATTCATGCCCGTGCCACCAAGTATCCGCCAAAGAAATTAACTCTTGTATACTGTCGTATTTGTCCGTGATTTTTTCTCTCTATACTTTTTTGGAAAATTGATTCAAGTGAACACCGAGTGCAATTATAAGGGTTGAGTGCAGATTTTTGTTTTTTCATCGAGACATAAAATGCAATTGCCTTATTACATGGCTTGACATAACGCCCTTCGGGCGTTATTTGCCATGTAATAAGGCAATTGCATTTTATATCTCGATGAAAACAAAAAAAATCTGCACTCAACCCTTAAATCATGTACCATTTAACTCTTGCATCTAAAAAACGAACAAACAGGGTTAAAAGTAAAATAAATCTTGATCTTATTTACTAAGAAGCCATTTCATATGCCATCTACAGATCCTTCTCTTATTAATTTATCAATTTAGTTCTTCTAGTCAATAATATCAAAGTATTAAAAATTGAACTTGCCATGACAAAGGGGTAAAAGTACTAGTATGAGCTACAGCCATATCCACCTATTTCGACAAATACATGATACATATGCATGACTTTAACTGCCCAAAATTAGAGATATATAGGATCTGATAATGACTTGGTGTTTGAGATAAAATCTTATTAAACGAGTCAAATGAAAAAGTTATTAAGCGAGCCTTTGGCGAGCTTAATAACATTTTTTCTTCACGAGTATAATAAAATTTTATCTCATACGCCAACGAATGTTAGATTCTTTTTATCACATAACTTTATTTCACGAATTATAGATCGTAAGGTGCAAAACCATATATAGATGCACGTGCAGTAAAATATCCATTAAACCCATTCACTTCTAGGAAATACATACAAATTGACGTCAGAAATGACGTCACACAATTGTTATATCAAACGTGTATAAGATAAGAAAATTTGTAATGGATATATTACACTGAAAACAAGGGAGGTTATGTGATAAATATTATTCCTAGCTAATCTTGTGCCACTTTTTACATACATCAGTTAAGTAATCGGGTGATTTACTAGCTATGTGCGTTACCAAGATGGGTTGAATTCCTCATTTAGATTTTATATTTCAAAAGGGCAGATGCACCTGTTATCTCACATTGTTGGTCAGTATTCATGTACGTAGGATCATTGTGACATGGTGAATGAGAGCTCATTCATGTTTGTATTTGTTCAGTAAAACTTTCATCATCATCATTCTCACGCTTGCCATATTTGTGGCTATATGTTTTCGTTATGAAAACTGTGGTTGTTGTATTTCTATTCTTACCTATTTAGAATTGTATCAGGTTAACTGCTTGGCATAAAGAGGCAAGGAAATAATATGAAGCAGTAATGTCATGACTATAAAACGTGACTAAGTATTGACGTTGGAAATGAAATGCATTGGGTTTGATATAATATGCTTAAGTCTTAAACTATGCAATGAAATGCCCTGCTTTTTTTTTTTTTTTTTTCTTTTCAGTCTTTAAACCATTTTTGTCCATTTTGTTTCCTTTTTATGTTAACTTTGAAATGAAGGTCATTTTAGGGTGTTACCACGAACTGTTAATTTTCTTGCCATTAACATATTTTTGGTGTAAAGGTCATGCAAATTATCATCATTTACATGGCAATCCTTTTATTGCTTGGGTCATCTTGTTCTTACATATGTATAACTTCTTGCTTTCTGCTTGCAAAGCTTTAAGGCTATGTCTTCCTTTACTCATTATACCCCCACAAAACGAATGTTTTCGGGGGTATATTGGAATCAGCCTGTCTGTCCGTCCGTCCGTGTGTCCGTCCGTGTGTCCGTCTGTGTACAAAATACTAGTAATTTTGTGTCGCGAACTCCTCCTACAGTTTTGCTGTTATTGTATTGAAAGTTTGTTGATACATTGATCGTATACTGAAGTTGTGCAAGACGCAGTTTTCAATCATCTACTCCCTATGATTCAAGGGTAATCTCCCCTCGAACTTAGAATATTTTTTGTTAAATTGCCTGTGTCTGTCAAAGCGCTGGCGGGGGTATTAAGTCACGTTCAGTGACAGCTCTAGTTTACATTGTATTCTAGAGATTTATCACCTGTCAAAACTTGCTTTTTTTCTTTTTAAGCTCACCTGAGCATGAAGTGCTCAGGATGAGCTATTGTGATCACTCGTCGCCGTCTGTTGTCTGTACGTCCGTCCATTTTCCATTTTTTTGTTTACACTCTAGCATCTACAAATATACACCAATCAGCACCAAACTTGGTCAAAATATATATGACAATAAGAGCTCGGATGAGTTCAATTATGGGTCTAATATGACAAGAAAGACTGGAGTTATCTGCCTTTGAATTAGAAAAATTGCTATATTTGACTTTGTTTACTCTCTAGCATCTAAGTATATTAACCAATCAGCACTAAACTTGGTCAAAATATATATTACCATAAGATTTCGGATGAGTTCGATTATGGGTCTAATCAGACCAGAACAACCGGAGTTATGCGTCGTGCGTCGTCAACTTTTACCTTGTGTACGCTGTAGAGGTCATATTTTCAGTCCAAAACTCATGAAAATTGGTCAGAATGTTTGTCTTGATGATACCTCACACGAGTTTGCAAAAGGGTCATGTCGGATCAAAAACTAGGTCATTAGGTCAAATCTTAGAAAAACCTTGTGTACGCTCTAGAGGCCACATTTTCAGTCCAAAACTCTTGAAATGTCGGGTCAAAAACTAGGTCACTAGGTCAAATCTTAGAAAAACCTTGTGTACGCTCTAGAAGTCACATTTTCAGGTAGATACTCATGAAACATGGTCAGAATTTTTGTCTTGATAATATCTCGGACGACTTTGAAAATGGGTCATGCTGGGCCAAAAACAAGGTCACTAGGTCAAATCTTAGAAAGACCTTGTGCACACTCTAGAGGCCACATTGTCAGTCCAATACTCTTGAAAGTTGGTCAGAATGTTTGTCTTTATGGTATCTCGGACGAGTTTGAAAATGGGTCATGTCAGGTTAAAAACTAGGTCACTACTTTAAATCTTAGAGCAACCTTGTGTACGCTCTAGAGGTCACATTTTCAGTCCAAATTTCTTGAAAGTTGGTCAGAATGTTTGACTTGATTATATCTCGGACGAGTTCAAAAATGGTTCATGTTGGTCAAAAACTACGTCACTAGTTCAAATCTTAGAAAAACCTTGTGTATGCTCTAGAGGCCACATTTTCAGTCCAAAACTCATGAAACTTGGTCAGAATGTTTGTCTTGATGACATTCAGACCACTTCGAAAATCGGTCATGTTGGGTCAAAAAGTAGGTCAGTAGGTCAAATCTTAGAAAAACCCTGTGTATGCTCTATAGGCCACATTTTCTGTCAAATAGTTATGAAAAGTGGTCAGGATCTTTGTTTTGATAATATCTACAATGGGAAAATTGGCTATGGTTGGCTAAAAGGTAGGTCACTGAGAGAAATTATAGAAAAAGCTTGTGTACATGCTAAAGGCCAAATTTTCAATCCAATAATTATGAAAGCTTAGATTATTTGTCATGATACACGTATCTCAAAAGAGATTGAAAATGGGTCATGTTTGGTCAAAAGACTCAGGTGAGCGACTTCAGGGCCAATATGGCCCTCTTGTTGTAAGGTAGAGTAGGGTAAAGTAATGTTACGTTATATTTCAGTGTTATGTAAATGTTTACCCTTTATCAAACATTCCTGGGTTTTAAGGATCCTGAGGAAAAGGGCGTTTGAAAATAATCTGGAAAAGGGAGAAAATGCTGATAATCAGCTTTTTAGCTCACCTGAGCACGAAGTGCTCAAGGTGAGCTTTTGTGATCGTGCTGCGTCCGGCATCCGTCGTGCGTCGTCCGTCGTGCATCATGCGTCGCAACTTTTACCATGTGTATGCGTTGGAGGTCACATTTTAAGTCCGATACTTGTAAAACTTGGTCAGAATGTTTGTCTTGATGATACCTCAGACAAGTTTGCAAAAGGGTCATGTCGGATCAAAAGCTAGGTCACTGGGTCATATCTTAGAAGAACCTTGTGTACGCTCTAGAGGCCACATTTTCAGTCCAAAACTCCTGAAAGTTGGTCAGAATGTTTGTTTTGATGGTATCTCGAACGAGTTTGAAAACAGGTCATGTCCTGTCAAAAACTAGGTCACTAAGTCAAATCTTAGAAAAACCTTGTGTACGCTCTAGAAGCCACATTTTCTATCAAAAACTCTTGAAAGTTGGTCAGAATGTTTGTCATGATGATACCTCACACGAGTTTGCAAAAGGGACATGGCGAATCAAAAACTACATGTAGGTCACTAGGTCAAATCTTAGAAAAACCTTGTGTACACTCTAGAGGCCAACATTTTCAGTCCAAAATCCTTGAAAATCGGTCAAAATGTTTGTCTTGATGATACCTTGCATGAGTATAAAATGGGTTATGTCCGGTCAATAACTAGGTCACTAGGTCAAATCTTAGAAAAACCTTGTGTACGCTTTAGAGGCCACATTTTTTGTCCAAAATTCTTGAAAGTTAGTCGGAGTGTTTGTCTTGATGATATCTCAGACGAGTTCAAAAATGGGTCAGGTCGGTTGAAAAACTAGGTGACTAAGTTATATCTTAGAAAAACCTTGTGTAGGCTCTAGAGGCCACATTTTCAGTCCAAAACTCTTGAAAGTTGGTCAGAATATTTGTCTTGATTATATCTTGAATGAGTGTGAAAATAGATCATGTCGGGTCAAAATCTAGGTCAATAGGTGATATCTTAGAAAAACCTTGTATACGCTCTAGAGGCCACATTTCAATCCTTTACTCATGAAACTTGGTCAGAATGTTTGTCTTGATGATTTCTTGGACCAGTTTGCTAGTGGATCATTTCGGGTCAATTACTAGGTCACTGAGTCAAATCCTCAAAAAACCTTTTTCAGTCAAATACTCATGAAAATATTTGTAGAATGTTTGTCATAATATCTCAAAAGAGATTGAAAATGGGTCATGTTTGGTGAAAAGACTCAGGTTAGCGACTTCAGGGCCATGATGGCCCTCTTCTTTTTTCCGTTTTTTCTTTTTTGTTTTAATTGATATTGTACACATTTAATAGAAACTTTTTTGATATTTAAGCTGACCAATTATCATTTACATTGCTTGACAAATTATTAATACTCTGCTTATTTCTGCTATGGGCAAAAGGCCTGTGCATGAGGTTTTTTTTTTTTTTTTCTCTCTTCCTATCAAACATGCATATGAAGGTATCTGTCGTATTTAAAAAGGAACATGCCTGCTGCAATATACTTAGACTATGTTTAGCTCTACCTCATCCAACATCATCCAACATCAGGATAATTGTGTTATTGAACAGATGAACATTTTTTTTTTTTTTTTGCATTTGGTATCACGCTCATGGGCTTATTGTTATTTCCAAAATATTGTTTCCCATATCACAAATGATAAGTTGCATTTTTACTGTGCTATTCCTTATGAGTGATGCACCAATAATTGCCCATCTGCAGAAAGAAATGATCAAATCAAATGATCTGATAGGGTCACAGTTCCTTCTTTTTAACCTGCTTTCTTATTCCCAAAGTCTATACTGTAAAGGGAAGTCTCTGTAGTTTGACAAAAAATAAATCCTGCTTTGCAAAATGCTACTTTGGAATCATTGAGAGACTAACAAATCCAGAGTGTTTCAAAAATTGTTTTATGCAAGCCATCTTTGCATACATTTTGATATGTAAAATACATATTTTTCAGTTGTGGTAAAAATGTTATATTCTGAACAGAACAGAAACTTTATTGAATTTTCACAATGTTTACTGGGTACTTCCCTGTGTCATAGACATGCAATACATGTATAAAATAATATAGAATATAAATCATAGCAATGATTTAATTAACATAGTGAAATATATTCTAACCATGCCATTAGGAGCAGGATAATAATGTTGACTGCATGAATGCTAGAAAGCGGCTTCCAGTAGGAATGTACCTAAACTATTTACCATGTAGATGATCGGTAATTATTCGACTGGTTATAATTTTTGGAAATTTCCTGATAATGTCGTGTTAGTGTTACAAAATTACTCCACATGACTCTTTCTCAAATATTCAATCAGACCTACCTGAACATGAAGTCTGGTTTTCTAGCAATATAAGTTCATTCTCAAATAACAATGAAAATACAGAAAAATAAACTTCCTTTTATTGGCTAGTCCTTCGAACTTTTCCAACTTAAAGGATTTCTTCCTTGTTCCCAAACGAAATTATAATGCTTTCCGTTTATCATAGGCTCTCCCACCTCTAAACGGTTTTCGCATTTGTCTACTTTTTTGCAAAATAAACTAATGATAATTATGAGATGGAGAGCATCTTAGAATATGATAATCAGAAGCAGTTTTATGTACAAGTGTTTCGTCCAGTTTTAATCTGTAAAGATAATAGGGCGGTTAACCTTTGATCAAGGTATAGATTGGTTACCTCCCTACACAGTAAGAGCTGACATCAGCTATTTATAGAATAGGCCTACTTGCGAAGAGATAACCCTTTATCTTCCCTTCGTCGACACTTTAGCCTCATGGAATTTTGTAACATGGACGATCTACCTTATGAGCCCTGTAAAATTTAGCGTTTAATGTATCGTGTGACGAAGCTGTTATGATCAGACTGATCTACAATACCCGTGAAAAATGTACGGATCTTGATGTACGTTGTCCACAAAAAATATCAAAGTGGCGCATAGTGCTATAAGGGTTGAAACTGTTTGAAAATGACAGAAATAGATCAAGATCAGACAGTACATTAGCCTGTGTAATATTTCTTAAATATTTTATAAGATATTGTAAACGTAAAAATTTCTTGTTTCATTTTCCATACTCAGTATATTAATTTCATTCGGTGTAGTTGAAAGGATAAAGTTATTTCCAAACCTATCACTGTGCATATACAACTTTTTACGTCGCTGCTTGTCAAGGCTTTGGGATGGCTCTTGAAGTTTAAATAAGAAGTTTTGTAGGTTTGTACAAGGTATTTGCAGAAAATTGTTCAAACTAATTTTTATTAAACGATATATATAGAGAGAGTAATAGTTACTATGTTGTAGTTGAATATATCCAGATCCTTAAAGGCTTAAAAAAATAATTTTGTTTTGTTTAGTGGTTTGCGCCAACTGTGAAGGCTATGAACAGAAGAATTTTGGAAATACTATTCAAAAGTCTCTAATTCTGGAGTAGAAATGTAAAGATTCACTTTGTTACAAGCAGGCTAAGATTCTTTTTGACAAGCAAAATGATAATGTTTTAGAAGGAAGTTGTTGAATATTTTTTTCTTTTTTCTTTTTGTAAAAAAATAAAACACAAAGAAAATATCACTAAAAAATTGTAAATACATGTAGATCTACATGTACGTGAATAACAATCTAAATATCACGTTGAATAATTACTAACTTACATAATTATGCAGTGTCGCCTTTGATGCCCCTACAGAAGTTTGCTTTTTAAAATCATTTAATAATGAAAAATTCTGTACTTGAATTCATGCGCAATTTCTCCATTTTCAAACTTTTAGTAGAAATTTGAAAATTCCAATGCTTTTACATGTTTTCTCACATACGCATCATCACTTTAAATGATAATGATGATTATGATGATAATAATGGTAATAATGGTACAAGATGATTTAAGATTCCTCTCTTAACTTCTGCCTTTTTTATCTCGCATTTTAGTATCATTTGTCATGATCTTCCGTTTGTATGTGTGTGTGTGAGTTTTTTTTTTTTTTTTTTGTGGGGGGGGGGGGAGAAACAGATACAAAAATGTCATTACAGTTTTTCTAGAAAGTCAATATTTCTGAAATTGTCCACCAAAAGATTGCGGCTTTTATGATGCCATGCATCATAAATTTGTCTTGTATACCATGGAATGATCTGATGTAAACATCAATGTTATCATTTCAATAAAAGACTTCACATTAGTCTCGAACTCTATGAAGGGCCACCATAGAGAAAAACATCTAAACAATTTCGTTCACTGGATTTAATACAATACAAATCAATGCGGCAAATTACTGTTGACCGTAGAAGTGATAAATACAATCTCAGTTACAATGAATTCGTATGGTTCAACAGCAAGATATATCTTTAATTCCAGCAAATGTCATGAGATTTTTAAAAAGCTCAACATTTGTCACTACTAATACTCTGATTTCCTTGGTTGAAACAGCTTATAGATAGGATAAATTATAATGGAAAGGCACAATGTTTGTCACAGAATCTATTCCGTATCACTGAGATCATTAATTGATGATTTTGTATACTATGGATACGTCTTTGGGTATCAGCCATTTTACGCTCACAAACATGACCAAAAACAGTTCTTTCAGTACTTTAAATCATACAAAATTGTTTCTATTTCTGTAAACCAGCTGTTTTAACTATAGATATGAGTATACAAACACGTTTCTGATATATTAAATGTAGAAAATGAAATGAAAATGTTGATTGATTGTATGGTGTTTAACGCCGTTTTCAACATTATTTCAGTTATATCGCGGCGGCCAGTGCAACTATCCATGCTTTCCTGGAGTCTTTTACCAGTACTCCGCACAATCTTCTTTCCAAGCCACTGGCTGCTTTCCCACATAATCATCGTCGAAACAATGGTCAGCGGTGGGAGAGGAATGAATCCTGTCGCAGTGACTATCATCAATCCTCGGAAAGAAATTGGCCGAGCCAGGGGTCGTACCCAGGGATCGAACCCTGGACCCCGTGTTCTCAAGTCCTGCACGCTACCGACTGAGCTACCGGGGCTTGGCAAAATGAAAATGTAAACTGAACTGCAATTCGTCGATATCTTGTATGCAACAATGCACTTGATGACCTTTGACCTCTGTACCTCGCAAAAGCCCCGCTCGCCAGGTGGTAGATTTTGACAAAGCGCCCAGGAGACCTTGTGGTTTCAGAAAATAATAGTGCCGAAAATTCCCCTGGGTGGGGAGGGGGCCTATTGGTGGCTCAAGGTCTATTACATATTGTGGCCAGTAGATATAAACGGAGAGAGCTGACTAAGGCCCTATATCCTCTCTTCACCCCCGTGTGTTTTCTTAACCGTTAATTCGTCTTAACGAGGGTAAAGGTCAAATGAGGGTGAAGGTCAAACGAGTGCATGAAGGTCAAATGAGGGTAAAGGTCAAATGAGGGTGAAGGTCAAACGAGTGCATGAAGGTCAAATGAGGGTAAAGGTCAAATGAGGGTGAAGGTCAAACGAGTGCATGAAGGTCAAATGAGGGTGAAGGTCAAATGAGTGCATGAAGGTCAAATGAGGGTGAAGGTAATCTGAGTGCATGAAGGTAATCTGAGGGTGAAGGACAAACGAGTGCATGAAGGTAATCTGAGGGTGAAGGTAATCTGAGTGCATGAAGGTAATCTGAGGGTGAAGGTAATCTGAGTGCATGAAGGTAATCTGAGGGTGAAGGTAATCTGAGTGCATGAAGGTAATCTGAGGGTGAAGGTCAAACGAGTGCATGAAGGTAATCTGAGGGGGGTGAAGTCAAATGAAGCTGACGACGCCTCGGATCGCGTTAGAACGTGCTTGAGTTTAACGCCGGGGGGCGTCGCGCTCATTTCTACCTATATACATAATGGATTTCTCCATCCATTATGTATACCCGATCGTAAAATTTTTGAAAAAATCTACCGTTAAATTACCTTGAAACTATTGCCTTTAGTATGGAAGAACTAAAAGCGTACTTAGATGAATGTGGGATACCTCAAGAGGATATCATTCCACCACCTGGAGCAATTCAATCTTATCCTGGTGAATTTGATTCGGATGAAGAACTGTGTTACAGGAAGGATATTGCTATGCAGATGTTTGAACATTATCTTAACGATCGAGTTGATAAAAAGGTTAAAAGGTTTACCGGATTATTAAATAACCGCGATATAGACGAAATACACTCGTATTTGATCGATTGTGATCTACCTGCCGAGGAGATTTTACCTCTAGTTGAATCATGGGATGGGACGGATGAGAGGAGAGTCTACACTTTCAATCGTTTTAAAGAGTTATGCAGTGATTTAGCCTATGAAATGGTTGACAAGTTCAAATCCTTAAGTTATGGTGTGAAACCCCTTGATATCTGGCAGTCGAGATTAAGAGTTCTGTTAAAAAGAATAAACTTTAAATATGTTAGTGATAAGCAAAATGTACTACGTCTTATAAGCGCAGACAAGGAGAATGCAAAAGAACGTTTTAGAAGGATAATCCGCAGAAAGAATACACACGACAGGAGGGAGAAGTTTCTAAATTCTAATCAGTTAAAATTAAAAGAGTCTATGATTCATAAGGAGTTCTGTTATATAGTAGATAACATTCCTCTCCCCTTGGAGACATACCCTAATACCGATGAAATTAGAATAATTGTATATGAATAGAGAATCGACAAAACGCGTGGAAAAATATAACTTGCTTGAAGTTATATTTTTACAGGTCTAATTCTGTCAAGATAGATATATAAGAGTGTGATATATTACGACTGTCTGACCTCGAGATAAAGTTTATGATGTCACATTCCTCTACCTTCAACGCCCCCGGAAAAACGGTACAGCTACAATTTTCGTTTACTTTTTTTATAATAGAGTAATCAACCTGCTCTCTACCGTTTACCGTTATATTAATTTTAACCTCTTCTCCAGGTGCTTTACGATCTTCCTTTACGACCGCTAAACTTCCCCTTACGATTCTTCCCTTCACACTCATACAATAACCACCCAAACCATGCTTTCTACCCGAATTACCATTACCGAAGGAAAATTCGAAATTACCGTTTGCGATCGGTCCGTTTTCTTCAGCCCACACGGTTATAAAAGGTCGCCTTATAAAAATATTCCTTATTAAGTCTTCTCTCGTTCGATCCACATAGGATTTGGTTACTAAATCAGCTCCCAATATAGCATCTCCAGCGTTTTTTAGAGTATAACCTCGAAAATCAATTTCAGCCGCTGCCATGAAACTTCCATCCGGTTTTTTTACAATGGCTCCACCATTGTCGACATAGTTTTTATTCGCAGCGGCATCGCTGGATGGGGGGTTGGGTAACCCGGTAATCGTGTTACTATTCATATCGATATCGCCTTTAGCGGTAAAAGATCCATCAGGGTTTATAGTCAAAGCTTTTTCACCCGCAGTAGCCTCATCTACGGTGGTATCTACGTAAAACTTACTAGCAGCCTGATCGTGTCTCGTAGGGATTCCGAGATTGTTAATTACTTGCCCTGCCATAGAGATTGCATCAACTGCCTGATACCACCTTCCATCTCTAAGTTCGAAGGCTCGATTGCAGTTGTCAACATACTTCTTAGTAGCAGCTTCATTAGGTTCTTTAGGTTCCTTAACATTCCGTATCTCGTTGAAACCCATATTCATAAATCCGAGTGCCTGATACCCCCCGTTTTCTTTTAACAACCCTCCACTTGAAGTTCCATCCACGTAATCCTTAGTCGCCACGTCGTGCGAATTTACCGGGTTACTAACCCTCGTTAATGTATTACCATTCATGTCTATAGAACCAGTAACAACGGTCGTTCCATCCACGCGTAAAAAGTTATTGTTCACGTAAGCGAGTGACACACCATCACCGATTGTGCCACCATCTTCCATTTTTCCAAATTTGTCAACAGGCATTTTTTAAATAATACTAAAAAAGTTTATTTAAAACGTCTTGAAACTCGGTGACCTTCCTGCGGGATAACTCTTTTAGAATGTATAAACATAAATGACCGCAAAATACTTGTGCCGCTCCTTGTAATTGATCAGTATTGTACTGTATCGGGCTTTTTAAATACTCTCGAATTTCAATAGGTGGTTGTACGCCGTAACTGTCAAAATAAATTTTAGTTTTACCGTTTTTATACCAAGCGACCCAATGTGTACCAGGTCCACCGCTTTTATCGAAGTTTACTATACCGCATTCTTTTTTACTCGGTTTTTTCGGTAATGTATCTAGTAAAAAAACTCCTCTAAAATAAGGAATCTTTAATCTTTTCGCCGCATCTTCCAATTCGAAATTGCTCAACGGTTTATTCGGTAAAATTACGTTTTCGATCGAAATATTTGCCATTTTTAGAATTGTTCGATATTTTTATTATCGACCCAAGAATTAAATTCGTTGGAACAGCCTTTCCACTTTACGAGAGATTTATCTTTTTGTTTTTTAATAACCTTTTCTATCCTAAACGTCTCTTGGGTAGTTTTCTGAAGTTCGGGTTCATAAAATGCGCCTTCTATTTCTTCTCCGTTAAGATCCTTAATACTATACGTTATAGGCGATGTACGTTTTACTTCGGAAACTATAAAAACCTCTTCCGTCCATCTCGTCGTATAACCTTTCTCGAAAGTCTTTTTCTTTTTAGATCTTCTCACTTTATCTCCGACGGAAAACTTGGGAGTTTCTTTTATCTTGGGATTATGGGGGTAAAGATTTCTCCAAACTGTCGTTTCGTTTTCTTTTTTACTCGCATTTACCGGAGTCATCTTAATGGACGAATGCCTCGTATTATTATATTCTTTAACGAGATCTGGTAACACGTCGATGTAAACGTACGTGTTGTTAGCGGAAAAAAACTTCCACATCTTTTCTTTCATCGTTCTAATCCATCTCTCAACAACGCTAGATTTCTCCTCGTTTTGGGTAGAATATATTTCGACTAACGCTTTTACGTCTTTGTTATAAAACTCTTTACCCTCATCCACCCACATTTTTTCGGGTTTCCTCTCCTTAAAAATACTCTTTAACGCTATAGCGGTAGATTCCCCCTTTTTATTTTTTAAGGGTACTAACCATCCGTATTTAGAAAAGATGTCAATGACAGCGAGAAGGTATTTTACGTCGCGATTATATTTAGAAAAAGCTTGCATGTCTACTAAATCCGCGGCCCATATCTTATCTATACCGTTTACTATAACTCTCCTTTTCTTAAATTTTCTTCTTACGGGTTTATGCAATTCTTCCGCTAATTTCATCATCTCAGAACTTTTTTTTTTGACTCGCCCTGTCCCATTCCGAATTTCATCTTCGTTCCGATGAGTTTACTTACTAAACCCCTTTCCATTTTTTCCCTAATAGTAGGATTGTAAATCCCTTCTAACTCCGTTAACATATTCTTATCACACACCGCGTTTCTTGTAGCAGTGTCATTGTGTTGAAGATAGCAAACGTCGTGATTATAAGCGGCTTTATCAACGCGGTTTACAGGTTTACTCCATTCCTTCGGTGTTAAATCAGGATTTAACCTTTTATTTAATTTAGTGCCTGGTCCTGTAAAGTTGTGTCCGGGTAGATGCATTTCAACGGGTAAATTATTTATAAATTTGTTTAAGATGCTACTCCCGGTGGTTTTTTTTTTTATAAACTGAGTTTTAGTTATTCCACAAACCACGCATTTCCCCTGCATCATATTTCTTCCGTTTTTAGAAACGGAATATTTCATATTATTCGTATTTGTACGTTTTTTACATTTAACGCAATACATCTTTTTATATAAAATAAAAAAAGTTAAATAGAAAATGGATATTATAAACTTGTCATGGAATGATGTAGTATCAAAGAGATTTAATCACCCCCTTTTACCGAGAAGTATCAGAGGTTTAATTATAGGCAAATCGGGATGCGGTAAAACTACTTTATTGTTAAACCTTTTACTCAGACCAGGTTGGCTTGATTACAACGATTTGAGCGTTTTCGGAAAAAGCCTTTTTCAACCGGAATACCGAATACTAAAAAAGGCTTTTGAAGAAAAACTACCGAAAGAATGTATCTTTAGGTTGTTTGACAAGCGTGATGAGATACAAGAACTAAACATTGTACCGACGGCAGTAGTCGAAGAATGGATTAAAACGATTAAAAATAAATCGGATATAGATTGCAACTTCTTCGAGAACGCGAGCGATGTGCCCGATCCGAGAGAGTTAAACTTGGAAAATAAAAATTTAATTATTTTTGATGATTTACTTTTAGAAAGACAGAATAAATGCGAGTGTTATTACGTTCGAGGAAGGCATAGTAACGTCGACTGTTTTTACCTCTCACAAAATTACTTTAGACTACCGAGGCAAACCATCAGAGAGAACGCCAATTTTATCTGTCTCTTTTCGCAAGACCTAAAAAACGTTAACCATATTTATAACGATCATGTGGGTGACGATATGCCTAAGGACGAGTTCAGAAAATTCTGTCAAAAGGCGTGGGAAAAACCACACGGCTTTGCTATCATTGACTTAACGAGTAAAAAGCATGATGGGAAGTATAGAAACGGTTTTGATAATTTTTATATACCGAGGTCGGTTTAAAAAATATTTTCGCTTTTTTTAAAAAATGGACATAGATCTTTTAAAAAAGATTGTAAAAAATACGGAACACAAAACATCGCTTCAAATCATTGTAAGCGATAACAAAACGCGTTTTAGAACGAGGTTTAATCCTCCGATTCAGCTTGAAAAGGATAAAGTATACGAAATAGCTTTAGTAAACCTCGAAACTTACTACTCTTTTCCAAACATTGATGAAACGAACAACACATTCGTTTATTCTCCAGACAATGGCACCTCATGGATTAAAATAAAAATACCTGAAGGAAGTTATGACCTTGTTGACATTAATGATACAATTCAGCAGGAAATGAGAAAAAAGGGTCATTATGATAGAGTTAATGAAGAGTATCCTATTAACTTTTCTGCAAACACTAATACCCTAAAGTCTGTTCTTACTCTAGAAGATGGCTACCAAGTAGATTTTAATCAACCGGGATCCCTTGCTAAAGTATTAGGATTTACTCACGCTAAATACACGCGAGGATTTCACGAGTCAGAGAATGTAGTGAACATTCTTAGCATAAATAGTTTGCTCGTTAACATAGATATTATTTCGGGAAGTTACGTTAATGGCTCAACAAAAAACACTACTTACTCTTTTTTCCCGGACGTTGCGCCTGGATATAAGATAATTGAGTCACCAGTTAATTTAGTATACTTACCAATAACATTAGATGAAATACATAACCTAGAGGTAAATATTACGGATCAAGATGGTAATTTACTAAATCTTAGAGGCGAAAATTTAACGATTAGGTTTCATATTAGAGAAGCGAGATAAATAAAAAATAGTTATATATAAAATGACGCGTTACACTAATGTTAAAGTAAATATATCGGAAGGGCAAAAGGAAAAGCTTCAACATGCTGTTAAAGCTGGTTGTTCAGCAACAAGTATTCGTTTAGGTCACGAAGATTTACGTGGTAATGATGTTTTAGCAATTACCGATTCACAAGCGAAGAAAATGGCTAAAGCCTATGAGGATGGTAAGGGTATAACTATTAGAATGTCTGCGAAACAACTTAAACATAACTCGAAAATAGAAGGAGGTTTTCTCGGAATGTTAGCTGGGTTAGCTGCTAGAGCTTTGCCGATGCTCGCAAAAACCGTTTTACCGGCTCTAGGTGTTGGTGCTCTTTCTGGATTAGCTCAAACAGGCGTACAAAAAGCGATGGGATCGGGTCTTTACCTTAAAAAAGGAGGATGTATGTGTCAAGTTGAAACTGATGGATGTGGATTATACTTAAAACCATACAAAGGTAAAGGATTATCTCGTGTTGGTGATGGGTTGTATCTAAAGCAAGGAGGAAAAATGTATGATGGAAGAGGACTTTTACTCGGACCTAATAGTCCATTCGCTAATATCCCTATCTTAGGAGCTATATTATAAATATTATTTATAACAAAATAAAAAATGGACATACATAAATTCGGTATAAAGTCTAATATCTTCGCCCAACATAAAACTTGGCGACCCTCGGGAATATTTTGGAAACCTCATTTAGACGGAGTAAGATTTCCTCCCTTAAAGCGCGATCCTCTAAAATGGAAAATATACTCGCAAGTAACTATCAAGATTCCTCCTCGTGATGGCACGAGAGTTCCGCTAGGATTTGGTTATATAACTACACGAGGAGTTGTAGTGATATCTGTTAGTAATAAATGGAAAGATAGTTTAACAATTCTTAATGGGACGCATCTTGATAGTGAGGCTGATGATATCTCAGTCTACATTTATAATTTCTCGCGAAAACCGATCGAAATACCTGAGGGAGAGTTAATCTGTTATCTAAAATATTTGACATAAAAAAAAATATTATTTTAATAAAATGACAGATACGGATCAAAAACACCCTAATAAAATATATCCTCAGTTACCCAAAGAACAAAGTACAGCAAGCGCCCCGCCTATCGAAATGCATGCAATGGGAGATGACAAAGGTCATTCCTACCGTTTACAAAAAATATCTGAAGTACAACAGTTTCTTGAGAAGGAGATTCGAGAAAGAGAAGCTCTAGCCAAAAAGTACTTTCGTGCCTCTAGAATAGTAGACAACGTTGATACCATCCTGGTAACCGTAACAATGGCTGCCGGTGCCGGTGGTATAGGTTTGCTTTCTACCGTTGTAGCTATTCCAGCTGTAGTAGCAGTAGAAGCAACAGCTTTGGGAACCGGTCTTCTTTCATTGGTAGGTAAGTATGTTGTTAGAAATAGTAGAAGCAAAGGAGAAAAGCACCAAAAGATTAGAATGTTAGCTGACGCTAAGTTAGATACCGTTTCAACGCATATATCCAAAGCTTTAATTGACAATTATATCTCTGATGATGAATTCAAACTAATCATGGAAGAATTAGATAAATATAAAAGCATGAAGGAAGAGATACGTACCAAGATCAAGAAGAAGATTTCCTCAGAAAACGAAGAAACTCTAATAGAAAGGGGGAGGCGTGAGCAAAGGGAGTCCTTTCGGAGGCTTGTTGAAAAACACCACGGCAACCTGCTCGAATATTAGATTGCCAGAAATCCGTTGTAGATGTATTTGTGAAATGGGTGATACCTCGGACATGTAATATATTACGTTGAAAACTGCGTTAAAAACTACATTGAAAACTGCGTTAAAAAACTATTTTACTAATTTAAAAAAATGTCTTTTTTAAAAATCACTGATCCTAAAAAAAGGGACTTAATCGTAAAAGAGTATCTCGAAACGAGAAAGAATATTCGGGATAATCTAATAGCGGAGAAAACGGGTGAACAACAACTTCAAACCGATCTTTCAAAGTTTTTTAAACCTATAACGGAAACGCAAAAAGCTACAGCAAAGGAGATTACGGAAGAACTTAAACCTATTAAAGAGGGTATCAAAAGCTTACCACAAAATATTAAATTTCCAGCCTTTCCTTCTATCACAGCTTATGATAAACCGTCAGAAGAAACAGAAGGGGATTCGATATTTATCGGAGAAATAGCGGAAAAGTATTTAAGAAAGTTTGCTACTGAGTCTGAAGTTGACAAAACCCACGGAATATATGACAAAAAGGGTAAGTTTTATATCGGTAATAAACCAATTGTTATTCGAGACAACAATATTATTGTGGATGGTGAAGAATATGAAGGTACCCCCGGTCTATGGGAGTTAATCGTATCTAAAGATCCGGATAATAATATTTTTGGAGGCGAGGATTATGAGAATTACGCGAAGTTGATGGTAAAAACCAACTCCATTTTTCGTGACAACAGGCGAGAAAGTAAATATCCTAAATCTTCTAAAAGTAAAAAATGGAACACTATACTTAGACCTATTTGGGATAATAAAAGATTTCATGAAGGAAAGGGCATCGTTGTTATCCCATCTGACCCTAACGCATTAATAGAAAGACTAGACCTGTTGATGGCAAGTAAAGAAGCGGGTAACACAGGCGTAAGAAAGGAGTTAGTGGGCATTTGTGACGAATTAAAAAGACAAGGCGTTTTAAATTCAAACGCTTATAAAAATTTAATGTCTATATTATAAAAAATGATCATCGTTAAAAAACACGGATTTAAAAAAAGGTATTCATATGGCGGCGCTGGAATCTTTGATAGCGTTGCTAACTTTTTAGCGAGGCTTTTTACTAGTAGCGCAGCTAAACAAATTGCGTCTTCTGCCCTCGATGTAGGAAAGAGTGTAGCTAAGGAAGGTGCAAAGAAAGCTTTAGAGGTTGGAAAAAGCGCTGCTGTAGATGTAGGAAAAAAATTAGTTACGAAAGCGTTGACACCAAAATCGAGGGAAATTTTACAAAAATATGGCGCAACGACTCCTATCCCCCAGGTGAAAACGCAAGACATTAATACATTAATAGATGGAAGCGCCATTGCTATTCAAGACTTAGTTAAAAGATTAAACAGTGGGGCAGGCATTAAAACAGTATGAAAATCCAGCTATGGTTAGAACAATTATAATTTTTATTTTATTTAAAATTATAATTGTTATTATAAAATGGACATTTTAAAAATCACCGAACCGATTTCAAAAGACGATAGTATTGATGAGTATGAACACCATGAGTATGAACCAATCACAGGTACACACCTCAACAACGCAGGAGTGGATATTAGGATTAACATCGAGACCCAAGATATTTTTACTCATCCTAGTGAGAGTTATTTACTTATTGTAGGTGAGTTAGTAAGAAGTGATACTGGAGCAGCTTACGATGCTAACACCGATATTTCTTTAACAAACAATGGTCTCATGTATCTTTTTAAAAATATTAAGTATCAACTTTCGGGCATGGAGATTGAATCCGTATTGAATCCTGGCCATGCTACTACAATGCTTGGTTTGTTAAAATATCCGGATGATTTTTCTAAATCACAAGGGTTAAATCAATGTTGGTATAAAGATACAACGGCTAACGCGGGTGCTGGAAACACAGGTTTCGTCGTAAGAAAAAATTATATTATTAATAATCCTCTTCCAAGAGGTACCTTTAGCTTCAGAGTTCCATTAAAACATATATTCGGTTTTTGCGACGATTACGATAAGATATTGTACGGAATGAAGCAAACTCTCACATTAACGAGAAATGATGATAATGATGCGGTCTTTCGAGATAATGCTGCTCCCGCTGATGGTAGAATTAATTTACTTAGAATATCTTGGTTTATGCCACACGTGCTACCCGCAGATGGAGAGAAGATGTAACTTTATAAAATTATCGAGAAAAAAGAAAAAATACCGGTTGGATATAGAATGAGGCAGTGCGACTCTATCGCGGTTCCTCAGTCAACATCATTCACCTGGAGACTTTCTGTCAAATCATCTCCCGAAGTGCCGCGTTTTATCGTTGTTGCCTTTCAGACTGGTAAAAGTGGCGATCAAGAGCAAAATCCAGCTATATTTGATCATAGAAACGTTAAAAATATTTATGTTACCTTAAATTCTACTAGATATCCCGCTGTTGATTATAATCTTTCATTCGTTGCAAACCAATTTAGTAGAGTGTATGGTGACGCTTCTCTATTTAGATCTAAGTTTTATAACATGAACGAAATGGTGTCAAACCCTAACATTACTCCCTCAGATTATAAAGCCCTTTATCCTTTGTTTTTGTTTGACGTTTCCAAACAGAGTGAGAGATTAAAATACTCAGTCACTGATATCCAAATTAAAGCGAGTTTTACTGAAAATGTGCTCGCGAACACAGAGGCATATGCCATTATTATTAGCGATAGGTTAATTAACTTCCAGTCTGACGGAAATAAGATGAGCGTAGTGTATTAAATTAAGGGGTTATTTTTTATATATATAAAAATTGATAAAATAGGTTAAATTAAGTAATTACTACATATATATAAAAATGATAAAGATTAGCGTTTAAAAAAAAATTCTTAGACAAAATAATATACCTTTTTATGGGTACTGGGATAAAAAGCGGTTACTTGAAGTAGTGGAAACACATGGGTTGTTACCGGAGGTGTCGCCTAAGCCACCAAAAAAAGAAACAAGCAAAGACCATAAGTATGATAGATTAAAGACTATTATGCATAATCCTAGGAAAGTTACTTTAGAGGATGTTAAAACTGGCGGAATAAAAACCTTTCCATCGATTTATAGCGCGAGTAAATTTATAGATCGATGCCCGCAAACGATTGGGAATTGGGATGGGAGAATTTGGAATGATAAATATAAGGTTACCATTCATTAACTTTATTACGATAATAGCGAATTCGTAATAAAGTTACGGAACTATTTTAAGTTAAGTAATTTGGTTACATATAAAAAATGGACAATTATAATTATAATATATATACCGTAAGCGGTTTAAAAAATTTGGCAAGGTCTAGAGGAATCAGAGGATTCTCCACGCTTAAAAGAGCCGAATTAATTGACAGTCTACGTAATCCGCCGCCTATTAGTCTAGCAGATCAATTCCGAGGATCCACAGTAAAAGACTTAAAAAAGGAAGCTAAGTCTAGTGGAATCCGAGGATACTCTAGGCTCAAAAGAAGCGAATTAATCGATCTCTTACTTAATCGGAGAGCGCCATTATTAGACTATAATATCGGTAATTTTGGAGCCGAGGTATTACAACCAACACCTTACACACCACCCAGAGAAGAAACAGCAACTTCACCTACAGCCTCAGTTGAGGAGTTGATAAAGTATTTGGATAGTATTAAAGAAATTCCGATAAATATATCGCCTAGGATAAAAGCTTTAAAAAGAAAAATAGACAAGTTATATAAGGATAAAGATGAAATAAAGATTATAGAAAGATCATCAGCACTAAGGGGATTTACGAAAGAATATTTTATAGACGGTAAAGGAGGATCTACTCCCGTTGATTTCCTTGATCTAGCGAAAGATAAAGTAACCGGTATTATGAGAAATAACCGTCAAACAAAAGTTAAACTCATTATGAATTGCATGATGAAACACTCTATTACCCAAGAGTTAAAAGAGATGAATTTTCATTCCGGTTATCCAATCGCTAACTTAGATGGGGATGACGCGAATGAAATATATGATGAAATGGCGGAAACTGTATTAGATGCTATAGCAGTCAAAGAAATGGAAACAGATTATTGGAGAGTCGTTTACGTAATCGATTTAAGATTATACACAGTATCGTTTAATCCAATAAGAGGTAATTCTTGGTTTCCAACTCCTCCTAAGATAGCGAATACAAAAAGCGTTATTAACCCGAGAAATACGGATGATAATATGTGTTTTGCATATTGCATTCTTATAGCTTTAAACCCGACTAGTAAAAACCATGAAAGAATTGATAGACTAAGACCCTTGTTAAACAGTATAAATATGGAAGGGATTGCTTACCCCGTTTCCCTTTCCGATAGAATTAAATTTGAGAGACAAAATCCTTCGATATCGGTATCAATTTTCGGATATAATAATTTCACTGGTGTTTACCCGCTTAGTATAAGTAAGGAGGTTTATAAAAGAGACCATCATATTAATCTTTTACTTCTCGAGGAGGACGGCACAAAACATTATTGTTTAATTAAAGACATGAGTAAATTGTTATCTAAACAAATATCCGATCATAACGGTAAAACTTATATTTGCCAAAGATGTTTAAATCATTTCCAAAAAGAAGAAACTTTAAAGAAACATTTAGAGTATTGCGACGAAAAAGATGCCTGTAGAATAGACTTGCCTGAAGAGGGTACCACAATATCTTTTCAGAATTTTTATAAACAGCAGAGACATCCTTTCACAATTTATGCGGATATGGAGTCTACGTTAGAAAAGAAATACGAAAATAAAGGTAACAGTACGAAGGTAATTAATGCGCATAACATTTCAGGATATTGTTTTTACGTTAAATCGCTTTACGAAGATGTCTACCCGTCGAAGGTTTTCCAATATTCCGGCGAAAATGCGGCTGAGGAATTCGTAGAGGATTTAGAAAATGTTATAAAAAGAATAGATAAGATACCAATGAGGGAAATAATTTTTAGAGCTAAGGATAAAAGGGAGTTTGATAGAGCAGAAAATTGTTGGATATGTAATAGAACATTTACGAAAGAAGATAAAAAAGTAAGAGACCATTGTCATTTTACTGGAAAGTTTAGGGGAGCCGCGCACAATCCGTGTAATTTGAAATGTAGAAGACCTACTTTTACACCCGTATTCTTTCATAATCTTAGTAAGTATGATGCTCATTTATTTATAAAAGATTTAATGAATACACCCGGTGAAACGAGTTGTATACCAACAAACAAGGAAACGTATATAAGCCTGTCTAAAAAGCTACCGATAGACTACTATGTATTTGATCCAGTATCGGAAACGTATATAAAGAAGACTAAAAGGCATGAGATTAGATTCCTCGATAGTTTTAAGTTTCTAGCTAGAAGTTTAGACGAACTCGCCAGGTCTCTATCCAAGGAGGAGAAGGTTAATCTCTTGAAATACTTCGAGGGGAAAGAGCTTGAATTGGTCTCTCGCAAGGGCATATTCCCATACGAATGGTTCGATAGCCTTAACAGATTTGAAGAAACGAAGCTACCTGAACGAAGGAAGTTTTACTCGAAGCTTAAATATAGCGGAATTGATAAGGAGGATTATCAACACGCGTTAAATGTATGGAAGACATTCAAGATGGAAACTTTTAAGGATTATCATGACCTATATAACAAGGTCGACGTTTTACTGCTAGCTGATGTTTTCGAGAACTTCAGGAACGTTTGCTTCGAGAATTACGGACTGGACCCATCTTGGTCTTATACGGCGCCTGGTCTGGCTTGGGAGGCGATGTTAAAAACCACAGAGGTAAAGTTAGAACTATTATCAGACCCTGATATGATTTTATTTATCGAAAACGGAATAAGAGGAGGTATCTCGACTATTTTTAAACGATACGCGAAAGCGAATAATAAATATATGGGGGAAAAATATGATCCGAGTGAATCATCTAAATTTATTACTTATTTGGATGCGAATAATCTCTATGGCTGGGCAATGTCTCAAAAACTTCCTACCGGTAATTTTAAATGGATGGATAATCTAGAAAATTGGTGGGACCAGCCTTGTATATTAGAGGTCGATTTAGAATATCCTAAAGAATTACACGATTTACACAATGATTTCCCTTTAGCTCCTGAAAGATTAAAGGCTGGCAAAGTCGAAAAACTTATACTTAATTTATACGATAAAAATAAATATATATTACATCGAGAAAACTTAAAGTTATATTTAAGTTTAGGTCTAAAGCTTAAAAAGATTCATATAGGGCTAACTTTTGATGAGAGTGAATGGTTAAAACCTTATATAGATAAAAATACTAACCTAAGAACGAAAGCCAAAACCAACTTCGAAAAGGATTTCTTTAAACTTATGAATAATTCCGTATTTGGTAAGACTATGGAAAATATTAGGAATAGAGTAGATATAAAATTAGTTAGTACCAGGGAAAAAGCGGAAAAATTAGTCGCTAAACCAAATTATTACGATATAAGTATCCTTAATGAAAATTTATGTATAATTCAGATGAAAAAACAACCTTTATATTTTAATAAACCTATTTATGTAGGGATGTCTATTTTAGATTTAAGTAAGACATTGATGTATAACTTCCATTATAATTATATTAAAGATAAATATGGCGAAAAAGTTAAACTTCTTTTCACTGATACAGACAGTTTAATGTATGAAATAGAAACGGAAGATTTTTATAAGGATATTAGCGACGATGTTAAAGATTGGTTTGATACGAGTGAAAATCCACCCGATCATCCTTCAGGTATTCCCACCGGATTAAATAAGAAAATTGTAGGTATGTTTAAAGATGAGACAAGTAGTAGGATTATTGAGGAGTTTGTGGGCCTCAGGTCTAAACTATACTCTTATAAAATGTGCGATGATGAAGAGAATAAGAAATGCAAGGGAATTTCGAAGCAGGTAGTAAAAGCGTTTATCAAGCACGAACATTACAAAGAGTGTTTGTTCGAAAAGAAGACGCAATTAAGGAAAATGGTAGTTATTAGGAGTCATAAGCACGAGTTGCATACTGAAGTAGTTAATAAAATCGCATTAAGCGGAGATGATGATAAACGCCATATCCTCGAAAATAATATCGATACGTTAGCATGGGGACATACTAAGATAAAAAAGACCTAGATTGGACCTCGTCTGCTAAAAAAATATAACTTTTATTTATAAGTTAGATTTTTATATTTCTTTTAAAATAACTCGGACTTAAATAATTTTTTAGCGAAAAATTACTAGCTTCTATCGCTTTTATATCCTCGCGTTTTACTAAATCTAAGAACCATTCTATAACCGGAGTTTGATACTTCTCATGAACACCTGAACACAGGGCTTTTCCTGTTGTAAATATAAATATACTAATATATTTCTTTAAAGCTTTATTAATTCCAAACTCGCTATAAGTTATATTAGGTTCTTCTATTAATCTCTCGTCTTCTATTCTAATTTTATAAACTGGCATATCATCTATCGAGTCTATAGTTACGCGATACTGCTTTTCATTAATGGGAGATATCTCGAGACCGTTCGAATTTTTAATTATGTATTGAAATAACTTTTCTCTATCAACTGAGAATCCTAACTTAAAAATAATGTTTCTCATTGTCGAAACTATATGAGCTTCTAAATGATCGAACTTAGAACAACATTTAAGATCCCAAAATAAAAGTAAACCCGATTTACAATCATCAAAGTTTTTACAACCCGTAACTTGAATTACCCCGTTTCTAAAAAGTTTAAGGTTAACTTTTTTGGCTTGCCCTGCTTCGGAGGTGTCGTCAATATTATCTTTGGAAAAAGTAAATGAAATACAGTTTAACAAATGTTTCGTTTTATTTTCCTTTCTTTTCTTAAAACCTTTTTCTCTCTCTTTATATATCATATGGGTGAGAGAAGAATTTATGTCAACTTCATCAAAGATTACACCTATATCAAGGTCGTTTATGTTTGTGTATGCTGTGAAAGTGTGAGTGGATACAAAAAAGTCAGACATTTTTATTATATAAGATTTCTTTACTTAAATTATTCAATTTAATATCAATATTTTAGCATGGGGACATCCCAACCTTTTTAGCTATTCTGTTCGTCATACTTAAAATTTTTAAAGCTTGTCCTCCCTGCATTTTTCTTTTATTCTTAATATACTTTGAACGATCATTCTCAACCACGTCTAAAAACTTTACTATCGTTTCATACACTATTTCGTTTCTCGTTAGCCCTTTCTCTACTTTATACCCTAGAGTTTTCTTAAGCTTAAATATTAAATCTCTCTTAGAGAGGTTTCCACTCGCGTAAATGTGTTTCCGAAATGCCGCCTTTACACCTAAATTTCGTCTAATTTCTGGATTGATAGAATCTAAAATAAAGTTCGTATACGTAACTAGAAGCGTTGCGAATCTTGCGGAAGCCTCTTTACTCGCCAGCTCGCCTGGTGTAGAGTAAATTAACTTTTTAAATTTACCTTTAGCTATATCTACATTTAGCAAATTCTCTTTCATGTTATATATAGCATCCATTAAACCCTCGTCTTTGTCTAAGTTTAATTCTTTTAGAAACTCTTTTAGCGGTTCCATACGTTTTTACGTTTACTTAGATTTATTTTTTCAAAAATTTTACGATCGGGTATACATAATGGATGGAGAAATCCATTATGTATATAGGTAGAAATGAGCGCAACGCCCCCCGGCGTTAAACTCAAGCACGTTCTAACGCGATCCGAGGCGTCGTCAGCTTCATTTGACTTCACCCCCCTCAGATTACCTTCATGCACTCGTTTGACCTTCACCCTCAGATTACCTTCATGCACTCAGATTACCTTCACCCTCAGATTACCTTCATGTACTCAGATTACCTTCATCCTCAGATTACCTTCATGCACTCAGATTACCTTCACCCTCATTTGACCTTCATGCACTCGTTTGACCTTCACCCTCATTTGACCTTCATGCACTCGTTTGACCTTCACCCTCATTTGACCTTTACCCTCATTTGACCTTCATGCACTCGTTTGACCTTCACCCTCATTTGACCTTTACCCTCATTTGACCTTCATGCACTCGTTTGACCTTCATCCTCATTTGACCTTTACCCTCGTTAAGACGAATTAACGGTTAAGAAAACACACGGGGGTGAAGAGAGGATATAGGGCCTGAGTCAGCTCTCTCCGTTTATATCTACTGTGGCCAAAACTGCCTTGAAACAACAAGTGTGTGGATGTTTTTCCAAATTGAAAAGTGCCAATTCATCTATTAAGCCCCATAAGGATTAATTTATTTAAACGTCGTGTTTATTCACAGTGGATCGAAATGCTACCCATGAATCCACGAAGGTTCACATAGATAATTTATACAGAATGGTAGAATACTGCGAGAATGTGGCTGACTGTAGGAGACACCAGCTCCTCTCTTATTTTGGAGAACACAACTATGAGAGAGGGGAGTGTGGCCAGTTTAGGGGCTCTATATGTGACAACTGTGTGTCAAAGGTTAGGAGAAATCATAAAATGTTTTTGCTCTCTGAATTTGGAGAATATTACTTGGGAATAGAGGAATATAGCCTATTGAAAGGGCCAGTTTGTTACATATATGTATTGAAAGTAAGTATTGAAAGAAAAGATGCCTAGATAGTGTGGTCATTTGTGCAAAGGGTTGGAATTTACAAGGGATTGCAAGTTTGAATCTTGCCTCGGCGAAAATTCTTCACAAGATTGACATATGTGTATGACCCCTTACCAAACAATTCCGACTTTCAATGAATTTGAGAAAAGAAACTTCTGAAAACATTGTGGGAAAAAGAGAAAATGACGGTAACCAACAGTTTGTCCTTTTCACACAATCTTCTCTACTCTTTCCATTACAAATTCCAGGATTTGAGTGACATACAATTTCTGGCCTGCAAATTCTTTGGATTTTGACAGGTCTAAAATTTTGTTGTCTGGTAAAAGGTTAAAGGTAAGTATTGCAAGAAAAGATGTCCTGATTGTGTCGTCAATTGCAAAAAAAAAGATGCTCTGATAGTGTAATCAATTGCAAGAAATGATGCCCTGATAGTGTGGTCAAAGGGTTTGTGATTTACAAGGTGTTGCAAGATTGGCCAAAATTCTTCCGAAGATTGAAAGAAGTCATTGCAACAAGAATCACTACTCTCACCACTGAACAATAAAACTTCTTGATTATGTAGAAAAGGAATTGGTTGCTTGGTAAATAGATAATGTGTAGCATTACTAAAGCAATAGAATCATTTGACAGGTACACTGGCTGGTTTGACATTACTGAAATACGTATTAATCTTGCTATCTGAGAAGGGGTTAAATGCATTCGCAAAAAGTAAAAAAGTGGACTTAGCAGGTTGGCATGAGTCGAAATTTTTGTCATTGTTAAATTTCTGCATATCAAATGACCACTCTAACTTCTGATATATACTATGCAATAACTTCCTTAGTATTATGGATTACAAAGTTGCATTAAAATCCTATTGTCAGAGGGCTGATCGTATACATGCACTGACGAAAGCATTGTTTAGCTTCAAATAAACAGAATTGAGAATTTGTTTACTTGATATGTGAAAGCGTAAAAAAATATGCCGTTTAGAAAGGTAAAAGATACTAGTATAATATATCTGAGTTAGAGTGTTTTACTTTCAAACACAGGAAGCGTTCAAGTTGAAAGATGTCACAGAGGATGTGAAAGTCATCATAAAATGTGTTCAAGATTTAACCAGCAAAAGGAACAGTGATTATACTCTCATTCATTTTACAGAGATGTTTAGAGGTATTTTAACATACAAAAATATTACATGAAGATCTTCATTAATTTGTTTCACACCAAATAACATTTGTCTCCCTACAGATCTCACCACATTACATTTGCCTCATTATAGATCTAAAAATGTTATTCCACTGCAAATGAATACACAGTTAAGGGTTAAAGACGTTCGCGACAGTTTCCATTTTCACGCTTCATGTAACTATCACGCTCACCTTTTACTCGAAAAACGGTGATCACCTAACACAATCAATCTTGCCACACCTGTCAATGTCTGCAGAATGGATAAACCAAGAACTAAAACGGGTTGTTTCATGTTAGCATAATGAATTAAAAAGTATTTGAATCAAGCCAAATAATTATATGCGAGGCAAGAATCCAAATTTACGCTTTCAAAGTATCGGACTGAAAGTCAAAGTGAATCACCTAACTACGTCACCTAACGACGGAAATATGGACACAGATGCTACTCCTAGCGCTCTGTCTGGCAGACTTATCGTCGAGCTAAAACATATTTTCAGATGCAGATGCTTTCAGTTTGGTCTAGTCTAAAATTATGTCACTTGGTAAAGACTTGTAGAAAACGAGGGGCTGTACATAACTCTTTATCCCTTGGCTTGATGAGTCTGCAGCAGACAACATTGATGTCAAAAGGAGAAATTACCCCTAATGATTGATTTCTCCTTTTCCCACAACGATTTCTGATCCATCAAAGAACTGTGATACATGAATACCAGGTTTTGGTTTAGCGTCTGCAAACGCGTCAAATTTAGAAGAGTCTTAAATTAGTCGTTTGGAAATGGGTTAAATGTTAACATCAGTGTTACATTTATATGCTATGTTTTGGTTTATTATGACCCACAAACTTGATTCTTATAAATAGTTTAGTACCTGAATATCATTTACAGAAAAAAATAAGAAAAATCTGAACGTTAGGACATTTAAAAAAAAACTTTAAAAGATACTTTTTTTTCCCCAAAATAAAGGTGTCTTGGCCATAAGTTAAGGTTTTTTTTTTTTTAACGATTGATACTCAGTATACTCTAAATTGTCTTTTTCATTAAATTTGATGTTTCACCAATACAATGACATAAAATTTGCTTATAATTGTTGTCATTTAAAAAAATATACATAGACTTAGTTTTCATAGGTGAAATTTCATCCTGAACTGCCGCAATGAAGGGTGTACTAAAAGAAATATTCAGAAAATTTTCCCAAAACCAGTGACCCCCTCTTTTTATCTCCTATTTTTGTAGATCAGATAATAAACTATCACCAAACAAAGTTTCATGAAATTCTGAATGTATTCAAAAAATGGTGAAACTGTAGCGATCGTCTTTAAATGAATTCAGAGTTTGAAATCAAGCATTGCACAGTGTATATCCGAGATCGGACATGTATTTCGAAGTCTGATCTTAAACAACGCCATCCAAAAAAGGTACCCATGTTTACGGTGAAAGGGTATAAAGAAATGTTGGATTTAAATAACAATGATTAAAGTGTTATACTGTATCATGTAATCACAGAACATGGACCTAATTTGAAAAATCTGCAATTTACATAAATCTAAATTCTAGTTCAGTTATAAATATATCAAATTCTTTCATTTCTGTCTCTATTGATGATTTTGCCACAAATGCATAAAGAGCCGTTCGCAAAGAATTATGCATGAACAAGTCGAGACAACTTTCAAAGATGTTCCTGACTGATTTCACATTGGTACAAATATATTTTTTTAAAACTTCAATAAATAAATAAGATTGAATTCAAAGTGACATGAAGTGACCACTATTGCTCAAACATGAAGTAATGTAGGTATATCTGAATTTATTGAAATAGATGTGAATTTTGGAAACTTATGAAACACTACTTACAACTTCTCGTGAGTTTTGAGAGATTTATTATAATGATCATAACTTTGCTTTTGGATAAGGATGTTTTTTACCAGGTTCAAAGAATAAAAGAATCGTACAACTAGGACACGACAAACATCCAATGCACAATCGTGGGGCAGCATATAATAGGCAAGATGCAGACAGACTGTTTCGAAAACTTGTCACAGAAAGTGTTTTGTTTGAGGAGTTGAAGATAACAGCCATGGAACATACAGCCTGTTATATTAAACCTGGTCGGAAAGCTTCAGATGTTTTGAATGGGAAACTTAAGGTAATGTAGCATGATTTAAACTGTGGAATTTTTTATGGTCCTTCAGTCTTTTATATTGAGCTATGTATTTATTGCTTACTGACTGAATGATTTCTACTCTTCAGTTGAATATGAAAAAAAAAGTTATGGATGAAAGGATATACCATTTTTGCTCGGCTGTTTTCAAAGAAAGCATCGAAGTATTGTTATACCCCTGTCATTGTCTGTATCGTCGTCGTGCAAAAACTGTGACGTTTTTAGAGCCCCAGATAATTTTTGAGCCAAGGAGTATTTAAGCATCATTTTCTTATGGGTAAAATGAAATGACTGCTTAAAAAGCAAATTTTTAAGCAAGATAATTCTAACAGTTGTTTAAAAATTAAGTTTTACTTCATTTGGGAACAGTAGTACGTTTCAATCATATAGTGTAACATTTTTTATTTTATATAGTGTCCAGCAAGTAAGATTGTTTGAATAATAAAACAATTTTACTTCATTCTATTTATCAGTTTTGTGCTGGACATTATATAAAAAAGAAAATATGTTGCTGAAAACAAACTTTCGGCGATGTTTGGTACTGATTTCCACCGATACATTACCGTTCTGGACAGGCTGTAGGAGATACACTGTGCTTACTAGATTGATTAATTATATTGTATGTAATCTTGGAAAATCCATATATAACCATAACAAGTGAACAACGTCGAAGACAGATTGGCAGAATTCTCACTAGATCTTGAATACCAAGAGCCAATGACTCTTGGGTCCAGATTTTCAAGAGTTAAAATAGGGTTTCCAAGATTGAAAGAAAATTGTCCAAGGGTAAAAATTACTCTGTTTTTTTTTTTTTGTTTTTTTTTCATTCAATATGCTCTTTATGAATGGACAGATATTAAATAAGAAAAAAACTCATATTATGTACAGACTTGTTGGAAAGTGTGCCGATGAATTGTAACTTGCAGCCCTAGCATGCAGTTCACCATTGTGAATAAATGGACACAAACAATCTTTTGATTGTTTACCAAACAACAGAATCTTCAGACTCGTTCATATCTAAGGCATTTGTAGACAACAATTCAAATGTGGCTCGAAGGACTAATCTGTCTTCAAAGCTTAGAACATTGTGGAAACGGTAGAAAATAAAGGTCACATCCATTAAAGAGTTTCTTTTATTCTAGTCTTCTTTCTTTGTATGAATGTCCAATACCTTATTTTCAACACTTGTTACAGTGCTAACACTGTTAGACAAGAAGACCTAACCTCCACCCTCCCACTCTAATTTGATGGTTGTTATATAATTTCTTTTTATAAAACAAAGCAATTTTTTTTCTCATTATTAAACAGAATTTTAGCATATCTATCGTTTTATACAGAAATTTAAGTAAATGCAGTGTTTAAATTCATCATTAAGGATGAGAGGTTCTTCTGATCGGACGATGTCAAACTGACCTTTGTAGCCTCATGGGTTTTCGTGTTTTATCAGCGATCTTTTTTTATGTCAATTAGTTTTGGAGAAGTATTACCACATGATTCGACATGCATGAATTTGTCATTTGGGGAAGGAGATGACTTAAAAACCTGTCATTTTACACCAAATAATTGGATTAACACATTTAACACGTTTTCATAAATGACTCGCCAGCTTGATTAGCTATGATAAAAACAGCTGCACGCGTCCTTCACATTTGATACTGATTTTGACTATTAAAGCCCTAAGTCCTGCTGGATTCACGCTGGCTAATTAATATGAAGCATTAGCCGATAATCACATGCATCAGACTGACGCTATGGCAGATATCTTTGAGCGTCAAAAACGGGTCATTTTAAATTTTCCAGCGTCAAAACCTGGGATTCCAGGTCGAATGAGTCCAAAGTGCGCCTTGTTAAATAAAACTATTTTTGCGCCAAACAATTCCATACCGCACCGAACCAACAAAGAGGTACATACATGTAACCATGTGAACTTTGAAAAGCTTGCAATTCCTCCAGAGAATGATATGCGTGTGTTTCAGTGGTAACACAGCCCATCAAGATGACAATCTCGGCTGTAAACAAAGAAAAAAAAGAAATCGAAGAAAATCAGACAAATTGCGTATCGTGAGAAAACCTCTGCCTATTGGACGTTGTTGCGCATTTTCTGTTACAAATTGCGTAAAATAAGCAAATACACAGCTTATCTAGCCATCAAAACATTTTTGACACATTTATGTGCCTTTTTTGACAGAATTTTCACTGAAAATCAATCTATTTCTAAAAGCATCCGCATGGGGTGGTCTTAATACTTCAAAATTTGGTTTTGCAAGTCTGCTGAATACATGGTTTTATTTCACTGTCAGCGTTTCTGCAAAGAGTGTTTGACTTGAGTCTTGCAGTAATATTTGCTAACTTTTGTTTGAATGTTTGCTCCTTGTCATAGATTATGATACCAGTGCAGGAGCATCGAAAGAGAACTGACACGAAGGTTGGAACAGTGCCAGTAAATGAGAAAGATGTGCGCACCAACCAGTGTTATGAAGAACTTAGGAATGTAGCAGAAACTATTGGTAAAAGGATTGTTTCCTTAAATAACAACCGCTTATTTGTTGTTCATCCAGTAAATATTACACTCATGTGAAGTTAAACATTTGTCTGATATTTTTATGTTTGCTCATTGAATTATCTTTTGTCAAAACTACCATAAAAGTGATAGGACACAAGAACTAATGAATGAAAGCTTCTTCAACTATTCCTTTTAATAAACTGAGAAAACTGTACATTAAACAGCAAATCTCAATAAAATGAACCACAACGGTATTTTAGATGTCTCCGGGTACTGGTGACTTAAGAAATTTTGACTTTATAAATGTGGAATGGCCGAATCACATAAAGCTTTGCAGCATATGAAATGTCCATGAAAAATAAGATGGAATGCATGAAAAACGAAACTTACATGATGTCTCCATGCAATGTTACACTCGTAAAGGCGCATGTAGAGGAATATTTCTTGTAGATCCCTATAGTTTATTACTATTTTTCACATCTTATATTCCTAAGTTGCCAGAAAAAAATGTTTTCATGTATCCCTATCTACTTTTGCAGACAGGCAAGTCTGGGGAAGAGATGTATTCAAATTTGTATTTTGTGAAATATGAGGCGCCCTGGATATAGATACCATAAAAAAAATGTTGTAAATTAAAAAATGACAGTTAGATTTTGTCTTATTTGCCCTAGGGAATATCCTATTTTCATAAAACAATCAATATACTTACCAAGTTTGATTTAAGTTGACTCTTTGAGGTTATCAAACTAAAAGTTAGAGACAACGTCATTTTTGCGAGATATTTACGTGACTACTTCTGCACTTCTATGTGAGCAGTTTATAATGCAAAAGTCATTGTCATCGTATAGTTAACAACCATTGTATTTCATAACAAGATAGTCCTTTTTTATTCCTTATAACATGGTCTCCACAGGTCAAGCAACATTACCAAATCGTATTTACGTTACAGATATTTACGTGACTATTACATCATTATACATGTATCTATATGTAAGTATTGGAAAGTAATCAGAATTGATCTATATAGCTCCCATATACACATGTGAACCAATTCGGCCACATATGAAAATGATATGCAGCGAAAAATTTAAACGTGGTGAGGTTAATTTTTAATAAATATTGTTTTATATATGTTTCCCTAAATATTATACACTATATATCTTTTGGAAAAGGAAACATCATTGCAATCCTATAACTTTCATTTTTCAACTACCATTCCTCTGGACTTGGTTCATTTTACTGAGAATGGGCGTAAAACATGAGAAGTAAGCTAATGGCCTTGTTACCAAATTTCAACTCAACTCAAATAGTTTTATTTTGGTATTCGGCAAATAAGATTTTGCCATTGACCATTTACAAAAGAAATGAAATATAGCTTTAACATGTACATGTACAATCTAGAAAAACCAAAATACATATCATTAATTGCTACTTATAGGAGTGTTAATAATATTAAGGGTTATTTAGAAAGCTGTCTGTTAAATCTAGTGCCCTTTTGATGAATTTTGTATCATTTAATTAGTCTTTTCCCTTTTTAGGACATTATTCTTTTAAATTTAGCAATCGTAAACCAATGGATACGTATTTTGATCTCAATTCGCAATATTTTGGACAAATACATAAAAAGTGATATTCTGATTCTATTCTATTGTCATTGCATAGTCTACAAAATACACTCTGACGATCAATATTTTGGACTCTTCCAATTTCTATTGCAGGCTTATTTGAGGCAAGACTAAAGCTGGTCAGCGTGTTTCCTAGTGTGTTATCTCTTGTGTTTGATAAATAATTTCAAAATTCAAAAGTCAATTTGAAATTACAACAATGCTCTAATTTAAAACAATCGCTGATAGAATTTTGCCATTCTTGTATAAAATTATCACAAAGTCTTCTGTATTTTTGAATACAAAATTTTCTGCGGTATTTCTTGTCCAAATATATGAAAATTCAGCTTGTCTAAGGTTTCCTGTATTAACCTTTCTGGCGATTTTGATTGACAGATCATATCGACCAATCAAAACGCGGTGTAAGCGTATCATGTAAACAAAAATGTTAGGGAAAGTATATTGTAAATTACTATGTATTATTTCTTTTTTTAAGGAAGATTGAAATATACACTATTATTTCAAAACGGATTTAAGTTGTACATGTAGATAAGAATCATATGGTTACTTAATTGGTAATTGTTACATTATATACCATGAAAGGAAAAGTAAATTTATCCATTCAAAAAACGTTGCCGGTAGAAATAACCAGGATTCCAAAAAACCAGCAACTCTCTAAACGACAGAATAGCAGATTTTTAAAGCTTTTGAGAAATACAGAACGATTATGTCAATGTGTATCGTTAAACTACCTTTATTGAAATCATACTGAACGAACATCTTTCAAATTCAAAACCATAATTCTTAGACAGTGGTAATCGTTCAAACGAACGGAGCAACAGGAAAGTACATTTTATTCAAAGCCTCTTATCATCCTGTTTCATAAATAAGTTGACATTGTGAACGACATCCTATGATACTTATTGTCATACTTTTGGGAGAATTCATATTTCATTCCTGTTTCATCAAGACGTTTACATATGACTATTGATGGCACTTTTGTCTGGCTCGAACGATTATTTGTTTTCCCCCACGGTCGTCTTATGATTGATAAGTCTACATCCATTCTAAATCAGTATAATTCTTAAATCACTTCAATTGACCAATCATACCCCAATAACTGTTTCCACAACATACATCTGTGAAAAATACGGCAAACCATTTAATTGATCACTTACGATAAAACTTATTGAATTTCACTCAAACAGGTATAAAAGGTGTTTATTAACTCTTTACCAGACAACATAACTTTAGATCCCTCTATTTTGAAAACCTTTGCATTCGACAAATCAAACGTTGCTCCAATGATGAGATTTGTCTTTGAAAGAGTAGAAAACATCTAAGAAAAGGGAGATAAGCTTTCAAAAGTCTCCTTCTTCAAGGCCGTTAAAGAACGGGATTGTGCGGTAAAGGGTTAGTTGTAAATCCTTTTCTTATACTGTTTACTATCATACTGATATGTCATATTGACGAAATGTCTTAAAAACTTATGATCCTTTCCTCTTTTATTTATTATATATGTGGCCGACAGCAAGCAATGTATTTTTATTTTAGATGTTGTGGCCGAACATGGAATTACGAAAATGTTTGCGCTATCGTTGTTTCTCGATTTCACATAAATATAGCTTTATTCGAAGTATTTTTTCTTGTTACGCTACGGATTTTGTTGGAATTGATAAGAAAGCAGAGAAAAAACTTGGGGTGCTTAAATTACATGGAAACACCAGCTGGAATATAACTGAAATAAACTCTCTTCCTAAATGCATTCAGCTCTATTTTCTAGTTTGTTTGTCGGGCGTAGCAACCAAACTACCGCGTTACTAAGGTGAGCGTGCCAAACTCGGGTTTGCAGAAAGGTGAATTTTTGCAGACCAGTTAAAACTATTTCTACTTGCAAGTTGAATACTGCAATTTTCATTAAATATTGTTTGAATAAGTGACGTTCTATTACTTTTAATCTTTAAATATTATATAACTGATTTTTCGAGCGCCAATAGCGACATTACATATCTTCCAAGTTCGTCATACACAAGGTTTTAGGACTTACGCCAAGGATTTTCTTTAAATATTTCAGGTGCATTTTATCAATAAATTCTAAGTTATAATACCTTTAAGCTTCCGCTGCATACAGCAAAATAGGAGATAAGAAAAAGAAATCTTTTTTTTTTTTTCTATATCTATTGGGACTTTTTTAGCTCACCTGAGCACGAAGTGCTCCGGATGAGCTATTGTGATCACTCACCGTCCGTCGGCGTCCGTCGTCCGTCCGTTCTCATTTTTTTGTTTACATTCTAGCATCTACAAATATTAACCGATCAGCACCAAACTTGGTCAAAATATATATGACCATAAGATCTCGGATGAGTTCGATTATGGGTCTAATCAGATTAGAACGACTGGAGTTATTTGCCCTTGAATTAGAAAAATTGCTATATTTTACATTGTTTACACTCTAGCATCTACAAATATCAACCAATCAGCACCAAACCTAGTCAAAATATATATGACTATAAGATCTCAGATGAGTTCGATTATGGGTCTAATCAGATTAGAACGACTGGAGTTATTTGCCCTTGAATTAGAAAAATTGCTATATTTGACTTTGTTTACACTCTAGCATCTACAATTTGTAACCAATCAGCACCAAACTTGGTCAAAATATATATGACCATAAGTTCTCGGATGACTTCGAAAATGGGTCTGATCGGACCAGAACAACTGGAGTTATGTGCCCTTGAATTAGAAAAATTGCTATATTTGACTTTGTTTACACTCTAGCATCTACAGTTAATAACCAGTCAGCACCAAACTTGGTCGAAATATATATGACCATAAGATCTCGGATGAGTTCGATAATTGGTCAAATCGGACCATATATTTGACTTTGTTTACACTCTAGCACCTACAATTTTTAACCAATCAGCACCAAACTTGGTCAAAATATATATGACCTTAAGATCTCGAATAAGTTCGATTATGGGTCTAATCGGACCAGAACAACTGGAGTTATTTGCCCTTGAATAAGAAAAATTGCTATATTTGACTTTGTTTACACTCTAGCATCTACAATTTTTAACCAATCAGCATCAAACTTGGTCAAAATACTTATGACTATAAGATCACGGATGAGTTTGATTATGGGTCTAATCGGACCACAACGACTGGAGTTATTTGCCCTTGAATTAGAAAGATCTATAAAATAGTTCTTTGTCCAGAGCATAAGTTTGTCATTTCCAGTCCGATTTACTTGAAACTTGGCATTTGTGTTTGTTGCAATAATACGGAGTGCAGTGTGAAAGAACCATAACTCTACCTCGTACTGTCTATGAGTTTTTTCCCTTCGATCGTCATTTTTACAGCATTTTCTGCTTGTCCGGAATATAACTTTGTCATCTCTAGCCTGAACATCTTCAAATTTGATATGCATAATAGTAGAAAAATTACGCAGTGCAGTGCACAAGAACCATAACTCTTCCTAGCTCGAATTTTGATTTATTCCCCCTTTGACCTTCATTTTTATAGCATTTCTTGCTTGTCCGGAGCAAAACTTCGTCATCTTAAGTAGGAATGACTTGAAATATTGTAGGCTTATTTGTTGCAATATTTGGAAGTGCAGTGCACAAGAATTGTAACTCTACCTCGTGCTGTCTTTGAGTTATTTCCCTTTGATCGTCATTTTTACAGCATTTAGTGCTTGTCCGGAATATAACTTTGTCATCTCAAGTCAGAACGACTTCAAACTTGGTATGCATGTTTGTTGCAATATTACCGAGTACTGTGCGCAAGAACAATAACTCTACCTAGCGCGGATTTTGAGTAATTCCACTTTGATCTTCATTTTTACAGTATTTCTTGCTTGTCCGGAACAGAATTTGAAGTCTCAAGTCAAATTGGCTCGAGACTTTATAAACATGTTTGTTGCATTACCTGCCCTTTGCAATTATTATACCTCCTCGACAACTGGCAGTGGGACGGGCATATCTTGCGACAATTTGCCGCTCTTGTTTCATTATCATTTGGCCTTGAACCTCAATATTTGGTATTTATCTTCATTGTAGACCTTTACTGCTTAGTACTCAGGTGAGTGATATAGGACCATCATGGTCCTCTTGTTTAATAAAGTTAAAAAATATTTACGGCTTTTAAAGCTTGATCATATAGAGCATTAAGTGCATTTTGCATTCTACCGGTTCTGAAGAATTTGATACCTAAATAACAAAATTCATCAACAATTTCTTGTTTTTCTCCTGCAATAGCTTGATCGAAGTTACAGTTAGTTTTACCACTCTATATTGAATTTAATCAAACTGATTATCTGTCAACTAACCGATTATCCATGCGAGTTGATGGCGAAGTCTTTCATTCCATCAGCAGTTACTCTATGGAACGAACTCTCCGACGATATTAAATTCCTGCAATCTTTGTCGCAGTTTAAATCTCGTATTCTACAGACCTTTCATGTTTCTGATGTTCCAAAACACTATTTTGTCGGTAAACGCCATCTATCTGTCATGCATACAAGGATTCGTAACAGATGCAGCAATCTGAACTTTGACCTTTTCTCGAATTATATATCCCAAAATGCAAGGTGTAGGTGCAGTTACGATCAAGAAGATGCTGAACATTATTTCTTCAGATGCACACAATACACGGAACAGAGAAATAATCTCTTTCAAAATTTACGTCGATTTCATCCATAAAGTATTAACATTTTATTGTATGGATCCGATAATCCGAGTTTCGAAGACAACTTAATGATATTTACGATTGTACAAACTTATATAAAGGATACTGAACGATTCAAGTAATCCTGCAGCAGCAAACGATAAATATTTAACCGATTCGCCCGGATCTTGGGACCCCACTGACTTATGATTCATCTACTACTAATCATTTAATTATAATCTTAAAAGCTGAGGTTTTTCTTTCCCCCTCCCCCTTTTTTTTTTTTTTTTTTTATTTCAGGAAACGTATTTATTTGTTTTTCACTATTATAACTTGACTTGTTAATTGCCATTACCATGTTAATGAGTAACTGGAACAAAATTGTCGTCCAAACATAAAATAAAATATTATTGCAATGTTAGAAAGCCAAATATGAAAATAGGCGACTCCAAAAAAAAAAGTAATTTCATAAAGGGAATGACCGAATCTAAGTTGCGAGAACTTGTGGTCAGATCCTTTTGCCTAGTCGTTTGATCATGTACATTGTTCTTTATTTCATGCTTTCCGGTAGGATATCGAGAAATAGCAGTGAAAATATTTTTCGATATTCCACGGGTACGACCAGTGAAAATACTGATTTTTATATTCTAGTTACCTAGGTAAAATGCGCGTGACTCACAACCGAGATTGAAATATGACGTCATTTACCTTAGATTTCTCGCGCTTGACGTAATATTGTAATGCGTTGCTATGTGGAGGGGGTACGTCACGGGGAATAACTGAAAAGAACTGTTCTGGTTCTTGATAAAGTTTCTCCCAGAAAGGGTTAAAAGCATGAAATAAATAGAATATTTGTATTTTTCGGTGAAAGATCGAAATTTATTTTATCTCGTGAACACCATCGGTAATCTTTTCACGAGTGGCGCAGCCACTCGTGAAAATATTACCGATGATGTTCACTCGATGAAATAAATTTCGATCTTTCACCGAAAAATACAAATATCTTCTATGTATTGTAAATTTTATTCTTGTAACCTAACTCGGCAATAAAATATGTTTAAACGAAAACGATTATCCATGCAATAAGACCTAAGTGATATTTATTTTTGATATAAAATGATATTTATTTTTTATATACAACGGATATTTATAGAACATGAATTGATATACCACTGATTTTTATAGAATATGAATGATTTTTCTGCGGGTAAATGTCAAGGTTTATGACATCAACATCATCCATGACGTAATTATTACAACTAATCTATATTCGACTAAGTTAGATTGATCTATTTTGCTTGAAATAACTTACATATTTTTCACATCTTTTTCACCCTGAGTAAAAATCAGGAGCTGAAAGATAAATACGACACGTACATAGTATTGTCATATATCAAAAATATCGAACTCTTTGGGAGAATCGTTAACTGTCTCGTCAAGGCTTGACAACTGTCAATTCTCCCAACCTCATTACATACTTCTGATATATGACAACACTATGTACGTGTTCTATCTATCTCTCTCTCTCTCTCTCCCTCTCATTTGTGTATATGGATAAATATGTGTTGTTTTCAACCAGAAATATTCATTCAAAAGTAATAAAAATGATCTTCATGTCACATATATCATTATTCTTATACAAAGTGAAAACTAGTGCAAGTGTTTACAAAAAAAAAAAAAACATTACAGACACAGATAATACATACATAGTGCTGCAGTATTTCAAAAATGTCTAACGCGGTTTGGTGAATTGATAATTGTCGAGCCTTTGCGAAAATTCTCAATTCTCAGAACCAAGTTAGATATTTTTTATATACGATTATACTTTGCATGTACTCTATTTATCTTTTGATATCTGATTTTAACTCATGGTGAAAAAAAGTATGATAATTTTGTGTGTCATTGCATCTTATAGATCTATTCACTTTAGTCGGATAAGGATTAGATGTAATAATGACGTCATAAATTGTGTTGACTACATCATTTAACGTGACGTTTGCCCGCAAAAATTCATTCATGTTCTAAAAATATCCGTGGTATATCAAAAATAAATATCGCATAGGTGTTACTGTATGGATATTCAGTTGGTTAAAGATGTCTTTCACCAACAAAAAATATGCCATGGCCCACTTTTGTAAAAATTTTGGCAAAGGAAGAATCTCTCCTATAGAGGTGAAATCTCTTTTGCCACAATATGTTCACATGTATTCATGCATTAAACTTTAACCCACGTACTCTATCCATATTTTCTAGACTACGAAGTTGTCTGCAGCAAATTTGTTTGAAGAATTAGTGAGTTAATTCACATTCTGTTTTATTTAATCTAGTGATGGAACTTGGTATGAAAATACAGAATGTCTACAACATTTTCCCTCACAATTTACTGCAAGCTCTGGCTAATGCCTTACCCACAACAGTGGAGGAGCTGTCCGGGGTAGAACTCATGACGGAGAGTAAAATGAAGCAATATAAAGCTGAGAGATTTCTAGATGTCACAATCAAGTACGCTGTCATGGCAGATAGTAAGTATGATAACTATGGTTATCAGTGTAAATTAAAACCAATTTTATGTACTGAAGTGTGTCGGTGTTAAATTTATCAAATGATAAAATTTTAAACATTTCTTTATCGAAAGTTTTTACAGACAACCAATTTGAAAAGTCGTTGCACATGAAAAATTATATTCGGCTTATACTTTAGGATTTTTTTTTTTTTTAGAAACGGTAGAAGACATAATGGGAAAAGGAGAAAAATGCTGGTTACCAGCATTTTCTCATTTTCCCACAATATTTGCAAAACCTGTTTTCCAAAAGCTATATTGTAAAGGGTTAAGAAAACCCATTCTTTTTGGTATATAGTGTCAATGAACTTGTACATCAATGAATCATTACAGATTCGATTACGAGGAATAGCCTGATAGACAGAAATCACTTCCAAGAAATGAACAATTTCAGGTTTATGTAATTCTGTGACTGTTAACCAAATGACCCCGAGTTTTAAAAGGAGGAAGGCTCACGAAAAACTTGTAAGAAAAAAGGGAAATTGCTTGTAATCACCATTTTCTGCTTTCCTACAACGTTTTGTTCTCTCTCTCGAGACAAATCTCACTATTTGAGTCACGTTTGATTTTTTGACTGCAAGTGCTTTCAACTTGGAGAAAGCAAAATTTGATCGTGTGGGAATTGGTTAAATAGTTGATTGAAGAAGCTTAATAATCTGAAGTCTTTATTATGTTTTGGTTGCAGCTTTGAAGGACACTGTCAATCCTGTCAGCACAAGAGACAAAAATTCAGATAGTAACCCTGAGGAATGGCAAGCTTCAACATCTGAATATTTTTCTTCTTCTAACACGAAAAGTTACAGTGGCAAAGAAAAAACTGAAGGGAAAAGGGTATTGATAAAATATATTAATGATTTCAGTGCCTGATAAGCTGTTGGACTTGTGTATGTGTGTGAGAGAGAGAAAATGGTTAATCAGAATTGAATCTAGGGTGTGGGATTGGTAAAATTATGCTTCTAAAAAGCAAGTGGCGCAAATGAAAAAAAAAAAAATGTGTGAGCCACACCCCACGCATATTTTTATTTGTGACACTAAGCCGAAGTTCCCCAGTGTAATGATTGTATTGTTATTAAACTCATGCTTCGACTGCACATATCCACAATAAAATCATTATCAATCGTGTCTATTTAAGGCTGACAAAGCGCACGAGGTGAGCTTTTTGGATTGTGCTGTGGCCAATTATAACTTCCTTGCTACATGTGATAAAAGCGTTTTCACCATTGTTGTCATACAGCATTGGAATTCTGTCTATGTTTATCAAAAAATAAAAAGACTCAATGGGACGGGGATGGCGTTCATAAGAAAAGCAAACATATTTCTCGTAAGAATGATACATGGTTTCACTGAGGGAAACTAATGATAATATAAAAACATGGTAATTCTGCAGAATGTTTTCCCCAAGAAGAAGAGAGGTAGGAAACCAACCGTCAGAAAGGCTGCTGCAACAACAAGTACCACAAGGTGATTACAGTGAAAACTGCTTATCTCAAACATGCAGTAAATAAAATTAATATTCATTGCTAAATTTGAAATTTAAAGTCTTCACTTAAGTGAACACTTGTCATTGGAAAAATGGTGCACTAGCAATTCTGACTGCCCATGAAGAAGTCGGAACTTTTACTGCGCGCCCTACCTTTTATCTAAAATTGCTTATAGGCATGAAGATAGATTATTTAGATAATTACTTATATTTCTCAACAGAACTTTCTTGCATACTAAATTTGAAGAATTGTGGATGATTTTATTTACCTAACACTGTAATACTTAACCCTTCACCAAATAATCCTATGTTTTTACGACCCTACAGAAAAGATTCGTGAAAGCAATGTTGGAAAATAAGAAAATCTTGATAACCAGCAATTTCCCCTTTTCCCACAAAGTTTTTCATCCTTTTCAAAGACAATTCTCATCAGTTTAGATACATTTTGTCATCTGCAATGTTTTCAATTCTAAAATATTGTCACCTAGTTATAAGTTTTCAAATACCAGAAATGTTTATATGGTAACAGCAAGGTTCTTTTGGGCAGAAATGGTCTCACATACTTATACAGTCACAAAACTCATCTTTTCATCAGCATATTATGATAAGCTTCTCTGTCCATCCATCTGTGCCACGCACACAGACATAATATTTATAGCAAACTCCTTATGTAGTTTTGCTACTGTGTAATTAAACGTTGTACAACTATAAACCACTAACTATTGGAAAGAAACAATTGTTTCAATATCTGCTCATAGGCGTTGAGGACCTATTCTTTTTTTTGAAATTACTGTAGCTTTTTTTGTGAACAGTACATGTAAGGTTTGAAAATAATGGTTACAAGTATTTAGCTCCCTTTTCATTAGTGATTTGATATGTAGTCTTCTCCAAGGTGATAAAACATGCAATAGTTTGATGAAGAGTTGTCTTTCAAGGTTTAATTTTTCTCCATTTTAGTTCTGGTTGGATGTCAAAGAAAGAGGGTTTAAGTCAGCATGGGAAGGAGGCCAACAAAAATCTAGGGGAACTTCTTGACCTGACATGATGCCAATGCCCCAACAAAGATCTTTCTTGTCTGGCAGAGGACATTCTTTTCATTAAGCTTTTTTTCATTCCGATGAAGTTTTATTCTGTATCAAATGATCCTATGTTGTAGTAGTCTTTAGGGAGAACCGATTTCAAATCATATTGCAAAGGAAGAATTTACTTATGATAAGTATTTTCTCCTTGGGCAAGAATTTTTTCACAAGTATTTGAGTCACGCTCTGTGAAAAGGGGCTTAATGCATCTGCAAAAAGGATCGAATTTCTGCATGCCTAAGGACCAGTCTACCTGATGATTCAGTCACTTATTGGACAAAATGAATCTTATGGATCCACGATTATGAGGGAGGTGCATTACACCCAGTTTTCCTTGAGAGACACTCATTTACATTACCTTAATTCACAATGAGGGGTCCTGTGTGGCTCAGTGGTTGGGTGTAGGACTCGTGACCTGGAGGCCCCGGGTTCGAGCCTCACTGGCTTCACTGGGTTTTTCACAGGAGTGTCCTTGCGCAAGACACTTCAGAGCCCCACCTTAGTACTGGTTAAACCCAGGAAAACATGAATATGTGAGCTGTCACCGTGATATGACTCAAATAATGTTGAAAGCGGTGTAAAACACCATTCAAACAAACAAATAATTCACAATGACTATCGGTAGAGCTTTTTCAAGTTGTCCGCTGCAAATTTACTCTAGCATGTAATGAGCTAAATAGACAGATTTACTTTTTAGTTTTTCTTTCCCTCTAATTGTCTAATTGTTAATGTAGATCTAGTGCAATAAAGATCTTATTTTATGAAACTTTGTGTATTTTTGTTTTCCATAAAATACAACTCCTCTACTACCCTTTCAAAGCCAAATCAATCATTTGTGCCACATTTATCAAACTGTCGTTGACAGGAAAGATAGAATTTTGGGAAAAGAAGAAAATGCTGGTTACCAGCATTTTTTTTTTTTTTTTCCACAGTGTTTCCAAAAGGCTTCTTCCTCAGGGTCGCTTAAACTCGGGATTGTGTGGCAAATAGTAAACTCTGATAAGTGTGTAAACCGTTATTGGTACATCAGCTTTACTTTACTTCAAATTCACCTTGATCGTGCCTCAGGCATATCCCTATTTCTTTGGTAAATACTGTGAACTTTTATCAGAATTTTTTTGCAAGACCTGTTCCTAGTCTGCAAAGTCTGCCATAGCCTTCTTCAATAGACAAATCATGATTTAAAAATAATACCTTTGAGATAATTTCAAACTGAAGGTACATTTCAAAATTTACACAGCAAATTACTTGTTTAGTAAAGACACGATTTTGTGTTTTTCTTCTCCTAAGGTTTCCATTCGATTTATTGTAAATTTTAATGGAAACTTTCTTACTATCTGAATTCGTGCAACGTGGCTTGTAGACATACTGAAGTTATGGCCCTCTTATATTTTTTCCTGATCCGATGACAAGGCAATGTGGGGATATTCGCTAGTGTTACGAGCCAGGCGTAAGTAGAAAAAAAACGTGAATTAAAATCAGCAACAAGCTTTAAACAAGTAACAAGATCAAACAAAATAAAATTAAAAATTAATGAGACAAATCAATTTACAAACAGATTTCAAATAATGTTTCTTTGAATAAAGAAAAGCTTCTCAATAGTTTCAAATACAATCGTCGTTTGCAAGTTTTTATCTGATCCCTAAATCGTCCTTTAATAGTCCAGTCCTTAAAATAAATATGAGCACTCTTAATTCCAAGAATGAAATTTAACTTACAGTTCTCCCGATACTCTGATTGTAATCCACAACGGTGATCAGTTACAAAGGTACCCTAAGAAAGTTTCTTAACTATATTTATCGTGCAGAGTAACTTTCCAGATCAAGGAATTTCTGGAGTAAATATCAAACATGTTTTACTATTAATAAACAAGATTCTAGTACTTGCGAAGTGTGCATAATGAACATCGTCCCTTTAAAGAAATCTCCATTGATGAATGTAAACAATACTTTAATGCAAAGAAACATCAAGAAAGGCGAAAAAGACATACAAAAAACTTAGGACGCTGAAAAGTTGCCGGCGGGTTTTCATTCCAAACGGCAGACAAATACTGAATTTCCTGTCTAAGATACTGCTGTTTCTTTAGATTCATTCTATACGGATGTAGTTTCACTGGTTTTGAATCCTCAATTTCAACATATGATATATTTTATAAGTCCTTGTTGGAATATCAGGAAGTAAGCGCTCATATTAAAAAATTAACATTTTCAGTTGATCACGTTGGTCTTGATCCAAATGCGATAGTTTCTGGTCGAGATCCTTTAAATTATCAGAATTCTGAAGATCAGATTTTTGAAAGATCAGTCCTTCACAGTTCATGTCTTCACTGTTCATGTCACTCTGAGTGGCTGAACTTATTAAATTACTTGGTGTAACATTTAAACTGCCTCTGTCAACATATTCTTTTAACATAGTAATATGGCATAAACGTTTTTGTTTACGCCTTTAAGGTGTGGTTATAATATAATTCAAATCACTGGCCGTGTTCTCTACAGTATAGGGACCGAAGTATCTAGCTTGAAGTGGCCTGCAAGGAAAAAGGCAAAGGAGCTAAAACCTTATCTTCAGGTTTAAAACTTCTTTCTTTGTGTGTGTGTGTGTGTGTGTGTGTGTGTGTGTGTGTGTGTGTGTGTGTGTTTTTTTCATACCTATGTTTCATTTTATCCTGAGTGCTATCTAAATTTAACTTTGCAGTCTCGCAAGCTTTAAACAATCTGCCTCTACAGTCAGATACATATTGAAGTAAGTTCAAAGGTGTGTTTTCTTACGAAAGAAGTTTCTCTCTCAAAAGTTTTAAAGATCCACAAACGGTGTGGCCAAATAAAAGTTCAAACGGGCTAAAACCAAGAGATTCCTGTAACTGCAAAAAGCAAAAGGTGTATACCTTCATCCCAATCTTTTTGTGTATCAAAGCAGTATGACCTTTTCATATTTTTCAAGGTCTGATGATGCACCTTGACTTTCAGGTGGTATGCGGATGGCCTATATTGTTTGATTCTTAGCTCCTCTCCTCATCAGCAGGGCCTTCAGGAGAGGGCCATTCTCTAATAAATATCTCAATTTTACTATAAAAACAGAGAGGATCCTGCGTCAGATCTATTTTACCGACAGCTCTTTCAAATACAGCTGAAATTTGCGGATCCTTGGGTTTTTCCTCACTTAGATGGGACCTTGACCTTATATCGTGGCATTCATCTACCAAAGGTGAAGAAAAATTGTCAAATCTTTTTGTATTGTTATTGGAGGATATCTGACTATCAGACAGGTTATGAGAAAAAGTACTTCGCTATCTCATTTTTATGACTGACCTATGAAAGAATCAATTAAGTTAATATGTCACTGATTTTAAGTCAGCATGGCTTCTTTTCGTGGTGCTAGTAACTGCATATGACGGGTAAAGATCAGAGAGTTCCTGTTCAAAAGGATCAGGTGTTTGATCCATACAAGGTGTGTCAGTTACAAGTGGATTAATCACAACCATATCTCCTTCTAAAGCATTGCCTTGTAACAAATGAACACCTTTAAAGGGTAAACTTTGGGTGATACCAACAGTTACTGGACCATTTACTTATTCAGAAGACAGATAAATGTTATGGAAAGGAAAATTAACAAATCCACATCCTACGCCCTGACCAAGGACACTTGGCCCAGAAGTCTTCTCAGAAAAAGGCAAAGTATCTGCTGGAATAAGAGATTAAGAAACTCCAGTATCTCGTAAGATTTTTGAGCAGACTGTGCAAAGTCACTATTTAGTGACACATAACCATCTGATAAGAATGGTTCATAAACCTCCATAACAGAATCAGTTTTAGGTACTTTGGCCTCTGTGAGTCAAAGCATAATCATCGACCAAACGAGCAGCTTCTTCTAAAGTTTCAATTTGTCGCTCATCTAAGTAGGACTTAACGCCTAAATTTATGCACCTTTTAAACTCGTCATCTAACATGAGCTGCCCTAGTTTTCCATGATCAGAACCTATTTTCTTTGAGGAGCACCACAAGTCACGTAATTGCTCTGGTTCTAGCAAATTCAACATGAGTTCGGTCATTTTCTTTTCGACAGTTCCTAAATATTTGAATGTAAGCTTCAGGGACCGACTCGTACGCCGTTAGGATCAACTCTTTTACGGTTTCATAATTAGAGCTTTGTTCTGTATTCAACTGAGTATAAATCTCAAGAGCTTGTTCAGCTTCAACACTCTGTAAGAGTAAGGCCCAATGCTCTATTGGCCATTTCAAATTTTCAGCCACTTTTTTAAATGTAAAAAGTATTTGTCAACTTCGTTTTCTTGTAACGGTGGAACAAGTCTGATGTGTTTTATAATGTCATAATTTATACCAGAATGAACAGATGGCTTTACTTTACCCTGCATTTCTAATTCTTTCATTCTCAACTAAAATTGCCTATCTCTTTCTCTTTCTTCTTGTTAAAATTTTTGTTGCTTTAATCTTCTTCTTGTACTTATTTTTCTAGCTTAATTAACACATTTGTATACATGTCCGTCTGCGAGATAAGAATGAGAGCCAAAGCAGAAGGGTCAAGAAGCTCTTCACCAACCGTATACTAAATGATAAAGTTTGATTTCATGTTTTAACATGGTCCGTTTAACCACAGCCAATTGATAAAGAGAAGCAAGGTCTAATAAATCAGACTTTTTAGCCAAATTCAACAGCTCCTGAGAAGACTCAGCAATGAAGCTTTCAAGATTAAATGACTCGGTTGCTTTTTGCTGGTTTAGTAAGTCTGAATGCAAGCAGAAGAATTTTCAAACTTCAAAATTATTTTCCCAGTATTTCAAATCCCGGACGAGCCCCCAATTTTCGTTACTAGCCAGGCTTTACTAGAAAAAAAAGTGAATAGAAATAAGTAAAAAACTTTTAACAAATAACAAGATCAAACAAAATAAAATTGAAAATTACTGAGACAAGTCAATTTACGAACAGATTTCAAATAATGTATATTTGAATAAAGAAAAGCCTCTCAGTAGTTTCAGATACAATTGTCACAAGTTTTTATCTGATCTCTAAATCGTCCTTTAATAATCCAGCCCTTGAAATAAATATGAGCACTCTTTATTCCAAGAATTAAATTTAACTTATGTGTACAGTTCTCCCGATACTCTGGTGGTAATCCACAACGGTGATCAGTCACAAAGGTACCCTGTGAAATTTTCATACCCATAGTAGTAAGGAACTTTCCAGATCAAGGAATTTCTGGAATAAAAATTAAACACGAGTTATTATTAATAAACAAGATTCTAGTACTGGAGAAAGTTTCGGAATATTCTTTTCGTCTTCTAGATTGTTCTACATGTGCGTATAATAAACATCGTGGCTTTTTCAGAAACTTAGATTGGTGAACGTAAACAATACACTAATTCAATGCGATGAAGCATCAAGAAAGGCTAAAAAGACACAAGAAAGCGTACGTTTATGTAAAAAAAATCATCTTACATAACACTAGACACACGGAAGTTATGACCCTTTGATATTTTTTCCAGATTCAATGACAAGGCAATGTGTGGGCTATTCGCTAGTTCTAGTTTTACATCTAAAAATCATCACACCTATCTTATAGTGACTTTTCATGCTTCATTTTTTCCAGGACTATTTTTTAGCTTCACTGGCAGAAGCCCAGCAGGCTTATGTCATCGCCCTGTGTATGTCGCGAGTCAATCTTTTTATGGTTATGTTTACCTTGATTTCAAACATCTCTGAAACTACCCAGTTTTAATGAAACTTTGCAGAAATGTTCCTCCTATGGCCTTTTTCAGAATTTCTTGAAATAATTTTTCAGTAAAAATTGGTTGCCATGGCAACAAGACTGAAAAATAATGAAAATTATTTAAAAAATTCCTTGTCCGAAATCAAAGAGCTAAGGGCTATTAAATTTGGCGTGTTGCTTCACTTAATAGAACTCTACCAAAATTCTTCAAACTATAAGGGGACACTTATAGTGCTTTGCTATAGAGGTAGCTTTTGTACAGCGTTCAACTTGGGACCTACGTTCACCTTGGGACCTAGAGGTCCTGAGTTCAATACCCACCTCGGGAGGTACATATAGCCTTGGGGTCCCAAGTTTTAGAGGGACTAAAATAGAGAAAAAGAAACTCAGAAATCTTCCTATTCCTAACCATAAAGCATAGGGCTGCCAAAATTGCAATTGGAATGTAGGTTTATAGTGGACCCTACTTAGTTTTTTTTCAAATTATAGCCCTGGGGTCAATTGGCCCTACCCCAGGGGTCACAAGTTTTCCATGGGGTTATATAGTAAAAACTTAAAAAATCATATTGTTCCCAACCGTAGGGTCTAAGGCTACCGAATTTGGCATGCAGCTTCATCTAGTAGACCTCTACCAAGATAATCCTAATTATAATCCTGGGGTCGAAATTGGTCCTGCCGTGGGAGTTACAGGTTTTTAGTGCGCTTATAAACTAAAAAAAAGAAATGAAAGAATCCTCTGGTTTCTACCAATAAGGTCTAGGTGTAACTAATTTTGCATATAGCTTCATCTAGTGGACTTACAGCAAGATTGTTAAAACTATAGCCTTTGGGTCGGCCCTTGGAGTAACATGTTTTACAAAAGCTTATTTAATGAAAACTTTTTTTTTTTTTAAATCTCCTCGTAGTACATGAAGTCAATATGACTTAAGCATATACTGATCAAGCTCCGGCTCACTCATAATATATATTGTGTAGTTTGTTACCATTTGCCTCCCCCGATTATCAAACTACGCTATTACATGACTGATGTTGGATATTGAAGTTTTTTGAATGGAAAATGTTCAGTTTTCAGTGTGAGTGATTTATTTTGAATTTAATTGTTATGCTCAGTTAAGTTTAATATAAAGAGAGCTTTGAATTGTTCACTTTTCTGAAAAAACTTTACCATGAATGCCATTGAAAAATTGTTTTCTACTATGAAAGTTTTGAAAGTCTTCTTGTAAAAGTGCTCTTTATCATGGTTCATTGATATTTGGTATGAATGATACTTAATTAGACCGGCTGATATTCAACAAGATCATCTTTGCATTTGAAAAGAAAAATATGACCTTTTGGGGGAGGGGGCGTGGGTAACATAGGCTTTATTTCTCTATGAAAGTTTATTGCCATACAGACTTCTTATGGCTGACGTCTCTGTCATTGCCAATTAAGTGCATGATACATTGATTTGAAAGGCGGTGAGGCAATACAGGGTTATCGTGGTGTTCTTGTTAAGCTGGTACATTACCAGTTGTAAAACTATTTCTGTTCTCCCCGAGTCTAAGGAAGGAGGCAGTTACTATACTTCAGTTATTACATGGTCATTGGTGTAACCCGAACAGTGTTCAAACCCATCTCTCATCAGCGAAAACGAGGTGCTTAGATTTGTCCAATAGTTAGGTCTACAATGAGAACTAATGGTAGGCAACTATAATTACAGAAGCAAAACATGTCTCAGATGAGTTTAGGTAAAAAGTTACATAAACAAAAGGGTCAAAATTTTCCAAAATTACTGAACCAGTGAGGTGTGATTTGTTTAAACCGTGACTACTTCCTCTCGTTGAAACATCGTAGAAAAATGATTGTTACAAGACTTTATATATATCTGTCAATCTGTCAATCGTTCACAATTAGATTGTGCTGTAATGCCTTGATCATGATTTTAGAGGTATTAAAGATGCCATCAAAGAACATAAAATAGGGATATGGAAGCAACGTTTATACAAAATATTTGACTTACAGTTTTTAGTTCCACTGACCAGTGGGCTTACGTTGTGGCCCTGTGTCCGTCGAGGGATATGGAAGCAATGTTTATACAAAATATTTGACTTACAGTTTTTAGTTCCACTTGCCAGTGGGCTTTTGTTGTGGCCCTGTGTCCGTTGTGGGTGCGTCCATCCGTCCGTCTGTGTGTTAACTTATATTTAAAACATCTTCATCTAAGGAAACAGAGATGATCAATCCTGCCATGGCTCTCTTCAGAATTGCTTCAAAGAATTTGATTCCAATGAAAGCCATGGTTGCCACGGCAACAAAACTGAAAAATATTGAAAATCTATAAAAATCTTCTTTTCTGAAACCATAAGGCCCAAGGCTACCAAATCTGGCATATAGCTGTACCTATTAGCCCTCTACCAAGATTCTTAGTATTATAGACTTGGGGTAAAAATTGGCCCTGTCCCGGGGGGTCACAAGTTTTATGTGGGCTTATATACGAGGGGTGATCAGAAAGATCGTGGACCACCTCGTCATTTTGAAAACTACTACACGTAGGATTACAAAAATTTGTATAGATGAGCATTAATTATCTGGTAACTGACTCAAGCTTTCAAATGTCGTCATATTCAAGCAGGTAAAGTATGACGTCATTTTCATGACGTCATATACTGCATTAGTGGTCCAAAATGTTGGACGACGTTTTATTTGAGCCGAGAGTAATCATAAAGTTTTACGTCAAACTCGGAAAGTATTTATCGGAAATCAAAACCGATTTAGAAACAGTTTAAGGGGACTCTGCACTTAAGAAATCTGATATTCGTACATGGATCGGACAGGTTTAGACAAGGGTGCGATACTGTTAGATATGACCCTAAATTTGGCCGTCCATCAACATCAGTCACAGACAAAATCATAACGGATGTAGAGCAGCATGTAAAACAAGATCGCCGAGATACTGTCAGGAAAATAGCCGAGACATTTAACATTTCATATAGAAGTGCTCAGGAGATTTTGACTGAGAATCTTGGAATGTCGCGTGTTTGCACAAGGTAGATACCTCGGCAACTGACGCCCGAGGAAATGGGGGTTAGGGTCGAAATCTGTTAAGAAATTTCAGAACGCAAAAGGGTAGAGGGGTCAAACTTTACTGATCGTATTGTAACATGCGATGAAACATAGGCACACTTTAACGAGACTGAATCTAAACAACAAAGCAGTGTATGGAAACATCTAACATCGCCTTCCGCTGGTAAAGCCAACCTGTATAAGTCACTCGGTGAAGTTATCTACATCATGTATTTCTGTTCTCCTTTTTTTCTTCTGAATCATGTTGTATCTATACATACTACAGGCAATACTGAGTTTTATGCCCACATTATTCAAATAAATTTCACAAACACCATCCGAAGAAAACAGCCAGAAGTCCTGCGGAGTGACGTCACTTTACACTAAGATAACGCCCTAACTCACAAAGCCACACTTGTACTGGAAACTTTGCAAAAACTAAACATAGAAAGACTAGCCAACTCTCCTTATAGTTTAGTCCTGACTCCGTGTGACCTCTGACAAGTTCCTGTTTAGAAAGATTCTCTATGTGGCATACACTAAGAGAGCAGAGAGGAGCTAACCCTAGCTACGACCGGGTCCTTGTTAGTAAGGTCACGTGACGCGCTCGCAGACGTGTTTCGCGCGTGGAAATCAAGAATGAAAAAGTGCATAGAACTCAAAGGAGGTTACTTTCAAAAATAGTAAACACTCCAAGTTGTTTTCTATAACGCTTTTCCGATACGGGCACTGGTCCACGTTCTTTCTGATCACCCCTCGTAGTAAAATTTTCCTTTTTCTAAACCATAAAGCGTATGGCTACCAAATTTTGCATGTAGCTTCATCTAGTGAACCCTTACTAATGATATTAAAATTAAAGCCCTCGGGTCAAACTGGCTCCACGCCAGGGGTCACAAGTTTTACATGTGCTTATATAGTGAAGTCTAACAGAGGCTTATTAACTGAAAACTGAAAGAATCGTCCGGTTCATAACCGGAAGGTCTAGGCTTATGAAGTTTTGCATGGAGCCTCATCTATCGGACCTGTAGCAAAATTGTTAAAACGATAGCTCTATGGGCAACACATTTAACAAAGGCTTAAATAGTAAAAACTTCAAAAAACGTATGAAGTCAATACGACTTAAACTTATACATGCGTGTACTGACCAAGGGAAATAACTCCTATTTTAACAGATATATAGTTTGTTACCTCCCTTGATTATCATGCTGCACTATTACTTGATTACTATTAGTGTTGGACTTTCAAGTTTTTTGCAAAGAAAATGTTTTCTGCTTCTAAGATCTGGGAATCTTCTTTTCAATGCATAAAGTTTGTTGTTATTTGGTATAAATGATACTTGATAGACCTACTTGTATTCCTTGTTATAATCTTTGTATACGAAAATGATACGACCTGTTTGTCATCCCAAAGAGGCCCCTTCCCCAAAGCTTTTTCTGTCTCTGACAATGTTTTCTTCCATGTCAAAGACAAATCCCTTAATCTGTAGAAATTCAAATTTGTCGTCTAGAAAAGCATTCTGAGTCTTATCTCCTTTTTAAACACATTACGTAGGACAGAAGAAAAATAAACATATTCAATAAACAAGTAATCCCACATAATGTATTGTCAAGGCTTATGCCAGAACAGTTGACAAACGTTTTAACAGAGGAGATGCAGGATCACACGTGCTGTTTGTTCTTCAGCCTTCATTCTTGTGTTTCATTTGTCAATTCGAATCTACAAATCAATCTGGTCCAGTTCTAGCACAATTTATACTATGATAATTTCCCGGATGATCAGTTTCATCAGTCTTTCCATTTTCCTTTCCTTGATATAATATATCCTCGGGTGCGCAAACTGCGCCCCTCTAAGCTTTATCTGGGAAAAGAGTTATAAACAGATGATATACAAGAAGAAAAATAAATGCACAAGTGAAATATGTTCTATTTCCATCAATTTCTATCAAAATTCATTTGTACATTAGTATTAAACTTCAAACTTGATAAAAATTAACTGCGTGTGAACAAACAACCGCCATTTTTGTGTGCCTAACTCCAACCCCCCCCCCCCCCCCCCAGTGATGTAACAAATTCTCCCAAGTCTCGAAAAATAAGGCACACTTATTAATGTTATTGGTTTTTTTAACAAATGTAACTTCAACATTGAGCTGTTTTACAATAAATAACTGCAAGAGTTTGCCATTGTTTTTATGTGATCCACTAGTTTCAGCAGTAGCGTCAATAAAGGTGGTTTACCATTGGTTTACCTGGGTCCAGGTAGCCTGGGTCCAAGCGGTAATAATTATAATACTTTCCTTAGAATCGCGGTCTGCTATTGATCTTTGGCAGCTAGCTATCTGTTTATCGCTTTCGTTATTATTACCGCCTGGGGACATTTGAGGGTCTCCCAATGATTATCAATTGTGCCGATAATCTAATTATAGACTTGTTTATCGCGTGACGTCATAATGTTAATAGAGACGGATCATTATCTTCCGCTAGATGGCATTCTACAAATACACATCTATCTAATATGGGCATTCTGGGTACAGAAGCGGACTAATTTTTCAAAACGACAACCGTTACCATGAATTTCAAAATAAAATAAACTTTTACTCAATGAAACGCTACCTGATGCGATTCATTCAGCTATGTTCAGCTAGCATGTAATCTGTACATCGGCCATTTATTAAAACAGCCCCTACAGGCTTGGGTAATAGCTTCGGTATAAGCCCTACTTTTCCTAAGTATATGGGATGGGTGATGCGTCATAGCAGACAGACCGAATCTTCGAAGAATATGACATGCGCAGACAACGAGAGACGGATTCGCGCGTTTTCGTCCAATTCATCCCGACCTTCAACAACACTTGTAACAGCATCCTTTAAAAGCTTTCAGGGTCAAACAGCCGAAGCGATTAGCAGCTATTGTTAATCAAATTACTACTAAATTCACTGTGAGTAACCTTTTTTGAAATTTTGTTGTAAATATTTTCAAAAATGGCGCGTAAAAAAGGAAGTGATCAAACCAAGGCTATTGGAATTTTGGTACCTATTTTAGGCATGTACATTGGAAAACCGATTGCAGTGACATCTACTTTACCCCACTGTGAGATGGGGTAAATTAGATGTCGCTGCGATCGGTTTTCGAATAACCCCAGGCCCGTTGTCTGCGCATGTCATATTCTTCGAAGATTCGACCTGTCTGCTATGACGCATCACCCATCCCCCGCATACCAGGGAAAAATAGGGCTTATACCGAAGCTAATAGCCTATTCGTGACCCGAGCATGTAGGGGCTGTTTTAATAAATGGCCGATGTATAGGTTACATCCTAGCCGATCATAGCTGAATGAATCTCACCAGGTAGCGTTTAATTGAGTAAAAGTTTATTTCATTTTGAAATTCAAAGTAACGGTTGTTTTGAAAAGTAGTCCGGTTCTGTACCCGGAATGCCTAAATTAGATAGATGTGTATTTGTAGAATGTCGTCTAGCGGGAGATAATGCCCCAGGCCGTCATTTTTGACAAAGTAACGTTCGAATGATAGAAAAGGAAAAAATGAACGGACTGGAACGCAGGCTAGATTCCAGGCGGTAATAATTTCTATAAATTACTTACTCGGTCTTCTGTCGATCTTTGGAAGCTACCCTTCCTGGTAACCTGTACCAGAGATTGGTGCGAGGTACATTAAATAGTTAGCAGCCCTCTTCACTGGCTTGTTCTTCTCTGCACTTTTTTGGTAAGCTTTATGAAGTGCATCATGAGAATAATGTTTATTTGTTCTTCTGATCTTTCATGAGTTGGGCTTAAATGAAGAAAGCAAATATCAGTTAACGACCGTGGCATCAAAACCTATCTATGAAGATATGCTTGGCCTGAGAGAAATTTTGTTTTGTCACATGTTTTTCCAAAAAATATAAACATTTGCAGACAAAGCGTTTCAGATGTGTTTACATTCGTATTTTATGACTTTAGAGCCGATTTTTAAGGGGAAAAATGCATTACGAAAATTCGCAGAAAAACAGTTAGTAGACATAAAAATTGACACAAATATCTGCTTATATCTTATGTCGGATTGAAAATCATTGGAGTATATTTAATATGATGTAGTAAAAACTTTTCTCACTGTCAGTCTCGCCCACGCTAAAACACTGCAAGATTTTGACGAAAACAAGAAATGTGGCGCAGTTAGGGCACTCGACGATATAATAAGGCGGTCATACTAAAATACGCCATGGAAGATTTATAATACGCCATGGATACGCCATGGGAGTTTTTGCATGCCACAGCTGTTTTATAGCAGTGGAATGATGTATTATCTCATGAGTTATATTAAGATATGCATTTCACACTATATCTCTATGTTTCAATGGGGAAAAAATCGTACTTTGCAAGATACATGTACATGTATTTGCATTAAACAAAAAAAAAAAACCACACACACACACACACACACACACACACACACACACTAATTACGAAGGGAGGCAACTCATGTGACGTAATTATGTCATATCAAAATATGCTCGCCAAAGCAATTAAAAAAAAAACATTAAAAAGGACAAAACTTAGTAAGACTCTTTAAATATGTTTTATTACCACTGTGTTTCAATTTCAATACGAAGATAGGGAATTTATGTATTTTTGATACGCCATGGGAGTATTCCCTCGCCACAGCTTTTTTTTACTAGAATACAACGAGTAAATAACCATAAATACCTGTTTTATTGGTTATTTATTACTGCATGATTAATTTTCAATAAGATTTATTTCTGTATTTTGCAAGAAATTTGGTATTATATCTTGCCCAACTCGACAAGTGAAACAAGGAAAGTAAAAAATATTAACAAGGGAAACAATCCATGTGTTTACGGTCAATCTGTCACTTCAATGCGATACTCCTCAATGCCTTATCTTATTGGCATCTACTGAATACGTACTTGTATAGTGTGTACCTTAATGTTATTAGGTGAAATAAATCAAAAAAAGAAAATCACAAATTTCGAAGTTTTATTTTTGATCACTAAAATGTCATATGATCCTGATTCAAGAGCAAATTGCTTCTTCTGTACAATCTGAAACAACATTTGAAATCATCTTTGAATCTGGCATCCGTGTTTACCCTGTACCACACGATTCCGACCCTAAGAGTGAAAACTTTGAAAACATAATGGAAAAACTCTTTTGGTAACCAGCATTTTTTCCTTTTTCCACAATGTTTCCTAATATTCCCAAAACAAAATTTCAATTGTTAAGTCATGTTTATCTTGTATTTTTTACGCATTATATTTTTTGTGTATAGAACAATATGACAGTGTAGTCTTAATCTCTTTTATTATCACAGATACATTTAACCATATTGTATATTAAAAATTATAGCAAACAATGCAGAAAAAGTAGCAAACAAAGAGTATACTCAGAGACACGTAATTGCTGTTCAATAGAATTGAAATTACAGATTTTATTGCTCCTTTGTATCACCGCTGTTGTTGAATACGGGGATAGTGTGTGGTTTAATCAAAAGACGGGGATGCAGTTTGTTTCTTTCATAATTGGCGACACGTGTTTTATCACTTTCGGTTCCGAGTGATAAAGGCCATACAAGTGTGATTATCATTTGACAGGGTCATAAATTTACAAGCCACATGTGGACATGTATCATTGAAAATGCAAGTTTTCGAAGCGCAAAAAGTGATTAATAAAATGGTAGCTCGTAGGAAATTGAAACAATTCAATCACTCATAGGACATGCATTTAAAAAAAACAGTGCTGGAAATTACTTGTTGCAAGCATGTATTTGTTATTTGTCGAGTAGGTGGGTGTGGGGGGTGTGTGTGTGTGGGGGGGGGGGGTTGAGCCATGCTCTTTGGAAAAAGGGCTTAATGCATCTGCAAAAAGTATCGACCAAGGTCAGCCTTTGCAATTAGTGCAGGCTGACCTGACCGAAACTTTTTTTGTTTTTGGTCAATTTTCTGAATGTCCAAGGACGAGTTCACCTCATGAATCAGTCGGCTGTTAGACAAGATGGATTTTACGGATCCATAATTATGTGAAGTCCTGTTTAGTATGATGGATTGCAGAGATGCATTAAGCCCCCTTTTTCAAGAGCATGGCTTGTATTTTATAGCATTCTAACTCTGTATCAGACAACGAAAATTTAGACTCGTCCATAATTTTTACGCATTGCAGATGACAAATTTAAAAGAAAAAAAAATGGTTGAAATGGCATAAGCTGTCTTTGAAAGGAAAGAAAACGTGGGAAAAGGAAATGCTGGTTCTCCTTCTTCCTCAACGTTTTCATATTTCCTTTTCTTCTTTGTGGTCCTTAAAACTCGGAACTGTTTGGTAAAGGGTTGAAGGACACCAACAACCATTTTCAGTCTTGCCGATCCAAGTTCTTTATAATAATTTGCCATAGGGCCTAGGCCTTTCGTGAGATGTACTTTAACTCTTTACCAGACGACAAAATTTTTGCCTTGTCCAAATTGGAAGCATTTGCAGACGAAAATTTTAATGTGACTCAAATGTTGCAAATTTTCTTTGATAGGGTAGAAAACATTGTGGGAAAAGGAGAAAATGCTGGTTATCAGCATTTTCTCCTTTTCCAACAATGTTTTCAAAAGGCTTCTTTCCCAGGGCCGTTAAAAGTCGGCATTGTGTGGTAAATGGTTAAATAAAGTGCGATAGAGTGAATCTGTGTGTCAAGAAAGATCTTTGCCGTTCTGTTTCGGGGAAAAGCACATTTATACAGGCGATTTATTTGAAGGGAATGGATTATATCAAGTGTAGACCAACTCAAGCAAATAACCTTTTTTGAACCGTGAAGGTAAGTGATTGGATTTATGATTTGCAATATTTGAACAATAGAAATATGAAATAATCCGTATACTAGTTCCGTCCGGATAATGGACCAAAGTATATTAGATGTACCTAGAGACAACCCAGGAAACACTCGTCCTAAAGAAATCTCAAACCCAATCGATGATGACTCGTCCATACCTACTCGAAGTAGTTTGCATTTACATTTGTCCTGTTTAAATCATCAGTAAATATCTTAAGGAAAATCCTGGGATACACCTATTTCCCACTCTTTTACAACAAAATAAACAGGTTTGCAAAAAGCAATCCGGTTATTCTGTGTGATCCGGTGATTACACCACAAAATTTTGGTATTCTCTTGCGCGCATCTGGCACAAGACTAACATCAGGTAAGTAGGAAACTAATGTAAAGAGATGAGATTCATCACTTTTCCAAGTAATGCCCACAACTTTTTAAAGTTTAGGTCTTGTAATTGTCTTTATCCCGCTCGTGAGTCAGCGCGCTGAAGAAATTGCACCCGGAAAACTTCGTACCCACGAGCATTCGTACCCAAACGTAAAGTTTTCTAAATTGTATTTAATTCAAAACACTTCTGTTAGATTGGTTGAGACGGAATGTTTCAGCCAATTAGATTAATCGTCTACCGTCAATCTGAAGGGTAGCCACAATTTTATTTTGTGACTGTTTTTCTACTTCACTTTGTGACAGCAATCATTCTTCTGAGGCCAAAACAAAATATATGTGTGGTTTCGGATATGTACTTTTGAGAATTGGGGTCAGTAGGTCAGACAATTATTATATTTTCTTAAATCATATTTTCCCCCAAACATGCTCCTGGGGTGATTAATAGAGGTAAAGTGACAGAATTTTCCTAGGATGATGATAACACTATGGTGTTTGGGTTCATCCTAGAAATCAAATCTATGGGGCCAACTGGCCCCCTTATTAGAAAAAGTAGGAGCCCTTAGAACAATTTATGGGGCTGAGGGAAAACTACCTTTATCAATGGATTTTGATTTTATCCTTGCATCCAAAAGTAAATTTTTCTTTCATTTCTGCACTAATGACTAGAGCTGCGGCAGTATCATCGATGCATTGGTACATCATGATATTTTTGCTGGTGATAGTATATTGCGATACTTTTTGTATCGATAGTTGACGATACATTTATGTCATGTGTAAAACAAACAACCGAAACATAGGGTTGACTATTGAGGCCAAAATCTACTATTGCGATAGTATTGACATTGGAAAAAATACTATTGCAATAGTATTGATATTGCCTGTTACTATTGCAATACTATTGCAATACTATTTGATGAATTGCAAGAGATGAATTTCACCAAATTACATCTTGAAACCATGTTTTAGACTAATATTTTCTCCGAGTAGTTTAAATTCTACCAGAGTATAGTTTTGAATAGCAAATAAAGGGGAAAATAGAGTTAAATGCAAGATGCTCAATAAATTTCAATGACATTTTTTTCTAAATGCAGATGGCTCACAATTAATTTAACCTACCTAATTACTCTGAACTTTTGAAGAAGTCAACTTTTAAGTCTGATTGATATACAACAGCATGCAAAGCACAAAATGCTGACAAATGCTGATGGTTCATAAACACACCTAATAAAAAGTAATTATAAAGCAACTTTAAACTTTTAAAGAAATCACCTTTTAAATGTGAGCCCTTAAGGTTTTTTTGAGTTGATAGAATTTATCTAATTTTACCCATAATTCGCCAATATATTCAGACAGGAAAAATAATTATTTTTGTTTAGTATCCAAATCTTTAGGAAATTATCATTCTGAAAAAAAGGGGGTGGCCGAAATAATAGGTTTTACCTTGTTGTATGTGTATCCAAAAAGTGTGTTGTATTAAGATATTTGTATAAATTTACTGCTTATAGTCATTAAAAAGCTGAAAAGACGATCTGAAGTGACTCTGATCGGACAATGTCAAAGAGACATTTTGTTGTGTCATGGGTTTCCGTGTTTTTTACTCCGATCAGTTTTTCATGTCTGTTAATTTCTGGCTAGGTATTTCCACATGATTTGACAAAAAGATTGTCAATGAGGGTAACAAGTAACTTCAAAACCTATCATTTTTCACAAGAAAAACGTATAATGGCCTTTTTTGTCCATGCATTTTCTAACGCGAAGTCTCGGGTGTAACCAGAATTTGTTACGTGAATTTCAATTCTATAACGTGATTTACGCAATCATTTGCGCGAGTGGGAACACTGTTAAACATTATCTTACCTTTTTTAGCCCGAGAAAGAAGTAGCTTTCTAATACGAGTTAAGTCATAGTACAGAAGTGGATGGTATAAATCCAAGATCAGACAGCGTGTTCTGTTTAGTCTGATGTCTATGTACACTATCCGCCAACGCTTTGAAAATCGCCATCTTGCCATCAGCAGAGTAAACCAAAACGACCATAATGTAGATCTATATTACAAGCCATCTTTCTACAAGATGCCTGTCGGCCTGTCGCGTGTACACAAATGTTTGCAGTAAAATTTGGATAAGGGGTATGACGTAACACGCAAATCATTCGAAGCGACTGAGTTGTAACGCACCTTTTAATTTACACACTAAAACTGGTCTGCTCGAAGAAACTTATATCTGGCTGCAGGTCGACCTCCAATCAATTCAAAGTGACCATGCAATAAGCCTATTTCATGCACGATTTACATGTACACCAGCTGATAAAGCCTTTTTGCATTTAGTAATATAGCTGTTTCAAGAACACGCCAGTCATGTCACGTTTTGTGTAGTCAGCATAAAAAAGTGCGACTGTTTTCTAAAAATTAATCTAATTCCTTGCAGCCGAAATAAAAGGAATGCATTCGAAATGGATTACTGATAAATAAAGGAAAGAAAGAACGAGGTTTAGTATTCATTTTTCATAGTAGGTTTATTTATTGCTTATGGAGGGACAACACGCATGGTTACGGTTTTGGGGGCCTGTGTAGATTAAGATTAGACTGTAGGCAGACTGTTTGGTCTGATCTTTGATCTAAATCCACACTTTTCGCTTTGGTGAGAAGTTTTTAACAAAAACACCCTTAGTGTTGCAATTATTTTGGTCTAATTTCATGACTTAAAATTACCGCTGAGTTAATCAGCTCTCGAAGGATTCGTTTTCGTAACGATGAACATTGCTATGCAGAAATGAATATTAAGCAGCCGATCATTATTGAAAAAATATTCCAAAAAATTACCCGTCAAATATTTTGGGAAATTAACGTTACGGAATGTCCGAATATTTAGGAAAACTTGCTTTTGGAAGTGTTCAGAGAAAGAATTAAAAAATAAATTGTTTTTGTAAATAATTAAACGTGTCCGAACTTTTAGGTCGTCCGAATACATTAGCGAATTGCAGTATTTTCTCTCTCTTTCTTGTCAGTGAAACTATCGATATTTGAGGTAACTATCGGCGATAGTTATCGATTTTCAACGTAACAATCGATGCAGTAGCATCGATACGCTCACCATCGCGATCCATCGATAGTCCGATGTATCGTTACACCCCTACCGAAACATAAGTGGTGCATTTTTTCCGCCGCTTACGCCAATAAAAATTGTTAATCCCAATAGCGCAGCTTACGCACACAATCGGGGTCCAAAAATTTCCGGAAAAGACACTCATCCTGTAGGACAAGTGACTTTGAAAAAACACTTGCCCTGCCTTGATCCTCGCTCGTCCGACGAGAAAAACCCGTCTAATATTTGACTCTTGTATATTTTTTTTCAGACGAAACGGAAACGATATATTGTCTCCCGTAGCAACGAACATTAAATACCGGGTTTGAATATCCGGTATCATTTATCCGGTCAAGTTATAAGAAATTAATAAAGCCAAAACAACACAGTTTTTGGACCTGGTTTCGGGAAAGTATTTGCGTTATTGTTAATATCGATCGTTTTAATAAATTAGCAAAGTCACTTGTTTTGAATTAGATCTACCCGAGGCATATTAAAACATCTGTATGCAATGAAAATGTCCCGGGTTATATCATTAGGCTGACTTGAAACCGGTCTTTATTTGGAGCGGGTACCAGCAGGTTTTATGTCCTGTTTCAATATTTGATTTCCAGAATACCCTTAATTCTCTTATTCAGTAATGGAATGAGACCGTTTTGTCTCCTGTAAGTTAAATATTCATCTGAAAAACTTATTTGTTTACTACCTCCTATTTACCATTCGTCCTGTCGGACGACCATGACTGATATTTCACTCGTCCTCATCCATTTCTCACTCGTAAATACGAGCGGACGAGTGGATTTTTTGGACCCTGAGTAGTATAGGAGGGTCGCATACAACATTGACATGGCCTGGTCAATGTTGTATGCGACCCTCCCTGAGTGCCCTACATCACCACCCTGAAAGAAATTTGTCCCTATTCTGCCACCCTGAAAGAATTTGCATTTTTTATAATCCGTATTCTACCCTCCCTGAGAGGGATTTAGCATTCAAAATGGCGGCCGTATGGGTGGTACTCTGGGGAAAAATCCACCCAAAGAGACTACCCTGAGTGGAATTTTTCTGCAAAAAAGGGAAAGTTAAGGGAAAGTAAAGGGTAAGCCTGATCACTGAGTTGGCCTTAGTTTTTCACCCTATGAATGATTTTCTCTCTTTCTAAAAGCCTGACCATTGAGTTGGACTTAGTTTTTTCTTCACCTATGTATGATTTTTCTTTCTAAATGTCTGAGCACTGAATTGGACTTAGTTTTTTTTCACCCTATGAATGATTTTCTCTCTTTCTAAAAGCCTGACCATTGAGTTGGACTTAGTTTTTTCACCCTATGAATGATTTCTCTAAAAGACTGAGCACTGGGTTGGACTTAGTCTTTTTCTGAGTTTTTTTTTGCTCTTTGCAGTATAACTCTCAGGAGTATAACTCTTTTGGAGTGCAACTCTTCTAAAAGAAAGAAGTTTGACAATTTGAAGAAATGACAATTTTGAAGAAAGATAGAACTTTCGTGGTAATGGTTAGTCCTGAAAAGGACTGTTGGGTTAGCTCTGAAAAGAGCTGTGACAATTTGAAGAAATGACAACTTGAAGATAGAACTTTCGTCTGATAGCTTGAAGGTAGAACTTTCGTCTGACAATTTGAAGAAATGACAATTTGAAGAAAAGATAGAACTTACGTCTGACAATTTGAAGAAAGGTAGAACTTTCGTGGTAGATGGTTAGCCCTGAAAAGGGCTGTTGGGGTGTCCCTAAAAGGGACCTGGTTTTGGAGGTTGTGTTTTTAAGCACAACCTCCAACCTTCCTGCACGCCGGACAGCTACTTGCAGCCCTCCTCTTTAGTCTTTTCAGTTGCTGCTCGTCCAAGCCGAAGTCCAATGAGAACGGTGGCTCGTTGTCACTATCCCAGCACTCGGTCTGGGGCACGACGAACTCCTTCTTCTCCTTTTTCTTCTTTTCTTTGCATGCCAGCTGGGCGAGTTCAGAAAAACTCATGTCTCTCAACGCACACTCCATTATAGCTGTAAGTCGAAGAGAATGAATGATGTGCGGGAAATGCCGCTGGGTTTTATAGCTTTTCAGACGGATTGAACTAGTTGACCCATGACGTCATTTTCTCCTATGTTTTTCCCGCATCGGCGTTTCATGCTGTTTTGGCTCCAAATTAATGTTATCCAATCAGAATTATCGTTGTTTTTTCTAATACTAAATGTTTTATTGTTGACCAATCCGTGGTTTTGTTACATTTTCTTGTTCGGGGTTAGAAAAAACTAGAGTTTAACTAACCTATGACTTTTTTTTGATTATGAGTCTTCTGACAAAATGAAAAGAAAGATGTTTATTTAAGATAGTTAGCCCTGAAAAGGGTTGCTTTTTTTGTACAGAATGCACTTTTTTTATCCTCCTCTCTTTCTTTTGATTGATTCCATTTTATCTAGCATTTGCATCAGATGCTCAATTTCATGTCTGATATATCTGAAACGTTCTCTTTCTTCTAACCAGAAGAGCAGTAAGAGAAAAAATGTTAATCCGAACATTGTGGGATACTGGTTCAGGTTTTACGAAAAGTTAATGGTAAATGAGAAAAAATAATCAAGAGCTTAGTGTTTTATATGTGTAATGGATCACTTTTTAGGCTTTTTTTGATTTTATCCCTATATCGCTGAGTTGAACTTAGACTTTTTTCTACATCTATGCACGATTTCTCTTTCTAAATGTCTAAGCATTGAGTTGGACTTAGTTTTTTCTTCACGTATGAATATTTTTTTCTAAATGCCTGACCATTGAGTTGGACTTAGACTTTTTCTGCATCTATGAATGATTTTCTCTCTTTCTAAAAGCCTGACCATTGAGTTGGACTTAGTCTTTTTTTCATTCTATGAATGATTTTTTCTTTCTAAAAGACTGAGCACTGGGTTGGACTTAGTCTTTTTCTGAGTTTTTTTGCTCTTTGCAGTATAACTCTCTGGAGTGTAACTCTTTGGAGTGTAACTCTTCTAAAAGAAAGAAGTTTGACAATTTGAAGAAAGAACTTTCGTGGTAGATGGTTAGCCCTGAAAAGGGCTGTTTTGAGAAGAGCTGATTTTTTTGAAAATGTTTATTCAGTATCAGTCGATTCGCTGTCTGGCTCAGTCCTTTCAGCGGCGATTTGCGCGCGGAAAAGACGGTCTACCTCCTCTGTTTTTGAAATAATATACTGAAAATACATTTCAAGCATGCCCTCAATAATGAGTTCCTTCATCCGAAGGTTATAACAGAATACCCTGTTATTAGCAAGCTGAGCCCTCTCGTATCGTCTTCTCACTCCAGCTAAGCGCTGTTTAAGTAAAACGATCTGTCTCCTTGCTCTTATTATCTTTTGTGCAGCAGCCATCCAAGTGAATCGCATATCGAGTAATGGTGTTGAAGCCATTGTGAAAATGAAATGTATGGAAAATATATCGCAGAGATTTATAGCTTTTCAGACGGATTGAACTAGTTGACCCATGACGTCATTTTCTCCTATGTTTTTCCCGCGTTGGCGTTTCATGCTGTTTTGGCTCCAAATTAATGTTGCCCAATCAGAATCAGCGTTTTATTTCTAATACTAAATGTTTCATTGTTGACCAACCCGTGGCTTTGTTGCATTTTTTCTTATTCGGGATAGAAAAAACTAGAGTTTGACTATTCTATGACTTTTTCTGATTGTAAATCTTTTGAGTTTTTGACAATTTTGAGTTTTGACAATTTGAAAAAAGATAGAACTTTTGTGGTAGATGTGTAGCCCTGAAAAGGGCTGTTTTGTTTTTGTAGGCTATGTTTTTTCCACTTCTAATGGCAGCACCCGAAATTCGCTTGGCAAATGGGGCATGCTTCAACTCTTTTTCTGATCACCATTATCCCATTTTCGAAAGTAATCTTTCTCCCAAATTCAATATCAACCAAGATGATGTCAGGCGTTGTCTTTAAAAATAGTTGAAGTAATCTTTCGCCGAGATCTTTGTAGGGCTGTGTTATACGTTGTAGTTGGTTTTGTTCCTCCTCTCCTACGAGATGAGTGTTTAGTTGTAATAACTGCTGCCCGGCATTTAGATATTCTTGGAGAGCCTCACGTAGTTGATGATTTACCTCCTCCATATTGATATTGTTTCCGAATATTGACACCGCTTCCGAAGTGATCGTTAGCTGAGAGCCAAAGAAATGGTGAATGTATGAAAATAACGCGGGGGCTTTATACGTTTAAGGAGGATTGAAATTTTTTAAAGAGCTCGGACCTGGCAGAAAGCACATACATTTTTTCCATGCTACGTTTCATGCTAATATAGCAAAAAAGTTATGAGACGATGTATGGAAAAAATGTAGACAGAACAAGTCTTTGGGGAAAAAACAGAATGAAGAGCTCTATTGTTTTTGAACTTTTATTTATTGAACTTTTATTTACTGAACAGAACTAAACAATGAAACATTTTTTTGCAAAGCATCATAAAAAAATTCTTGACAATGAAAAAAATTTCTTGACAATGAAAAAAATCACACTGAATTATTTTTTTTGCAAAGCATCATAAAAAATTTCTTGACAATGAATTAATCACAATGAAACATTTTTTTGCAAAGCATCATAAAAAATTTCTTGACAATGAAAAAATCACAAGGAAACATTTTTTACAATACAGCATTAAAAACAATTTCTTAACAATGAAAAAATCACACTGAAACATTTTTACAAAACAGCATAAAAACAATTTCTTGACAATGAATTAATCACAATGAAAAAAATCACACTGAATTATTTTTTCGCAATGAATTATTTATAATGAATTATTCGCAAAACAGTATATAACAAATTTTTTTTACAATGCAAATTCGCAAACACCACGAGTTTCATATTTGTTTTCATATTCCTACCGTTTTGTTGTTTTTTCTTGGTTGTTTTCGCTCTGTCTTTGGTTTTTTCGGGATCTTGAAATCAACGTGATTATCAATGTTTTTCCTGTATTTGCCCTGGCCTGTCAATATTGGTGTAGTTGGTTTTTGATCAACTCGCTGTTTCTTGTGGAGATGGTTAGCATCTTCCTCAGATTTCCGCTTTGTTGTTTTTCTTGGTTGTTTCTCCTCTGGTTGTTTTTTCTTTGGTTGATTTTTCTTCACAACACTTACGATAGAGGCCACTAACTTGTGAAGATTGGATTTATCAAAGTCGAACTCCACAGGAATCTTCACAGGAGTTGTTGAAATGCACTGATCCTGTTGGCGTAGTACCTCGATATTTCTACTGAGCTGATCAGTACTTGCGCTTAAAGTTTTAATTTCCTCCAAATGTCTGTTTAAAGTCTCCAGCTGATCTATGATCCGGGTCATCATGCTATCTTGCTTCAAATTTAGCTGCTTTACCTCTTCATAAATGTTGTCCAGCACCGTCGCTGGAATGATGGTTGTCGAATTTAACTCTGGTGGCGGATTGATGATTGTCGAATTTATAACTGATGAAAGAACGTCTCCATTGTTTTCCACTGGTGGAAAATCGTGCAAGTTGATTTCATCTAAGTTGTGCTTCATATTGAAACTACTTCTGAATATTGATACTGCTTCCGAAGTGATCGTTAGCTGAGAATCAAAGAAATGGTGATTGTATGAAAATAACGCTGAGTTTTATACGTTTACAGAGGATTGAAATTTTTGAAGAGTGCGGACCTGGCGGAAAACACCGGGATTGTACTGTGTGACATCGAAATGGGAGTGGTGAAAAAAACACCGATATAACCGTCGATTTGAATGCACAATGTTAATGAAACGCCGACGCGGGAAAAACATAGGAGAAAATGACGTCATGGGTCATCTAGTTCAATCCTCCTGTAAAGCTATAAAACCCAGTGATATTTTACATAAAATCATATTTGTTCCAGAATGGTTCGAATTCTTGTGTGCCCTCACTGTGCAAGCAGATGTCTGATAGACTGTGGGAAATGTTTTACCATACTTGAGTATATTGGCCAGAAGCATAACTGTCCAGATACAGATGAAGGATTTTACGATGATGATGAAGGTTCGACGATTTGCTGTGAACACTGTGGGTGTGAAATCATCCCAGTGGATCGGGCGGAAGAATCGTAGAGCTGGATGTCAATGTGAGATCCTTCAAAAAAGCCCTTTTCAGGGCTAACCATTTAGCACGAAAGATCTTTCTTCTCAAATTGTCAAAAGTAAAAAGACTTATATTTTTTATTTCAAAAAGAACTTATGTACAATGAAAAAAATCAAATCATGAACTGTAAAGACAAAAAAATGAATGAACTGTAAAGACAGAAAAATGAATGAAAAAATCAAGTCAGTCTTTTTTTTGTTTATATTCAATATTGTATTGAAATCTTTTTTTTTCACTCAGTATGTTTTTCTTTTTTGGAATGTCAGATTCACATCTGGTTTTACGTTTTCTTTTCCTTTTGTTGTTTTTTAATTCCACATCTGGACAGATTTTGTCCTCGTGTTTTGTTACTCGTTTTTTCTTCTTTTCGTTGTTTTGCTATTTTTCCTCTCCGTACGAACAACCCGGTTCTGCAGAAAATTCGTTTTTTAGATCCAAAGTTTGTTGTTTTCTTAGATCCAAAGTTTGTTGTTTTCTTAGATTTTTTCGTATTGTAGATATTTTTTCCTCTACCTGTTCTGTTATTTTGCAGATTTCTGAATCGCTGATAGTCGTCGTATCGCTCTGCATGTCTACGGTCTGAGTTTCAACCGATGAGGATGTAGCTTGTGGTGAACTTTTTTTCCATGTATTTTCACTGCAGAATGAATTTAGTGTCCCGACGAATTTCATATCTTTGAGACCATCAACGTTGTAAAACGATGGTAAAATCTCAATGCCATGACTGTGTGGATTCACGTAGACAAAAACAAATGTTCCTAGCTGATTTTCTTTTTCTGGACATTCTTTGGCCCAATGTCCTGCTTCGTTGCATGTGAAACAAATATTTGTTCTCTTGCTATTCACACCATACCGTTTGTCAATCGTCGCTTGATCCAAAACTCTGTAGCTGGTAGTACGGTAAACATCTTTTTCTTCTAAATGTTGGTGGGATAAAAATGATCCCACGTAGTTTCCGATATGTTTAACATCATACTTTGATGGTATATTGCTGATCTCATAATCGTGGGTGTATGGATTAACATACAGATACACCCTCTTTCTAAGTGGTGATGTATTTTGCAGCTTTAACTCACTCATATTCTTTTATCAACTGTACTGTCTGAGATTGAGTAGGAGAATGATTAGATTTTCACAACTATCGTCTCTATTTATACACTGTTACAACGGAGAGGCTATATAAATTGTTAGTTTTTCTCACTTCTGCATTATTGTCTTTTCACTCAGAGCTAAAACGATGGGTAAAAGAAAAAGAATAATAACCTATTCAGACAGCGAAAGTGACGATGAGATATTTCCACCAACAAAAAAGAAAAAAACTAGACCGCTGAAAGAAGAAAATGACAGCGACGATGAAAGTATCAACTCTAACTTAGACATGAAAAGTCTATATGATTTAACAGAAAGGGGTAATAAGAAGTCAAGAAAATTTAAAACAGAATCACATGTGCTGATGCTGAGTTTTAAGAAATTTGAAGAATTAACACCTCAGAGACTACTTGGATTATTTGACGATGTTAGCCATGAAATCATTCGAAAGTTAAATGCTAACCCGACGGACATGATTAGAATTACCATCAATCATCCTTCTTTGGAAATGGGAATCCATATTCCTTTTTTAGCTGCAGACCAGTTACAAGGTGAAACTATGCTGAATGAAATTGAACGAGTTTTACAATCGAATACAGATTTCATCTTGAACGATGGATTGATGACATTTGAGATTACACATACAATACCACCAAGTGGTAGCGGAAAACAAAAATATAGATCATCAGAATTAGATTCAAAGTTTTTTGCCCGGAAGAAAAAATCTATTATTCAAATTGACAATCATGACCAACTATGTTTTGCAAGAGCCGTTGTTGTAGGAATTTGCTACAGTGAACGTGAAAACACCGAAGCATGGAATAGAAAATGGAGTCATATTTGTCGTTCAAAATGCCTTCTTCAAAAGACTGAAGCTGAGAAATTGTTAAATGAAGCTGGAGTTTCACCAACACAGTCTGTAGGAATTGATGAATACAAAAAAATTCAAACATTCCTGTATGAAAAAGGCTATGTCATTAAAGTTCACCAACAGCATTCAAAAGTGGAAAAAATATTTAAACATCCAAAAGTGAAAGCCAATAGTAAGATCATACATTTGTACTTTCATCAAAACCATTATGACTACATCAAATCTATCAAAGGTTTTCTTAGTTGTGGATATTATTGTGAGTTCTGTGATGTGGGTTACTCTAACCGGGAAAATCATGCTTGTTCAAATATCTGCAAAGGTTGTTACCGCAATGGAAAACGTGCATCAGGATCAAAAGAATATGTTTGCAGTTATTGCAAAAGACGATTTTTTAGTGCTGAATGCTTTGAAAATCACAGAAATGTTCAAGGTAAAGAAAAGAAATCCATTTGTGAATTAGTAAAACTCTGCTCGAAATGCGGTGCACAATATCATGTCAGAAAGAAAAATCATGTTTGCAATGGAAAGAAAAGATGTCATATCTGTAAGAGAATTGTTAACTTTTCTCATCGATGCTATATTCAACCTTACCAAAGTAAGTTGAACCATGACAGCGATGACGAGACGAGTTCTTCTGTAGTCAAAAAACCACAGTTTATTTTCTTTGATTTTGAATGCAAACAAGACACAGGCGTACACATCCCGAATTATTGTATCGCACACAGAGCGTGTGATGTATGTATCGATAAATCACTTGATTTTCAGTGTTCTACATGCAGTGAATTTGAAGAGGGTAGGGAAGTTATTTTTCAAGGTGAAGAAACTTTGAGTCAATTTTGCAACTGGCTCTTTTCAAAACATCATAAAGGAGTCACGGCTATTGCCCATAATTTCAAAGGCTATGACTTTCAGTTCATTCTTGACTACATTGTCAAAGTTGGGTTAAAACTTCCAAAATTGATCATGAATGGAAACAATATTATGAAGTTAGAACTGAATGGTGTACGTCTGATCGATTCTTTCAATTTCATGAGCTTTGGTTTGGCAAAATTTCCAGCCACATTTGGTCTTCAAGAAATGAAAAAAGGTTACTTTCCTCACTGGGCAAATACAGATGAATTTTGGAGTTACATTGGGCCCTACTTGGATATGTCTTATTACAAACCCGAATCAATGTCTGAAGAGGCTAGGTCGAAATTCATAGTTTGGTATAATGACAAAGTTCGAAATGGTGAGGAATTCAATTTTCAGAAGGAGATGGAATTGTACTGTAGGTCAGATGTTGATATCCTCAGACGAGGGTGTGCTGAATTCAGAAAGCTGTTTATCGAACAGGGTGGTATTTGTCCATTTTTAGAGGCGATTACCATCGCAGATGCCTGTAACAAGGTGTGGCGAAGCAAATATTTGCCAGAAAATCAAATAGCTATCATTTCAAGCAAAGACTCATCCAGACGTCGCTTTTCTATGAAAGCGATACGATGGGTTCAAAGCGTAGCTCAGGAAAAAGGTATTAATATTCAGCATGCAAAAAATGGTGGTGAAGCTCAAATCGGGAAATATAGTGTAGATGGTTTTCACCGTCAATCAAACACTGTTTATGAATTTCTTGGGGATTTGTATCATGGTTGTCCTGTATGCTATACGGATCGAAAACAGATCAATCCTATTAATGGAAAACCCATGTCTGAATTGTACGAACGTACCTTTGAACGTATAGCAGATATCGAAAAAATGGGTTATAATGTAGTGTACATTTGGGAACACGAATTTGATGCTAAGATGAAGGATAAAGAGTACAAAAAACTCATTGAAAAGTTATATCCACATTGGGACCCTATCGATCCGAGGGATGGTTTGTCCGGGGGAAGATGTAATGCAATAAAAATTGGATATGGTGTTGATGAAAAAAAAACCAAAAAGGAAATCAAGTACATCGATATCTGTTCTCTATACCCTTATGTTTGTAAACACAAATCCTACCCTGTAGGTCAACCAAAAATTTTGTCTGCTGAGAATATTGACATGAACAATATTCGGCAATATGAGGGATTAATCAAGTGTAAAGTTTTACCTCCAACTGATTTGTTTCACCCCGTTCTCCCAGTTCACTGTAACAACAAAATGATGTTTCCACTCTGTATGAAATGTGCAGAAGAAAGCTCGAACATTTGTAGGCATGGTAAAGAAGACAGGGCTTTGGTCGGAACTTGGGTTACTTTTGAATTATTCAAGGCTCTTGACTGTGGTTATCGATTATTGCAAGTGTATGAAGTTTGGCATTTCAATTCTGTATCAGATCAGTTCTTTAAACATTATGTGGACAATTTCTTGAAAATTAAGCAAGAAGCCAGTGGTTATCCAGATTGGTGTCAATCAGACTCAGAAAAAGATCAGTTCGTTTGTGAATATGAGAAGGCGGAAGGTGTTCGTCTTGATCCAAGTTGTATTCAAAGAAATCCTGGGAGAAGATCATTTGCTAAGATTATGTTGAACTGTCTTTGGGGAAAATTAGCTCAGCGTGAAAAAATGACCCAGACGGGATACATCAGTGATCCGTCTAAATATTTTGAATTAGTCACCAATCCCAATTTCATTGTAAAGCATGTAGAAATCTTTGACGAGGACTGTTCATTCATCTTGGTTAACTATGAATCAAAGTTGGAACATATTGACACCCACGCTACAGCCAATGTGGTAGTAGGTTCTTACGTAACAGCTTATGCAAGGTTGGAATTGTACAGCGTTCTTGAAAAGTTAAAAGATAGAGTTCTGTATTTCGATACAGATAGTTGTATGTACATTCACGACCCAGAATTATGGAATCCTCCTATTATTAACAGCCGACTAGGAAAATGGACTGATGAAGAGCCTGCTTGTAAAATTACTCAATTCAGAGGACTTGGACCTAAGAATTATGCTTACAAAATGAAAACAAAAGATGGAGAAGAGATAAGCAAATGTAAAGTAAAGGGGATTACTCTGGATTACAATACAAAACAGGTGGTAAATTTCGATACATATTCGAAATGTGCTTTGGATCGCACAATAGAAATCAAAATTCAGTATGATTGTAGAATTAAAAGACACAGAGATAGAACGGTTACCAGTGAACCACAAACAAAAACGTTTCGCTCTGTATACACCAAGAGAGTTATTGTAAATGGTACTGATACTGTACCCTATGGTTATAAAAGTTTGAGAAAATAATTCTATATCACATTGTTGTGTAGCAATCAGTCAAAGTAAGTCGGGAAAAAATATTAACCGTTGGTCAAAAAATAACAATCATGTTACCATTACCAATAGAACTACGTGAAAAAATTTATGGAGACTTTGTTCGACAGCATACGCTTGATGAACGAACACAGCTTAACATTAAATTTTTCTGTGTGAAAATTTGGATCAAAAAAATGTTTAAATGGGTTGCAAAAGGAGAAAAGTCCTACTAAGTGTATGGCATAATCAACTTTATTGCGATGATGGTGGACGATTCGGGTTTTGATCTCGATGTCAAGACTCATTTAGCAGATAGCTGCTTGAAAGACAATGTTATTAGTAAACTGTTTCGATCCACAAGTCGATGGACATTTTTTATCATAGGAACAACAGAAGAAAGTTTTCTTAACGTTCTGAAAATGAAATCAGTTCTATTTGACTTTTACTTACGGTACAAAAAAGGATCTGTTCATGATTCCTACGGAGAAACAATGGAAACCATGTCAGGGTATATTCTATTTGATAGAGATGTTACAGAAGAAGTAGTGAATTCAGCTCTTTCAACAAAAGACGCTTATAGACATGTTGCTCCATTCATAGGACTACGAAATTTCGACGATATGGACGGTGAGTATACAATGTTTTTAGGGTATGACCAATTGCATAAAGACATTACGGAATATGAAGACAAATGTGAAACTCGCGGTATTTGCGAATTTACATTGTAAGAAATTGCTATATACTGTTTTGTGAATAATTCATTGTGATTAATTCATTGCGAAAAAATAATTCATTGCGAAAAAATATTTCATTGTGATTAATTCATTGTTAAGAAAATGTTTTTTATGCTGTATTGTAAAAAATGTTTCCTTGTGATTTTTTTCATTGTCAAGAAATTTTTTTCATTGTCAAGAATTTTTTTATGATGCTTTGCAAAAAAATGTTTCATTGTTTAGTTCTGTTCAGTAAATAAAAGTTCAATAAATAAAAGTTCAAAAACAATAGAGCTCTTCATTCTGTTTTTTCCCCAAAGACTTGTTCTGTCTACATTTTTTCCATACATCGTCTCATAACTTTTTTGCTATATTAGCATGAAACGTAGCATGGAAAAAATGTATGTGCTTTCTGCCAGGTCCGAGCTCTTTAAAAAATTTCAATCCTCCTTAAACGTATAATGCCCCCGCGTTATTTTCATACATTCACCATTTCTTTGGCTCTCAGCTAACGATCGGAAGCGGTGTCAATATTCGGAAACAATATGGAGGAGGTAAATCATCAACTACGTGAGGCTCTCCAAGAATATCTAAATGCCGGGCAGCAGTTATTACAACTAAACACTCATCTCGTAGGAGAGGAGGAACAAAACCAACTACAACGTATAACACAGCCCTACAAAGATCTCGGCGAAAGATTACTTCAACTATTTTTAAAGACAACGCCTGACATCATCTTGGTTGATATTGAATTTGGGAGAAAGATTACTTTCGAAAATGGGATAATGGTGATCAGAAAAAGAGTTGAAGCATGCCCCATTTGCCAAGCGAATTTCGGGTGCTGCCATTAGAAGTGGAAAAAACATAGCCTCAAAAAACAAAACAGCCCTTTTCAGGGCTACACATCTACCACGAAAGTTCTATCTTTTTTAAAATTGTCAAAACTCAAAATTGTCAAAAACTCAAAAGATTTACAATCAGAAAAAGTCATAGAATAGTCAAACTCTAGTTTTTTCTATCCCGAATAAGAAAAAATGCAACAAAGCCACGGGTTGGTCAACAATAAAACATTTAGTATTAGAAATAAAACGCTGATTCTGATTGGGCAACATTAATTTGGAGCCAAAACAGCATGAAACGCCAACGCGGGAAAAACATAGGAGAAAATGACGTCATGGGTCAACTAGTTCAATCCGTCTGAAAAGCTATAAATCTCTGCGATATATTTTCCATACATTTCATTTTCACAATGGCTTCAACACCATCACTCACCAGACGCTTCACCTGGATGGATGCCGAGCGACAGTTAATAAGAGCAAGGAGACAAATCGCTTTACTTAAACAACGCTTAGACGAAGTAAGAAAGCGTCACGAGAGAGCTCAGCTTGCTAATAACAGGGTATTCTGTTATAACCTTCGGATGAAGGAAATGATCATTGCAGGCACACTTGAAATGTATTTTCAGTATGCTAATACAAAAAGTTAGCAGTTAGACCGTCTTTTCCGCGAGCAAATCGCCGCTGAAAGGGCTGAGTCAGACAGTGAATGGTCTGATACTGAATAAACATTTTCAAAAAAATCAGCTCTTCTCAAAACAGCCCTTTTCAGGGCTAACCATCTACCACGAAAGTTCTTTCTTCAAATTGTCAAACTTCTTTCTTTTAGAAGTGTTACACTCCAAAGACTCACACTCCAGAGAGTTACACTCCAAAGAGTAAAAAACTCAGAAAAAAGACTAAGTCCAACTCAATGGTTAGTCAAATAGAAAAGAGAATTCATTCATAGAATGAAAAAAAGCTAAGTCCAACTCAATGGTCAGGCTTTTAGAAAAAAAATATTCATACGTGAAGAAAAAACTAAGTCCAACTCAATGCTTAGACATTTAGAAAGAGAAATCGTGCATAGATGTAGAAAAAAGTCTAAGTTCAACTCAGCGATGTAGGGATAAAATCAAAAAAAGCCTAAAAAGTGATCCATTACACATATAAAACACTAAGCTCTTGATTATTTTTTCTCATTTACCATTAACTTTTCGTAAAACCTGAACCAGTATCCCACAATGTTCGGATTAACATTTTTTCTCTTACTGCTCTTCTGGTTAGAAGAAAGAGAACGTTTCAGATATATCAGACATGAAATTGAGCATCTGATGCAAATGCTAGATAAAATGGAATCAATCAAAAGAAAGAGAGGAGGATAAAAAAAGTGCATTCTGTACAAAAAAAGCAACCCTTTTCAGGGCTAACTATCTTAAATAAACATCTTTCTTTTCATTTTGTCAGAAGACTCATAATCAAAAAAAAGTCATAGGTTAGTTAAACTCTAGTTTTTTCTAACCCCGAACAAGAAAATGTAACAAAACCACGGATTGGTCAACAATAAAACATTTAGTATTAGAAAAAACAACGATAATTCTGATTGGATAACATTAATTTGGAGCCAAAACAGCATGAAACGCCGACGCGGGAAAAACATAGGAGAAAATGACGTCATGGGTCAACTAGTTCAATCCGTCTGAAAAGCTATAAAACCCAGCGGCATTTCCCGCACATCATTCATTCTCTTCGACTTACAGCTATAATGGAGTGTGCGTTGAGAGACATGAGTTTTTCTGAACTCGCCCAGCTGGCATGCAAAGAAAAGAAGAAAAAGGAGAAGAAGGAGTTCGTCGTGCCCCAGACCGAGTGCTGGGATAGTGACAACGAGCCACCGTTCTCATTGGACTTCGGCTTGGACGAGCAGCAACTGAAAAGACTAAAGAGGAGGGTTGCAAGTAGCTGTCCGGCGTGCAGGAAGGTTGGAGGTTGTGCTTAAAAACACAACCTCCAAAACCAGGTCCCTTTTAGGGACTCCCCGTGGGGTCCTGGGTTTTTTTTAATTTATAGAATAGGACCTCGGCCTTTCTCTATGGCATGTCGTAGAAGGCGACTAAAATTAGAGACAAACGGCTGCTTTCCTCGTAATTCGTAGGATTGCAGCAGGCTGGGTAGTTCTTATTCCAAATCCTGTATTTTTTCTCGATGTAAATAGGGTTTGGAATGGGAATCAATTGGCCTGTGGGACCCCGTGTGGTTTAATCGGGGGTATAAGAATAAACCACTGCAGTCCCGCGATCGTCACATTTGCCATTTCATCTGGCGGAACAAAAGCGACAGCATGCATGTCGTAAAAGGCGACAAAAGGGGCATCATTTTGTGTTTCGTCCATTCCTCATTTATCATGTTTGTCTTACATGTATGTTATTTTCACCTCGCATTATTGTTTACTAAGTAAGTGCGCCCAATATGACCTAAGTTGTCGACGGGCCTTAAAACGCTATTCATCATCATCACCCTTTTAGGGACACCCCAACAGCCCTTTTCAGGGCTAACCATCTACCACGAAAGTTCTACCTTTCTTCAAATTGTCAGACGTAAGTTCTATCTTTTCTTCAAATTGTCATTTCTTCAAATTGTCAGACGAAAGTTCTACCTTCAAGCTATCAGACGAAAGTTCTATCTTCAAGTTGTCATTTCTTCAAATTGTCACAGCTCTTTTCAGGGCTAACCCAACAGTCCTTTTCAGGACTAACCATCTACCACGAAAGTTCTATCTTCAAGATGTCAGACGAAAGTTCTACCTTCAAGCTATCAGACGAAAGTTCTATCTTCAAGTTGTCATTTCTTCAAATTGTCACAGCTCTTTTCAGAGCTAACCCAACAGTCCTTTTCAGGACTAACCATCTACCACGAAAGTTCTATCTTCAAGATGTCAGACGAAAGTTCTACCTTCAAGCTATCAGACGAAAGTTCTATCTTCAAGTTGTCATTTCTTCAAATTGTCACAGCTCTTTTCAGAGCTAACCCAACAGTCCTTTTCAGGACTAACCATTACCACGAAAGTTCTATCTTTCTTCAAAATTGTCATTTCTTCAAATTGTCAAACTTCTTTCTTTTAGAAGAGTTGCACTCCAAAAGAGTTATACTCCAGAGAGTTATACTGCAAAGAGCAAAAAAAACTCAGAAAAAGACTAAGTCCAACCCAGTGCTCAGTCTTTTAGAGAAATCATTCATAGGGTGAAAAAACTAAGTCCAACTCAATGGTCAGGCTTTTAGAAAGAGAGAAAATCATTCATAGGGTGAAAAAAAACTAAGTCCAATTCAGTGCTCAGACATTTAGAAAGAAAAATCATACATAGGTGAAGAAAAAACTAAGTCCAACTCAATGGTCAGGCTTTTAGAAAGAGAGAAAATCATTCATAGGGTGAAAAACTAAGGCCAACTCAGTGATCAGGCTTACCCTTTACTTTCCCTTAACTTTCCCTTTTTTGCAGAAAAATTCCACTCAGGGTAGTCTCTTTGGGTGGATTTTTCCCCAGAGTACCACCCATACGGCCGCCATTTTGAATGCTAAATCCCTCTCAGGGAGGGTAGAATACGGATTATAAAACATGCAAATTCTTTCAGGGTGGCAGAATAGGGACAAATTTCTTTCAGGGTGGTGATGTAGGGCACTCAGGGAGGGTCGCATACAACATTGACCAGGCCATGTCAATGTTGTATGCGACCCTCCTATACTACTACCCTGCAATAAGAACGATTGACGCATAGATATTTCTGGTCAAGTGAATTGAGTATGAATCATAATGCTTAATAACTTTTTCAAGCTATAGTGGTGTTATTTTTAGTCCTTCCATTTAGATTTATTTGAATTTGAGTTTGTTACTGCTAGGGGCCGAGTTTGTTAGGGTTGAAAGGTACTGATTTGTTATTGACATTAGCTGTCACTACCCTTCTTTCGTAAACATCTAGCAACAATGGATGCTGAACCAGAAATTGAATGTGCCAGATCGGTGTTTAAATCACTTGTATATGTTTTGTATTTTGCATAAAAAGGATATGCATAATAAACCAACACTTTGTTTTTGAACAGGTAACTTTTATTTTCATCCATGAAAATATTATTGTACTACAAAACTCATATTTACTTAATAATACAAAGGAAATCTGTACCAATCAAGTTTGATACTGTATTGTATCGCCTGTCTGGTATTGCAATAGTATCCTGATACATTTTTTTTTGGCGATACCAGCTCTACTAATGACCTTTTCCCTCTGAATGTGTCACTTGTGTGCATGTGAGAAATTGTGTAAGCTTCAGTCAGCATATTAATCTTTTGTGCATAGAGCATAAAAAAACTGTATATTTTGTATTTAGTTAGAACCATTTAAAAATGATAACAATGAAATAATCTCTAGTATACTGGCTGAATTATCGATAAATTTCTACCTGTCACTGGTTTGCCCCAAGCAATGTCTTGTTTATAATTAGAAATATTTGGTTTTCAGTGTTGTTATTTCTTTGGTTAATTGGGCCCAAAAATGTAAAAAAATATTGGCTAAAACATCTGCTCTACAATGGAAGCAAATGGAGTTTTATTAGGTTTTCAAGTATGGTATGCCTTTTTTGATTGGATGATATGGGTGACAGACCCACAGAAATAACCCATAAGAGCCTCCATAACAATTCACTGGTCATATGTTGCCTGCACTTGATTCTTCATTTAGTGTGAACTTGGGAACGAATTGTCATTATCAAATAAACACCTTACAATAAACATGCACAGTGCAAGGTAAGATTTCTGATGTGCCAAAGATAAAAGAAATGTGCCAATGGTGCAAGGGGATGCTCTAGCATGAACCCTAGGTGTGATAAAATATTATATGATCAACAGGTGAATAAAATGTTTAGGGTAGGGCTTAAAAATTAGACATGGTCAGGTAACCAGAACCTTATATATATTTTTTGCCAAAGATGAAAAAACACGCCAATGGCAGAAGGATGCCCTCTAACATGACCCTTGGTGTGATAAAATATTAAACCATCAACAGGTGAAAAAAAATACAGGATTGGGTGTAAAAATTTGACATAGTGGGGTAACCGGAACCACATATATATTTTGTTTTGGCCTAATGCCTTCGCAAATTTAAAAATCTTTCCGATCATCTTTCAGCTGGATGTCTGTGTCTTTAATGTGTTGGTCAGCTATTAAAATAGGAGTGGATCGATAGATAAATGATGGAACTTTATGTTGAAACCAATTTACTACAAGGTTTTCATTGATCTTTTGTATTTTACCTTTATTTCAAAATAAACATGTCTGGTTAATTTGTAAACAAACACTCATTAACCCTTTACCACACAGTCCCAAGTTTTAACAACCCTAAGGAAGTAGCCTTTTGAAAACATTGTGGTTACCAGCATTTTCTTCTTTTTCCACAATGTTTTCAAAAGCCTTCTTCCACAGGATCATGAAAAGTCGGGATTGTGTGGTAAAGGGATGAGTAAATATGCTCCGATTGAAAATGTCGTAAATTATAAATGCGCTCATATATATTTTTCACAGAATAAAGTATACACAATGGCAGATGGCCCAGAACCATTAGCGGCAGTAGAAAGACAATTTTTTCAGTATACAGGTCCAGTCCCAGGTGTTGAGTATCCTGTCAGAGTTAAATATTGTGGAGGTACTGTTTACGGAGATTATCATTCATGCAGAGTAATAATCAGAACGGCGCATCAAAAAAAATCGAAAGATTTGAAACCAATATTATTAAAACAGTGATTATGTGATTGCTGTTTTAAAAAGGAGGAATTATGGGGGGTTTAACTCTATACCACACAATCCCAACTTTTAACGACCCTGAAAGAGAAGGCTTTTAAAAGAATTTGTGGGAAAAGGAGAAAATGCTGGTTACCAGCATTTTCTCCTTTTCCCACTATATATGCAACCATATCAAAGACAGAAATCATCATTTTAGCAACATTTAATTTGTCGTCTGCAAATGCTTTCATTTTGGTCAAGTCCGAAAGTTTGTCGTTTTGTAAAGAGTTAGTGAGGGAGCCCCGGTAGCTCACTCAGTAGCGTGCAGGACTTGAGAACAGGGAGTCATGGATTTGATCCCTCATTTGGCCAATTTCTTTCCGAGGATTGATGACATTCATTGGGACAGGATTCATTCCTCTCCCACCACTGACCATTGTCTTGATGATGGTTATGTGGGAAAGCAGCCAGTGGCCTGGAAAGAAAATTGTGCGGAGTACTGGTAAAAGAGACTCCAGGAAAGCATGGATAGGTGCACCGGCCACCTCGATATAACTGAAATAATGTTGCAAACGGCATTAAACACTATGCGATCAATCAGTCATAATTCTATACCAGACGACAAAATTTCAAACCTGATCAAACTGAAAACATTTGCAGATAAAAAATGTGGCTCTCTCTTAGAAGGTTGGAAAACAATGTAGGAAAAGGAAAAAATGCTGGTCACCAGCATTTTCTTCTTTTCTCATGATGTTTTCAGAGGCCTTCTAAATTAGGGTATTTAAGATAGACACATGAGTGGGAAAGGATTTAGTTCAACTTCTTCACTGAAACCTTTGTTGTTGGTACTCATTCTAATAAGCGCTCACATCAAAGATTTTTGTTTAGAAAAATTTATCATAAAATTTGATAACCTCCACCCTTCTTATCAGGATTTTTTACATTATCTGGTTTCACCATGTCTGTCCATTTTTTCCTTTCTGTGCTCTAACTCAAAAGCCATTTGACCTAGGATCCTGAAACTTTATACAAATGTTGCTAATGACCCAAGGAGGTGCCCTGTTGTGTTAGGGTCACATGGTTCAAAGGTCAAGGTTACAGGTGAACTTTGTTTGAAAATTGTTTCCATGCTCTAACTCAAAAGCCGTTTGACCTAAGACTGTATACAAGTCTTGTTCATGACCCAAGGAGGTGCCTCATTGTTTGGAGGTCACATAGGTCAAAGGTCAAGGTCACATGTGAACTTCGCTGTTGAAATCATACCATTCGCTGATTGTGCTACTTCAGAGACAAGGTGCTGGTGGGGGGTATTTGTCCGCTTTACAGCAGTTCTAGTTGATTTTCAACCAAAGACTTTGTAACTTTTAAACATGAATATAATTTTTGGGAGTTAAACTCTAATTATGGTGTTAACATTTTCAGTCCAGGTTATTAGAACTTTTATGGTGAGTTATTTGTGATGATGAAAATCGTCATAAACTGATGTGATAGGTCAGGGAAGTTCATTTGGTCTAATTAGCACTTTACCACATGACAAAATTTTAGACTTCACTATATTGAAAGCATTTGCAGAAGACATAACAAATATGGCCAAGAAGATAAGATTTGCTCTTGAAAGAGTAGAAAACATTGTGGGGTAAGGAAAAATTGCTTGTTACAAGCAATTTCTCCCTTTCCAACAATGTTTTCAAAAGCCTTCCTCCCTAGGGTTGTTAAAACTTGAGATTGTGTGGTTAAATTGATTGTATGGTGTTTAATGCCATTTTCAACATTATTTCACTTATATTGCGGCAGCCAGTGCACTTATCCATGCTTTCCTGGAGTCTCTTTTTACCAGTACTCTGCACAATATTCTTTCCAAGCCACTGGCTGCTTTCCCACATAACCATCATCGAAACAATGATCAGCAGTGAGAGAGGAATGAATCCTGTCGCAATGACTATCATCAGTCCCGAGAAAGAAATTGGCCGAGCCGGGATCGAACCTGCGACCCCCTGTTATTTTTTCATTTGTAAACAGACTCTGTTACAGTAGATACCTTTAAGAATTATTCTGAGCTTTTCTTGTGTCATTACATGAGACAATGTCTTTGAAAGGGTCAAAAATGTTGTTGAAAGGGGGGGAAAATGCTGCTTTCTCCTTTTCCTCCAATACTTTTAACCCGTTACCGCACAATGTTGACTTTTGATGACCCTAGGATAGAAGCCTTTTAAATACAGTGTAGGAAAAGGAGAAAATGCTGGTAACCAGCATTTTCTCCTTTTCCCACAATGTTATCTACCCTATCAACGAAAAGATGCATCATTTGAGCCTCATTGAAATTGTCGTCTACAAATGCTTTCAATTTGGACAAGGCTACAATTTTGTCATCTGTTAAAGGGTTAAACGCTTTCTTCATCGTGAAACACAGGACTTGTTTTGTAAAGAATAAATCAACTTTCATTTCTCTAATTTCAGATTGTGGCACGCCCATTGAGGTAAATATGCTTTGTATCTTTTGCCATAAACTTTTTGACCTTGACTGGTCCAAATTGAAGGCATTTGCAAAAGTCATGTTAGAATGTCAAATGATACGAACTGCCCTTGTTTGAGTGGTAAATATTGTGGAAAAAAGGAGAAAATGCTAGTTACGAGCATTTTCTCTCTTTCCTATGATGTAGTCAAAAGCCTTGTCTGTCAGGGTTATTAAAATACGGGATTGTTTGGTAAAGGGTTTACTCTCTACCAAACAATAAAATGAAATATTAATCATATTAATCAATTGATTGCATATGTCTTTGAAAGCTTTCTGGGTAGGAAACATTGTGGTAAAACAAGAAAAATACTGTTAACCAGCATTTTCTCCTTTTACAAGAATATTTTCAAAAGCCTTTTTATGTCAGGATTTTTATTTGAGGCCATTCAGATTATTTTGCCATGAATCAAATTTTTTTGCATAAAACACTGATTGATCAATATTGCAAATAGTTTTCTCTGTGAGTGTAAAGAAACTTGGGGTAACAGCAAGCAAAAAGGTGCAATTTTGACGTTTAAATAACAGGATGGTGGTGTTGCAATTGGTAACCAGCGTTTTTCTCCTTTTCTCAAAGTATTTTTCACCTTTCAGATGCAAATCAATTAATTTAAGCCACATCTACTTTGTTATCTGCAAATGCTTTCGTTATGGACAAGTGTAAAATTTTGTCCCATTTTTCGAAGAGTTAACTCTTTACCACACAATCCGGACTTTTAACGACCGTGAGAAAGAAGCCTTTTGAAAACATTGTGGGAAAAGGAGAAAAATGCTGGTAACCAGCATTTTTTCCTTATAACACAATGTTTTCTACCCTTCCCAAACTAAGTTTCAGTTTTTTAGTCACTTTTATTTTGTTGTCTGCAAATGCTTTGAATTTTGACTGGTCTATAATTTTGTTGTTTGGTAAAGAGGTAGGAGACAATGAATCACATTGAGGAAATTCAAAAAACTAGAGGCGCTTGAGCGCCTGTATCGCTCCACAGGCCTGATATTTCTATAATGGCGAAAGGAAGTTTTTAACAATTATCATTCAATCCTGCATTTTAGCTCACTGAAGAAACAATTTGGTAGACAACCACCATAGGAACTTACCTGCAAAACAACAATGAAATCCAATGAATAGTTTTAGAGAAGAAATTTTTCAAAGATTTTACTTTATACCATAAAAGGAAAATGAGTCTCCCATAAAAGCCATGTTTTTTGGCAGATCTTTTTTTTTTTAAGGAATTCTGTAAACCTGTATCTAAGGAACATTCCTGCAAAATAATAATGCTATCCAAATAGCGGTTTGGGAGGAGAAGATTTTTAAAGGTTTTTTACTTTGGTTGCCATGGCAACCAGAATTCTTCATGGAACACAATTATTTGAAGGAATTTGAAAGAGGACCACCAAAGGAACATTCCTGTGAAATTTGGTAAAAATCCAGTCAATAGTTTCTGAGGAGAAGTTTTTTAAAGAAAAAGTTTACAGACGCACGCACGGACGGACGGACAGACGCACGACAGACACAATGCCATGACAATAGCTCGCTGGCCTTCGGCCAGTGGAGCTAAAAACTTGTACGCCTTTCTTTCTTATTTATTGATGGTGTGCAAACTATTGTGTACAAGTACCTTAACTCTTTACCAAACGACAAAATTCTAGACTAGTCCAAAGTCATAGTATTTGCAGAGACAAACATAACCCACAAATTGAAATTCGTTTTGGAAAGGTAAAAAAACATTTTCCCACAATGTTTCCACAGGGCTTTTTCTTCAAGGTTGTTAAAACTCATGATCATGTGGTAAAGGGTTTAGTGATAAATGATTTTTTGAAGTTCGGTTTGATTAAAAAAAAAAAAAAAAAATCAGAGTAGGGCCTCTTAATCCTTTGCCAGACGACAAAATTTTAGCCTTGTCCAAATTGAAAGCATTTGCAGACAACAATTTCAATGTGCCACAGATGGTGCAATCTTTCTTTGATAGGGTAGAAAACTTTGTGGGAAGTGGAGAAAATGCTGGTTACCAGCATTTTCTCCTTTTCCCTTAATGTTTTCAAAAGGCTTTTTTTCTAGGGTCGTTAAAAGTCAGCGTTGTGCGGTAAAGGGTTAATTGTGGTTGTTTGATGTAGAGGGAGCTCATCCACATTGAAAGCATTTATAGATGAACAAAATGAATTTGGCATAGATGATTGGTTTAAAATAGTAGAATAGATCATAGGAAAAGGAGAAAATGGTGGTCAGATAATTTACATGAATACAATCCCCATGATACAGGTTAAAGAGGACAGATATTGAACATACAAAAGAGATTCTTGAATTAACTACACACTACTCATGTGTAGGAAACTTCATATTCGGAGCCAATGGCTCTGATCAGAAAATATTGTGTTGTTCTTTCGGTTCCGAAAGTATTGGCTGAAAAACAGGAAAGCTTGTCATTCTTTGTACTAAATCGTTCTTATGAGTTTAAATTTCGAAAAAAGGAGAATGTCATGCAAATCTCCAGTCTTTCAATGTGTTTTCAACACCATGGAAAAATGTAGAGTGTGTACAGTGTTGTCTGAATCATTTGTGCCGCGGGTTGACTGTAGCTGAAATAATATGTGAAGGACCTAATTTGGCTCTGATGATCTAATGGCTCTGAATATGAAGTTTCCTACCTTTGTTACTGTAGGATAATTTTCAGAAGAAAGAAAGCTATTCATGTTAAATTTATGTTGTATATTGCATTGCAGTACTGTGAATATTACCCAAACTATGACAAGTGCAAAAAGTGGCTAGAGACAAACCTACCAAAGGAGTTTGAAAAGATAATGTCTTTAAAAGGTGAACTCATCTGTCATTTATAACCTTTTTCTAAGGAAAGTTTGTCAGTATTCAAAGGGTTTAAGTAAAAAAAAAAATTATAATTAATTTTATACATTCATAAACAAGACATCCACCCAACTTATTACTGTACAAATGCAGCTTTTTACTCCCTGCAATTCTCAGCATTGGAAAACATTGCTAAAAAAGGAGTTGTTTACAACCAGCAGTAACTGTTGTTCTTGTTTGTTCGATATTATGGACACTTGAACATTTTTTCATTTTCCTCAAACATACTGTATAAGTGGAAATTTTTGCGATGAGGAAATTTTTGCAATTTTGCAAATTTGAAAAATTCGCAAACTTTTCTGTTCACATGTTTTACCACATGTATACCAACAAATAACGTTTATCTTAAATTCGCAAACATTTTCATACGCAAAATCCCCTTAATCGGTAATTTGCAAATTTTTCGACACGCATATAATTATATCCATATCCCTGTATACAGTATGTCCATGTAGACTATAAATGTGTTTTTTTGTTTTTGTTTTTATTAGCTCACCTGAGCACGAAGTGCTCATGGTGAGCTTTTGTGATCATGCTGAATCCGTCGTGCGTCGTTCAGCGTCCGTCAGCAACTTTTACCTCATGTACACTGTAGAGACCACATTTTCAGTCCAATACTCATGAAACTTAGTCAAAATGTTTGTCTTGATAATATCTTGGACGAGTTTGAAAACGGGTCATGTCAGGTCAAAAACTAGGTCACTAGGTCAAATCTTAGAAAAACCTTGTGTACGCTCCAGATGCTACATTTTTAGTGCAATGCTCTTGAAATATTGTCAGAATGTTTGTCTTGATGATATTTTGGACGAGTTCAAAAATGGGTCGTGGGGTCAAAAACTAGGTCACTAGGTCAAATCTTAGAAAAACCTTGTGTAGGTTCTAGAGGCCACATTTTCAGTCCAATGCTCTTGAAAGTTGGTCAGAATGTTTGTCTTGATGATATCTCAGACGAGTTTGAAAATGGGTCAGGTTGGGTCAAAAACTAGGTCACTAGGTCAAATCTTAGAAAAACCTTCTGTAGGTTCTAGAGGTCACATTTTCAGTCCAATACTCTTGAAACTTGGTCAGAATGTTTGTGTTGATGTTATCTTGCATAGATGTATCTTTGAAAGAGGATGTATATTTCTCAAATTTACAGATGTCATTTTTTCGATTTTTCTTCCCCCTGACTGTTCCGTTTTATTGAGAATGGGCGTCTAGAGGCCACATTTTCAGTCCAAAACTCTTGAAAGTTGGTCAGAATGTTTGTCTTGATAATATCTTGGACAAGTCCGAAAATGGGTCATGTGGGGTCAAAAACTAGGTCACTAGGTCAAATCTTAGAAAAACCTTGTGTAGGTTCTAGAGGCCACATTTTCAGTCCAGTGCTCTTGAAAGATGGTCAGAATGTTTGTGTTGATGTTATCTTGCATGAGTTTGAAAATGGGTCATGTGGGTTCAAAAACTAGGTCACCAGGTTTAATCTTTGAAAAGCCTTGTGTACGCTCTAGAGGCCACATGCACAGTCCAGTAATCTTGAAATTTGCTTTGAATGTTTGTCTTGATAATGTCTTAGACTAGTATGAAAATGGGTTATGTTGGATAAAAAACTAGGTCACTAGGTCAGTTCTCAGAAAAAACCTTCTGTACACCCTATAGGCCACATTTTCTATCAAATACTCATGAAAGGTGGTCAGAATGTTTGTCTGGATAATTTCTACATGTTTGAAAATAGGTAATATGGAGCTTAAAAGTAGGCCACAGAGACAAAAATTCTAGAAAAAGCTTGTGTACACTCTAGAGGCTATGTTTGTAAGTCCAGTACTAATGAGTGTTTGTCAGAATGTTTGTCTTAATATCTCGGAAGAGATTGGAAATGGGTCATGTTTGATCAAAAGGCTCAGGTTAGCGACTTCAGGGCCATCATGGCCCTCTTGTTTGTAGGTCTAAAAATAACCTGTACAGTTACTGGTTAAGCTTTGATTGACATTTTTCAGGTGAGGAAGGTGACGGTGATGCGGGTGATGATGGAGAGAAAAAGAAAAGACAAACAAGAGGTGGGAAAGGTGTTGTGAAAGCCAAGAAAAAAACAGAGCCAGTGGGTATCAAACTGGCAACCTCAAAACGAGGCAAAAAGAAAATAGTCACAGTTATAATGGGCTTAGCATCATATGGTAAGTTTTAGAAAGCGTGTTGATTTAATCCTATACCACACAATCCCGAGTTTTAACGACCCCGAGAGAGAGGCCTTTTGAAAATATTGTGGGAAAAGGAGAAAATGCTGGTAACCAGCATTTTCTCCTTTTCCCACAATGTTTTCTAACCTATAAGAGAAAATCCATCATTTGAGCCACACTAAAATTGTAGTCTGCAAATTCTTTCAATTTGGACAAGTCTAAGATTTTGTCGTTTGGTAAAGAGTTAACGCAATATCTCTTGAAACAATTTTGAAACAATTTTGTGAACTGTTTTGTGGTTATTGTATTGAAACTTTGTACAATTTAAACCCTTTACCAGACGACACAAAGGTTTATAGACCCTGATTCAGAAGACTTTGGAAAGAATGTGAACAAAGAAGCAACTGCTGGTAACGCTCATTTCCTCTTTTTCCCATTGTTTTCGACTTTTCACAGACAAGTACACAATAAAGAATTATTCTCCCTTTGAACTTGGACACGTTTGTGCATGTTGTACATTAGGTTCAACCCTTAACCCATTACCACACAATCCCTACTTTTGACGACCCTGAGAAAAAAGCCTTTAGAAAACTGTGGGAAAAGGAGAAAATGCTGGTAACCAGCATTTTCTCCTTTTCCCACAATGTTTTCTACCCTTCACAAAACAAATTTCAAATTTTCAGTCACTTTTATTTTGTCGTCTGCAAATGCTTTCGATTTGGACAAGCCTAAAATATTGTCGTTTGGTAACAACAACAAAAACTTAGACCAGTCCAAATTGAAAGCATTTAGGACAAAAACTTAGACCAGTCCAAATTGAAAGCATTTACAGATGACAAAATACATTTGACTAAAAAGTTGAAATTGGTCTTTGGAAGGATGGTAAACATTGTGAGAAAAGGAGGAACTGTTGGTTACCGGTATTTTCTCCTTTTCCTCCAATGTTTTCAAAAGTTCCTTTTTCTCAGGGTTGTTAAAAGTCAGGATTGTGTGGTACAGGGTTAAAAATTTGTCTTATAAAATCACTGCACATTACATTTTGCAGTATACTTAAAAAACATATATGACAGTTCTACTTGGAATAACTGCTATTTAATCGTCCAAAAATGCTTTCACAGTTATTTGTCTTTTGATTTTCTCTTTTCTAGACATAGATCTAAAAAATGCCAGTAAATTTTTTTCCAACAAGTTTTCCTGTGGTTCGTCAGTTCAAGGTGAGGATGAGATTGTAGTACAAGGAGATGTGAAAGATGACCTGTTTGATATACTTCCAGAAAAATGGAAAATTGTAAGTACAGGGTACGTTTTCACTAAGCTTTCTTAACCCTTTACCAGACGGCAAAATTTTTGCTTTGTCCAAATTGAGAGCATTTGCAGACAACAATTTCAATGTAGCTCAAATGGGGCAATTTTTCTTTGATAGGGTAGAAAAAAATTTTAGGAAAAGGAGAAAATGCTGGTTACTAGCATTTTCTCCTTTTCCCACAATGTTTTCAAAAGGCTTCTTTTCCAGGGTCGTTAAAAGTCGGCATTTTGCAGTAAAGGGTTAAGAATGTTCTTGGTCTTACTTGTCAGAATTTTTTAAATTTGTAAGTTATACAAATTCTGATTGGTTAAACCATTTGGTTTAGCCCATCAGAGCCGTGTAACTGTCAGATTTAGAAAACCTTTTTATCCTGGCTTATATTCACCTATCATTCAAAGTTAGAGAAATGCATTCTGATTGCTCTTATGTCTAACAGCCTTCAGGGGGGTGTCGCCAGTGGCAATGATAAATAAACACAAATTCAATCAATCAACTCTGACAATGGAGGTATTTGAAAACATTGTGGGAAAGAATGAAAAAGCTAGTATTTTCTCCTTTTTCCACAATGTTTTCTACCCTCCAAATGACAGCTTTTATCATTTGAGTATGATTTATTTTGTCCTCTGCAAGCACTGTCAATTAGGACCTGTATAAAATTTTGTCACTTGATAAGGAGATAAATAAGATATGAATTTAGAAAGGTTGGTGAATACATCTGAAGAATTTTTCGTTTTCTTTTTTACTAAACAATTTCATGTTAGTTTAAACATATTTATTTTACATCGATTAAGAACCAAGTTCTTACAACTTATACTAATCTCTCTCGATTCTGCTTCCTGGGAACTACACCAGTACTTGTGCCGAATGTGTGGGCCAGTGAAAAATCCCAAAGTTGACACCTGCTCCCGGGTATCAAACTCGGGACCTTATGGTTACGAGGCCGACGCTCTACCTCACAACCACAGACACCACACAATTTCATGTTGTAATGGCCCTGAAGGAAAAAGACTTGTGAAAACATTTTAAGAAACTGCTGGTCAACAAAATTTTCTCCTTTGACCAAAATGTTTCCTACCCTTTCTGATAAAATCCCACCCATTTATGCCAAATTTGATGTTTTGTCTGAAAGGCTTTCCATGACAAATTGAGTTTGATTCAAACAATGAGGTGTGTCTTTGAAAGGGCAGAACAACTTTGGGGAAAAATTTGATGGTTTTGTTTTAAATTATCATTCATAACCTTTTGCCTTTTTTGCTCTTTTTTTCTCGTGTCATGACTATTTTGAATGAGAAGAAAAGAACTCAATATAAGTCAGAACTTGTCTCAAAGTTGCTAAAAGTGTAGATTAAAGATCAAACTGCACATTCAGTTTACCCAAGTCTAAAATATGGTCCTCTGATAAAGAGTTTAAAGGTTTACTTCTAGTTTTACTGTGCTTTCTGTTTCAGATCAATGAAGACGATATTGATGATATTGGGGAAATTAAAAAATGACATTTATACAGGTAGTTTTGTGATGTATATGTTTTAAGATGATTGTACATGTTATGAGAGTTTTGCAAATAAAATTGAAATACAGTCTTAAATTTGGCATCATTTCTCTGTCTTTTAAAAGCAACATTTTTTTATGTTAACTTAACCCAGAACCTTCGTAACCCTTTACCAAACAATCATAGTGTTTTCAGCCCTGATGAATAAAGCTTTCAAAAACATGGTAGGAAAAGGAGAAAATGCTTATAACTAGCATTTTCTTCTTTTCTGCCCAGAGATAGTCCCATTGTCTGAGCCACATCAATTATGTTGTATGCAAATGCTTCGAATTTGAACATGTCTAAAATTTTGGCATCTGGTAATATGCTAAACAGTTTAGCAGCAGAGAAATTCAGAAATATCAAAATGACGTAATATTTGAGTTATACGTATAGATGATAAATCTGATGTCATGGTGGCAAAGAAGAAATCACTAGTAAGTTCCGCCTTTGCCACTAACTTTCAATTCTTTACCAAATTACAAAATTTTTCACTTGTCTAGATTGAAAGAATTTGCAGACGAAAAAATTAAATGTAAGTCAAAACATTAAATTTGTCTTTCAAAGAGCAGAAAAAATTATGGGAAAAGGAGAAAATGCTGGTTACCAGCATTTTCTTCTTTTCCCACTATGCTTTCAAAAGCCTTCTCAAGGTCGTTGAAAGTCTGGATTGTGTGGTAAAGGGTTGAAGAATGGTCTGGTGTCATACATAAAGAAGCCATGTGAAAGCGTTAAGACTAGGCATTTGACATCAAGAATTAGGGACCCCTCATTTGAAGGAAAAACGCTAAATCTTGTATGTTCCCTCCAACATTTTGGCATCCAGATGATGTGAGTGGTGACCCTTGGTGTCCATAACTTTTTCAAGGATGATGTTATAGTGGTTCTTGATGTTATCCCTTACCAAACGGTGTTGCGTTTTAATGACCCTGAAAAGTAAGGCATTTGAAAGCATTTTGGGAAATGGAGAAACTACTGGTAACCAGCATTTCCCTCTTTTTCAACAATGCTTTCTAACCTATCAAAGACAAGTTTGATCATTGAAGCCTTTTTCATTTATCTGTGAACACTTGTCCGTCCATCCTTCAGCCCTTCACATTTTCATGTCCACTCCATATCCACCATTCACTTGTCTGATTTTAAAAATATTCCACCATTATGAGATACAGAGCCTAGGTTCCATATATCAGTCTGAAAGGTAATAGTGATTCTAAGGTCAAGTACCACACAGTCATGTTGGCTCCATATCTCTTCTCGAAGGTTCCAGTAACAGAAGGGCTTCAAGTGTGTCTGCATGTGAATCATATCAGCTCATTATCTCCTGAACCCCTAGTCTGGTTTTGAAAATATTTCGCACACTTGTCAAGCTTGACAGGATGACATGCACAGCAGTGATAATACATACTAGTACCAGTTTTTAAGGTCAAGCCCACTGCAGGTGTTCAAAAGCAGTATGTACCAGAATCTTGTCAGCCTAATACCTCTTTAACCCCGTGTCTGATTTGGAAAGTATTTCTCACATGTGTCCCTCTTGGTAAGATAACCTGTAAAGTGCAGGCTTCACAAAGCGGTTGCAAGGTCATGGTCACAATCAGGGGTTAAGGGTCATATTCACTTAATCCTTTACCAAACAACAAAATTCTTGACCTGTTCAAATTAAAAGCATTTGCAGGCAACAAATAAAATGTCGCTCAAAAGGGACGTATTATCTGAGAAAGGGTAGAAAACATTGTGGGAAATGGAGAAAATGCTGGTTACCAGCATTTTCTGCTTTTCCCACAATGCTTCCAAATGCCTCATTCCTCAGGAATATTTGAATTAGGGATTGTGTTGTAAACGGTTAAACTTTTATTGTTACATTGAAAGGAGAGTCACAAAACTTTTAAGGCAAGCATTTGTTTTTAGCTCCATTGGCCAAAGGCTAGTGAGCTTATGTCGTGGTCCTGTGTCCATCATGCATCCATGCATCCCTCCGTTGGTGCGTGTGTTAACTTTATTTTAAACATCTTCTTCTCTTAAACTACCCATCCAATTTTGATGAAACTTCACAGAAATGATCCTGCCATGGTCCTCTTTAGAATTTCTTGAAAGAATTTGATTCCTTCAAAAACTCTGGTTGCCATGGCAATAAATCTGAAAAATATTGAAAATCTTTTTTTCTGAAACCATAAGGCCGAGGGCTACCAAATTTGGCATGTAGCTTTATCTAGTGGACCTCTACCAAGTGTCTTCAAATTATAGCCCTGGGGTCAAATTTGGCCCTGCCCCGGGGGTCACAAGTTTTATATGGGCTTATATAGGGAAAACTTTAAAAATCTTCTCATACCTAGCCATAGGGCCTAGGGCTACCAAATTTGGCATGTAGCTTTATTTAGTGGGCCTCTTCCAAGAGTGCCCAAATTTTAGCCCTGGGGTCAAATTTGGCCCTGCCCTGGGGGTCACAAGTTTTACATGGGCTTATATAGGGAAAACTTTAAAAATCTTGTCTTAGATAACCATAAGGCCAAGGGCTACCAAATTTGGCAAGTAGCCTTATCTAGTAGGCCTCTACCAAGAGGGCCCAAAGTATAGCCCTGGGATCAAGTTTGGCCGCACCCCAGGGGTCACAAGTTTTACATAGGCTTACAGAGCAAAAACTTCAGAAATCTTCTTGTTACTAACCATAAGACCTAGGGCTACTAAATTTAGCCCTGTCTTAGGGGTCTCATGTTTTACAGGGCCTTTTATTGAGGAAACTTTGAAAGTCTTCTTGTTCATAACCACACATTCTAAACCTGTGTTATTTAGTATGGGGCTTTATTTGGTGGACCTCCATCAGGATTCAAGTAATTATAGCTCTTTGGTCAAAAATGGCTTTACCCTGGGGGTCATAACTTTCTCTTGGGATTTATAGACAAAATTTTGTATGTCTTCTAGTTCTAAACCAATTGGCCAAGTATTGTAATTTTTGGCTTGTAGTGTTTTTAGCTCCACTGGCCGAAGGCCAGCGGGCTTATGTCATGGCCCAGTGTCCGTCGTGCGTGTGTTCATCCGTCCATCTGTGCGTGTGATAACTTTTTTTTCAAACTTCTCTGAAACTACCCATCCAAATTTGATGAAACTTCACAGAAATGATCCTGCCATGGTCCGCTTTAGAATTTCTTGAAAGAATTTGATTCCTTCTGAAAGTCTGGTTGCCATGGCAACAAAACTGAAAAATATTAAACATCTTTGAAAATCTTCTTGTCTGAAACCATAAGGCCCAGGGCTACCTAATTTGGCATGTAGCTTTATCTAATGGACCTCTATCAAATTCCTTCATATTATAGCCCTGGGGTCAAAATTGGGTCTGCCCTGGAGATCACAAGTTTAACATGGGCTTATATAAGGGCTGTAATTTAACACAGTAATCAAGGGAAATAACTCCTGTTATACAAGATAAAGTTTGTTACTATTTACCTCCCTTGATTATCAAACTGCACTTATACATTATTGGAGTTTGGTATTCAAGTTTTTTGGTGAGGAAATGTTCTGTTTTAAGGGAGAGTGATTTATTTTGATCCTAATGGTTATGCTCACATGAATGGAATGTTTAATTTAAAGTAAGGTTTCTATCACTCAAATTTTTTCAGAACTTTACCTTTCATGCTAATGAATAAACCTGCTTGTATTCACTGACATTATCTTTGCATTTAAAAAGATATGACTGTTTTTGTTTGGCAGGCGGGGTGGAGGTTATGTTTTCAAAGTAAGTTTATTACCATACAGACTTTTTATGCTGTATGTCTCTGTCAATGCCAATTAAGCGCATGATATGTTAATTTTACTCTTTAAGAATTTTTTTTTACTGTACCAAGTTTAAAGCCATTGCAAAAAGACAAATTGAATGTAGCTTAAATGGCTATTTCTGTCTTTGATAGGTTAGGAAACGTTATGGGAAAAGGAGAAAAAACTGGCTGACAACATGTTGTCCTTTTCCCACGATGTTTTTGAAAGCCTTCTCTTTCAGTGTCATTAACACTTCGATTTGTGTGGTAAAGGGTTAAAAAGCCAGTGGAGCGATACAGGGCCATCATGGCCCTCTTGTTACTTATTAGCCAGTGAAGTGATACAGGGCCATTATGGCCCTCTTGTTTACAAAAATAAACATCGAGTTGACAAACCTTTTTTGCACACAAACCATGTTTTGACAACAAAAGGAGGAAGGCTTTTGAAAACATTGTCATTAAAGGAGAAAACAATTTCTCTTACCATGTTTTTGACCCCTTCAAATATAAATCCCATCATTTGATCCCCACTTTACTAGAATTCTGCAGAATGCTTACAAACGCTCACCTGAGTAAAGTTATCTATGGTTTGTAAATCTGAAAAGATCATGGTTTCAATTATGTAAAATACATGGTGTAAGTGACCTACTTTTTGATCGACTTGACCTACTTTTGAAATTGTCAGAGATACGATCAAGAAAAACATTTTGACCAAGCTTCATGAGTATCAGGCTGAAAATGCTGCCTCTAGACTACATACACTGCATTTTAAAGATTTCGCCCAGTGACCTACCTTTTGGCCCGACGTGACCCAATTTTGAACTTGTACGAGATACCATCAAGAGTAACATTCTGACCAAGTTTCGTGAGTATCAGGCTGAAAATGTGGCCTTCAGAGTGCACACAAGATTTTTCTAAGAATTGGCCCTGTGACCTACATTTTGACCAAACATGGCCCAATTTCAAACTCGTCTGAGATATCATCTAGAAAATAATTCTGACCAAGTTTCATGAGTATCAGGCTGAGAATGTGGCCTCTACAGTGCACACAAGGTTTTTCTAAGGTTTGGCCCACTGACATACATATACTTTATGACCAGACAGGACCAATTTTCAATCTTGTCTGAGATATCAAGGCAAACATTTTGACCTAGTTTCATGTGTATCACAATGAATATATGCCCTCTAGAGTGCACAAATGTTTTTTTCTTAGATTTGGACCGTGGACCTACCTTTTGACCCGACATGATCCAATTTTAAACTTGCTTCAGAAATCATCAAGACAAACATTCTGACGAAGTTTCGTGAGTATCAAACTAAAAATGTGGTTTCTACACTGCACACACGGTTTTTCTAAGATTTGGCCCAGTGACCTACTTTTTGACCGGCATGACGCAATATCGAACTTGTCTGAGATACCAATAAGAGAAACATTTTGACCAAGTTTCATGAGTATCAAGCTGAAAATGTGGCCTTTAAAGTGCACATAAATTTTTTTCTAAGATTTGGCCCAGTGACGTACTTTTTGGCCAAACATGACTCAATTTCAAACTTGTCCGAGGTTTCATAAAGACCAATTTCCATGAGTATCAGGTTGAAAATGTGGCGTCTAGAGTGAATACAAGGTTTTTCTAACAGTTGGTCTAGTGACCTAATTTTTGGCCAAACATGACTCAATTTCATACTTGTCCGAGGTTTGATAAAGACAAACTTTCTGATCAATTTCCATGCGTATCAGGTTGAAAACGTGACGTCTAGAGTGAATACAAGGTTTTTCTAAGAGTTGGCCCAGTGACCTACTTTTCTACCAATATCGAACTTCACCAAGATATCATCAAGACAAACGTTTTGAACAAGTTTCATGAGTATCTGAATGAAAAAGTGGCTTCTAGAGTGCACACGGGATAAATGTTGACGGACAACGCACGACTGACACAGCACGAGATCTCACAAAAGCTCACTGTTGATCACAGGTGAGCTAAATATGTGTTGTAGACTTAAGTAATGTTCTGAGATCACCTTTACTCATAACCTGCAGGCCTCCAGTTTGAACCTTACTGGCCACACTGGGTTATTCTTAGGAGTTTCCTTAGGCAAGTCACCTTAGAGCCCTAGCCTAGTTCTGGTGAAACCGGCCTGGACATACATGAATATGGGAGCCGTGATATGACCGAAATAGTAACGAAAGCAGCATATCACCAGTCAGTCAACCTCTCCTGTTTTCCTTCCATTTACGCCTTCAACTTTAAGTTAGCCCTTTCATCTAGTAAAAAAAAAAAAAGTTTAGATTTCAAACCCCTTCCCCTTCTTTGTTTTTTCAAGAAGATACTATTTTGATAGGGGAAATACCCCCTTTACTTATGCATTTAACATCACTCACAACTAAGATATTATTAAGGAGATCCTACCTACTTGTAATAGATGAATCTGTCACAAACCACAGACAGTGCCGTCAACTAGCGGGCTTTGATTGTTTGGTGTTTTCAACATTATCTCAGTTATATCGCTGCCAGTGTACCTATCCATGCTTTCCGGCAGTCTGTTTTACCAGTACTCGCACAATTTTCTTTCCAAGCCACTGGCTGCTTTCCCACATAACCATCGTCGAGACAATGGTCAGCGGTGGGAGAGGAATGACTCGATCCTGTCGCAATGACTATCATCAATCCGCGAAAGAAATTGTCCGAGTCAGGGATCGAACTCACGCCCGGCACGACCCCCCCCCCCCGACATTTTGAAGTTCTGCACGCTACCGACTGAGCTACCGGGGCTTGGCACTAGCGGGCCTGTGGCAGCTGAAAAACACAAGAGTTCATTGCTTGGTCCTGAAAGGCTCGTTGGTTAAAGCGCAAAAATAGTAATCATGGGATCCTGGGCTAGGTCATCATCCAAGGTACTTCACTTTTGGTAGGGTCCTTAGGCAAAACTTTGAGTAACTCAGTGGGTAAGGTGCAAGAGTTGTAATCATGGAGTTTTTGGTTCCAAATTCACCTTAGACACCGAGGATTTTGTGGAAGTGTCCTAGGGCAAGATAATTCAAGGTGTCCTGCTTAACTCGGTGGTTAAAATGGAAGTAAGTGACCCAGAGGCCCTGGGTTCTATCCTCACCTAGGCATAATTGTAGGAAGTGAATTTGGGCAAGACACTTCTGGGTACCTGCCCAGTACTAGTGAGCTGTCGCCATGAAATGACTTCAATAGTGTTGAAACCGGTGTGAAAAGCCATTCAAGAATCAAGTTCTAGGTTGTAACACGTTGTCATGCATACCGACACAGATTTCACTAAGATAACCTTTTCACTCATATAAGCGTATATGAGCAACTGACCCAACTGATGTTTTAAGTAAAAAAGCAACAGTGATAGTTTGATTTTCTTTCACTCATCGTCGCCACCAGGTTACCCATATGGGCGACGCACCTCTGTAGACTAGCTGTTAGTTTTGTTACGAAGGATTGTGCAGGATACAGGATGAAACCCATCCTAAGTTATGCCTGGCGCTTTAACGAGCTCCGTGTATAGCACTGTCACACTGGACAGGGATCTTATATATATGTATATGTGTATATACGATCCCTGCACTGGACCACGGTTTAAAATCTGATCCGAAAGACTAACGTTATCATTTTACGTAACGACATTGACAGTTTTGGCCTTACTAAAATAGCTCGTCAGCTGACCATGTTTACATCATGTGACCACCATTTGAGTCATGTGATTCAACTTGAATTACACATAACTGTCACGCGTTTTGCAACAGGTTGTGTTATGATCCACTAACGAGTAGGTGTGTACTGCAATTTGTCATTAATTGAGGAATCCATTTAAAAGTTCATATACATAGTTAGGGTAAGATTTCGTTCCTTTTTTAATTTTAGTCTGTTTACGACAAAACGATTTCCAATTTACTACATTATATGCACTTAGCTGCGTGCATGGTCCTGTTCATTTAAACTTAGGGGAATTTTTACCCATTAAGTAGTTTACAAAATAGCTACCTCTTTCAAATCGAAAGTAACTGCAGACGACGAATTTTGAATTGGTGCAGATGAGTTGTAGTTATCTGGTAGGGTAGAAAACATTGTGGGAAAAGGAGAAAATATTGGTTACAAGGACAAAGGTAAGGGTTACCAGCATTTTTTCCTTTTCCCACCATATTTTTAAAAGCCTTTTTTTCCAAAATGGCATTAAAACTTTTGGTTGTGTTTTAAAGGGTCAACTTAGTACCCATGCAGATGACGTTTCTTCTTACAGCTACGGATCATACACAGACATCTTAACATGTATATTTTATATGATGCTGCAGACTGGTTCGAAAGAAAACCTTGTGCCTAAGAGTAAGAGGAAAATTGCTAGTAACCAGCATTTTCTGCTTTTCCCACAATGTTTTCTTCCCTATCAAGGACTGCTTTTGTCATTTGACCCACCTTTAACTTGTCATCTACAAATGCTTTCAATTTGGACTAGCTCAAAGTATTGTCGTCTGGTAAAAAATTAAAACTTATGTTTTTGTATGCATTCATGCATATAACACCTTGTATTCATGGTAATGGTAGATCTGTTTTTCCGTTATTAATAATTTACAATTATGTTTTTGAAGCAGTCTGCTGCAAGTAAGATCTTGATCCTGATTCCCTAATTTTGTGAATAAATTGTGGCCATAGCAACATAAATATTCAAATGGGCAGACTCATAGGTTTATTGAAAGGCTGAAGATTTGAAGATGCCAAAATATGCTAATGCTTGAATAAGCTGGACTACTGTGGAATATAATTATGCTGACATCTGATTATTATGGAATGTGCTAAAATACACTGAATTAGGCTGGAATACACTGCAATACATGTACGTGTACAAGGGTCATCCAATAATTAGCGAGACTGTAGTTATTGAAGAAATACCTGAACTAATACTCATCCAATGTTCCTACATTCCTTTAATATAGGCTCCTCCCTTTTCAATGACAGAATTCCATCGGTGAGGAAGTCTTCTTATTCCCGTTGCTAGGCAACCAGAGTTAATGCGTCAAATTTGACTGGCCACCTCTACTTCCAGGGCGTCTAAATCCTCAAAACACACACCTCGCAATGGTTCTTTCAACTTAGGAAAAAGATCAAAGTCTGGAGGACTCATGTCTGGAGAATATGGAGGGTGCGGTAAAATGTCCCAGTTATAGAGCGTCAAAAGTGACGTCACCCTACCTGCCTTGTGACAGGCAGTGTTGTCATGCAGAATTAATGGTGTAAGTTCAAGCAGCTTCGGTCGCTTCTTGTGAATGGCAGGTCTCGAGACAGACATCAGAAATGTACGATAATACTCTTGATTGACTGTTTTCCCGACCAGGACCCGATTTGCAGCTAATATGCCGTGATTATCATAGGCAAAAATCATCATCATCTTCAAATTTCCTTGTTTTCGCCTGAATTTAATGGGTCGTGGGGACCCCAGCGTATGCCATTCTGAAGATTGTCTTTTTAGTTCTGGTTCATAACTTCGTATCCAAGTCTCATCTATTGCTACTATCCTGTTAAGAAACATATCACCCTCACTTTTGTATCTTTCCAGTAATTGACTGGCAACATCCACTCTTGCCTGTTTCTGCTCCGAGCTCAGTGCATGGGGTACCCACCTTGCAGCAACACATTTAATGTTTAACTTATTTGTCAAAATTGTATGTACTGACCCATGACTTATCCCAATTTCATTGGCTACTTCTTCACATGTGTATCTTCGATCAGTCTCCATTACAGCCTTCACCTTTTGGATACTTTCTTCGCTTTGTAACCGGCTAGGTTCTTTTTTGGATACAACGAACAAGAGGCAGTTTGTAATTGAAATTAGTTTTAATGTTTCAGAATGAAAATGATTGTCATAATTAAATGAAATAGGGTTGACAAAATGTAGAGAAGATAGAGAGACGGTAGAGAAAAGGGAAGAGTGCCAGTGTAGTGCAAGAGAAGGTAAACGCTACCTCTAGAGCTTATCTACAACTAGAAAGAACAGAGCTGACTACAGGCCTTTTATAGCATTGGTCAGCCTGAGTGGACACTGTGCACGTGCGGCACATGAAATGTACATGTAAAGAGAGTAAAGTATAGTAACCTGTTTATAACTTGACATATTATACACAGAGTTTAGAAGACAAGTATAGGAAACTACAACATAGTACAATGATTATTAACTTTAGTATAGATGACAATAGAGTTACAGAATACAAAATACAGAAGATTAAATGGAAATTAATGAAGAATGATGCCAGTAAGGAAATGCATGTATGTCGTCTGCAATGAAACCTGTCAAGATAACATTTGGTTATTATACAAGAAGAATGTGATATCAAAGCACTGACAAGAATGAAACGGCTCCCGTTACATTCCCCCTTCCTCAAGATCCATTGTTCAAAGAAACATTGGTCCAAAGAAAGACGGCCGGAACCACTTAATAGACTAATTAATGAGGAAAAGTGAATGAAATTATAATGATAATTAAACAAACTTGATTTAGTATTCTATATGATAAGAGAAAGAACACACACAAGCACTGTAAACAAACTGGAAATACACATGATTTAATGAACTGTCAATGAATTAATGAGTGTTTGTCTGGAGAGTTCTTTTATTTTTGAAAATGACACTTCCATCCAGTGTGGCTTCCTGGTCTCTACAGACTTCTCCTCCGCGTACTAGTACCTCTGCTGGGGTATCCTGGCTTCTCCGTTTGTTGGCCATCCTTTCACGATGGTTAAACCTGAATGGCATTACATCTTTAGGGTCAATCCAAGTTGTATTTGGTCTATCCTTTGAAGCTAGCGCCTGGGAAGTTTTCAATTTATGCCTAAGGCGAAGGTGTCTTCGCACGTTGTATTCCCTTGCGGACACAAAAGAACAAGAGGGACATTCAAAAAGTTTTACTACAGGCAAATGTTTGTTGTCCCAATGCCGTTGGAAGGATGAAAAGCTGTGGTACAGCAAAGCTTGGTCACAGTTTGTAACTGGACAGCAGGTTGGAGAGTCAGGCCAAAAAGGCCTTTCTGCTTGAGAAAAGAAATTAATTTCCTCGTCAATTCCGTCTAACAGATCGATGGACATCTGAATAAGGAAATAAATAAGGAAATAAAGGAAAAGAAACATAAGGATTGAGATAAAATCTGAAAGATCTCTCAGCCTGGTCATTACAATTCCTGAGATGAACCCTATCACTGGAAATAATTCCTAAGCTGCTATAGAAGGTCAGGACGTACGTAAGAGGAAGGACTGATCATTGCCTTTTAACTCTTGTGTTCTGCCTTCGATGTGGTAATGACCTTATCTTTACATCTATCCAAACTCCTAATAATCTAAACTATTACTTCCTTTCATTTTAACATTGAAGGATTGCATATTGTTTAAATAAGTACAAGGAAAAAGGGAGAAAACGGAGATAAGAGGAGACAAAGAAAAATGAGGTTTCAATGAATATGTGAATGTATATGAAAAATGGTGAAAAATGAATTGTTTTGATGAGATTTACATAATTCAATACTATACATGAAAATGTACTTAATGTACAATGTAATTGTGAATCACTGATCAGTAATATGCTATATACACACTTTACTTTGTCAGGAAGAATTTCCTCTAAGTCTGAAACTTAGGATGGAGAGAATATTTGTTTAGGTTTTACCCTTCTACCTGCCCTAGTCGTATAAGGGGTAGTATGGTCTGATACATCTAAGTGTTCAGAATGAGCATCTCCTAACTGATTATCCTGAAAACTGACAAAGCTTTGATCGGTTATTTCAGAATCCATATCTAGGTAATCAGATTCTGGTTCAAAAACTTGATTTTCAACCTCAAAATGTCTATTCCCAAGATACTTCTTAAGATGATCAACATGAGCTACTAATTCTTTCTTATTTTCAACATGTTGTATTCTGTAGGTAACATCAGTGACCTTTTGAGTAATTCTATATGGACCAATCCAACCAAGAGCAAGTTTTTGATGAGCTAGTGGAGGATACCAGCGCCAAACAAATTCACCTTCAAAGAATATTCTAGGTTTCAGGCCAATTTCATATGCCTTTTTCTGCCTAGATGCAGACTTTTGCAATTGATGAAAAGCAGCATTATATGACAAATCTATGGATTGTTTTAACCATTCCACATACTGAGAAGGACAGGGGTCTGGTCTATCGTTTGGGCAATTTCCAAACATGACATCTATTGGAAATGTTATTTCTCGACCAAACATTAATTTATTTGGGCTGAAACCAGTACTGTCATGGCAAGAAGATCTATATGCCATCATGACGAATGGAACATGATCATCCCAATCATCTTGATTATCATTGACAAACATAGCAAGCATCTGTAGCAGAGTTCTGTTTAACCGTTCAATCATGCCATCAGATTTTGGGTTGTAAGGTGTGGTTCTTGTTTTCTTTATATCAAGAAGTTTACACATTTGCTGAAATAATAAAGATTCGAACTCACGACCTTGATCAGAATGAATAACTGAAGGGACTCCGTATCTACAGACAAATTCACATACAAGTTTATCAGCTACTGTCAAAGCAGTGTGGTTAGGAATTGGATAAGCCTCAGAATATTTAGTAAAATAATCACCAACAACTAGAATGTACTCATTCCCATTTGAAGTCAATGGAAGGGGACCAAGTATATCCAAAGCTATTCTATCCATAACGTGACTTGATAAATCTTGTTTCAGAAATGACTTTCCAACACCAGGACCAGGTTTTCTACGTGCACACAATTCACAAGCATTGCACCAAATCCGTACATCCTTAGTCATACCAGGCCAATAAAACCTTTTCTTAATTGCCTTCATGGTGCGATCTCGACCAAGATGACCAGCAATTCTATTGGAATGTAACTGATGAAAGATTTCTAATTGCAAAGAAAAAGGAGCAATAAGTTGTAACTTTCATTTTCAGAGAAATCTACAGATAAATGTTTACGATATAACAAGCCATCACATACCAACAAAGATTCCCAAATATTCCACAGAACACGGACTTTGAAAGGACATTGTTTAACAACATGTTTTGGGGGTTTATTTATAAATTGTGACTTAAGGTCTAATAACTTGCTTGTTACTAAATCATTTCTCTGTAATTCTTTCAAATCGTCAACTGTCCATTTATCTATCCAATTTGACTGAGTTACTTGTGTATCACCAGAATCATTAATTGCGAAAACTGAAATCTCTTCAACGGGAGGTTCTGAGACACTTGAGCAGTTGCAACATATTCCACAATCAGGACAGTCTGTCCTTTTGCATTTCCTTCTAGGTATTCTGGACATTGCATCTGCATTACCGTGATTAGAACCTTTTCTGTGTTGTATGGTGAAATTGTAAGTTTCAAGTACTGTCAACCATCTCGCAATCATTCCTTCAGGATCTTTGAAATTTCTAAGCCATGTCAGAGATGCATGGTCAGTTCTAACAATGAAATGTTGACCCCACAAATAATGTCTAAAATGCCTGATGAAAGTGACAACAGCTAGCAATTCAATGAATGTAGTGCAATATCTTTGTTGTGCTTTGTTTAAGCTTTTACTTGCATATGCTATGACACGCTCTGTTCCATTTTGGACTTGGGATAAGACGGCTCCAATACCGAACTGACTACCATCGGTATCAAGAATGAACTGTCCATCCTGCTGAGGATAACCAAGAATAGGTGCAGAAACTAACAGTTCCTTCATTTTGTCAAAACTGATCTGACACTCTTCGGACCAAATGAATGGTTTGTTCTTTTGCGTGAGTCTCGTCAGAGGATATGTTATTGTAGCTAAGTCTTTAATGTACTTTCTGTAATAGTTAATCAGTCCTAGGAAACTTCTTAGTTCTGTTTTACTGTTTGGTACAGGCCAATTTAAAACAGCATCAACCTTATTTTTAGAACAGGAAATACCTTCTTCTGAAATATTATGGCCTAAATACTCTATTGATTTCTGAAATAAATGACACTTTTTAGGTTTTACTGTTAGATTTGCTTCTCTAAATCTGTTCAAAACAAGCTTTAAGTTTTCTAGGGTTTTGTCAAAAGTTTCTCCAAAAACAATTATATCATCTAGATAGCATAAGCATTTTTCCCACTGTAGACCAAACAAAACTTTCTCAATTAACCTTTCGAAAGTTGCAGGAGCATTGGTCAAACCGAAAGGCATTACACGGAACTGGAAGAATCCTAAGTGAGAATTGAAAGCAGTGTAATGTTTATGTTCCTTAGCCATGGGAATTTGCCAGTAACCAGAAGCTAAATCTAGGGTACAAAAGTATTTTCCTGAAGACAATGTGTCTAATGCTTCAGCTATTCGAGGAAGAGGATAAGCATCCTTTTTCGTTACAGCGTTTAATTTTCTGTAATCAATACAGAAGCGAATAGTGTTGTCAGGTTTTGTAACTAATACGATGGGTGAAGACCATGGACTATTACTAGGTTCTATAATGTTCTGATCCAGCATCTTTTTAATTTCATTTTTAACTATTTCTTTCTGAGCTATAGGTACTCTACGAGGAGCTAATTTTATGGGTTTAGTATCACCCACATCAATTGTATGTTCAGCATAATTAGTTTGACTGATTGTACCAGATTTATCAGCAAAGACATCTTGAAAATCTGTCAATAAATTTTTAAGCTTTTCAGTTTCTTTTGGATTAAGATTTGTGGAAGCTTCATCAAGTAAAGGTTGTAAATGCTCGGGGAAATTATCAGGGATGCTGGATTGTTTAGGCAACACTTCTGTGATAATATCTGCCTTTCGAACATTTCCAACAAAAGTGCCCTTTTTAACTTTAAGTTTACTGTCAGTAACATTTAAAAGGGATAGTGGAATTTCATTTCTGTCTGTATTAACTAATGCTCTGCATATTAAGATGCCTTTTTGAGACAAATGTTTTAAAGGTTCTAGAACAAAGTCTGATTTTGTAGTTTGACCATCAAAATGACCACCAGTAATTACTTCAGAATTTGGCGGTAAGGTTATTGTTTCAGAGAGTTTTATCCTACAAACTCTGCTTTTACTTTGTCTTTGAAGTTTTATTTTGTGCTTTCCTATCTGCATAATACCTTTGCCAAATTTAATTGCAACATCAAACTCTTCTAAGAAATCACTTCCTAGAATGCAGTCTATATCATCAAGTTCAGCTATCAAAAATTGATATGAAAAATTTTCATTGTCAAGTTCAAAATCCAATGACACTATTCCTAATACAGATACTTCAGACCCATTGGCTGCAGTCAGTTTTGTACTTTCATTGGTGGTTATATTTGTATCTAAGTTTAACCTTTTAAAAGTATCCTTAGAAATAATTGTACTTGCAGACCCAGAGTCAACAAGAGCATGTATGATTGACTGATTTATGACAATTTTTGTGAATTGACAAGCCTTATTTTGACTATCAGTAGTATTTTCTTGCCCATTTAACAAACTTGTAGAGGAGGCTGAAACTTCGGGCTTAAGATCAGCCGATCCTAGTTTTCCTGATGTGAAGGACAATTTGTAGCAATATGACCTTTCTTATTACACTTGTAACACTCATGTTTGTCATATTTCAATCGTCTGTCTGCGCTGTTTGATCTTGATCTTGAACTATTTGATCTTTTTACAGTGATCATAAGTTCTTTCAGCATTTTTGCAATATCATGCAATGTAAGGCTTTCAGATCTGCTTGCATGATTTTGTATTTTTACATTTTCAGAGGATTTCACAGAATTAATTTGCTCTTCATTTTCGAAGTGAGGTTTTTTCAGAATACCCTGCGTGCCTTCAAATGCTTCGAATTCAACAGCTAATGCGATGGCTGTATCAATTGTCCGGGGATGGCGATATTGTACATGACTCCTAAGTTCTTGACGAGCAAGGCCATGAATGAATTGGTCAATCAAATATATTTCCCTTGCTTCAGAGTTAATATGGGGAAAGGCCTGTAAGCAAATCCTTTGTAATGAATACCCAAAATCAGAGGCAGATTCTTGCCTTTGCTGCTTGCGATTTCTGAATTGGCACCTATAGGCAGTTTCTTTTTCAACTGGGCTAAATCGCCTACTTAAAAAGAATTTTATTTGTTGATAATCTGTCAACTGTTCAACATTTAATTCACCAAGTAGTTTTTGAGCGGACCCTCTTAAACTCATTATCAATTGTTGAGCCTTTTCAAAATCTGTCCAGCCATTCCAAGATGCAACACATTCAAAATGAATAATGTAATCTTGCCAATCAGTAGATTTTCCATCAAAAGTATTTGGTTCCTTAGCTTTTCTCATTGTTTTGTGAGATAATTCAGGTTGGTAACTTTGAGGCAGACACTTGTGTACATCATAGCATTGTTGAGTTATAGTGGGCTTAGGTAACATACCTTTTGTCTCAGTATGTAAGGGCAAAGAGTTAAAGTTTGATATACCATGTACAAAAGAGTCTGGAGAATTTTTGAACATCCCATGTTCTATTTTCGGTTGTTTATAAGAAGGGACTTGGTAATTATTGAACACCCCTTGTACATCTTTAATTTGTTCATGTGAAGGGCCTCTGTTACTATTGAACACCCCTTGTGTATCATAAGAAGGGTCTGTGCCATTATTGAACACCCCTCTAACATTTCTACCTACTCTCTGTACAACTGATGGAGGAGGATTTAAACATGATGAATCAAACCCTTCGGCCATTTCAAGATAAATCAAGTAATTTGAAATTTTAAATTAAAGTATTGACCTAATGAAACTACTTCAGAGATGTGAAAAAGCCTAATATTGTGTTGTATCCTGGTCACGGCACCAAAATGTAACCGGCTAGGTTCTTTTTTGGATACAACGAACAAGAGGCAGTTTGTAATTGAAATTAGTTTTAATGTTTCAGAATGAAAATGATTGTCATAATTAAATGAAATAGGGTTGACAAAATGTAGAGAAGATAGAGAGACGGTAGAGAAAAGGGAAGAGTGCCAGTGTAGTGCAAGAGAAGGTAAACGCTACCTCTAGAGCTTATCTACAACTAGAAAGAACAGAGCTGACTACAGGCCTTTTATAGCATTGGTCAGCCTGAGTGGACACTGTGCACGTGCGGCACATGAAATGTACATGTAAAGAGAGTAAAGTATAGTAACCTGCTTATAACTTGACATATTATACACAGAGTTTAGAAGACAAGTATAGGAAACTACAACATAGTACAATGATTATTAACTTTAGTATAGATGACAATAGAGTTACAGAATACAAAATACAGAAGATTAAATGGAAATTAATGAAGAATGATGCCAGTAAGGAAATGCATGTATGTCGTCTGCAATGAAACCTGTCAAGATAACATTTGGTTATTATACAAGAAGAATGTGATATCAAAGCACTGACAAGAATGAAACGGCTCCCGTTACAGCTTGTTGCTTCTGTTGGCCGACCTGGGCTGGGTTGCTTCTGCACACTAGTCCTTCCTTCCTTAAACTGTGCAATCCACCAGAACACTGCTGCACAAGAAATAGCTTGGTCCCCAGAAACTTTTTGTAAGGTTTGAAAAATCTCTGTTCCAGTGCTACCCTTATAATACTCAATTTTTATATATGCACATTGTTCTGCTGTGAAGCCATGTTGCAGTTGTTTGTGTCACAGAAAGTGACGTCATAATTGTGACGTCATAATGTAAGGTCATTTGGCATAATTTTTGTGTTGCTAATATGTTAGGCAATATATGTGCAAAGTTTCATTAGAATCTGTCAGACAGTATTTGAGATATGACAACAGTCTCACTCATTATTGGAGGACCCTCGTATGTGAAACACAACAAAATAAGATGGAATACAATGGCATAACATGGAATATGTTGATGTTTTCAAGAATATGAAGAAATACACTGAAACTGTATGCTTTCAAGAATAAGCAGTACAGAATATTTCAGTGTATATATTATAATATTGGTCCATATTTCAACAAAATCTTGTATATTTTGGCATATTCAGGCATATTACAGTGTAATCCTGCATACTGCAGCACATATTATGGTCTTACTAACAGTACTCTCTCTCTCTCTCTACAAACAACCCACAATGTTTTCTACCCTTCAAAAACAAATCCCCCTGTTTAAGTAATATATGATATTTGTCATATCTTCAATTGCTCCGAACTTGGGCAAGTCGCAAAATTTGTCATAGAGCCTCCCTCAGTAGTACAGTTGATAGCAAAGAGGACTTGAGAACACTGAGTCACTGGTTTGAATCCCCTGCTTGGCCAATTCCTTTCGGAGGATTGACGAGAGTCATAATCATTGCGAAAGGATTAATTCCTCTCTCACCGCTGATCATTGTTTAGACATTGTTTAGACAATGGTTTATGTGAGAAAGTAGCCAGTGGGTTGGTAAGGATAATGTGTGAAGTACTGGTAACAGAAACTCTATGAAAGCATAAATAGGTGCCCTGGCCGCCTCAATGTAACTGAAATAATGTTGAAAGCTGTTTTAAACACCATACAATCAATCATATTTGTCATTCAGTGGAGAGTTGAACCTGTATTCTGAGAAACAAACAATAACATAAACTTGTAATGAAAGATTCACCTGGTAGAGCTTTATCTTGATTGATCATTCCAATGTGCATTAATTTAAATGCACATTTTGTGACCTCATGTAGCCATTATAGCTCTTTAAGATCAGACATTTTAGGAGAAGTTTTAAACACAGACCTTGTATTACAGTTATCACCAAATGAAAAACTTGCTTATCTATAATGTCTAACCATGTGCGCAAATTAGCAAAGTTTATCGTAAAAGCCTATTCCTTTGGACGAAAAACTATTTATTCCGTACCTTGAATTCTCCGAACGTTGTGTACTGTACCATGTTATTACATGTTAGATCTACCATGTTATTACATTTTTTATTTGATCTATTCAGTTGTGTATATCCCATCCATATATCAATCTTGCCATCGATCCATGCACACACTCATCCACACACCCATCAACCTATCCATCCATCCGTACATCGGTACATCCATCCATCCATCCCCATCCATCCATTCATCTGTCTAAATCATTGATTTTGCGATTACTCATGAAATTTAAAAGTTGTTTATTTATACTGACATTGTAATTGTTTTCAAAAGTGACATATAGGCCCATGGGGCCGGGTGTCTTTGATATTATTTATGTATAAATTTGATTTGCTGCTTATACACGTGTCACTATAATAAAATGTTTACTTACTTACTTACTTACTTGCACAACTTAACACTTTACCAAACAATTCCATGGTTTTTTACAAACCTGAGGTTCAAAAGATATTTTAGTGATGAGAGGGAATGAATGTTGTTGCAGTCTTTTTCATCGATCTTCTGACAGAATGTGCTTTTATTGGACCTCACAATCCTGAACCATATTCAATACCACATGAGATAGCAAGGCTCTCTACCTATGTAGTCTGGTCTTGACATACATTGTGACTGTTCACAGGCACAATTATTCTTGTTACATTCTAGTGGTTAGTTTAATCCTTTAACCCTTTACCACACAATCCTGAATTTTAACGACCCCCGAGGAACTGACCTTTTGAAAACTTTGTGGGAAAAGGAGAAAATGCTGGTAACCAGCATTTTCTCCTTTTCCCACAATGTTTTCTACCCTTCCCAAATCAAATTTCAAAATTTGAGTCACATTTATTTTGTCGTCTGCAATTGCTTTCAATTTGGACTTGTCCAAAATTTTGTCGTTTGGTAAAGAGTTAATTGACAACATTTAAGACCTGTCCAAATCAAAAGCTTTTGCCAAATTAAATGAGACTCAAAAATTTAATATTGTGTTTGGAAGGGAAGAAACAATGTTGGAAAAGGAGAAAATGCTGGATACCAGCATATTCTCCTTTTCCCACAATGTTTTCTGGGTGCTTTTTCCCTAAGGGTCATTAAAATTTGGAATTATGCGGAAAGGAGTTAAACCTGTTTATTTTACTTGGATTGTGAAACAAGTTCTTATGACTTATGCTAACCAGTCTCGATGATCGTTTCCTGAAAAACTTAACCCTTTACTGAGGACAAATTTAAGACTGGTCCACATTGAAAGCTTTCGCAGACAACAAATTAAATGTGACTCAAAAACTGAAATATGTCTTTGGAAGGCAGGAAAAGAGTGTGGGAAAAAGGAGAAAGAAATGGTTATCTGCATTTTCTCCTTTTCCCACACTTTATTCAAAGGCTTTTTTCCTACAGTTTGTTAAAATCCAGAATTGTGTGGTAAAGGGTCAACTGGTCATACTCCACGATGTGTTTAGTTCCAAAAGGTCAACCCCACCCAGCCCACATGATTCAAACCTCGAACCTTTGATATGAGAGGTGGAGGCTCTACCCTGACACGCCTGTCTCTTATTCTAGTGTTTATTTACCCTTTAACAAACTCAAAATTTTTAGACTTGTCGAAATTCAAATCATTTGCAAATGCAAAAATCAGTATGACTCAAACGTGAAAATTCTTTTTTTGGAAGGGTAGAAAACATCGTGGGAATAGGACAAAATGCTGGTTACCAGCATTTTCTCCTTTTTCCACAATGTTTTCAAAAGGCTTATTCTTCAGGGCTGATTAAACTTGTAAATGTTCCGGAAAAGTTTAATCCTGAAGTAGTATACATGTATCAATGACATCAATAGACATTCTCAGTCTGTACACCCACTGATTGATTATATGGTGTTTAACGCCATTTTCAACATTATTTCAGTTATGTCGCAGCAGCCAGTGCACCTATCCATGCTTTCCTGGAGTGTCTTTTACTAGTACTCTGCACAGTATTCTTTCCAAGCCACTGGCTGCTTTCCAGCATGACCATTGTTTTGAGCCGAGAGAAAGTAATGAATCCTGTCGCTATGACTATAGTCAAGAATTTGGCCAAGCTGAGGATCGAACCAGAGACCTCCTGTTCTCAAGTTCTGTATGCTACCAACTGAGCTACTGGGGCTTGGCTGTACACCTAAGGAAGATATTGTAAAATCCAAGCTGTTTTTGTCAAAATATTCATCAAAGCAATTAACATTGTAGATTCTAGATTAGACTGCATTTTCTGTTGAGTCTGATCTTGATCTACAGTCAATAAAAATGGCTTACGCTGGACATCAGGTCTTTAAGAGTTGAAAGAGGATTTGCTTCTTAGGTCAATCAAGAGTATTTCCTGTTATGTAAAAGGCTCTGTAAGTGTTGCACTTAACTCTTGACCAGACAACAAAATTTTAGACTGTCCATACCAAAGTGGGGTGCAGACGACAAATCAATCATGGAGTGTTAAATGACTGGAATTTGCCTTTGAGAGTTACAATTAATGTGGAGAGAAGGAGAAAATGCTTGTTACCAGCATTTTGTCCTTTCCTCACTGTGTTTTCAATAGTTTTAACTTTTTACCACCCAACAATATTTTGGACTGGTCCAAATTTAAAGTATTTGCATACGACATATCAGAATTGGCTCGAACGATTAGATTTGTTTTTGAAAAGTTAGAAAATTTGGGAAAAGGATAAAACGCTAATTACCAGCATTTTCTTCTTTTCCTACAATGTTTTCGAAAGTCTTATTTCCCAGGGTTGTTGTAAGTCTGGATTGTGTGGTGATGGGTTAATCACCCAGGTCATTAACCCTTTACCACACGATCCCGAATTTTAACAACTCTGAGAAAGAAACCTGTTGAAAAGATTATGGGAAAAGGAGAAAATGCTGGTAACCAGCATTTTCTCCTTTTCCCACTATGTTTTCTACTCTTCTCAAAACTAATTTCAGTTTCCGAGTCACATTTATTTTGCCCTCTGCAAATGTTTACAATTTGGACAAGTCTAAGATTTCGCTGTTTGGCAAAGAGTTAAAATTTGTTGTCTTGTTAAGAGTAAATTACATCATCCTGTTATATATTTAGCTACTGTCAATATCCTTTTCTACTTCCTCCAACATTTACTGGTTGTTGCTGTTGTTGTATGGTGTTTAACGCCATTTTTAACATTATTTCACTTATATCACGGTGGCCAGTGCACCTATCCATTCTTTCCTGGAGTCTCTTTTTCCAGTACTCTGCACAATTTTCTTTCCAAGCCACTGGCTGCTTTCCCACATGACCATCATCGAAACAATGGTCAGCTGTGGGAGAGGAACGAATCCTGTTGCAATGATTATCATCAATCCTCGGAAAGAAAATGGCCGACACAACCCCCTGACCTCAAGTCCTGCATGCTACCGACTGAGCTACCGGGACTCAGTACATTTACTGGTAGATCTGTACTAAACGACTGTGTGTTTCACACTTTACCTCACATTCCCTACTTTTAACAACCCTGAGGAAGAAGCCTTTTGAAAAAAATTGTTGGAAAAGGAGAAAATGCTGGTAACCAGCATTTTCTTCTATTCCCACATTGTTTTCAAAAACCTTCTTTCTTGGGATTGTTAAAAGTCCGAGTTGTATAGTACAGGGTTATGGATCCGATTTTTAATGAACTGCAGAAGAATTCTGTTGAAAATGTTGTTGGAAAAGGAGAAAATTTTCTCCTTTCGTCCAACAATGTTTTTCACTCTTTTGAAAACAGGAGGTCGCTGGTTCCATCCCCTGCTCGACCAATTTCTTTCCAAGGATTGATGATAGTCATAGTGACAGGATTTGTTCCTCTGTCACTGCTGACCATTGTTTCAATGATGGTTATGCGGGAAACCAGCCAGTGACTTGGGAAGAATATTGTGCAGAGTACTGGTAAAAGAAACTGCAGGAAAGCATGGACAGGTGCATTGGCCGCCGCGATATAACTGGTTCATTTCTTCAAAATGGACAAAATAATTGGTTAGCATGGATCCAAACTACATGAAACAACAGCTGAACAACTGACTCAATCTGTATTACAGATTGGGTTAAAACTGACCAACTATAGAATAAGCCTTGGCTGAATGATGTTACTTTGCGCCTATACAGCACAACCCTGACTTTTAATTAAGAAAGCTTTTGAAGTCATTGTGGAAAAAGGAGAAAATGCTTGTAACTTCTCCTTTCCATACTATGTTTTCTACCCTTTCATAACAAATTTCTATTTTTTTGTCTACAAATGCTTTGAATTTGAACAAATCTCAGATTTTGTTGTTTGGTAAGGAGAAAGAGTTAAAGTGCAGTGAGATTATATCACATGATGTCAGAGTCATGTGATTGGTAAATTATATTATGCACTGTTGAATCAGACATGTAAATCAGCTACATGTATGTTAATGAAGTTTTTAATTATCTATAGACCAGGCAAAACATATATCAGATGTTTTTGCAGGTAATGTAGATCAAGATCAGGTTGTTCTAAATGTGCATCCTGATTTTTACTGTTGCATAATATACACAGAGATATTTACTTATCAGATATTACAGCTTTAACCCTTTACTACACAATCCCGACTTTTAACAGCCCAGAGGAAGAAATCTTTTGAAAACAAAGCGGGAAAAGTAGAAAATACTGGTAACAAGCATTTTCTTCATTCTCAACAATGTTTTCTACCCTATATCAAGGACAAATTTTGTCACTTGAGCGTAGTTTAATTTGTCGTATTTAAGTTATTTCAATTCGGACCAGTCTAAAATTCTGTCATTTGGAAAAGAGTTAAAGTCTTTACCACTCAACCACATGGTAGACTTGTCAGAACCAAAAGTTTTTACATACAGTAAATTATATGTGGCTCAAAATAGGGTATTGTTAATGAAATGTTGGTACATGTAGCCAGCATTTCTCCTCTTTCAACGATGTTATTGTCCCTGTCGAAGATGAATTCGAGCAATTAAACTTTATCATTCTGTTTTGTCATGGTTTTAATTTGAACAAGTCTAAACTTTTATGGTTTGGTAAAGAGATGAATCAGCTCATGTGGGGATGATTGATAAATTACCGGTATGTCATCTGATTCAGACGTTCACAAGTTAACAAATATTCAAAATTGTAACATATTTAGGCTAAAACCTTACTTTATTTCACCTGTTAACCCCTTTCAACACAATTCAGACTTTAAATGACCTTGAGAAACCAGCATTTCCTCTTTTCCTACAATGTTTTCTTCCATATCAAAGATAAGTTTCAACAATTCAGCCAAGCCCCGGTTGCTCAGCCAGTACGCCCGGTAGCGTACTGGACTTGAGAATAGGGGGTCACTGGTTCGATCCCTGGCTGGCCATTTTTTTTTCAAGGATTGATGATAGTCATTGCGACGTCTCTCACCGCCGGCCATTGCTTCGGCAATGGTCATGTGAGAAAGCAGCCAGTGGCTTGGAAAGAATATTATGTGGAGTCAAGGAAATCATGGTTAGGTGCACTGACCTCTGCGATAAAACTGAAATAATGTTGAAAACAGCGTTTAACACCATACAATCAGTCAATCAATCATTTATCAATTGCATCACATTGAAATTAGTGTCTGCAAATTCTTTTAATTTGGACTAATCTACAATTTGCTCGTGTGGTAAAAAGTTCAGGCACTTTCCTACCTCTGTTGTTGTGGTTGTCTGATGTGAAAACTGAAATTTTCTGGTATCTCTGTCATTTGTAAAGAATTTTTCTTCAAAATAGTTTTTTACAAACAAAAGGGGAGCTAATACAAGGAGGTCGGGTAACTACCAAGATATTTTGACACAGTTATGTACCTTTTTTGACTTAGAACTTTCACTGAAGAGGCAACTGCAGCCGAGAGTTTTGCTGCCAAAATAAGGCTGAAAACAGCTTTAACCCTTTACTAAACAATCCCGAGTTTTAATGGCCCAAAGGAAGAGAGCTTTAGAAAACATTATGGCAAAAGGAGATAATGCTGGTAACCAGCATTTTCTCCTTTTTCCACAATGTTTTCCACCTTGTCAAAAACAAATCTCATCATTTGAGTCATGTTTGATTTTTCCTGTACAAATGCCTTCGATATGTATGAGTCTAAAAGCCTGCTGTGTGGTAAAGAGTTAACTCTTTCACTACTGAATAAATAAATTGCATTTTTTCAAAGGTTAAATGTACATTTCCTCTGCAATACCAACAGACAGTTCCGTCATAGTCTAGAAAATAGCAGTGGACAGTGTAGATCAGAGATCAGACTGCACGTTCTGTGCAGTCTGATCTTGATCTACACTGTTCACTAAAGCTTCTGGCGTCGTCTATGGTATAGAAAGAGTTAAACACCATTCAAACAGCATGTGGTGCCCTTGTTTTTCAGAGGACTAAACCCTCATAGTTCAGCTGGTAATGTAAATGGCAAGTAGTAGTCAAGGGGTTGTAAGTTTGAATCCTGCATTTGCATGAATTCGTACAAACGACTGATGAAAGTTGTTGCTATAAGATTTGCGTCCTTCTGTACTACTGAACATTGTTTTGACTTCTTTTGTGTTGGAGGGCTTCCAATAGCCAGGACAGGGTGTTGTTTATACTGCTGATTAATTGACTCTTTCACTCCTGAATAAATAATTTGCATTTTCTGAATGGCTACAAATCTGGTTCTGCTACAAAATCAAGAAAAGGTTCATTCATAATCTAGAAAATGGAGGTGGACAGTGTAGATCGAAAATCAGACTGCATGTTCTGTATAGTCTGATCTTGGTCTACACTGTCCATCCAAAAAAGCTTCTTGTGTCCTCTCTGGTATGGAAAGAGTTAAACAGCTCATACTCATGCATTTACAAGTGGCTACCATGATGGCTGAGACAAATTTGAAAATGGTATCATACACCCAAGAAAAACCCAGCAAATCTTTCTCAATACCAGTAATTACGCATATTTGTGTTTTATGGATAATTTTTTGTTGCATTTCAGGTTCATCAAGATCTCTTTCCATATAAGGACATGGTCAGGAAGGATGAAACCAGTGATTAACAACCTTCTTCATTTGAAGTGTTACCGGGTACTTACACTCAGGGACTTGTCAGTATCATGAAGATATTTCACACACAATGATCAGATATAAAGACAACATCTAGTTGGTAACATTTCAGAGACTGCTTATCATCAAGGCATCCATCAATTTGTGTCTTGATATAAATCCAGACACGGCTCTTTAAATTCATTAATCAGTACAATAACAAGATAATGGCTGATCCCTCTCTGCCCTTTTTGCAGAAGTTTGCCTACAGTGTAGGTCATGTCCTCAATGACCTTACAGCTTCCATGTGGTTCACCTATATGATAATATACTTTCACCAAGTAAAAAATTTCGACAATGGTCTTGCGGGAGACTTGGTGCTTATTGGACAAATTAGTGATGCTTTATTTACACCTTTCATTGGATACGAGTCTGATCGAACTACTGGCTGCTTTAACATGGGCAAAAGAAAAACATGGCATCTTGTAGGTAAGACATCATGATTATAAAACTTAACCATTTCCTTAACTCTTGACCAAACAACAAAATTTTAGACTTGTCCAAGCTGAAAGCATTTGCAGACGACAAAATAAACCATACTCAAACATGCTTACAGCACAGGAATTTGACATTCTATAATGAAAAAATATGATTAAATAAGAAAAAAATATTTCCCTATATATAAAGAATATATTTCTTTATATACAGGGGAATATTTTTTTCTTATTTAATCATATTTTTTCATTATAGAATGTCAAATTTCTGTGCTTACAGAATGGTAGAAACTTCTACACTGTAAGTGCTGCTGAAAATGAGCAACTGTTGGATTTCCTCCTGTTATAAGTATTCTTGACTTTTTTCTCCCCAGTGAGATTTTTTTCATTTTATTTCTTTTAACTCTTTACCAGACGACAACATTTAACATTAGTCCAAATTTAAAGCATTTGCAGATGACAAATCAAATGTTGCACAGATGATGAAATTTGTACAAAAAAGGATGAAAAACATTGTGGGAAAAGGAGGAAATGATGGTAACCAGCATTTTCTCCTTTTCCAACAATGTTTTCAAAAGTTTTGTTTTTAGGGTTGTTGTAATCAGGATTGTGTCATGAATTTTAAATGATATTCTCTCGTCCTTCCAGTCATTGTCCTTTCTGTAGTTTGTGTAAGTTGTTTTTGCCTTGAATAAGATGTTTTTCTCTTTATCCAAAATGAACCAGTATTTTTCAATCATAAAAGAGGAAGCTTGTTAAAAAAGCCAGGCTCTCACAAAATGGGGTTTAACTCTTACGGCACAATCCAGAGTTTTAATGTCCCTTGAACAGGAAGACATTAGAAAACACTGTGGGAAAAGGAGAAAATGCTGGTTACCAGCATTTTCTCCTTTTCCCACAATGTTTTCTTCCCTATGAAAGACAAAAATTACCATTTGAGCTATATTTATTTTGTCATCTGCAAATGCTTTGAATATGATTTAGTCCAAAATTTTGTTGTTTGGTAAAGAGTTAAAACATCGGGGTGATGCATGGTACCAAGCAAGCTATCACATAATTATGGATCCATAAAATCCATTTTGTCTAACAACCAGCTGAATCAGGAGGTGGAATGGTCTCTGGACATGCAGAAAATTTACAAATAGGAAAAATATTCGACCTGTATCAGCCTTTGTTGACTGCGCAGTACTTTTTCCAGATGCATTAAACCCCCTTGGCACAAAGCACAGTTTAAATGTTCTTGGAAATGGACAACCATGATGTTCTTTTACCACATTTTTTTTACCCCTTTCAAGAATTTTTCACCTGCTTCAATTATGTTTGTCATCAGTAAGACTTCAGTGCACATTGTATGCAACATCTTAATTTTGTTGCTTGGTGTCAAGTCAGTGGCAAAGGCAGTTCTAAAAAGACAAAATAGATATTTCTGTTGACTAAAGGTAAACCCTGTAGCGCAGTAAGTAGCATACAGGACTCAAAACCAGGGGGTGGCTGGTCCGAATCCCCAGCTCGGCCAATTTCTTTCCAAAGATTGATAAGTTATAGCACCAGGATTGATTCTTCTCTCACTGGTGATCATTGTTTTTGATAATAGTTATTTGGGAAAGCAGCCTTTTGGCTGGTTTGGGAGAATATTATGCAAAGTACTGGCAAGGAAAACTCCAGGAAAGCATAGATAGGTGCCTTGACTGCAGTAATATTACTGAAACAATGTTGAAAATGGCATTAAACACTATTCAAACAAACTGTTGGCTCCAGTAAAAATTTAAATATCCCACCAAGTATTGAACAGAATAGTACTGTAAAACTGGAGATCTTCGTGATTTTCGCGTACTGATGAAAATCGCGAAGTTATCCACCAGCAGAAATTTAGGCTACATTAAGGTATATTTTACCTTGACTCTGGGCCATGTGGAAGTGATTGACTGGGACCCTTGTCGGCATCAAAAAATACCTTTTTCCATCAAAGTCGACCAGTATACCAGACTAGTGGCAATTAATACTGTCAAGTGTCAATTTATAATTAATGGGGTTGTGGTTCATCAGTTAAAGACGATAGTGAAAAACCGACTTTTATGCAAGATCGTCTGTTGTATTCATCACGGAAATTGAAACATGCGTGAGGTCGGTATTTGGTGACTCGCAAAAGTTTAGACCCGCAATATTATCCACGTTTACAGTAAACATTTCAGCCAGTTTGATTTTAACCCTTTACCACTCAATCCCAAGTGTTAACGACGACCATCTAAAAGAATGCGTTTTAAAACATTAAAAAGTGCTGGTGACGATTTCCATAGACGTTTTCAGAGGCTTTTCCCCCACAGATATAAATACACTGGATCCTGGTCAAGGAATGACCAGCTTATTGTCGGCCAAAAAAAAACTAGTGAAATAGGACTGTTTGGTTAATACACTAGATCCTGACTACCATTTCTGGGTGAAGGGAAACATTCAGTTTCTGAAACTATGAGATAAGTAGTATCATCAAGGGCTTATGAGAAGATCAATCTGTACTTCCTACTGTAACTGTTTACCAGTTTAATCCTTTACCAGACAACAAAATTTCAGCCCTGTCCAAATTGAAAGCATTTGCAGACAACAATTTCAGTGTGGTTCAAACAGTTCAATTTTTCTTTGATAGAGTAGAAAACATTGTAGGAAAAGGAGAAAATGCTGGTAAACCAGAATTTTCTCCTTTCCCTACAATGCTTTCAAAAGACTTCTTTCCTATGGTTGTTAAAAGTCGGCATTGTGCGGTAAAGGGTTTAGCCGTATGTACTATACAGCTGGTGTTACCATTTAATGACATATATGCAGGTGACAAAGATGACTATTTGGCTGGTAACATCCTGTTGTTGCCAAAACAACAGTGCCCTCATTTTGTCATGTTTCATATGCCAAGTAGTATTGGCTTGGCTGTAAGAATTTACCTGGCCAGGCAGAGCTATGTTACAGTTCACTGCATTTTGGATTGAGGTAAAATACATAATTCGGAAATCACAGTGAATGGCGGTATTTGGCTATTAATCGATAAATACAATATTGAATATTTCAAAACTGATGAAATTGGTATAGGCGAAATCAGTAGGGTGGTTTGTATATGCAATATATTATTCAACTTGAGCTGCCCATATGTAACTCTTGTTTCGCTGAGCATCAGTCTACTTGCCTTGTTCAACTCTTTACCACATGGCAGAATTTATAACTTGTCCAAATGAAAGCATTTTGCAGAGATGAAATAAATGTGGCACAAAAATTGAAATTTGCTTTTGATAGGGTAGAAAACATTTTGGATAAAGGAGAAAATGCTGGCTACCAGTATTTTCTCCTTTTCCCACAAGGTTTTTAAAACCTTTTTAGGGGGATTGTGCGGTGAAGGGTTAAATAACTGATTAAAACAAGTGATTTTCTCAAGTGCTTAACTTCCAATAATGATCTGCGGTTCTCCGTGGCACAATGGTAAATTGTAGGACTTGTAACCTGGAGTCCCTGGGTTCGAGACTAACTGAACATTTGGTTTTTCATTGGAGTGTCCTTGGGCAAGACACTTCAGAGCCCAAGCTTAGCACTGGTGAAACCCAGCACTTACATGAATATATGAGCTGTAGCCATGATATGACTGAAATAATCATGAAAGTGGCGTAAAACACCATTCAGTCAATCAATTAATAATGATACATGTATTTTGATGATTGTTTTTCCAACCCATTTCTTCATGAGCTGAACTTTGTAAAAGATGTCACTTACTGAAGAAAAGGATGATCCTGTAACCCTTAGCCACACAATGCCGACTTTTTAACGACCCTAGGAAAGAAAACTTTTTGAAAACATTGTGGGAAAAGAAGAAAATGCTGGTAACCAGCATTTTCTCCTTTTCCCACAATGTTTGTTACCCTATCAAAGAAAAACTGCACCATTTGAGTCACATTGAAATTGTTGTCTGCAAATGCTTTCAATTTGGACAGGGCTAAAATTTTGTTGTCTGGTAAAGGGTTAAACAGACTGTAAAGCTTTGGCAAATGCAGAGGTTGCTCTCACTTTATCGAAAGATTTTTGTAGAGTTCAGCTGCTGATGCTTAATCCTTTACCAGACGACAAAATTTTAGACTTGTCCAAATTGAAAGCATTTGCAGACGACAACTTCAGTGTGGCTCAAATAGTGCGATCTTTCTTTGATAGGGCAGAAAATGTTGTGGGAAAAGGAGAAAATGCTATTACCAGCATTTTCTCTTTTTCCCACAATGTTTTCTAAAGCCTTTTCATCCGGGTTGTTAAAACTCGGGATTATTTGGTAAAGGGTTAATTCTTTAGCAATGGTAAATTTTTTTGTATTTGACCAAATTGAAAGCACTGGCAGATGACAAAATAACTGAAGCTCAAGTGATGATTTCTGTCTTTGACAGAGTAAAAAACACTGTGGGAAAAGGAGAAAATCCTGGTAACCAGAATTTTCTCCTTTTCCCACAATGTTTTTAAAAGGTTTCTTTTTTCTGGTTGTTAAAACTAGGGATTGTGTGGGAAAGAATTAAAAACTGTGATTGATAGCAGTACATGCAGTTATGCAGATTATAGAACTCCATATTGTTTTGAAAAGAACTGTCTGACTTTACTCTAACATTTCAGGAAATTTTAGACTTTTCCGTGTTGAAAGTATTTGCAGATGACAAACTACATATTGTTGATGTGATGAGATTTGTCTTTGAAAAAGGAGAAAACATGAAAACATTGTGGATAGGGCAAAAATGCTGGAACCATCATTTTCTCCTTTTCCCATAATGTTTTCAAAGGCCTTCAAAGTCATGAAAAAGTTGTTATTTTTTTGTGATGAGTAAATCAGAAGAATGTTGATGACTGTCTAGAAGGAAAAAGATCATGCAATTTGCTATTATCTTCAAAAGTTTGTGATCTGGAGCATTTGTCTGCATAACCCCTTTTTAAGCAATCCGGTATTTTATGACTCTTAGGAAGAGGACTTTAAAAAAACATTGTGAGAAAAGGAGAAAGTTGCTACAACCAATCAGTCTTCTCTTGTTTCACAATTTTTTTTTACCTTTAAACTTTATCATTTAACCCACAATTAATTTGTGAAATTAGACAAGACTTAGTGTTCATTTTGTTGTCTGGTAAAGGGTAAAAAAAAATTAGCATTATCAAATTCACGAGACGCAGTCACATCTTGACCCAGGTCCAAAAACTCAAGTGGGCCATTTTCAGTAGATAGTAATTCGCATTGACATGCTTAACAGTTCATCTTGACAATAGTCTGCACTTTGCCTCAATTTGTCATAATTACCTACATGTATGTATTTAACCCTTGGTTGGCAAACAATCTATTAATAACAGGCCTCAGGAAAATAGCTCTTGAAAACATTGTTGAAAAGAACATGCTGGTAACCAGCATGTCCTCCTTTTACAACAACGTTTTTTTTCAACCTTTTAAGAGACAAATTCCAAATTTTAAACCCAGCATGCATGATCATTCTAGATAAAAAAGTAATGAGCAAATTCAGGATTGCTCTTGTCCATAATGTTTGTTGTGCAAAGTGGATGGTGTAGGTCATTGATCAGACTGCATTTTTTTTTTTGCAGTCTGATCTTGATCTACACTGGCCACAAAAGCAACTTAAGTAGTGAAAGACACTTTAAGGTTAATACATGTGATTATTATTTTCTTTTTTTTTTGTCAAAATCTATCTTAATGCAGCTTTAATCAATGACTTTTTTTGCAAGGAAAAAGAAGACACACAGATATCATGTAGGGCTGACTTGGTCAGAACACCACAAGAAATGTGTGGTTTTGTAAATCATTATCATGCATTTTACTAAGGCGACAATGGCTTGAAATTTTGTATGCCATATCAGAATATGTGCATTGCGAAAAAAGTTTTTTATCACTTTGACCTACTGTTGTGATGCTCGTGGGTATGTCATGGCTGTAGACTGATTACAAATTATCTATGTAGCACATGACAAAATTTCAGACTTTTCCAAGTTGAAAGCATAATACAGACAACAAATTCATGCCTCCCAAATGGATGTACTAGTGTATCATAGGTTAGGAAACATGGTGGAAAGTAGAGAAAATGCTAGTTACCAGCATTTTCTCCTTCTCCCAAAATGTTTTCAAAAGCCATCTCCATCAGGGTCTGTAAAAATGAGATTTTTGTGTCAAGTGTTACTACTTACATCACATGTAACTGAATGATAATGCAGGGGCTTAACTCTTTACCCTCTACCAAACAACATAATTTTAGACTTGTCCAAATTGAAAGCATTTGCAGATGACAAAGGTGACTCAAATGACGAAAGTAGTCCTTGATAGGGTAGAAAACATTGTGGGAAAGGAGAAAATGCTGGTAACCAGCATTTTCTCCTTTTTCAACAATGTTTTCAAAAGCTTTCCTCCTCGTTAAAAGTCGTGATTGCTTGGTAAGGGGTTAACAAACGACAAAGTTCTAGACTTGTTCAAATTGAAAGCATTTGCAGACAAAAATTAAGATGTTGCAGGTTTTGTGCTTTTTGGCTGTGAAAGGGTAGAAAACATTGTGGAAAATGGAGAAAATGCTGGTTATCACCATCTTTGCCTTTTCCCACAATGTTTTCAAACACTGTCCTTATCAGGGTCTTTAAAACTCAGGATTGTGTGGTAAAAACTGTACACGTAAGTATGGCTTTTAGAGCATTTGCACCTGACATCTTCACAAAACTTTGTTGGGAAAAAAAGCAACTAATTGTTATACTCATTTGCTCCTTTTCCCAAAATTTTTGCCCTTCTTCAAACATGTCCCTTTCCTTTCCATTTCGTAACTTGTAAAAACTTTGGTATGGCTGTCATATGATGTAGAATACATGTATGTGGTTATGCTGTACATCCAAAAATTATCATAGAATTTAGGATAGATAAGTCAATCACGTATGAGTTACAGTAACTCTTTACCACACAGTCCTTAGTTTTAACATCCCTTCAAAACAATTTTTTTGTAAACATCATGGAAAAAGAAGAAAATGCAGGTACATGTAACTGAAAATGCTTTCAACTTGGACAAGTCTAAAATTTTGCCAGTTGGTACAGAGTTGAAAAAAGCTTCCATCATTTGAGACACATCAAATTTGTTGCCTGCAAAAGCATTGAATTTAGACCAGTCATAAATGTTTTTGACTGGTAAAGCATTAGGCAGTCATGTGGTTAATTGAATGGGGGAAATTATGTGTACAAAAATGCCTGCCTCTTAACCCTTTACCATACTGCAAAATTTTAGACCTATCCAAAGTGAAAGCATTTGCAGACGATAATTTCATAGTGCCTCAAATGACGCAAATTTTCTTTGATGGGATAGAAAACTTTGTGGGAAAAGGAGAAAATGCTGGTTAACAATGTTTTCAAAAGGCTTCTTCCTCAGGATCATTAAAAGTTGTCTTTGTGTGGTAAAGGGTTAACCGTTTACCCATGATCTCTTGTCATAAAGACCCTGAGGCAAGAGGCTTTTGAAAACATTGTGTCAAAAGGAGAAAATGCTAGTAAACAAATCTTAATGTTTGAGTCACATTTTAATTGATGTCAGTCTGTAACTTTTTTCCAAACAGAAGAAGGCAACTTTGTCGTCTGGTAAGCAGAATGTGAGGTATGTTCCGGGAGATCACTCTTTCCTTACTGCATAGCTTCGTCCCGTATTAAATTATTACCTAACAGCTGCATTCTTCAGCTCAGTGGTTAAGATATTGGTCTTGTAAACCTCAAATAACGAGGATCTTTTTTGCACGGGTTCGAATCCCACCAGGTGTGGTTTGTATTTCAGCTATGCATTTGTTGCAAATTTTCATGCTTCTAAGAGGTAAAACAAAGCACATGAATATGTAATTTTTCTCTTGTAACTGAACTCTCATTATTCTACTGAATAAGTGAAATGAAACTTTAATGCCGATAGTAAAAACCCGAATTTTGTTATTTCAAAGGTAATTTTTTTTTTTTTTTTTTTGGGGGGGGGGGGGGGGGGGAGAATATGTCCTTATCAGACAGTGTGGATAAAAAATCAGACAGCACGTTTTGTGCAGTCTGATCTTGATCTACTCTGTCCGCAAAAGGTCAGTGAGTCACACTTAACAGCCCAGGGGTTAATTTTTGATGGTACACTGTTTCTCCTTTCAGGTACAATATGTGTGATGGTCAGTTTCCCGTTCCTGTTTGTGGACTGTATTGCGTGTTCCCATGCACCTGACTGGTCCCAGTTTATATACTATGTACCGTTTGTTGTGATCTTCCAGTTTGGCTGGGCCTCAACCCAAATCAACCATCTCTCTCTTATACCTGATCTCACAGACTGTTCTAATGAAAGGGTGGGGCTTAATGGTTCAAGGTAAGCTTTGTCTAAAATTTCATGAGAGAACATCATCGGTAAAATTTTCACGAGTGGCACAGCCACAAGTGAAAATATTACCCATGATGTTCACGAGATGAAAAAAATTTCGATCTTTCACCAAAAGAAAAAAAATATTCTATTTATTTCATGCTTTTAACCCTTTTTGGGGGAAATTTACATCAAAATCCAGTACAGTTCTTTTCGGTTACTTCCCGTGGCGTACACCTTCGGCATAGCAGCGTATCACAATATTACGTAAAGCGCAAGAAATGTAGGTTGAATTATGTCATATTTCCATCTAGTTGAGAGGCACACGCATTTTACCTAGGTAACTTGTGCGCGGGAACTACTGTTTCCGCCTTCAATTGAAGAGTAAGAATATAAAAATCGGTATTTTTCACTGGTCGTAACGATGAAATATCGAAAAATGTTTCACCGTTATTTCTCAATAAACTACCAGAAAGCATTAAATAGATACCATATTTATCATCTCTAGTAATGTTACTGTGAAATCCCAGTAATTCACTGATAAGAAGATATAGAGGATATTTGTTTTTTATGGTGAAAGATCAAAATTTATTTCAGTGAGTGAACATCGTTGGTAATATTTTCACGAGTGGCACAGCCAAGCGCGAGAAATGTAAGGAAATTGGGTCATATTTCCATCTGGTTGTGAGGTACGCGCATTTTACCTAGGTAACTGGTGCGCAGGAACAACTGTTTCCACTTCAGTTGAAGAGTTAGAATATAAAAATCGGTATTTTCACTGGTCGTAACCATGAAATATCGAAAAAAAATTTCACCGATATTTCTCGATAACCTACCAGAAAGCATGAAATAAAATAAAGAAATTCATGTAATAGACTAAATGAGTTTTAAAAGTTTATATACTTCAATTCATTTGATATTTTCAGATATGCATTTACTGTATTATCTAATATGGCAGTCTATGGTATAGCGTGGGTGATATTTGCTGTTGGCCAAAGTACAGACAATAGCACAAAGCTTGGACCACATGATTCCAGTAAATTTCGGGTAAGACATGTTAACTGTTTGAGTGCTGATTTAATCCTTTGCCAAATAGCCCATTGATTTAACCCTTTACTGCACAATACTGACTTTAACGACCCTGGGAAAGAAGCCTTTTGAAAACATTGTGGGAAAAGGAGATAATGCTGGTAACCAGTATTTTCTCCTTTTCCCACAATGTTTTCTACCCTATGAGAGAAAAATTGCACCATTTGAGCCACATTGAAATTGTCGTCTGCAATGCTTTCAATTTCGACAAGTCGGAAATATTGTCGTTTGGTAAAAGGTTCAAGGAGCCCATTTAGGTTTATGTCGTACATCAAAATTTCTTCTGAAAACTGAAAATCAGCCTAGATTAACTTTCTTTGCAACTATATAGAAACTGTATGGTTACATTCAGGTGCAATTTTGGGCTTAAAATAATGGGATGGTCAGTTTTCAATAGATAACACAATCTTTTTTTATTGCATCAGATATGATGTCATCATAGAGATTTGAATGTGAATCCTCAAAATCAATGTATGTTGTTGATTATGTCATTGCTACAGTTAATCCTGACCACACAGCAACAGTGTTTTGCATTCCATGAATAAGAACTGCATGATTTCTGTTTCTGTAAAAGGAAGTTATTTATTTCATTGAAATGGTACTTCAGCCAAAGTATAGAGCTTCATACAGCTTGAAATTGTTGTCAGCTATTGAGCCATGCTCTGGCAAAAGGGGGCTTAATGCATCTCCATAATGAATTATACCAAGCAATTCATAGTATAATTATAGACCCATAAAATCCATTTTGTTTAACTACCGACTGATTCATGAGGTAGACTGGACCATTGACATTCAGAAAATTGTCCACTAGCGAAAACTTTTGGCCAGGGACAGCCTGCACGGACTGCGCAAGCTGATTTGGGTTGATACTTTTTGCAGATGCATAAAGCCCCCTTCTCACAGAGCATGGCTCATATAATTTTACCATACAATCCTGTGTTTTAATAACCCAGAGAAGACTTGAAAACATTGAGGGAAAAGGAGGAAATACTAGTGAAAAGCATTTTCTGCTTTTTCCACAATGTTTTTTTTTTTTCCCCCTGTAAGAGAACTTCTGTTTCACTGCACCAATTTCAAATTGATGTTTCAATTTTGAAGAGTCTTAAAGATGCCCGTCTACAGCCGGTAAGCAAAAACGACGTTAAATTTCAAACAATTTAGAATGGTACAGAAATCAGTCCTTTGTGTAAACATGGATAAATTACTGACATATATGGTGTAATTGAAAAAGAAAGAAACACGGAGATTTGTATCAGAAACCGAACATTGGTCAGAAGAAAACTGGCTGACGATCGAAGCTGTAAACAATGGCGGTGCGTCACGGAAATTTATCGTTGGTTTCCGCCTAGAGTCGGATACGGTGTAATTTGCATATAGGTCGTGACCTCCGTCTGAAAATCAAGGCTGCAACAGAGAAGCCTCCATTTTCCTTTGTTTACCTCATTAGACGCAGGACGAAGGTCAAATATAGTCACGTGACAGAATGCATGATCGTCATACAAATCTACCCGAGTGTATAACGGATATATCGAAATCTTCCATTCAAAAACCGGAAACGACGAGTCTGTTTACATGGAAGGCCACAACTCAGCGAAATGCATTTTCTATCGACCGTAATCTAAGCAACCTTGCAACCGTCAGGCGCAATATTTGGCATGAAGGTATAAGAATGACTATAGTTTGATAAAATAAAGACAAAATGAGTTAAAACTGGCTGAAAATGAGTACAAGGGCCTCTTTAAACTTGTTGTTTAGGAAGAGTTCAAAACTTTATGTCATATATAAAATATGCTACTGAAATGAAATAATGGGTTCTTTTTTTGCAACTTGTTATCTAATGTTACTGTAAAGGAACTTACTATGTAGTTCATTAATATTTAACCCTTTCTCATATAATTCCGAGTTTTAACGACCCTGATTAAGAAACCTTTTGAAAACATTGTGGGAAAAGGAGAAAATGCTGGTAACCAGCATTTTCTCCTTTTCCCACAATGTTTTCTACCTTTTCACATGCAAAAGGCATTATTCTAGCCACATCTAAATTGTCGTCTGCCAATCTTTTCAATTTGGACAACTCCCAATTTGTGTCATTTGGTAAAGAGTAAAATTGTGAGATTAAAGTAAGATGACTCTGATTTCAGATGTTGGTTTTGATAGCAGTTGGTATCGGTGTATTGTTCAGTGCAATATTTCATCTTGTTGTGAAAGAAAAAAGGGCCATTAGAACCCAAAGAGACAGGGAAACAGAGGCAGGGGAAAATACTTCATTAATTAATACTGTGGAAAAATCAACATTACAACGACTGAACATGACTTGGAAATGTTGGTTGAAAGAGAGTCAGTTTTATCAGGTAGGTTTCACAGGTCTAGGGAACTGTTGGTATCGTAGTCTGCTTTTGCTTGGCATATAGATCAAGATCATACTGCACAGAATGTTCTGATCTTCATTGTCAAATATTTTATAAGATGCTCTGACAATCTTCTATTCTTTTAAAGTAAAAAGTTTCTGAAGAATAAAACATTGTGGGAGAAGGAGTATGTGCTTGTTACTAGCAGTTACTCTTTTTCTTACAATGCTTTGCCATTATTTAAAACAGTTGATAAGATTTCTGTCCAATATTTATGCCAATATTACTACATGTATTTAAAAAAAGCCAGGATGATCATGATTCAGATATTTTAATTATGTTATGGCAGAAATAAGAATATTCAATCTATTTTAGTCTTGTGTGATTGTCGATAATTCTTATTATGTACAAAAATACCTTCTTTACAAAGTATATTAATTTTGAATCATACATTATTATTCTAATGGAACTTAACGTTTTCTTAACTATTTACCAAAAGACAAAGTTTTAGACTGGTCCAAATTTAAAGAATTTGCAGATGACAAAAAAAAGAAAATGTTGCATAGCTTAGGAATTTTTTCTCTGAAAGGGTAGAAGATATTGTGGGTAAAGGAGAAAATGCTGGTTACCAGCATTTTCTCCTTTTCCCACAAAGTTTCAAAAGTTCTTTTTCTTGGGGTCATGAAAACTCAGGATTGTGTGGTCAGGGGTTAATGTGCAAAGTTGTGGGCATGTTATCACACGCACATAAATAGAAGATCTATTGATACAGCTGATTTGGTGATTTCACTCTGAACTAAATGACAAAATTTTGGAGCCCTCCAAATTAAAAGCATTTGCAGACGACAATTTAAATGTGGCTGGAATTATGAGATTTGGCTGTGAAAGAGTAGAAAAAACAATGTGGGGAAAGGAGAAAATGCTGTCTTCCAGCAATCTCTCCCTTTCCCATATTGTTTCCAAAAGCTTTCTTTCACAGGGTTGTTAAAACTCAGGATTGTGTGGTAAAAGGTTAAATTGTCTATGCTAGTGATCAAGATTCTTGTAGTTAATGTACAGACCAAAATTACTATCTTTGTGAGTTAGAACATTGGCCTTTTAACGGTAAGGTCCTACATTCGATTCACAGGTTTTATGGGGTGTCAATTTCTGGACTGCTCATTGGCCCACACATTTGGTGCGAGCACTGGTGTAGGTCCCATGTAGCAGAATCGAGAGAGATTAGTATAAGTTGCAAGAACTTGTTTTTCAATTGATGTAAAATAAAATGTTTAAACTAAACTGCACATCAAACAAAAAGACTTTCAAAAATCCACTCTAAACCTCTTTCTGTTTAAATGAGCAGGGTTGTGTGAATTTTACAGGTTGCAATAATCTACATGTCAACCCGTCTTGTGGTGAATGTTTCTCAAGTTTATTTACCTATGTATCTCACAGAGACCATCAAATTAGACAAGGTATGTGCTGATTCTTAACTAATTAAAACTGTGAGAAGATCCTTCTCAAATAAGGATAATTACCCTTTACAAGATGACAGTATTTTAGACCTGTCCAAATTGAAAACATTTGCAGGTGACTGGGTAAATGTGGCTCAAATGATGGGATATTTCTATAAAAGGGTAGAAAACATTGTGGGAAAAGGTGAAAATGCTGGACACCAGCATTTTCATCTTTTCCCACAATGTTTTCTAAAACTTAGATTGTTTGTAAAGGGTTAATAGGAAATCGGGGTTTATATCATGAACAATCGAGTGGCAAAAGAACAAATGCTTGTGTGGCAAGCAATTTCTCCTTTTGCCACAATGTTTTCATTGGTAGTCTGCTGTAAATATTTTGTATTTATTCGCATTGAGTGTTTGACCTGAGACAAGGGAGTATCTTGGAAAGCAAAGAAAAGTAGGAACAACTAACGTCTGAGATTTTCTGTGTAACCTCAGTGGCAAAGGAATTTAACCCTTTACCAAACAATTCCGAGTTTTAAATGACCCTGGGGAAGAGGGCCTTTGAAAACATTGTGAGAAAAGGAGAAAATGCTGGTAAACAGCATTTTCTCCTTTTCCCACTCTGTTTTCTGCCCTTCCAAAGACAAATCCTGTCATCTGAGTCACATTGTATTTGTGGTCTGCAACCGCTTTCAATTTGGACTGGTAAGAAAATTTTGTCATGCGGTAAAGAGTTAAGGCCTTTCATTTTGAAGATGCAGGGTATGATCCCCTATTGTACCCTATTGTTCAGGCTCTTTTCAGACACACCAAAAGAAAAGATACGGAGGACAAACATTTGAGGGAGAGGAAAGTTTGTATCTTAAAGCATTATGGAAAACATTGTGGGGAAAGAGAACAAACATTTGTCACAAGGAACAGCATTTGTATCACTGTGTTTTAGGAAGCTGTCAACTTCAGGAGTGTAAAAAGTCTTATGAATGTTTAACTCTTTACCACACAATCCCGACTTTTAACAACCCTGAGAAAGAAGGCTTTAGAAAACATTGTGGGAAAAGGAGAAAATGCTGGTAACCAGCATTTTCTCCTTTTCCCACAATATTTTCTACCCTATCAAATTCAGAAATCATCATGTTACCAAGATTTAATTTGTTGTCTGCAAATGTTTGAGTTTGGTCCAGTCCAAAAATTTGTAACCAGCATTTTCTCTTTTTCCCACATTGTTTTCAAAAGGCTTCTTCCTCAGGGTCCTTAAAGTCGTAAAGAGTAAAATGTTAACTGAATTTTGATTACAGGAATCCATAGCCATCATTCCTTTGATAGTCTATGTTAGTGGATTTTTAACATCACTTGGGATGAAATATGTGAATAAACTTATTGGTAGAAAGGTAAGTATTTAGAACTATTCAGTTTCTTTACTTTTCATTCTTCAAGAGTATGTACTCATAAGTTGGTGCAAGATGTTTTGTCGAATCACATTTTCAATGAAGATTCATTTTGCTGAAGTGATGTTTCGTAGAATGTGACATTTTCACCGAAAATGACCAAAATTTGCACTAAAGTAAACATTTGATCAAAAAATAGTTATTCTCACACAAAATTTTCCATTGAGACCTATTCACTATGTTTACTGTAATTTATCGTGTGCTTTTGTTTGGAAGTACAGTCATGTACTTGATTTTTCATGTTTCTGCAACATGTTCCCATAACAGTCACTACTGCATGTGACAGTTTGAATAATATTGTTACACTGAATGTGAATACATTAATTTCCAAACAGAGGTAGACTGTTTCATAAAATTTGAAATGAGTTAATTTGTACATAGCTTCCTTTGGTTGCTTTGTTAACATTATTTTCTTCTGTATAACCTATATATACTGAATGAATACAAATGAACCTGTGTAAACCGAATACAGTTGGATCAAATTTAAGATGTAAAAGTGAGTGGTTTATGATGATTTTTTTTATGCAGACACTATTGCCATTTGTCAGAGTTCTGGACATTTTTGTTTTCATTGAAATTCAACACAATTCAACAAAGTTCGGCTTCAATAAAACTTTGTATTTGGCGAAACATCACGTTGGCAAGATGGTTCTTCGACGAAATTGTTTTTCGACGAAATGGTTCTAGCCGAATTATCATGGATCCCTCATAAGTGTACTGACTCAGTTGTTAACATGGTAGATTTGTAATTAAGAAATTTTGTATTCAGTCCTTACATGTAGCACTGATTTTTATGGGAATGTCCTTTGGCAAGGCACTGCAGAGCTCCAAGCCACTGATGAGACAGAGGAGGATACCTCATGAATACCGTAAGTGAACTGACACTGTTTTACTGTTTTATGTCTGAAATGAATATACCTTTTAAAGTAGTTTAGGACACCATTCAAACAAAAGCTGAAAAATATAAGAATCTTTCATTTTTTTGTATGTTAAGGGGCTTCCTTTATATACTTTTTTAAGATATAGAAATGAGAAAATGGGTAATAATTAACTGGTGATAATCTGCAATAAACAGTTTTATATAAGCAACGGTAACTTGCTTTTTTTTTAAAATCTGTGTATGAATTTTAATTTTTTGGCCATGGTAGTTTTAACTAAAATCACCAGTGACAAGAATGTAACAAATTGAGAAGTTTTTTGCCATTCACCAAAGACTATTCATCCTGTACCAAACGACAAAATTTAAGACTTATAAATTGACAGCATTGGCAGACAGCAAATAACTCAATATATGAAATTTGTCTTTCAAACGACAGAAAACATCATGGGAAAAGGAGAAAATGCTGTTTACCAGCATTTTCTCCCTTTTACACAATGTTTACAAAAGGCTTCTTTCCCAGGGATGTTAAAGCCCGGGATCTTTTGGTAAAGGGTTAAAACATGACATACTGTTAACTTTTGTGACAGAATTTTTTCCTTTATTTCAGTTTACATTCTTTATCGGTACTGTGTTCATCATAGGTGGTTGTTTGTGGTTTTATTTTATGCCCAAAAATAACCTCATGATATACGGGGCAGCTATATGTAGTGGTATAGGTGGCTCCACCATGCTGGTAACATCATTAGCAATGACTGCAGATCTGATTGGAGAGAATACTGTAAGTTCAACTTGTGCCTTGATCAATAGTTAACCCTTTAACACACAATCCCAAGTTTTAATTAGAGGAGAAAGCCTTTTGAAAACATTGTGGAAAAAGGAGAAAATGCTGGTAACCAGCATTTTCTCCTTTTCCCACAATGCTTTCTATCCATTCTAATCCAAATCCAATCGCTTGTGACACATTTAATTTGTAGTCTGCAAATGCTTTCAATTTGGACCAGTCTTGAATTTTGTCCTTTGGTAAAGAGTCAAGCCTTCATCAAACTATCTTGTGTTTTTTAATGGCCCTCACAAAGAATGCTCTTTCAAAGACATTGAGGGAAAATTTTAAAATACATGTGAACAATATTTTCAACCCTTTTACAGGCAAATTCCACATTTTGAGCCATTGCCATTTTTTTTCTTCAGTTGCTTTCAATTTGGACAGGTCTAAAATTTTATCTTCTAGATGAGAGTTTATTTTGATCTTAGTTTTTGTAGATTGATAAGAACTGATGATTAGGAAATGTAATTTTTTATTTCAAGAATTTGATTGTGATAGCCTTTTATATTCAAAGAGGAAGGGAAAAAAACAGCTTACATAGAAATTTTTATCATCCCTTAAAGATATGAAAAAGTTAATATAATGCATTATAAATTATTCTTGCAGCAATCCTGTGGAAGTTTGTAAAAGGAAGTGTAAATGAAAGATTTTGCCCAAATATACTGTCCAACCTGGCATATAGACCATTGTTTTGTTTCTTAACCCCTTCTTTTGTTAACTTAATTAAAATTGCATTTTAAGACCACATTCTGCAAGAGAAAAATTTTCTTATTGCTCTTGAGTGGTCACTTCATACAAGTTTGGCTGTATATTACAAACTACAAGGGCTGAGCAAAAAGTTCATGGAATTTGTTAATAAAAAAAAAAAAACTACTTGTGCTTGAACATTTTCATATGTTTAAGATCCATTCATGATAAACTGAATTGGAAAGTTTCAGGCGACTTGATTAAAAAATGTAGTTGCTATGACTCCTTTTATAATGATCATAACAGCTACCCAGAGGGTGCCATGGAGTTAAAGTCATTTAACTAGGAAGTCATTTGATGTCATGTTGTTTCCACTCCTAGGATCACCTCCGAAACTCTTTCTTCTTTTTTTAAAACCGCACATGCCACTTTAACACTGCAGATTTTTTCAATTGTGGCTTTACCCCAGCTTTTTTTTGATAAATTAAATGTTTCAGACTGACTCAGCCTGAAGTTACACAGAATTTTATTTTTGAGCAAGTTTCTACCACTTACGAAACCACTTTTTTTTACCTCAATTTTTCTTCAGTAGGTCTCACAAAAACTGTCATCCTAACATTGTTTTGGGAAGTGACATGAGAAATTTTGCACAGAATATCCAATAGCGCCATCCACTCCATTTACATGTTTTCATTAGATTTGAATCAGACGATTTTGAAATATGATCGTTTTTAAAAGCATGACAACAGGGAGTTTACTACATGCTCAGGGGCAGCAAACTCTGTGCTTTTTACAGTGATAATAGATATATCTAAAGTAGAATTAGACGGGTGATTTTTTTACCTGCAAATTGATATAAGATCATGATTACACAAAAAAAATAATCAGACATCATATTAAAATGCTATGAACAAATTCTAGGAACTTTTTGCTCGGCCCTTGCATGTTTGGAATCTGGACTAATAATTAGTCTGAAAATGTAGCAGAGCGGAAACCCAAAAACAGACAATAGACTGTTCATTCAAAACAGTGATATGACTTCAGGGACTTGTAAAAGTGACACTAGAAAATGGTGCTAGAAAATGACATAAACCATAACTTTGAAAAGTGCAAGGGGGGCAGTTTGTTTGAAAATGTTTCCAAGTCTTTCACTTACTTATTTTGTTCATCAATTTTTTTTTGACAGGAGAGTGGTGCATTTGTTTATGGTGCCATGAGTTTTTCAGATAAATTGTCGAACGGAATAGCCATAGCTGTTATACAGCAATTACATCCTTGTGGAACGTAAGTTTATTTTTCACTATAAGATATGTTTTTAACCGATACTAAACTAACCATTTTTATTGCCCTATATATATAAAAAAAATATATATATATTCTAACACCATCTTTAACTCTTTACCAGATGACAAAATTTTAGTCTTGTCTGAAATGAAAGCATTTGCAGACAACAAATTAAATTGTTACTCAAAAGATAAAATTTGACTTTCATAGGATAGAAAACATTGTGGGAAAAGGAGAAAATGCTGGTTACCAGCATTTTCTCCTTTTTACCACAATGTTTTCAGTAGCCTTCTTTCTGAGGTTTGTTAAAAGTCCGCCTTATGAGGTAAGGGTTAATTTTCATTTAGCCATAGAATTTTAGACATTTAGATTGCTGTATAACAGTAAAACACCTGCAGATTACCCTCTATTTTTGCAGGGGACAACCTTTGACTAAATTTTAACAAAAGACATGCCTAAAACATGAAATTTATCTTCGTCAAAGTCTAGATATGTTCATGAATTAAATCTTTAGCAAACAATCCTGTTTTTTTTATCGACCCTGAGAAAAAAAACCTTTGGAAAATATTGTTAGAAAAGAAGAAAATGCTAGTAACCAGCATTTTCTCCTTTTCCCATTATTTTTTCTACTATTTCAAAATCAGAAATCTTGGTTTTAGTCTCATTTAATTTGTCGTCTGCAAATGCTTTCAATTTGATTGAGACAAAATTCAGACCTGATGAACATGAGCAACTTTGATATCATTCCAGACTGTGGTGGTTTTATTATTGCTCTAAGGCTTGAAGTATTGTTTTTTTAGCTCACCTGAGCACGAAGTGCTCAGGATGAGCTATTGTGATTACTCACCGTCCGTAGGCGCCCATCGTCCGTCCATCCATCATCCGTCCGTCTGTCGTCCGTCCGTTCACATTTTTTTGTTTACACTCTAGCATCTACAATTTTGAACCAATCAGCACCAAACTTGGTCAAAATATATTTGACCATAAGATCTCGGATGAGTCCGATTATGGGTCTAATTGGACCAGAACAACTGGAGTTATTTGCCCTTGAATTAGAAAAATTGCTATATTTGACTTTGTTTACACTCCAGCTCCTACAAATATCAACAAATCAGCACCAAACTTGGTCAAAATATATATGACCATAAGATCTCGGATGAGTTCGATTATGAGTCTAATCGGACCAGAGCAACTGGCGTTATTTGCCCTTGAATTAGAAAAATTGCTATATTTGACTTTGTTTACACTCTAGCATCTACAATTTTTAACCAGTCAGCATCAACCTTGGTCAAAATACTTATTACCATAAGATCTCGGATGAGTTCGATTATGGGTCCAATCAGACCAGAATAACTGGAGTTATTTGCCCTTGAATTAGAAAGTTCTTTAGAATAGTTCTTTGTCTGGAGCATAACTTTGTCATCTCCAGTCTGATTGACTTGAAACTTGGCATTTGTGTTTGTTGCAATAATACAGAGTACAGTGTGAAAGAACCATAACTCTACCTCATACTGTCTATGAGTTATTTCCCTTTGATCATCATTTTTACAGCATTTTCTGCTTGTCCAGAATATAACTTTGTCATCTGTAGCCTGAACATCTTCAAATTTGGTATGCATGATTGTTGAAAAATTACGGAGTGCAGTGCACAAGAACCATTACTCTTCCTAGCATGAATTTTGATTGCTTGTCCGGAGCAAAACTTTGTCATCTTAAGTAGGAATGACTTGAAATATAGTATGCTTATTTGTTGCGATATTTGGAAGTGCAGTGCACAAGAATTGTAACTCTACCTCATGCTGTCTTTGAGTTATTTCCCTTTAATCGTCATTTTTACAGCATTTAGTGCTTGTCCGGAATATAACTTTGTCATCTCAAGTCTGAACGACTTCGAACTTGGTATGCATGTTTGTTGCAATATTACGGAGTACAGTGCACAAGAACAATAACTCTACCTAGCGTGGATTTTGAGTAATTCCACTTTGATCTTCATTTTTGAAGTATTTCTTGCTTGTCTGGAACGGAGCTTTGAAGTCTCAAGTCAAATTGACTTGAGACTTGGTAAATGTGTTTGTTGCATTACCTGCCCTTTGCGATTATTATACCTCCTTGACAACTGGCGGTGGGACGGGCATATCTTGCGACAATTTGCCACTCATGTTTCATTATCATTTGGCCTTGAACCTCGATATTTGGTAGTTATCTTCATTGTAGACCTTTACTGCTTAGTACTCAGGTGAGCGATATAGGACCATCATGGTCCTCTTGTTTAGCTCAACTGAGCACAAAGTGCTCAAGGTGAGCTTTTGTGATCATTCTGTGTCCATCGTGCAGTGTGCATCATACATCTACAGCTGTCGACATTTACCTTGTGTCCACTCTAGAGGCCACATTTTTAGTCAGTTACTCATGAAACTTGGTCAGATTGCTTTTCTTGAAAATATCTCGGACAGATCCGAAATTGGGTTATGTCGGGTCAAAAAGTAGGTCACTGGGCTAAATCTTAGAAAAACCTTGTGTGCACTCCAGAGGCCACATTTTCAGCCTGATTCTCTTGAAACTTGGTGAGAATGTTTGTCTTGATAATATACATGTATTGGAGAAGGTCATAGTTAGGTCATGTGGGATCAAAATTTAGGTCACTGGACTTCATCTTAGAAAAACCTTATGTGCACTCTAGAGGCCACATTTTCAGCCTGTTACTCATGAAACTTGGTAAAGTTGATTGCCTCAATAATGTCTGGGCCAAGTTCACAAATTGGGTCAAATCTAAGAAAAATCTTGTGTGCACCCAAGAGGCCATATTTTCAGCCTGATAGTCTTGAAACTTGGTCAGGATGTTTGTCTTGATAATATCTTAAACAGGTTTGAAATAGGGTCACATTGGGTCAAAAAGTAGGTTACAGGGTCAAATCTGACAAAAACTTCGTTTGCACACTATAGGCCACGTTTTCAGCCCGATACTCTTGAAACTTGGTCCGTGTGTTTGTCTTGATGACGTCTTAGGCAGGTTTGAAATTGAGTCATGTTTGGTTAAAAGGTAGGTCAGTGGGCCAAATCTGAGAAAAGCTTGTGTGCAGTCTATGAGGCCACATTTTCAACTTGATACTCATAAAGCTAGGTCAAAAAGGTTGTCTGTATGAATTCTTAGACAAGTTTGAAATAGAGTCACAACAATGTAGGTCACAGGGCAAAATCCTAGAAAAAACTTATGTGCAGTCTAGAGACCACATTTTCAGTCTGATACTGATGAAACATGAGAATGTTTGTCTGGATGATATCTCTGACAAGTTAAAAGTCGTTCAAGGTGGTAAAAACATAGGTCACTTACTTGCACACGTTTTGCATCATTTAAAACCAGGACCTCTTCAGCTTTATCACCCATAGATGACTTTACTCAGGTGAGCGCTTTAGGGCCAATTACCTTCTTGTTCCAATATTGAGTTTGAATTTTACAAAACACAAGATGTAATATAGACACTTTCATTTGGTAAAACAAAAACAGAGATCGTATTTTCAAGGCAAGTTTGGTCAAAATAGCTACACAAATATATGATAGAGTAGATCCAAGACCAGACTGCATGTTCTGTGAAGTCTGATCTTGATCTACAATGTCTGCAAAAGTGACTAAAGTGCTGGTAAGCACTGTGCGTGTTAAAATCAAGAGGTAACAGTATCTGTAGTTAGAATGAACTTTATCATTGCATTGAACTTTTAGATTTAGGGCTTCAAGCTTATCAAATAAACTGCTGCATAGGTATGGCTTCTGCTTGTTACAATGCTATTCAGAGCTACATGTTATGCATGTACTGTTTTAACTCTTTACCAAATGCAAAAATTTTAGGCTCTTCTAAATTGAAAGAACTTGCAGATGACATTGCTCAAACAATGAGATTTGTTTTTAAAAGGGTAGAAAACTTTGGGGGAAAAAAGAGAAAATTCTGGTAACCAGCATTTTCTCTTTTTCCCACAATGTTTTCAAATGCTTCTTTCCTAAAGGTCGTTAAAACATGGGATGTTTGGTAAAGGGTTAAATATATTCATATTTAGTGAATGCTTATGTGAATACATTGTCTGATCAAGACCAGTTCTTTTGAGTACCTACAACAATGTTTTTGACAAGGAGCTGATTAGAAAACAAAACACATGTACAGCCTTTTATCTGGACCCCTAATAGTTACCATTACATTATGTAAGAGTCAAGCTCTGTGAAATGGGGGCTTTTTGCATCTGCAAAAAGTATCAACCCATGTCAGCCTCCCCAGTGTGCAGGCTGACCTGGGTCAAACTTTTTTGCTATTGGTCAGTTTTCTGCATGTCAAAGGACCATTCCATCTCCTTATCCAGTCAATTATCAGACTAAGTGGATTTTATGGATGCCTAATTATGTGATGTCTTGCTTGGTATAATACAATAAGGAGACACATTACCCCCCCCCCCTCCCTTTTAGCAGAGCATTGCTTATATTCTCATATACTTTACTAGACAAAATGCATGAATAGTTTAAAAGAAACAAGTCATGACTGCTAGTTGGAAATGGCTCTTTTTCCCTAAATTTTTCCTCTAATTTATACAATGTTAATTACAGTTTAATTATCACATTTACACAAGTTTTGTATGCTCTGTCTTACATGTACATCATGAACTTAAGATCTGAAGCTTGGAATTGATGAATAATTGAAATGAATTTTTCCTGTTTGATTGAATTGTGTTTATTTATCTTCGCAACTGGTTGCCCATATGGGCAACGTCCCCTGAAGGCTGTTAGTATTGTCACAGGGAATAGTGCAGATACAGGACAAAACCCATCCTAAGTTATGCCTGGTTCTTTAACATGCTCGGTGTATAGCACCATCACACGGGACCTAGGTTTAACTTTTTACCACACAATCCCGAGTTTTAACAACCCTTAGAAAGGAGCCTTTTGAAAACAGTTGTGGGAATAGGAGAAAATCCTGGTAACCAGCCTTTTCTCCTTTTTCCCACAATGTTTTGTACCCTTCGAAAGAGCAATTTCAGTTTTTGAGCCACATTTACCTTGTCGTCTGCAAATGCTTTCAATTTGGACATGACTAAAATTTTGTTGTTCGGTAAAGAGTCAACATCTCATCCGAGATGGCTAGCCATGGGAATCGAACCCACACCCTCAAGTGACCTGAAACATCATGTTCACGAGTCCTACTCTCAACCAATTAAGCTACACGGGCTGGTCAATTTTTGTCTGTTTCTTGAAAATGCCCAAGTTGTTGCAAAGTCAAGGCCATTTTGACCAAGATATCTTATAAGAAATGGAATAGTTTAGCTTAAGATCATACTGCATATTCTGTTCATTCTGGACCTGATGTACACTTCCTTCTAAAACAAATCAAGTTTTCCTATACATTGCCAGTGTCAATGAAAGAAATTTAAAAGTGATAAGAAGAACTCTATTTATAGTATCTCTGTCATATTCATGTGATGCTTCTGAATTGCACGAAGCATGACCCCATTAACCTTTACCCCATAATCCTGACTTTTAACGACTCTGAGGAAGAAGTCTGTTGAAAACATTGTAGAAAAGGAGAAAATGATGGTAACTAGATTTTTTCTCCCTTGTCCACAATGTTTTCTACCCTATGACCAACAAATTTCTTGTTATGAGTAACATATCTTTTGTTGTCTGCAAATGCTTTCAATTTGGACCAGTCTAAAGTTTAGTTGTTTGGAAAAGAGTTTATAATATTGCTTTACCAAAGATTCTACTATTTTTGTATCTGTTAGGAGGAATGCTTTGAAAAACATGGAAAAAGGAGAAAATAATGAATTGACAGCATTTTCACCTTTTTAGCTCCACTGGCCAAAGACCAGCGGGCTAATGTCATGGCCCATTGTCCGTTGTGCGTCCGTCCGTCTGTCCGTATGTCCGTCCATCCATGCGTTAACTTTTTTTTATAAACATCTTCTTCTCTGAAACTACCCAGCCAATTTTGATGAAACTTCACAGAAATGATCCTGCCATGGTCCTCTTCAGAATTTCTTGAAAGAATTTAATTCCTTCAAAAACTCTGGTTGCCATGGCAACAAAACTTAAAAATATTGGAAATCTTTGAAAATCTTCTTGTCTGAAACCATAAGGCCTAGGGCTACCAAATTTGGCATGTAGCCTTATCTAGTAGACCTCCATCAAGTTTCTTCAAATTATAGCCCTGGGGTCAAATTTGACCCCGCCCTGGGGGTCACAAGTTTTACATAGGCTTATATAGATAAAACTTTAGAAATCTCCCTGCACCTAGCCATAAGGCCTAGTGCTACCAAATTTTGCATGTGGCTTTATCTAGTGGGCCTCTACCAAGAGTGCCCAACTTATAGCCCTGGTGTCAAAATTGGCCCCGCCCCAGGGGTCACAATTTTTATATGGGCTTATATAGACAAAACTTTAGAAATCTCCCTGTTCTCAGTCATATGGCCTAGGGTTACCAAATTTTGCATGTGGCTTTATCTAGTGGGCCTCTACCAAGATTACCCAAATTATAGCCCTAGGATCGAATTTGACCCCATCCCAGGGGTCAGAAGTTTTACATGGGCTTATGTATTGAAATCTATAGAAATCTTCTTGTTACTTACCATAAGAACTTGGGCTACTAATTTTAGTACTGTCTCAGGGGTCTTATGTTCAAAACCAATTGGCCAAGTATTGTAATGTTTGGCATGTAGGGATTTTACGTATTAGCCAGTGGAGCGATACATGGCCATCGTGGCCCTCTTGTTTTTCATAAAGTTTTGAACTCTTTCAAAGACAAATTCGATCGATAGAGCCATATTTCGTTTGTTTGCTGCATTTGCTTTCAATTTGGATGAGTCTAAAATTTTCTCATTTGGTGAAGCAGGGTTTTCCTTGACCCCCTGTTCCTTTGAATTTGATTGATTGATTGATGGATTGAATGGTGTTTTATGCCACTTTCAACATTATTTCAGTCATATCATGGTGACAGCTTACATATTCATGTATTTTTTGGGTTTCACCAGTACTAGGCTGGGGCTCTTAAGTGTCTTGCCCAAGGACACTCCCTCGAAAAATTCAGTGGATCCAGTGATGCTTGAACTTGAGACCTCCAGGCCATGAGTCCTACATTTTAAACATTGAGCCAGGCAAGACCCCTTCTTTGAATTAGGACCCTAAAATTTCCTAATTGTCCCCAAAATTTAGATGTTTACCTTATTATAATTATTCACTTGAAGGGGGTCACATGACCCTCATGTGACAAAGTACTGAGAAAGCCTTTGGTATAGTACTTAAATAGAAAATTAGTTGTGCTTGTAGCTCATATCATGCTTCAATATTAATTTTGACTATTTAGAATACAGAAAAGTATCCAGCTGCATGACTTCTTTTTCTCTGTTATATCTTTTGATCTTTACCAAACAACAAAATTTCAGAGTTATCCAAATTGAAGGCATTTGCAGACGACAAATCAAATGTTACTCAAATGATTAGAATTTTCTTTGAAAGGTTAGAAAATATTGTGAGAAAAGGGGAAAATGCTGATAAACAGTGTTTTCCAAATAGTTTTCGAAATTGAATTAGCCATGCTCTGTGAAAAGGTGGTTTAATGCATCTGCAAAAAGTATCAACCCATGTTAACCTGCGTAGACCATGCAGGCTGACATGGTCTGAAACCTTTTGCTATTTGTAATTTTTTTGGATATCTAAGGACCACTCTTCCTCCAGGTTCAGTCAATTGTCGGACTAAATGGATGTTATTGATCTCTAATTTTGATTACTTGCTTGGTATAATGCATCACAGAGATACATTAAACCCCCTTTGGTCAGAGCATTGCTCAAATGGCTTGCAACACGCGAAAAGAGGCATTCGGACATTTGCATAAAGTGACGTCTCGGATCAGCCTGCGCACTCTGCGCAGCCTAATCCGAAACGGCACTTTCCGTTTTCATGTAATTTTCTGTTTTGCACAAGTCTACTATAGGACAAAATCTAGTGTAATCGTAAAGTGCCGTCTCGGATTAGCCTGCGCCAACTGCGCAGGCTGATCCGAGACGACACTTTACGCAAATGTCTGAATGTCCTTTTTTGCGTGATGCAGGCCAAATGTGTTTCAAATGTTTAGATTTGTCTTTGAAAAACTAGAAAGCATTGTGAGAAACTATTGGACCATACAATTTTGACATACAGAGTTGCATTATAAGCTGTGAGCTCTGTATTGCAGGAGGTAAGAAGGGCTGTACTTTTACAGCTGTAATATTCCCTGACAATTTAGGGCTGTGTACCTGAGGACTGGTTTTCTTTGGTCAGTTTATGTTGACCACTAAAGTAAAGAGAGAGAAACCATCAATATATGCACTGCGACTGATGTCACCGTGCAACAAGGCAAGTGACTTTCGTGAAATGGACAAAATTACTGAAAGAATGACTGTGTCATTGCCATGGCCGCCATTAACAAATGAGGCCTTAAATTGATTGAGCATAATAGTTTTTTTGCCTTATCATGCTCCATTGGACTTTATCTATTTCCAAAATTAAAAAGGGCCATTTCTGGTACCCACTGTTGGTCATATGATGATGTCCTTTATGCCATGGAGGACTTTCTGAACGGTCAAGAAAAGGACTTCTTTAAAAGTTGCATTGAGGCCCTTAAACATTGCTTGCCAAAGTAGTTAGATACTGAAGGGGATTACCAGGTATGTTGAAAAAAAAATGCAATATGCCCACCCAAATTCAAACTCTTACATATGAGGCTCAGTCAGTATGATACAAATATTCTTAAAAGGTATGTGTACCCACATAATTTTTTTTTTTTCTCATTTCTTACTTTGGCACAGGTAAGAAATATTTTGAAATATAGCCTAAATAACTTGTCAGCTTGTCCTTTATTTCAGTGGTTGTTGTCCCCAGTGTGAGCCTTATTACAGATCAGTAATGGCATTTGTACCAGGTGGTGTCTCTGTTGTTGCAATTATTGGTCTCTTAACACTTATACCTGTTACATTAGGGACAAGACGTAAACAAGGTAAGAGAAATAAACCAGAGGGCTAAATTTTTTCATCATAACAGGTTGTGTATCTCAGTGATTCACCGTCTTCCATTTACAACTGAAACAAGTGAAGAAATAAAAGCTATGTTAGTTTATTCTGTGAATGCTTCACAAATGAAATTGAAACATTGTGGTCATTAGTGAGGACTCATTAACTGTTGTCAAAAATTTTCCAACTTTTAACAAATGTGAGGGAGAAGACTTCTGAAAGCATTGTGTGTAAAAGAGAAAATGCTAGTAATAAGCATTTTCTCCTTTTCCCACAATGGTTTTTTTACCCTTTGAATGACAAATTTCAGTTTTTAACCGAATTTAATTTGTCATCTAAAAATGTGTTTAATATACATGTATTACATAATTATACTTGGTGGTTCAAAGGTAAGGTCTTTATTATATTTGTCAAAAGTAAACCATTTTACAGGCTAAATTTAATGTCGAATAATCTGAATGTTGATTTCTTGAATGATGTTTTACATTGCTTACCACATCATGTCAGTGATATTACAGTAACAGTATGTCATGGGTTTCACTAATTTTAGACTATGGCTCTGAGGTGTCTTGTTCACTGACACATCAACAAAAAACCCAATGCTTGGAATGAGGACTGAACTGGGGCCATACAGGTTTCAAATCTTACACTTAATTTGTTAGCCATGCAAGACTCGAAATGTCATTAAACAGTGACGAGTATTGCCTTGCTTTCTGTTTTCATTATGAAATTTTCCATTGAATCAAAGATTTTCTACCTTATTTCATTTTAGCTGATGTTCTTGTACCTGTGGGTACAAACAACGGTAGATCAGTTCGAGGCAACTACTCATCACTTGGTGAGAGCGATGGTTTCATACAAGGTCCATCTCTTCATTCAATCAATTGAGGCTTACTGGGTCTATACTGCATGGCTGTGAATGGTAGTGTAGTCTGAATGCTTTTGCTTACAGTCTTTACTTCGCATTGCTTCCTTTTTTCCTGTCCTTTCTGAAACTGCCTTCTGTATAACTTTGATTTTCATGTCTGAAAACTAAGGTGTATGTCTGAAAATTAAGGTTTTTGAGTTATGATGAAGTTTTTGTCAAAAGAGACATGACTGTAAAAACAAAATGTTCCAGCAATTTTATTTCTCAATCTGTTTTTACACATCAATAAATTTCTTATAGTAAAAACTGCATGCATGTGGTATTGTCACTTTACCCAACAACCCGATGTTGTAATGAACTTTATGAATTAAGGCCTTTAAAAAAATTGTTGGAAAAGGAGAAAATGCTGGTGACTGGCATTTTCTCCTTTCCCCACAATGTTTTCAAAAGGCTTCTTTCTTACGGTCATTTAAACTCAGGATTGTGTGGTAAAGAGTTTAGAAACATACTTTTGTTGCGTGTAAAGTAGTGGAATGCTCCTATATCATTGACATTTCAAACAGCTGTTTCTTGGCTTTAATAGTCTGCACTATGCACCTTACTATTTATATGAAGTCTTTGCACCCTATTATTTTACTAGAAGTCTTCCAATGTTATTGAAGTATGCTGTCGAAAATATGTTTACTCTTTACAAGACAACAAAAAAGTAGACTTGTCCAAATTAAGGGCATTTGCATACGACACATTTAATGTGTTCCAAATGATGAAATTTATATTAAGATAGGGTAGAAAACCTTGTGGGAAATGGAGCAAATGCTGATTTCCGGGATTTTCTTCTTTTCCCACAATAACTTCAAAAGGCTTCTTTCTCAGGGTCATTAAAACTCAGGTGTGTGGTAAAGGGCTAGGTAAAGATTAAGTTTACATGTATTTGGTATATATATTGGAACTATATCATGAGGAAATTAAAACCACATTGTGGTAAATTTAGAGGTTGTCATTTCTAAGATGATTTCAATGAGAGTGTCATTTCTAAGATCTTTGCCTGTTTGAAAAGCTTAGCACACTTTTTGCTTTACTCAATCTTTACCTAGATAATTAATCACTGGTATGTTTTATCAACTTACATTTACTTGGCACTGCACATTCTGTTTTATAGGGTCATATTCACCAATTATTTAAATCTTCACAACACATCCCAGTGCTTTCCTTGAAGAAGAAGCCTTTTGAACACATTGTGGTAAAAGGAGAAAACCAGCATTTTCTCCTATTTCCACAATGTTTTCTACCCTCTCGAAGACAAATCCCTTTACTTAACTCTTCACCACACAATCCCAAGATTTGACGACCCTGAAGAAGAAGTCCTTTGAAAACATTGTTGGAAAAGGAGAAAATGCTGGTAACCAGCATTTTCTAATTTTCCCACAATGTTTTCTACCCTATCAAGGACAAATTCCATCATTTGAGCCAAATTTAAATTGACATCCTGCATATGCTTTAAATTTGGACTAGTATAAATTTTTCTCATGTGGTAGAGAGTTAAGCGATATTTGATTTGTTGCCCACAAAATGCTTTCATTTTGAACAAGTCTAAAATATTGTTTGTTAAAGGGTTAAGACTCAGTTATAAATCTAAATTCTGGGGTGTGCCATCTGAATGGCAGAGACAGTCTGACCTCAACCAATCACATGGCATGTCTTGGAATTTAGAATTACCTGTTGATCTGCTGTTGAATCCAGGGAATATAACGTCTTTTCTGTTCTGACTTTATTTTTCATAAATTGATTTCTGTTTGTGCACAGTTCTTTTTCTTGAACATTGAAAATATGTTAACTCAAAATTCTATGCTCGTCCATATTGAAAGGATTTGCAGATGACAAACTAAATGGGCTCAAATGATGGAATTTGTCTTAAAATTGATAGAAAACATTATAAAGAAAGGAAAAATACTAGTTATCAGTTTTTTTCCTGTTTCTGCAACATTTTCAAAACAGTTTTTCCTTCAGGGTGTCTAAAACATTGGAAATGTTTGGTAAAGGGTTAAAATTGTTATGTTGGAAGAAGCTGACATCTATACCTGTATGATGTAGAGATCTAGGGCATTATTTGTACATTATTTGTACCATGTTGAAGGCAACTGGTTATGAGCTATGCTCTGTGAAAAGGCAGTTTAATGCATTTGCTAAAAGTACAGACCCATGCCATCCTGCGCAGTCTGTGCAGGCTGACATGAGTTGAAATTTTTTGCTATTTGCCTCTTGTAAATTTTCTAATTTCCATCCACCTCAGGATTCAGTCAGTTGTTAGACAAAATAGATTTTATGGATCCATAATTATGTGATGACTTGCTTAATATGATGCATCACAGAGATGCATTAAACCCCTTTCTCTAGAGCATGGCTCATCTGTTTTTGTGAACAGTGAAGATTAAGATCATGTTGCTCAGGACAAGCAGTATTATTTGAATGGCTGGGCCCTGTAGCTCAGTCAGTAACACATACTGCTTAAAACCCAGAGGCTACTGGTTTGATCCCCAGCCAAGCCAAACCCTTCCTGAGGATTGATTATACTAGTATTTGTTGCTAAAGGAATATTTGTCTCTTGCTGCTGAGCCCTGTTTCAGTGATGAATATGTGGTAAAGCAGCCAGTAGCTTGGAAGGAATATTGTGAAAAGTACTAGAAGAAAAAAATACAAGAAAACCAATAGTAGGTGCACTTGCTGCCCTGAACAACTGAAATAATGAGGAAAATGGCATTACACATCGAAATTTGAATTCACATACCAACTGTCCGGTATTTTGTGAGAAATTCTGGCGGAGGAAGCATTGATGCTGCAATATTTTTGGACAAATCTGACAAAACTTCATGTCATTTAAGCCTTTACTAAACAAGCCCATATTTTTATGACCCTGGGGAAGAGGGCATTTAACCCTTTACCACACAATCCCAAGTTTTAATGACCCTGAGTGAGAGAGCCTTTTGAAAACATTGTGGGAAAAGGAGAAAATGCTTGTAACCAGCATTTTCTCCTTTTCCCACAATGTTTTCTACACTATCAAAGAAAAATCGAACCATTTAAGCCACACTGAAATTGTCGTCTGCAAATGCTTTCAATTTAGACAAGTTTAAGGTTTTAACGTTCGGTAAAGAGTTAAAACATTGTAGGAAAAGGACAAAATGCAAGTGACCAGCATTTTGTCCTTTTCCCACAATGCTTTCTACCCTATCAAATGATGGTAACTAATACATTTCCCTTTTTCCAAAATGTTTTCTACTGTTCCCAAAACAAATTTCAATTTTTCAGTCACATTTATTTTGTTGTCTGAGAGTAACCTCAGTTTGGATATGTGTAAAATTTTGTTGTTAGGTAAAAAGGAAATAAAAGGAAATGCACTGTACTTAGTATTTCGGGTTTTTTTTTTTTTTTTTTTTTTTTTTTTTTTGGTTTTTTTGGGTTTTTTTGACGGTGCAGATCAGTAGCAGACTGCACAGAACATTGTCTGCTACTTTGTTTCCTATTTTGATCAAAACAACCTTAAAATAGCTATATTGCCGCTGTTCTTTACTTACTAAAAAGGCCATTTTCCATGCCCTGAAAAATTAATAAAATACCACATTGCCACTGTTTTATGTCTATTTAGAAGACTTTTTTTAGCTTGGCTGTTTTCGAAGAAAACACTGAGGTATTGTTGTAGTCCTGGTGTCTGCATCATCGTCATGCGAAAACTTTGACATTCGTAATACCTCAGTTATTACTGAAGATATTTACTTCAAACTTGGACAAGTTGTTTACTATCAAGAGGGAAACCTATACAACAAGGGCAGGTAACCATCACAGTGTTTTGACACAGTTATGCCCAGTATTCAACTTAAAAGTTTCACTGGAAATCAAGCACTTGCAACCGAGCATTGGCACCCATATGCAGTGCTCTTGTTTAAAACTGTGTTACCTGTACCTACAATTATTGCTTCTGTTCCCACAATATTTTAATTATTGTTAAATGTTCAAGATGTGTATTTTATTTTGCAGAATCTACAAGAGAACAGCAGCCTATACAGAACGGTGTATGAATAAAGCAGATATTGAACTCGGTGAAATAATCTCAATTTACAGATAAACCAATAATAGAGATTCATGGTTATTGCAGTAATACTCATTTATGAAAAACTTTTGCAAGAGAAGAAGTTATTTGCAACTGGTGATATCTCACTTCAGGAACAGATTGGTAATGACATTAACACTTTACCAAACGACAAAATTTTAGACTTGTTCAAATTGAAAGCAATTGCAGACGACAAAATAAACGTGACTCAAAAATTGAAACTTGAATTTAGAAGACTAGAAAACATTGTGGGAAAAGGAGAAAATGCTGGTTACCAGCATTTTCTCCTTTTCCCACAATGTTTTCAGAAGGCTTCTTCCTCTGGGTCGTAAAAACCAGGGATTGTTTGGTAAAGGGTTAAACACTAAACCACCTACCAACAACTTTTTCTGGTTGTACAATTGTTAAGGGAGATCACTCTTTCCTTACTGCATAGCTTCATCCCGTATAAAATCAATACCTAACAACTGAATTGGGGAGAATTCTCTTTAGCTCAGTGGTTATGGTGTTGGTCTTTTAAACCTTGAAAAAGGAGCATCTTTTCCACACAGGTTGGAATCCCGCCAGGTGTGATTTGTATTTCAGCTATGCATTTGTTGCAAAATTTCATGGTCGTAAGATGGTGGCTTGTCCTGGATTGGCCATTGAGCCATTTGTTGTCCAAAAAAGAAAGAACTACTGCCTAGTAAGACTTTCTGTCATCAAAATGATGACATTTAAGAGGGGGTGTGTTACGGGAGATCACTCCTTCCTTACTGCATAGCTTCATCCCATAAAAAATCAATACCTGACAGCTGCGTTGGGCAGAATTCTTTTCAGCTCAGTGATTATGGTGTTGGTCTTATAAACCTCAAAAAACAAGGATCTTTTCCACTTTTCGAATACCATCAGGTACAGTTTGTATTTCAGCTATGCATTTTGTTGTGAACTTCCATGTTGGAAAGACACTGGACTACTTACTAGCATTTTCTCCTATTCCCACATTTTTTTTCAAAAGTGCTTTTCCTTGGGGGTGTTCAAAATTGGGATTGTGTGGTAAAAGGTTAAGAAAGAAAGAGGTGTTCGGATGAAGGAGTGTATGTGTCTATACTTAATACCAAAGTGACATCTGGAGATTCTTTGCTGTGATCCAGCAGTGTCTCCATTTCTATTGTCGTTTTCTTTATTGCCTATAGTTACAGAGGCATTGTATGTCTGCTGATTTTAAGCTATTTCCATATATATGTATCAGATACACTCATATTATTCTCTTTACCACACAACAAAGACTAGTCCAAATTGAAAGCATTTGCAGACAACAAAATAATTGTGTGACTCAAAAATAAAAATATACCTTTAGAAGAGTAGAAAACATTGTGGGAAAAAGAGAAAATGCTGGTTACCAGCATTTTCTCCTTTTCCCACTATGTTTTCAAAAGCCTATTCCGCAGGGTCGTTAAAAGTCGGGATTGTGTGGTAAAGGGTTAAATCTATATTACACACTGGAGCTGCATTTGCCAACCGTTCTTAAATTTTCAATCTAATTCTTATATTTGAGACTATCAATCTGATTGGCTGAAGAAAGGCTTAGCCAGTAACAGGGCTGGTCTAAACCCTTAACCAACAACAAAATTTCAGATTGATTGAATTTATGGTGTTTAACGCCATTTTCAACATTATTTAAGTTATATCATGGTGGTCTGTGCACTTATCCATGCTTTCCTGGAGTTTCTTTTACCAGTACTCCGCACATTAATTCTTAAATCCACTGGCTGCCTTCCCACATAACCATCATCCAAACAGTGGTTAGCGGTGAGAGAGGAATGAATCCTGTTGTGATGACTACCATCACTCCTTGGCAAGAAATTGGCTGAGCTTGGGGATCGAACCAGTGACCTGTTCCCAAGTCCTATACGCTACCAACTGAGCTACCAGGCCTCAGTACAAAATTTCACACTAGTACAAATTCAAAGCATTTGCAGATGATAAAATTTTTGTGACTCAAAAATTGCAATTAATTTTTGGAAGGGTTTAAAAAAATAGTGGGAAAAGAAGAAATTCTGGTTACCAGCATTTTCTCCTCCTCCCACAATGTTTTCATAAGGGCTTTTTTTCTTGATGGTCGTTAAAACTTGCGATTGTGTGGTATAGGGTTGAAAATTAGAATTTGATTTCAATGGTCAGTGATTTTGGCCTAAGAAACAGAGAAATGGAAAAAAAAATACCAGTGAAAGTTAGATGCTTGTATTTTGTAGTTGTTGCAGCACACCATAGTAAGTATGATACATATATAACAACTCTTTAACTCTTTCACTACTGAATAAATAAACTACGCATTTTCAATGGTAAGAATAGTTCCACAGCAAGATGGAAGGGACAGTTTGGTCATAATCTAGTATAGAAGAGTGGACAGTGTAAATCAGAGATTAGACTGCATGTTTTGTGCAGTCTGATGTTGATCCACCCTGTCCACAAAAGGATCCTGTGTCGTCTACAGTAAGGAAAGAGTTAACAGGAAACCAAAATTTAGTCTTGTCTATGTTGAAGGCATTAAATTTTGTAGAGAACAAATTTAAAGTAACAATAAAGGCCAAATGTAAACAAAGCGGGTGTTGAAATGCATTTGAATTTATATCATACCATTTAAAAGTATGGAAATTATTGTGAAGATGACAATCTGTCATCATACGGTCAGTCCAAGTGTTAGTCGCTGACAGAGAAAATAATTTCAAAACTAGGTTAAAACCTGCAAGGTAGCTGTGTCTTTTGTTTACTTTTTGCCTGATTTTAAAATTCTTTTTTTTTTCTGCGAGCGACATATGACCCGACCACATGATAACAGACTGTCATCTCCACAATATTTTCCATACTTTTAAATGGTATGATTTAAATGTATTATGACACCTGCTTTGATATTTTGGCCTTTACTGGGCCTTTAATGTAGCTCAAATAACATGCTTGGTCTCTATTGAGGTAAAAACCATGTGTGGAAGAGAAAACCAGCATTTTCTCCCTTCCTACATCCTTTTCAAAAGCCTTCTTCCTCAAGGTATGTTATAACCTGCTACCACACAATCCCAAGTTTTAACAAACCTGGAGAGGAAGGCCTTTGAAAACATTGCGGGAAAGGGAGAAAATGCTTGTAATCAGCATTTTCTCCATTTCCCACAATGTTTTCTACTGGATCAGAGACAAATTTCACCATTGAATCATATTTCATTTCTTGTCTGCAAATGCTTTGAATTTGGATGAATCTATAATTTTTTCTTGTGGTAAAGAGACAAGACATGGTTGTCTGGTAAACGGTTTTGACCCTTGACCAAACGACACTTTTTAGACATGTCCAAATTCAAAGCTTTTGCAGACGGCAAAATAAATGTGACTCAAAAATTGAAATTTGATGATGGAATGTCAGAAAATATTTTGGGAAAAGGAGAAAATGCTGGTTACCGGCATTTTCTCCTTTTCTCATAGCGTTTTCAAAAGCCTTCATCCTCAGGGTGGTAAAAAAACAGGATTGTGGAGGAAAGAGTCAAAAAGCAGACCTGTGATGACACTTGAAAAAACAGATATGAACTTTTGTTGTTTCTTTATTTCAGTGATTTTTCATCAATACAGTTATATTTGATTATTCTCTTTTTGTAAAAAATAAAAAAAATGCCATGCAGCTCTTTCCACAGACCGAAAATTCATTCCTCATGAAACAAACTTGCAGCAAACTTGTCCAAATTGAAAATGTTTGCAGACAACAATTTTAATGTCCCTCAAATGATGAAATTTGTCTTTGATAGGGATGAAAACATTGTGGGAAAAGGAGAAAATGATGGTAACCAGCTTTTTTCTCCTTCTCCCACAATGTTTTCAAAAGGCTTCTTTTTAAGGGTCATTAAAACTTGGTTTATTAACCCTTTACCAAACAATCCCAGGTTTTAACGACCTTGGGTAAAAAAACCTTTTGAAAACATTCTGGGAATGGGACAAAAATGCTGGTAACCAGCATTTTCTCCTTTTCCTACAATGTTTTCTACCTTTCACAAATCAAAATTGATTTTTTGAGTTTTATTCATTTTGTCATCTGCAAATGCTTTGAATTTGGAAAATTGATTTTTTGAGTTATATTTATTTTGTCATCTGCAAATGCTTTGAATTTGTAAAAGTACAAAATTTTGCCGTTTGGTAAGTGTTAATGACCCTGAGAAAGAAAGCTTTTGAAAACATTGTGAGAAAAGTAGAAAATACTGGAAACCAGCATTTTCTCCTTTTGCCACACAATGTTTTCAACCTTTCCCAAAACAAATTTCAGTTCTGGAGTCTAATTTTATTTGTTGTCAGCAAATGCTTTCAATTTTGACTAGTCTAAAACTTGGTCTTCTGGTAAAGAGGTAATATATTAATATAATATCACCAAAGCTGAACTCTTTATCAGATGACAAAATGTTACACGTGTTCAAGTCGAAAAACGTTTGCAGACAACATGTCAAATGTGTCTCTAATGGTAGGATCTGTCTTTGGTAAGGTCGAAAACATTATGAGAATAGGAGAAAATGGTAGTAACCCGCATTTTTCTCTTTTTTCAGCAGTGTTTTAAAAAAATCTTTAAACAGCCTTTTTTTAAAGGTCCTCTTTACTTGGAATTGTGCGATAAAGACTTCAAATCAACAGTTTTGCTGTTTTACTAGTCCTAGGATTGTATACCAAAGCTAGCACTTCTGTGGAAAATGTAGATCAAGATCAGGCAGCACAGAATATGCAGTTTTGATCTAGAATCTTTATTGTCAAATGTTTTATTCATTATTTGTTTGAAGTAAATTTATACACTCACAACTTTCTGATTGATTTTTATCTGTTGGCTATTATTGTTGTTATATTTTTGTGCTTACAAAAGTTGCTGACCGGTAAATGATTTGTTGAAGTAATTGTGCAATAATATGTATTTGTAAATATTTTATATAATAAACCAATAAACTAGGACACTTTTAATCTTAGTGTTCTTTAAATTCATACTTGAAATAGACGACTTTCCTTTCAAAATAAGTCTGCTACTTTAGCCCGTAAAGTGCTGTATTAATGAAATAGACATTTTTAAATAGGAAAAACATCTGAAATATTGCTGTACCGAAGTCTTTTGGCTAGAATAGGTAATGAAATGGTAGACAGTGTGGATTCAAGATCAGACTAAACATTCTGTGCAGTCTGAACTTGATCTACACTGTCCACAAAAACAAGACTTAGTTAAGTCTGTTCCAGTGCTTTAAGGATTAAGGCACTTTTGTTGGATCCTGTAAATCAAGATCAGGTTGTGTTCTCTTTGAACAAAGAATTTTATCTATTCTATTTGCTATATTAACCCTTTACCACACAGTTCTATATTTTAATGCCCCTGAGAAAGAAGCCTTTTGAAAACATTGTGGGAAAAGGAGAAAATGCTGGAAACCAGCATTTTCTCCCTTTCAAACAATGTTTTCTACCCTTCCCAAAAACAAATTTAAATTTCAGTCACATTTATTTTGTTGTCTGCAAATGCTTTCAATTTGGAACAGACTGGAATTTTGTTGTTTGGTAAAGAGTTAAGAAATACCTGGCCACAACTGCCTTTCGTTGCAGTATGTTTTGGTCATTCCTATACCAAAAAAAGTTCATTTCACTTATGTAGGAGTCTTAGGAGCACTTCATCTTCCTTGTGTATGATCAAAACTCTCTTAGTTCAAAAACAAACAGTGTTTCTGCAGTAGGTAGCATATGAAAATAGGTTCAGTGGTTTGAAGACTGGTTCTCAACTAGCAACAGCTAGATACTTTATCTCAAAGTTAGGTTGTCTTTTGTCGCCTCTTAATTCTTTGTACAAAAATAAAATTTTACACTTTAATAAATTGAAAACATTTGCAAATGACGGTATAAATGTCAATCAAAATCCAAAATTTACCTTTAGAAGGAAAGGAAACATGGTGGGAAAGGAGAAAATGCTGGTTACCAGCATTTTCTCCTTTCCCAACAATTGTTTTCAAAAGCCTTCTTCCTCAAGTTTGCTATCTGTGGGTTTGTATGGAAAAGGCTAACCCACTATAACATCATAATATTATCAAAGCACAGGAACTTACAAATGTTTGTCTGTTATGTAACAGACTGACAGAGTACCTCCCTTGATTCACAGACAGCACCACATCATACAGCCGAGCCCTGATAGCTCAGTCGGTAGCGTACAGGACAGTGGGTTCGATTCCCGGCTCGGCCAATGTCTTTCCGAGGATTGATGATAGTCATTGGGACAGGATTCATTCCTCTCTCACCGAAAGCTGTTGTTTCGATGATGGGTATGTGGGAAAGCAGTCAGTGGCTTGGAAAGAATATTGTGCAGAGTACTGGTAAAAAGAACTCCAGGAAAACATGGATAGGTGCACTGGCCGCCACGATAACTGAAATAATGTTGAAAACAGCTTTAAACACCAACCAATCAACCAAATCATACCTGTGGAAAGGTTTGTTTTCAAGGTTGATTTTTTACCTTTTACCTGGTGACAATTTCATCTGAATTTTGAGAATTTGAAGACAACAAAATACATGTATATGTAGCTCAAATACTTTGATTTGTTTTCAAATGAAGAAGAGGAAAACATTGTAGAAAAAGGAGCAATGCTGGTTTCACCCACAAAGCATACCATCTGAAACACAGGATGCTCTGGTACATGGTTAAACCTTTATCAAACAATCCTGAGTTTTAACAACCCTGAGGAAAAATCCCTTTGAAAACATTGTGGTAACCAGCATTTTCTCCTTTTCTCACAATGTTTTATACTCTTCCCAACACAAAACTTAGTTTTTGAGTCACATTTATTTTGTCATCTGCAAATTCTTTAAATTTGGACTGGCCCAAACTTTTGTTGTTTGGTAAAGAGTTAACCTAAATACCTTTCCCTAGAGCTACAGACACTGGATCCTACGAGGGTCGTTCATTTAATTGTGTCACTAATAGGCCTCCATACCACATGACCATATAGATCAAATTGAAATAACGATATTTTCACAAGCAAGTCATTTTGAATACTGGTATGAAATTTTGTTTTAACTGATAGCTTCATTCTTTCAAAAGTTATTGAAAGTTAGTAGGTGCAGTCATATACACTGGCTATATTACCGAATGTACAATGAACCTAAAAGCAAAGCTTGAAATTAGGGCCTATATCAAAAGTCGCGTTAATCTAATTATTTCAGTTTTACAAATACATGTATTTAGTTATGTCAGATACATGGGGCTCCTGCAGTATCAAAACGGTCAGTTTTCAGATGGTATAAATAATTTAAAGATGGTAGAACTTACTTAAAAGATGCCCCCGTCCTGGTCAACCCAAAACTGCAGCTTCCAAAAAAAATGTTGTTCCTGTAGCAGATTTAACTAAGCAGGATGCCAGGCTTACAGTGAAAGAAATAGCATTTGTATTTATGAACTGTATATGTAAATATGGGCAATAAAATATGTTTAACTAAGAAATAGCTAAGAGATTTGGCATATCATCAGGTCAGTTCATAAGATTTTGACCAAGAAGATTTGCGCTCGATGGGTCCCCCACCTCTTGACAGATGAACAAAAGGCTTCTCGTGTAAAAATGGCCAAAATTCTTCTTATAGAGTACAAAAATTGTGACAAAGGCAGAATATCAGAACTGTTCACAGGTGATGAAACCTGGATTTATTATTTTAAGCCCCAGAGACGCGTCAATAATAAACAGCAAAGACCAAGCTAGGCCGATCATAGCAAAAAGAACAAAAAGCGCGGGAAAAGTTTAATACGCCATATTTTTTAATTCAGACGGTCCAATTGCTCAAATTCCTGTACCGAGGGGTTACAGGCAAGTTTTACAAGAAGGGGCCTGTGTCTTATTCATGACAATGCAGCTGGTCACAAGGCTGCAATTGTTCAGAATTTCCTGGAAACAGAAAAGGTGGCACAGCTTCCCCATGCACCATATTCTCCTGACCTCAGCCCATGTGACTTTTTTTTTTCTTTCCTTTATTGAAAAAAAAAACTCTCTCTGGACGTCGATATGGCTCTAAAAGTACCTTGGGAAGTGCTATTTTTCAGTGTCTGCTGGGTATTCCCAGAAAAGCCTATTTTGCAGCCTTCACAGGCTGGATTTCCAGACTTGAAAAATGTATAAATTTCTGTCAAGGGAGAATATTTTGAAGGGATGAAATGAACGAAATATATGCATTTAATCCGGTATATCCGTGACCATTCAGGACATTTGCAGAAAGCAGATCCGTGCTATGCCGAGGTTAAAAATATTTGCAGCCAAAGGATCAACTGTGCCAGGCACCGTGGCTCTTATGATTCGATTTGTCTGTAATTAGTAGAAAACATTGTGGGAAAAGGAGGTTACAGCATTTTCACCATTTACCATAATGTTTCACCCTTTACCACACAACGAATCCCTAATTTTAACGACCCTGAGCAGAAAAGCATTTGAAAACATTGTAGGAAAAAGGACAAAATGCTGTTAACCAGCATTTCTCCTTTTTCCACAATGTTTTCTACCTTTCAAAGACAGAATTCATCATTTGAGGTACATCTACTTTGTCGTCTGCAGATGCTTTCAATTTTTCCTAGTCCAAACTTTTGTCGTTTGGTGAAGAGATAAAGGAAATTTCTTGAAGATATCAAGTTTCTTGAGGTAGCTGAATTTCGGATTCTTTGTTATAGGATTACCAATACAATACGATAATTGTTACACCCCCGATGATTGAAAATTGAAAGGTGACGGTTGGGTGCAGCCGTGGACGCTAGACAAATGTTTCTGTTCGGGAGGAACTTTTTACCAAACCTACCTAATGAATTTGTTTCGTATTTTGGAATCATAGTCAATTATTTGTCGCAATAATTTTAATAAAAAGGCAATGAGTTCGTGATGAAATATGCAAAGAGATAGGTAATTTATTTAGATAAACGAAAACAATACAGTGAATAAATTCGAACTTATTAATTATTTCTAGCTGGTGCCCTGCTTACGTGACACAGCGTCAAGTGAGAACGGTACCAACTATTGCTTTAAAACGCGGGAAAGCCGAAAACTAACGAAAATTTGTGATTTTGGGTAATGATTAATCTGGTAAGCCTTTTACGGCAATATATTGAGTTTCCGAACTGTACTTCTCACCCCTACACAGATTCGTCATTTAGTAGGTCATCATTAGCCCACGATTAATTGAAAATAAATAAAATTAAGTTCCAGCCTTGAGCCCATTGTCGTAGACTGTAGTTGACGTTGGCCCAACGGTTGGGTGGACTCAAGATCAGATGCCCGGCTAGCTCAGTTGGTAGAGCTGCGGTACTAGTGTTCCGGGGGTCGTCGGTTCGAATCCCACGTCGGGCACACTTTTCTCCCTTGACTTACTTCATTGGCGACGAGGTCAATTGGTGAACGCGGGATAGCAGCACCGGCGGTCCATGAGGAGTGAAGGTGGAGTTGGTTACTCCCAAAAAATCAGGAGAGGGAGGAGTCTTGTAGTTGACGTTGCATGGACTCACGACTAGATGCCCGGCTAGCTCATTTGGTAGAGCTGCGGTACTAGTGTTCCGGGCGTCGTGGGTCCGAGTCCCACGTCGGGCACACTTTTCTCCCTTGATTTACTTCCAAGATTGCAGATTAATCAATAACTGATCCTTGACTTTGATATTTTAGATCTAGATTATTTTATGCGTTACGTGTAAAACTCACGGACTAGTCAAGCGTTACGCACGAAATACAAATGTCGACAACTTGCCTGCTTAAGACGAAATCTTACATGACCAGTCTGATATTGTAAGGAGTTACAGACGACAAATGATGGTAGATCTAGTTGTTTTTAACTCTATATACCAAACAACAGAACTTTTGACCTGTCCAAATTGAAAGATTCGCAGATGATGAAATATTCACAACTCAAAAACTGAAATTTGTTTTGAGAAGGTTAGAAAACACTGTGGGAAAAGGAGAAAACACTGGTTACCAGCATTTTCTCCTTTTCCCTCAATGTTTTCAAAAGCCTTCTTTCATAAGGTCGTTAAAACATGGGATTGTTTGTTAAAGACTAGAAAACTTTGTAACAAAGGAAGGAAATACTGTTTACATTTTCTGTTTCTTCCGCAGTCTTTTCAAAAGCCATTCCATAGGGTTCCAAACACAGAATTATTTTGTTAGGGGTTAAAAGTGTAGATCCATTTGAAACACAAGTTGTTAGATATAGTCCTTCTGGGACAGAAGGTTGCATTTTTTTTCCTCAAAGTTGGAAGGCATGCTGGGCTTAAAAAAAAAAAGCAAGTCCAATATTAATTTTGCAGGTGGAAAAAGGAGCCACTTGCTAAAATTTGCCATTGGATAAAAAAACGAAATTCAAACCCTTACTAACCCCTCTGTTACACTCACACGTCCTACTAGTTGATTTGTCAGAGATCAATTTATGTGACGATTACCAGTTCAATTTCTTTCAGCTTGGAAATGGAGAGTCAGAGCAGTCAAACAATATTGCGTAGACCTATAGACAATGACATGGAGATCAAATGGAAAAAGACAACAGATGTTCCCTTTCCATCGCGTGAAGGACAGTGTGCATGTAGTCATGGAAACAATATGTATATATTTGGTGGTATTATACAGAATGATGGAGAACCAGACAATTTGACAGAATCCAGTGATCTGCTGACCTTTAATATTGGTTGGTTCTTTATGTTAACTTTTATAGTAGTTAAAATTTAGATTTGTCCAATTTAAAGGGCAACTTCAGCCCAAAGCTATTTTTGGATAAATGATTCCCTAAATGAAAACAGTCTTAAAACTGAACACCATATTTCAATGTCTTTTATAAAAAGAGAGTTATAAGCATAAATGTGGTTTGCACACCTGTGCGAGTTTGTGATATCTTCGGATGTGAGATATGAAGTGTGACCCACACATCTATTTCGGCCAAAGTGTAGCTGTTAATTTGCTCTGATACTGACTTTTTTCTCATAGCCTTATCCTCCCTCATGTCTCGAGACGATCTCAAAAATCCCATATGTATGCCGAGTGAACAGTTTAAGCACTGTTTTGAGCCAGGAGATGACTATTCGTCAGTCTGCTGTCTGTCTGTCTAAACCGAATCTCGTGGCTTAATAATTACCATTAATCCTCAACAGGTTAAGTAAACCTTCATGTCAATTGCAAAAAATTGAATATTGCTAGTTGCTGGAGATACCGGACACTATAGATCCAAGACCAGATTGCACGTTCTGTGCAGTCTGATCTTAATATACACTGTTCTCAAATGGTCACTGAGTTGCGCTCAGCAGCCTTAGGGTCAGTGTAAATATCAGTCAGAAATTTAAATGGGGCAAGAAATCGATGCTAAGTTCAGTTGACACTGTTGATTATTCATCTCTTTCATATTATTGAGAGAGAGAGTTGGGGATAGTTACTGTAGAAATTCAACAAGCAGATTATAGGTTGTTTTTTTTTTCAAGATCATATGAATGAGGAAAATACAAAAGTTATGACATTCGACTTACCCATTTAACCTGTGTAATATTCCAAAAACCATTTACATTTGATTAGAAAAAGGGTTCAGTATGGTCATGAAAACAAAAGAGTAACTTTGTAAATGACATGTTTATGACACATGCTTGTAAATCTCCAGCTGCAAGCCGGGTAAAAAAGTATGTGAGACCACGACGGTGCGATACCAACTTCAAAGTGGCGCTGAATTAACCCTCTGCCCCTTTACATTAATTTAACACACAATTCTTTTCTAAAAAAAAAAGTTGGCACACTAAACTTTTGTGTAAAGTACCAGTAGGGAGTTATTAAATTTTTGATTTACGCTGCATTTTTATGGTCAGCATCTGTTATCTCGTACACGATTACAGCAAGAAATACAGAAAAAAAAGGTTAGATAATTTTGTCCATGTTGGTATTTCCTTTTAAATTTTGAGCCTAACATGTCTTAATATTTAGGAAATGGACTGACCCTGTATTTTGCAGACGATCAAAAACGTTTACTGCATGATATGGAGGGCAGGAAGGCAGGAGGCAGTTAAGACAATCTTTTCCTTTTATCGTTGTTGTTGATGAAAGAAACAAATTTGAAATTGTGAAAATAACACAGAGGCAAATTTAGGATGTGTTCTGGATTTAATGTTGTTTGTGAATGTTAAAGAGACGATACGATTTCTAAGGTAGATCAAGGCTTTTGATTCTTCCCAAGCTGAAGGAGACATGTAAAATGCTGACATTGATGGTGTAGATCAAGATCAGACTGCGCAGGATATGTAGACTATTCAATGATTGATGGTATTCTATATTTGGTAGAAACAGGGCTAGAACTGTACTCAAATGATTTCCTTTACACATTGCAACGCTCCTTCTACCACTCAGCAGAAGAGACTATTAGCATGTTTCAACTATCTTGTGTTATTATTTCTTTTTTTTGTATTTATCTATTAAATTTCATTAATGAGGCAATGGTTTAATTGAAATAACTTCAAGAAATAAATTCCAAGATAGCTTTTTTCCCCTCTAGAAGAATAACTTTCTTTTTGTAAATACTACCAGCTTTAAGCTAATTCATTCAAAATTTCTTTCCTATCATTGTAGTAAGATGTAAGGGAGATAGAAGTTAAAATTCTGCAGTACACAAGTGATTGAAATGTGAAAAAGCGATTTATATCTACAAATTTCATGCAATTTTCGAACTTTTCTACACTTGTTCATATATGGCGACCATAATTCTTCTCACACTTGTGACATCACGGCACACTACCAGAAGTCACGATTTTTTCAATTACCGACCTTCAGGCAGGTGAAAATCCAAAGTTTAAACCTCTATTTCTCGTGAAGTAAGCATCACAGAACACTAAGATTTTTTTTTTTATCCCCCGCCACAGGCGGGGAGATATAGTTTTAGCGTTGTCCGTCCTTCCGTCCGTCCGTGTGTCCGTCCGGGTGAATATCTCCAATACCATTGGACGGAATTTCGTGAAACTTTATATGTGTGTACAATAAGCCATTCCGCCGAGACACTTTTTTTGTTTTTTTGATTCGATGCAAAATGGCCAACTGGGAGCGATTTTAAGTTAGGCGGTTGAGTGAATTTTTGGTCTTCATTTTTACAGCATTTTCTGCTTGTCCAGAGCATAACTTTGTCATCTCCTGTCCGATTGACTTGAAACTTGGCATTTGTGTTTGTTGCAATAATATGGAGTGCAGTGCGAAAGAAACATAACTCTACCTGGTGCTGTCTTTGAGTTATTTCCCTTTGATCTTCATATTTACAGCATTTTCTGCTTGTCCGGAGCATAACTTTGTCATCTCCAGTCCGATTGACTTGAAACTTGGCATTTGTGTTTGTTGCAATAATACGGAGTGCAGTGCGAAAGAACCTTAACTCTACCTCGTGCTGTCTTTGAGTTATTTCCCTTTGATCTTCATTTTTACAGCATTTTCTGCTTGTCCAGAGCATAACTTTGTCATCTCCAGTCCGATTGACTTGAAACTTGGCATTTGTGTTTGTTGCAATAATATGGAGTGCAGTGCGAAAGAACCATAACTGTACCTCGTGCTGTCTTTGAGTTATTTCCCTTTGATCTTCATTTTTACAGCATTTTCTGCTTGTCCGGAGCTTAACTTTGTCATCTCCAGTCCGATTGACTTGAAACTTGGCCTTTGTGTTTGTTGCAATAATACGAAGTGCAGTGCGAAAGAACCATAACTCTACCTCGTGCTGTCTTTGAGTTATTTCCCTTTGATCATCATTTTTACAGCATTTTCTGCTTGTCCGTAATACAACTTTTTCATTTTTAGTCTGAACATCTTCAAATTTGGTATGCATGATTGTTGGAAAGTAACAGAGTGCAGTGCACAAGAACCATAACTCTTCCTAGCACAAATTTTGAGTTATTCCCCCTTATATCTTCGTTTTTATAGCATTTCTTGCTTGTCCGGAGCATAACTTTGTCATCTTAAGTAGGAATGATTTGAAATATGGTATGCTTATTTGTTGCAATATTTGGAAGTGCAGTGCGCAAGAATTGTAACTCTACCTCGTGCTGTCTTTGAGTTATTTCCCTCTAATCATCATTTCCCTCTGATCATCATTTTTACTGCATTTAGTGCTTGTCCGGACTATAACTTTGTCATCTCAAGTCAGAACGACTTCAAACTTGGTATGCATGTTTGTTGCAATATTACGGAGTACAGTGCGCAAGAACAATAACTCTACCTAGCGCAGATTTTGAGTAATTCCACTTTTATCTTCATTTTTACAGTATTTCTTGCTTGTCCGGAACGGAACTTTGTCACCTCAAGTCAAATTGACTTGAGACTTGGTAAACATGTTTGTTGCAGTTACGAAAAGTGCAATGCACTGGAGCCGTAACCTTACCTTATGCCCTTTTTTAATTATTCCCTATTCATTATTTTTTTTACAGCTTTTCATGCTTCTGTACAATATAACTTGTCTTTTCATGTTAGAATGACCTGAAACTTTATATGCATGTTTCTTTAACATTAGAGGAGACATTCATGCCTATTTCAATCACTTACATGATTTCTGCTGCACTACTATTTTCCTGTACCTGCCCTTTATGATTATTATCCCCCCTCGAGAACTGGCGGTGGGACGGGCGTATCTTGCAACAATTTGCCGCTCTTGTTCGTTAAATGCCATGTCATGGAAAAAGGGGGCTTGACAAATATTTTCATCATGGACCAATATCTCTTTCACTACAGGACAAAATGCAATTAAACTTCATCTTTATTAAACCACAGACAATAGTTATTTGATTTTATTTCATGAAATGCCATGTCATGAAAAAAGGGGGCTAAATGTATAATTTCATTATGGACCAATAACAGTTAGTTCGCCCATTCGTCTACCTGGACAGATATCTTCTAAAGTCCTTGACGAACATTTATGAAACTTCATGCATGTCTTCCTTAGGATAGTCCGTTGATACAATTTTTTTTTTTTATATACTGACGTGTCATGAAAAAAGGGGGCTTGATGTATATTTTCATCATTTGTTTTCATTTACTGAAATGCCATGTTATGGTAAAAGGGGACTTAATGTATTATCTCATTATCGACCGCTTATATATTTTTCATTTAATGAAATGCTGTGCCATGGAAAAAGGGGGCTTAATGTGTAATTTTATCATGGACCATTAACAAAAAGGCCACATGTTCATGCAACACACAATACCTCTAATATGTTTGTATCAAAAAGGTCTTTTTCGGCGGGGGATATCATTTCAACGAAATTGCTTGTTTAACATACTTTAGTATAGTTTAATCCGATTTTGAAATACAGTAAAATCTCGATAATTCGAAGTCCCAAGGGGACAAGCAAAATATCCGAATTATCGCGGTTTACGAATTATCCAAAGTATCCGAGGAAAACAATAGTTCCGTTCAGGATCGGCAAGTAAAGTAAACATCTACGACCCCTGAGCAATAAAACCAAGTTTTTTGTTCCCTTTTACAAAATATTCAAAGACTATGATATCGAATGAGTTATTTTCTTTACATGCAGCAAATCTGACCTTATGAGTTCTTGGAAATAAGTCTCATTAAAATTCCGTTCATTCTGTAAGGTATTGGAAAGGTCGGCACTCTAGTTTTCCTTTCAAATTTGTAAAATTCGCCTTGTTGTATTCGCCCCCATTAATTGTCACCAAACGGGAAAGAAAGCGCATTATTAATTTTTCGACCTAAGAAAGCACCAGAAGGTAGTATATGGTATCAAAAATATATATAGCCCTACACGTGTATGAAATATCTTTGAATATCGCGATTTGAAAAGAGATGAAAACGATCGAAGAATGAAGACGGGAAAACCCGATGCTAAAAATAGATAGACACGAAAAATGATAAAAAATGAGACGGTCGCCGATCACAAACGCTGTAAACTGTCTTTTTAGCATCAATAATGACTTTGAACATGTGATATACGTACATATGGCAAAAAAATGAAGTCGGGGATAAAATCAGTTGTCTAATCAAGAATGAACTACTCGAGTGATTTTACAGAATAAAATATCAAACAATGTAATCGAAGGAGGGGGTTGTAGAAGCAAACATGTCAAACTTAACATAATTAACCTCTTATTATCAAATCAAAGTCAACTCCTTTTTAAAATCGTAGTATTATATTGTAGTATGAATCTCCGGTAGTAACTGTCATAGATTGTAAAACTTACACTACACCACAGACGGGCCAACACCAAAAATTAATTTGCTAGGAAAGGTGTGAAAACAATTAATTGAGAGGTGAGAAAATGATGTGTTCAAATTAACAATCAGTTTAAAGAGGCAAATTGACAACAGGGACCACCACATGTGTTCGAATTTTCAAATTATTGAGACTCGAAATTGCCGATCTATTTTTGATGCTATATAGTGGAGTTTTTGCCGGGACTGTGGAAATTCCTCGAAAAATATGGGGTCCTCAAATGTTCGAGATTGGTTCGAGATTTTACTGTAAAAATTTTGGTCTGAAGTTACCCTTTAAAGCATTTGCAGAGGTCAAATTGTATGCGTCTGCAATAATGGGATTTGTCATTGAAAGCTTAGAGAACTTTAAGGGAAAAGGAGAACATGCTGGTGACCAGCATGTTCTCCTTTTATCACAATGTTTTCCAAAATATTTTGTATGAATATGACTTTATGTCCTTGATTTAAATGACTTGAAATATAAAGGAAAAGAAGTAAGCTGTGGCTCCATTTCATAATAAGTTTTCAATGCATGTCTGCAGACCAATATCTTTCAAACCTTTCATTGCCTGTCTGTAAGTAATTGGTGAAATATAGAAAGGAAACCTGCAGGAATGCTGTGGAGAATGCTGGTGAAAGAAACTCTAGGAAAGTATGGATAAGTAAACTTAATTGGCTTCTGTGATATGATGTTGCAAGCTGTGCTAAACACAAACAAAGCATTTGTATAAAGAGAATCATATCTTGTAATTTTGGAGCATTTTTGACTAGAATATCTTAGCAGATAGTGAGGATACAATGTCAAGTTATACAATATTGGTCCATGTTCACCAATTGTTTCATATTCATTTTTAGCTCCACTGGCCGAAGGCCAGCGAGCTATTGTCATGGCGTTGTGTCTGTCGTGCGTCCGTCCGTCCTTCCGTTCGTCCGTGCGTGCGTCCGTAAACTTTTTCTTTAAAAAACTTCTCCTCAGAAACTATTGACTGGATTTTTACCAAATTTCACAGGAATGTTCCTTTGGTGGTCCTCTTTCAAATTCCTTCAAATAATTGTGTTCCATGAAGAATTCCGGTTGCCATGGCAACCAAAGTAAAAAACCTTTAAAAATCTCCTCCTCCCAAACCGCTATTTGGATAGCATTATTATTTTGCAGGAATGTTCCTTAGATACAGGTTTACAGAATTCCTTAAAAAAAAAGATCTGTCAAAAAACATGGCTTCTATGGGAGACTCATTTTCCTTTTATGGTATAAAGTAAAATCTTTGAAAAATTTCTTCTCTAAAACTATTCATTGGATTTCATTGTTGTTTTGCAGGTAAGTTCCTATGGTGGTTGTCTACCAAATTGTTTCTTCAGTGAGCTAAAATGCAGGATTGAATGATAATTGTTAAAAACTTCCTTTCGCCATTATAGAAATATCAGGCCTGTGGAGCGATACAGGCGCTCAAGCGCCTCTAGTTTCATTCTAATATAATTTGGCTTGCAATATGAAATTAGATGTCTAGTCTTAGAATTAAAAAAAAATGTTGAGGCGAGTTGATGAATATAGCACCATAGTCCCATATCCCGTATCACAGGCTTTTGAAGCTCCAATGGTCTATTATGGAACACTGAAATTTTTCTTTGGTGGATCATCGAACACTAATTGGATAGTAGATTGTTGCATCGCCTATGTATCACAGAATACTGAAATTTTCTATTAACACCGTTACTTCACTGCTCAAAAGAATTAAAGGATCACACAAATACCGAAATATAAATCTTTCATTTTGTTAAACACTCAGTCTTTGTGCTCGGAATACCATCAACTTACATTCTTAACAGACAAAATGACTCAATACCTTTCTTGTTTGTTTGATTTTAAATGCTGATTAGCCATATTAAGAAGAAAATCAAGAAATTTGTTTGCCTTGCACTTTTGTTAAACAACTCATAATTTTTCCAATCTTTTGTTGATATTTTTGTCAAATCTAATGAAAAAAGAAAATGAGAAGAAAAAATGACACCATTGATTCCCTTAAAAAGCCTGTGTGGCATATCAAAAAGATGGCTTTGACAGGAACAGCCCATTCATCTTTTGTGCAAACAAAATCGTTTTGCCTGTTCTGAGATTTTACAGTGTTAAGACTGAATGAACTGACGAGCAAAAAATTGTTTGCATTGTCCTGTACCTAAATAATTATCTTGAGATCAAATTCGAGGACATGTGAACCTTTAATTTTTTTGAGCAGTGTACATATAGCACATTGGCAACTGCCTCAATATTGCCTTTAATAAGACAAGGTGTGCAACAAAATTGAGGAAAAATTGACCCTTGTCCCCTTTCAGAGATAATATTTTGTGGAAAATGGAAAAATAAACCTAGTTACCGGTGCAGATGGTTCCACAAATGATTTTTCTTGTGTACCCAGACCTTGAAAAGTTCAAAACGGCTTTTGTGTTCAAACAACAGCACTGATCTCAATTCATTATGAGACAGTGAATTATAGCTCGCATGAGTTTACTATCAAAAGACGTGCCAAAGTTTTTTACCAATAAACAGAACACATTTGAAGATGTGAAATGGAAGACAAAATTTGTAATAGTGGATCAGATGAGAAGATATTATTTGATAGACGAAATATTAATTTAATAATTTCATTAATACATACGTCAAATAAGAATTTTTGGATCTTTGTTTGAAAAAAATATTTTAATCTTAATTTGCTGCAGGATAATAAAATGTATGATATGTGCACATGGCAACCGGGAAGATGTGGAAGCTTTTTAAAATTCTTGAGACCAGCACTATTGCTTGATAGCAAGAGCTGTTTTGAACTTTCAAAGGTCAGGGTACACAAGAAAAATCATTTGTGAACTCACCTGCAACAGTAACCACATTTATTTCTTTCTTTTTCATTGAAATATTATCTCTAGAAGTAGGAATGGGGTCAAATGTTGTTGCAAACATTGTCTTACTAAATACGACATGGAGGTAGTCGCCAATGTGCTATTTACGGTAATGGTGTCAGATAGTGGAGATTTTGGTAGACCAGTGGAGTTTTAGTGGCCTGTGCCTATATTGACTAACAATTCTTAACATTCATAATCTAATTGTCCAAAATTTCTGTCAGAGTAATGCAAATTCTGGTTGGCTAAATCAATCAACACTACTGAGGTGTAAAAAGAAGTTGATTCACTTAATTTGTTCTAAAATGTCTGAAATAACTTCTGTTACAGATGACTTCACCTGGAGCCTTGTTAATGCAAAGGGAACTCTGCCATCACCAAGATCTGCAGCAAGTCTTGTTTGTGTTGGAAAAAGATTGTATCTATTTGGGGGCTTGAATAATCAGGATGGATGGCTCAACGACATGCACTCTTTTGATATAGGTATAGAATACTAAATGGTAAAGTTTGTGTGTTAACTCTTTACTGCAAGACAAAAAAGTAGACTTATCTAAATTGAAAGCATTTGCAGACTACAATTTAAACGTGGCTCAAATGATGGAGTTTGTCTCTGATAGGATAGAAAACATTGTGGAAAAGGAGAAATACTGGTTACAAGCCTTTTCTCTGTCTCAGACAATGTTTTCAAAAGGCTTCTTTCTCAGGGTCCCTGAAGCTTTGAATTGTGTGGTAAAGGGTTCTTTGTTTACCATATACAATTATTGGAACGCTGTTCAGACTTCACGAAATACTGTCGGTCCGCCGGTCATGTCAGATAAAGCTGATAGCGGTCCGATAAATAAGCACCAGAATACAGGACCGACTGACCGACAAAATTTAGCCGTACGCTTAACATGAAATGACATACCATAAAAAGTAAACAAAAACAGTTTTCCCGCTTTAAAACCGAAAGTTCTTCATGGAAAATTCCCAACTTTATAATCGCAGTATTTCGGATATACATAGGCAATATGTCAGTTATGTAAACTAAGGTACATCGTGGAACAATCCGAATGACCACTTTTATTTTCCTGCTTCCAGGAATTATTCTATTCTGTGATTGGCTAACGTAAATCTGGGTTGCATATCATTAAAATTTGATCCCCGCTCGGTATTTTGTATGCCCAATACAGAGAAATAGGCCGAAAACCATCTCCGAAAATTAATCACTTTTTGTTGTTTTATGTTGTCATATTTTCGGTCCGGTAAAATTTGGTTTGGTCTGGTAAAAATTTGAAGTTTACCAGACCCACTGTCCTATGAAAAATTTGAGTATTTCGTGAAGTCTGGCTGTTTCAATCTTTCGAATTAAACCCCTTCACTCCAAATGAATTTTTTTTTTAAAAGATCTGAACACTATATCACTGCAAAAAGACATTTTTGCAAAAATATATCAAAATTCTGATTACTCACAACTTTTGCAAGAAGAGCAACCGTTTACCACTTCTTGCAACCGTTTACCAAACAACATCTATTTTTTAACAACCCTTCGTAGGAAGGCTTTTGAAAACATTATGGGAAATAGACCAAATGCTGGTAACCAGCATCTCCTTTTCTAACAATGTTTTCTACCCTTTCAAAGATTCATGATTTGAACCACATTACCCTTTAACCAGCATTTTACCTTTTTCCTACAATGTTTTCTTCCCTTTAAGGATAGGGCACCCTAATCAGGCTAATGGGATGCGTGTAACATGGCCTTTCATTGCCGAAAAAAAGTACGGATTCAGCTAAGACTCGCGTAATCTCTAATCGATCAGCTGATAGACACTGCTTCCCCACATCGATTACGGCTACCCGAGTCTTAGCCGAATCCATACGACTTTAGTGATGAACGGCAGTGTTACATGAATCCCATTAGGGTGCCCTAACCTTAAAAGACAATTTCAATCGCATTTGGGCACCTTTCATTTGTGCTCTGCAATTACTTTCAATTTGGACCAGTCTATAATTTTGTTGTTTGGTAAAGACTTAAATTTGTTGTCTGCAGTGCTTTCAATTGTTGTCATTTGGTACAGACTTACCTCTCAAAATACACACAGTACATAGTAATTCATTTCAAGATTTTTATTCCTTGATTCTCTTTTTTTTATACGCCTGTCGAAGACGGGCCGTATTATGGGATCACCCATGGCGTACGGACGGGTGGACGGGCAGCATCCAGTTCTTTGTCCGGAGCATAACTTTGTCATCTCCAGTCCAATTGACTTGAAACTTGGTAATTGTGTTTGTTGTGATAATACGGAGTGCAGTGCGAAAGAACCATAACTCTACCTCATGCTATCTTTGAGTTATTTCCCTTTGATCATCATTTTTACAGCATTTTCTGCTTGTCCGGAGCATAACTTTGTCATCTCCAGTCCGATTGACTTGAAACTTGGTATTTGTGTTTGTTGCAATAATACGGAGTGCAGTGCGAAAGAACCATAACTCTACCTCATGCTATCTTTGAGTTATTTCCCTTTGATCATCATTTTTATAGCATTTTCTGCTTGTCTGGAGCATAACTTTGTCATCTCCAGTCCGATTGACTTGAAACTTGGTATTTGTGTTTGTTGCAATAATACGGAGTGCAGTGCACAAGAACCATAACTGTACCTCATGCTGTCTTTGAGTTATTTCTCTTTGATCGTCATTTTTACAGCATTTTCTGCTTGTCCGGAATATAACTTAGTCATTTTTAGTCTGAACATCTTCAAATTCGGTATGCATGATTGTTGAAAAATTACGGAGTGCAGTGCACAAGAACCATAATTCTTCCTAGCACAAATTTTGAGTTATTCCCCCTTAGATCTTCATTTTTATAGCATTTTTTGCTTGTCCGGAGCATAACTTTGTCATCTTAAGTAGGAATGACTTGAAATATTGTATGCTTATTTGTTGCAATAATTGGAAGTGCATTGCGCAAGAATTGTAACTCTACCTCGTGCTGTTTTTGAGTTATTTCCCTTTGATCGTCATTTTTACAGCATTTAGTGCTTGTCCGGAATATAACTTTGTCACCTCAAGTCAGAACGACTTCAATTTTGGTATGCATGTTTGTTGTAATATTACAGAGTACAGTGCGCAAGAACAATAACTCTACCTAGCTCAGATTTTGAGTAATTCCACTTTGATCTTCATTTTTACAGTCCAGTTCTTTGTCCGGAGCTTAACTTTGTCATCTCCAGTCCGATTGACTTGAAACTTGGCCTTTGTGTTTGTTGCAATAATATGAAGTTCAGTGCGAAAGAACCATAACTCTACCTCGTGCTGTCTTTGACTTATTTCCCTTTGATCGTCATTAAGTGCTTGTTTAGAATATAACTTTGTCATCTCAAGTCAGAACGACTTCAGACTTGGTATGCATGTTTGTTGCAGTTATGAAAAGTGCAATGCACTGGAGCCCTAACCTTACCTAATGCCCTTTTGGAATTATTCCCCATTCATTATTTTTTTTTTTACAGCTTTTCATGCTTCTCTACAATATAACTTTGTCTTTTCATGTTGGAATGACCTGAAACTTTATATGCATGTTTCCTTAACATTAGACATTTATACCTATTTCAATCACGGGCGTATCTTGTGACAATTTGCCGCTCTTGTTTTTTTTTTTTTTTTTTTGTTCCATGACAGAATAGATTTTTGCATTTGTTATCCCTTTCGTATGGTTTTCTAACATTAATAATTAGAAAATACAAGTTCAAGTAGGTTCACTGTATTCACACAATTTGCCTGAAAGAAAATTTTGAAAGCTAGCAAATTTAATCCATGGATAGATCAATGAACAGTTATCAAGCGCAGAAAGATGTATACAGAAAAAATTCTTTCGTTTAACACTTTACCGCACAATCCCATCTTTTTACAACCCTCGAGAAGAAGCCTTTTGAAAACATTGTGGGAAAAGGAGAAAATGCTGGTTATCAGCATTTTCTCCTTTTCCCACAATGTTTTCTACCCATCAAAGACAATTTTCATCATTTAGGTCACATTAGAATTGTCATCTGCAAATGCTAAAGTGTAAAATTTTGTCATTCGGTAAAGGGTTAAGTCGATAGATATTGATACTTTTGAAAAATGTAGTACAGGATGTTTCTCCAAAACCCTGCCAAAAGACTTGATAGATTTATCTTCACAGATACATGTACATGGTCCGAAGTCAGTGGGGAGGGACCCAAACCATCAGCACGAGATAAACTTCAGGGAACAGTTGTAGATGACAGTATATACTACTTTGGTGGTTTTGGACCTAAACATGTGGATGATATAGACGACTGGGAAGATGTATGGTTTGTTTGTGTATTCCTTTACTAAACAACCCATCATTTTTTGGACCCTCATTAAGATTGATTGAGTGACGTTATATGCCACTTTCAGCATAATTTCAGTCGTATATTGGCAACAACACACATTCATGTATGTCCTTGGTTTCACCAGTGCTTGGCAAGAGCCTTTGAAGTGTCTTTCCTAAGGACACTCCCATGAAAAATCCAGTGTTTCCAGTGCAACTCGAACCAGGAGCCTCCAGGTTATTAGTTCTACACTTTACTCCTGAGCCATGCGGTAAAAAGGCTAATTAAAACATTGTGGGGAAAGGAGAAAAATGCTGGTAATTTTCTCATTTTCTACATTTTAAAGATAAATCCCATTATTTAAGCCACATTTTATATGTGGGAGACAGTGGTGTAGGGATAAGGTGTCAGCCTTTCACATTGAGGGTTCCAGGTTCAAGAGATGAGCATGATGTGCTATCTACATTACGGAGCTAGTACTGGTTAATGTTTCCAAGAAGCAATCATCTCAAGTGATTAATACAAGTTGTTAGAGTTTGTTTCACTATCAGTGGAAAATGAATATGTTTAAACTATTTAATTTGTTGTCAGCAATGGTTTAAGTATGAACAAGTCTAACATTCTATCATCCTCGGAACCCAGGTTTGAAACATTACGTTACTCTCCATACATGACCCCTGGGAAACTTGGCTAGCAAATCGTTGTTTCTTATGAATATTCATATGGTCGGGAAGTACCCCAATAGCCAATCGAAAGATCGATAACATAATAATATTCTCTTGTAGAGAGGATAACTTCATTTCTTCCATTGCTAAAAATTACACTGGAAAAAACCTGAGGTTGTCAACAAATATGGCGGCCATTGGCATGCTTGTTTCCTGTGAGATATGCCATTCTGCAATACAGGGACAACACTATCAATCTTTGTGTACGATTTTAACTGACAATCTTTCAGTGTTACGCCAAAAATCCCTTTTAAACGCTTCTCGATTGTGGTGTTGATGGGCGCTGCCATATTTAAAGTATCGCTAAGCTTGATTTGCAACGAATGATATGACTGGATATCGACATGTAAAAAATAGAAGTGACAGCGTATTTGTGATAAAAATAGTTTAAATTTTCTCAAAGAAAAACTGAGATCACCAATCAAAATGCTTCATGAATAATTCATGAGAATGAGGAAACGCCAGCGAAATTACCCAGGGGCGATTACAGAATGAATCGAAACTGGGTCACGGAGGATGACATTCTATAAACACATAAAACGATAAAGAACTAATATGCAGACATAGTATTTTAGGTCTCTGCAGTGGACAGCTTTTAAAAAATATGGAGAATTCATCTTTGTACCATTATGAGTTGAGAAATTTTGGCAGTCTTAAGCTTTTACCAAACAATACTGTGTTTTAAAGACACTGAAAAAGAAAGCATTTGAAAACATTTTGGAAAAAGAAGATGCTGGTAGCCAGCATTTTCTCCTTTCCTACATTGTTGTCTACCCTTTCAAAGATATTTTCAATCATTTTAGGTAGAGTATGTTTGTTGTATGCAAATGCTTTCTGTATGTAAGAGTTCAAAATTTTGTTGTCTGGTAAAGAGTTGACTCTTTACCACACGACAAAATTTTAGACCCGTTCAAGTTGAAAACATCTGCAGACGACAAGTAAAATGTTGCTCGAATGATGACTTTTCTATGACAGGGCAGAAAACATTGTGGGAAAAGGAGAAAATGCTGATAATCAGCATTTTCTCCTTTTCCCACAATGTTTTAAAAAGCCTTTGCCATCTTGGGATTATGTGGTAAAGGATTAAGCAAAAAAAGAAAAGAAGCGTCAATAATAATTTAGATGATGTTTCAGATGGATGATGAAGAAGATGATGAAGTTATCAATGAAGAACGTGAGCAGGAGGCAGCACAGTTTGGTTGGTTTAATGATTTGTACAAATTTGATATTGGTATGTACACACATTGTTTCTGTAATCTGTAAGAGTTGTATATGTACTATACCAATGCTTTTAAGAAATCGAAAACAAAAACATTTAGTAAAGGGTGTCATATATAGAAGAGGGAGTACATGTATACGGAACATAAAACATGAATGAATATGAAGAAGGCATCATACCAACAGTGTTGCATCCAGGCCGCGTGATTGCTGGAATCCCCCCCTTTTTTTTTTATTCTGTCATGCAAGTTCACGAACTTGATGCAAAAAATATAATTGGGTCCTAGTCAGTCTATTGAAACAAAGGGGAAAGTCCAACGAAGCTTCCTTACATCAGTCAATATTACACTCATCACTATTTTTAGATTATTCGAGAACAGTAATTTCAAACGATGTCCGATCTCAATTTTGAATTTATGTAATAAGCAGGGAACCGCTATTCTCTACGCATGCGCAGTGAATGTATCACATGTGTTTCCGGATTAAAAAACAATACAGTATATTCGCACGGCAACTGTTAAGTGTGTTAAACATTCTGACTGGTGTGTTAAAGTAGGATAAAATACGCCACTGAAACGAATTTCGAACTTTTTAAAGGGATTTCTTTTATAAAAAAAACGACACAACCCCCAGTTTTGACAGATCGAGTGAAAACTGCAAAGAACAAATTGAAGGTCATTCAGGAACCAACTCGGTCAAGTAAGGGCTATTCAGTTATTAATCATTCAAATTGAGGGACTATCATCATCATTGTTTGATTATGAAACTTGTGTTATAGATCTAGTTTGGACAAGAAAAAACAGAATGGTGTCTTCTTCAGTATCACGCCAGTGCATAAAACTAAAGCATTTTTTTTTTTTTTTTTTGGAATGCGATCGATTACAGTTGTGTCGTTTCCCCCCTTTTGCTAATTCCATGGGGGAGCTCCCAGTCTCGGCAAAAAATCCTGGATGCAACACTGTACCAAGTATGAATGATCCCAAGGCTGTGCTTTGGAATTCTTTAAAAATAGTTTTGAAACCGACTTTGTTACCAAACAAGAAAATTGTAGACTTGACCACATTGAATGCTTTATAGACAACAAATTAAGCATAGCTCAAATATGGAATTCGACTTTGAAACAGTAGAAAACCTTGTGGGAAAAAGGAGAAAATGCTGTTTTTTTTTTTTTTTTTTTTTTTTTCAAAAACTTAAATCATCAGGGTCATTAAAAATACAGAATTGTTTGGTAAAGGGTTGACATTATCTTACTGGCTATGTTTACAGTAACAAAAACCTGGTCACAGCCGATGCATATGAACCTTGGAGTACCGACCCCGAGAGCTGCACATGGAATGTGTACTGTAAACAGGGAGATTGTCATATTTGGGGGACGAGACATAGAAAAAAGAACGAGCGATCTTCACATGTTTAATGTGGGTATGTTGATACATTATTTTTTTCTTCTTTGTCAAATATATGGTAAAATGGAAAGCAGCCCATCGGATATTTTCAGAATATTAGCTCTTTACCAGACGCCAATGTTTTAGAGGCAAGCACATTAAAAGCATTTACAGAAAAGAAACACGGCTCAAATGAATTTTTTTTGTCCTTGGGAGGGTAGAAAATGTTGGAAAGGGAGAAAATACTCATCATACTTGTTACAGGACAGAGAGAGCGACTGTCACAAACAATTGTTGGAAGATTGTGGGAAAAAGTGTTCCAGGGGAAAATCTTGTGCTAAAATACTTCTTTGCCAAAATATATCATGTTGATAATCCTTCAAGTGTTATCAAATGCTATGTCATATTAGATGAGCAAAGCAACAAATCACTAGCAAAACCTGAAGTGTTCTTACTGTTAGGTATTGAAAATGAGGAAGAGGAATTTGTTCTTAATTCCTGTGCAGGTAGCCAAACAATTAGAGGAAGAACTGCCGTTAATTGCGTGTTGGGGTCTCTTGTTAGTTCTATGGAGATTAGGTTTTGTTTCCAGCTTGGCTGCACTCATACCCTATTAGTATTTATCATTTAGACACCAGAAAATGGAGAACTGATATGAAGATCAAAGGTCAGCTGCCTGTCCCTCGGTCCTACCATTCTGTTACAGCAGTGGGTAATAGGGTTATTGTGATGGGTGGACGTGGAGTGAATGATGACCATCTAGGAGACACCCATGTATTTGATACAGGTATGTCAAAGTTGTTCCTGTGGTCAGTTTTTTATCTTTTGCTGACATGATTTATATAACTCATTACCTCCTATTACCTCCTGAATCAAAGTTCCAGCAGATGACTTTTAAAACATCCTTATAAAAGATTAGATTGTTTACACGAAATAAAGTTTGAAACATGAATATATGTATTTTAAGAAATTTGTAGCAAAAGGAGATTGCTCATAATGAACTGTTTCATGACCAAAAACAGTTGCCGGCTGGATACAAAGAGGGAAGTGTATATGGTTAAAGCATAGGGGAAAAAAAGTTTTAGCTTGGATGTTTTTGTAGAAAATTTTTTTTATTAATTTCATAGAATTTTTTTTTATTAATTATCAAAGGGAAGCCTATACCAGAAGGGCTGCTGCCCTCAAAATATTTTGATACAGTTATGCCCCTTTTTCTTTCTAGAGTTTAGTGCTGACACCTTCTTAACCCTTTCCCACACAACAAAATTTTAGCCTAGCCCATGTTGAAAGCATTATGCAAGTGACAAATTGAATGTTACTTAAAACATAATATAATGTCAAAAAAGGGTAGAAAACATTTAGGGAAAAGGAGAAAATGCTGGTTACCAGCATTTTCTCCTTTTCATACAATGTTTTCAAAAGGCTTTTCCCTCAGAGTCGTTAAAAGTCGGGAGTGTGTTGTAAAGGGTTAATAAGCAATGTCTTATAGCATAAAGGTATTGCCACTTACCGGTAGCTTTTATCCATACAAATTTATCCATATAAATTCTTATCATATTTGGGACAACTTCTTGTTAAGTTTTTACCCCTTTACCACACAATACCGAGTTTTAACGACCCTGAAGGAGAAGACTTTTGAAAACATTGTGAGAAAAGGAGAAAATGCTGGTAACCAGCATTTTCTTCTTTTTCTGACAATGTTTTCTACCCTATCAAAGACAGAAATCATCATATTAGCAATGTTTAATTTGTTGTCTGCGAATACTTGGAGTTTTGTCCAGTCCACAATTTGTCATTTGGTAAAGGAAAAACTTTTTGTATTATTCTCTTCTGCAATGGCATTCTTTTTCCACACCTGCATTGCATTTAGTTGATAACTTGAAATGATATTTGGATTGAATGGTTTGACAGATTGAAAGTGAAATGAATCTTGGCACATTTGTTTGCTTGCTTCTATTACCCATTTACTACACAATCCCGACTTTTAACGACACTGAAAAAGAAGCTTGTTGAAAGCATTGTGGGAAAAGGAGAAATGCTTGTAACTGGTAATCAGTATTTTCTCCTTTTCCCTACAATGTTTTCTACCCTTCCAAGAAAATAATTCAGATAGTGAGTGACAATGATTTTGTCGTTTGCAAATGCTTTCAAGTTCAACATTATGTCATTTGGTAAAGAGTTAATACATGTTGATTTTGGTGAAATAGAATTTTTAAGGGTATAATTATAGGTACCAATCTGTCTGTATATCTACCCATCTGTGTAAATGCTTATTCCTCTCACAGTTTTGCCGCTTTGAAACATCGTGTGTTTTGAAATTTTGTACAGTAATTATTCACAGACTAAAGTTGTGCATGACACAGTTTTTGGATACTGTGAATGCTGTAGAATCACCTCCACATGAACTTTGACAAAATGCACCTATAGTGTTAAAATCTATCTAGCCAATGCAAGAATTCAGAATACCAACACTGTACCACACAATGCTGAATTTGAATGACCCAGAGGAAAAATTCTTTTGAAACATCGTGTGAAAAGGAGGAAATCTGTTAGCCAGCATTTTCTCTTTTCCCACAATGTTCTCTACTCTTTCAAAGACTAAGTTCAAATACTTGCAATTTGGACAGGTAGAAATTTTTTGTCGTCTAGTAAAGAACTACATTGCCTTGTGTTACAAGTCTAGTTTTGAATGTAGATTATGTGATGCATTATTGTTGATAACATTTAACAAGACAAGCTTGATGATTGATTACAGAAACATGTGAATGGTTACAACCAAAAGTGTTGGGAGATTTGCCCAGTAAGAGGGGACAGCACTCTGCCGTAGGTGTTGGTGATAAACTGGTACTGTTTGGGGGCACTTCTGATTATTGTGCAGAGACCATGATGACCAGTAAAACCTATGGAGATACCTACATATTTTCAACAGGTGATTACACTTTTCCTCCATACACAATGTTTTGAAGAAAATCTTGATAAGCCCTTTACCAAACAGCAAACTTTTAGATTTGTCAAAATTGAAAGTATTTGTAGATGACAAAAGAAATGTGCTCCAAAATTGAAATTAATTTATTGAAAGGTAGAAAACTTTGTGGGAAAAGGAGAAAATGCTGGTTACCAGCATTTTCTCTTTTTCCCACAATGTTTTTAAAAGGCTTCATTCTCAGGGTTGTTAAAAGTCGGGATTGTGTGATAAAGGGTTAAAAAGCCAAGCAAAACCAAAGGAAAGAAAAACTGAACTTGTACTAAATGAAAGGTGCATGTTGAGATTATCATGAAAATGGTGTAAAAAATGATAGAATCACTTACTATTAGCAATTTCGTCATATTCCATAATTAGCAGTTTCAGCCTGAGCAGACTAAGGGTAAAGTGGATTTAATTTATAAAAAGTTACCAAGCGTTACAATATTTTGGAATAGTAATGAGCATTTGATAAATATACTGAACCAAAAAAGAAACTTCCCCTGTGTTTAAGTGCAGATATACACAAATATGAAAATCAGGATTAAACTAGATTTATATGCATTGAAAGAGTATTTTATTGTGACTTTGTGTGAAAAAAATTATTGCTGAGGGTTTATCCAAAGTAGTGGAAGGGGTCGCTCACCAAAATCACAAATTAATACCGGGTATGACCACCTTCAGCATGAAGGACTGCCTGGCATCGTTGGCGCATAGAACGGATAAGTGTATTGTTTTCGGCTTGGGGAATGTTGTTCCATTCCTGAATTAAGGCTTGTCTTAGCTGAATGACGTTTGACGGTGGAATAGGGCGACATCTAACACGCTGGTCCAAATTATCCCAAAGGTGTTCAATGGGATTCAGATCAGGGCTTTTGGCAGGCCAGTCATTAATAAATGCAATGTTATTCGCCCTGAGGAAATTCACATTGTCCCTAGCTGTATGGCTTGTGGCATTATCATGCTGAAAAAGAGTGATATTGGCATTATTTTGAAACAGTGGGATAACGTGCCTCGCAAGAATTTCATCTCGGTAGCGTTGGGCATTCAAATTCCCTTCGATAACGACGAGATTAGTGCAAAAGCCATGTGCAATGCCCGCCCAGACCAAGACAGAACCCCCACCCCCAAAACGATCTCGTTCAAGTACGCAACATTCGGCATAACGTTCATTTCTCCTACGGTATACTCGAACCCTGCCATCACCTCGATGAATGGAAAACCTCGACTCGTCAGAAAAAAGAACGCTATTCCATTATTGTCTAAGCCAGCGTTGGTGTGTATGTGCCCAATTAACACGATTTACGTGGTGACGTCGCGTCAAAACACAACCAACGTATGGACGACCCTCGCGCAAGCGATTGCGCACAGTTTGGGCAGATATACGGTTGTTATGTGTACCAAGGGTGTTAGCAGCAGTGGCTGTGGTAGTTTGGAAGCGATTGCGCAGGTGGGTGTTCTGAATATAGTGGTCTTGGCCGCGCGTCGTGACGCGAGGACGTCCACTACGTGGTCGATCTTCCGTATGCCCTGTTGCTTGAAAACGTTGCCTAAGGTGTCGAATAGCACGAGTAGAACATCCAATATTCATAGCAACAGCATTCATCGTCATACCAGCATTAAGCATGCCAATGGCACGTTCGCGTAAATTTTGCGGAATTCTAGGCATATTAAAAATAAAGAAAACTAAAAAGAATTTAATTTTTTTCAGCGTCTTTTGTTTATTGACATGAAAGTCTATAAAATTAGACTGAAAGGTTTCAAAAACATACACGAATTATACTGGTCCGTGCATGCATGTGAAAATCGCTTTCAGCGGGTTTCTTCTGCAAAATGCTTTCAATCGAGTTAAAATTTGTTTTATCGGACACATAATCGTTCGCCCGAATATATGTAGGTCATCTGACATTCTGATTTTTTTTAATAACATTGCATTTGCACTTAAACACAGGGGAAGTTTCTTTTTTGGTTCAGTATATAAGAAACATCGTCAGTGACATGGAAAGAGAGTTGTGTCAGTACTGGTGTAAGAAAGCCAGGAAACACATGCGTAGGTGCACTAGCAGCTGTGATATGGCCTTAGCTGTTAAAACGGCAATAAACTCCAATACAAACATATTGATAAACATAAATCCTTTACCTTTCAATTCCAAGTTTGAATGACGCTGAGAAATTAGGCTTTAGGAACATTGTGGGGAAATGTAGGTAACTGGCATTTCTATACATTTAATTATCCCACTATTTGATTGAATGTTTGGTGTTTAACACAGTTTTCAACATTATTTCAGTTATATCGTGGTGGCCAGTGCACTTATCCATGCTTTCCAGGAGTCTCTTTTACCAGTACTCTGCACAATTTTTTTTGCCGAGCCACTGGCTTCTTTCCCACATAACCATCATCAAGACGATAGTCAGCGGAGGGAGAGGAATGAATCCTGTGGCAATGACTTATCATCAATCCTCGGGTAGAAATTGTCCGAGCCAGGGGTAGAACCCACGACCCCCTGTTCTCAAGTCCTGCAAGCTACCCACTGAGCTACCGGGGCTCAGCCCCACTATTTGAATAACTTTTAATAAGTCATCTGCAAAGGCTTTCAATATGGGCCAGTCTACAGTTCTATCATCTGGTAAAGGGTTAGTAGCAATGTTCAATCTGGCAGTAAATACAAACCAGATACTTCCACTGTATTACCATCTTACGTTTATCTTTAACCTCATCCTTCTAAATAAATTAAATGAAACTTTTAAGTTTATAGTAAAAAACAATGATCCTATTTCAAATGTATTTTTCTGGATAAAAATATCTTCTTATCGGACAGTGTAGATCCAAGATCAGACTGCACGTTCTGTGCAGTCTGATCTTGATCTACACTGTCCGCAAAAAGTCAGCGAGTTGGGCTTAGCAGCCTAAGGGTTAAGTATCTCACAAAATGTATGGCAGTATAGATCAAAGATCAGACTGCAGTCTGTAGTGTCTGGTCTTCGATCTACACTGTTGATACGTAAAAGCAGTTTAACTGATTACATGAGCAACTAGTTTTGCTACAGAGGATTTTAAAATCATCTGTACAAAATTTTGAAATAAGGATGATCAATACGGATAAAAGTTTGATACACGAATGCACATTGAAACATTGTGACAAAAATTATGTCATCTGCAGTTGATAACAGGTTTTTCCCTCAGCATTAAAAATTGGGGGTCATTGTGACCCCTTGTCTGGTTATTTGACGGCCATTTCTTTAAATTTGGGGGTCAAAATAAATGGGTCTCTCAATCTTCAAGCACAGATTATAATACATTTTACCTTTAAAATCCAACCAAGTAAAGTCTTTATGCCAGTTCTGAAGGAGAGCTTGACCACAATTTTTGACATACGATACATTCCCCCTCGAAACGCTTCTTGATGTGGCGTGATCACCAAGATAAGCAGACAATAAAACAGAATGCTACAATTTTTTCCGCAAACAGAACAGACTGGTAATATTTACTTTTATCAACCGGAAAGCAGGAAAAATAAGCCATAAAATAAAGAGAACCCAACTAACACTTTGACTGGGCCCGTATTTACAACAACTGTCCACTGTACTTTACTGTATTAATGCGTAAACCAGTCTTATTCTATAAATAAATCACCAGGAAACCGCTTTTATCTAAAATAAATCATGTAGTTAAAAGAAGAACGATGTTCGTCTGATGTTGAAGTAAGATCAGACTTGTATCATTGACGATTTATTCAATTTCCTAGATTTTGGAAAGTTGCAACTGATGGCGCACTGTTATTTATTTTGTGGGTCATTTGAGTTAAATAGTGTCATTGACGCGGGGTTTGTGCGTCATGGAAAATGTTAAGATGGGTTTGGACTATAAAAGTTAAGAATTTTTTTTGTTTGTTTTGTTCCAGGTGATGTCATAAAAGGCAAATCTATACCAGCTCAAGTGGCTAATGGACATGGTGACACCAATGGGTCCTGAAATTAAGGGATGACTGTTCGAGTCTTCTGGTTCTTCCTCCATCTTCATGTTGATATTTCATAAAGAGCCTTTCTCTACTTTAGTTGTCTTTTATGGCCAGTGCAGATTAAGATCAGACTGCAAAAGAAAATGAAGTCTGATCTTTAACCCTGTACTGCACAATGTGGACTTTTAACAACCCTGGGAAAGCTTTGGAAAACATTATGGGAAAAGGATAAAATGCTGGTAACCAGCACTTTCTCCTTTTCCCACAATGTTTTCTACCCTTTCAAAGAAAAATTGCACCATTTGAGCCACATTGAAATTGTTATCTGCAAATGCTTTCAATTTGGACAAGGCTAAAATTTTGTTGTCTGGTAAAGGGTTAATCTACACTGTCCACTTTGCTAAGACATCCTGGACAAGTGTGACCTTAAAACTACTCTTGGTAAGGTCTTTTTCCTTGAATGAAAATGCTCGCTAGGTTTATTCAGCTCTATACGGGTTTATAAATACTCATGTACTAGCTTTAACCTAAGCTACATCCTGAGATTAGACAGTTTTTTCCTCCATCTTCATGTTTGTTAATGAAAAATGCTTTGCAAAGTCTAAACTAAGCTCAGCACTTTCATTTACCAAGGTGAAATTAGGGTATGTGTGTTTTGACTTGCCCAGGTGAAATTGTGTTTAAATCTTAACTTGATGAAATTCTAGCACACTTAACTGTTCATGTGAAAACATGGTTTGACATACCTCATTTTCAGTGATCTCTCCTTTTTCAGCAGTGTTTCCTTGACTATGACTTTTTAGTTAACCCTGAGGCTGCTAAGCGTGACTCGCTGAGCTTTTGCAGACAGCATAGATCAAGATCAGACTACACATAACGTGCAGTCTGATCTTGGATCTACATTGTCCGATAAGGAGATGTCTTTCCTCAAAAAGTACCTTTCAAAATGCGGTATTTGGGTTTTTACTATTGGCTTGAAAATTTCATTTTGTGTATTTATCAGGATAAGGGGTAATGGTTTGAAAGTGAAAGTGTCACGCTTTTGACAACAACATACTTTGTTAACTCTGTCAGCGCTAAAAATATATGAGCCGTGCTCTGGCAAAAGGGGCCTTAATGCATCTCCGTGATGCATTATACCAAGCATGTGACCACATAATTATGGATCCATAAAATTCATTTCGTCTGTCAACCAATGGAATCATGAGGTAGACTGGTTCTTGGACATACAGAAAATTGACAAATAGTGAAAATTTTCAGCCCAGGTCGGCCTGTGCGGACTGCGCAGGCTGACATTGGCCGATACTTTTCGCAAATGGGTTAAGCCCCTTTTTCATAGAGCATGGCTTATATAAACTGGACCTCTGAAAAACAATCCAAAGAAACTCATATATAGGTCTTATCTTATAGGTTTGAATAAATAAACGGACAGTATAGATCCACAATCAGGTTGCAAAGTTTATGTTGTCTGATGTTGATCTATGCCATCCACTAAACCAGCTGTCTTGGCCTGGAATTAAAAGGGTCACACAGGATATTTTTTACTTACAACGCCTTTATTGTATTTATGTTAGAGAGGTCTTTTCGAGGTATTGGGCTTGTAATCAGGAAATACTCTTTGGATTTTGTACTGGCAGTGCTGATGTCTTCAGATTGTCCATGGAAAAGGCTCTGCAGAGTACCTTCCTAGTACTGGTGAAACCAGGGGAAAGAGAAAATAATGCGTTTTAGCCATAATTTGACTGTTGAAACTGGTATTTACACGTCATTAGTAACAGTTTATGGTAGGTTTACCCATCACCATATGACCATTTTCAACCCTTTATCACACAATCCCGACTGTTAATGACCCGATGGAAGAAGGCTTTTGAAAACATTTTTGAGGAACAAAAAAAATGCTGGTAACCAGCATTTTTTCCTTTTTCCACTATGTTTTCTACCCTTTGAAGATCGTATTTCATCATGTCGCATGCAAATGGTCCAAAATTTTGTCGTAAGGTAAAAAGTTAGAAATACTTCTAAATAAGACTGAACTACTGTACTACCTGAACTGTTGATCAAAAAAATCCCAATTTACAAGCCTGAGGAAGAAGGCTTCAGTAGCATTTTTGAATGGAAGAAAATACTGGTCACCTGCATTTTCTCTTTCTCTCAACATCTTTTCTACCCTTTCAAAGACCATGTCATCAAAGCCATTTGTCATCTGCAATTATTGCTTTCAATATGGACAAGTAATCTAAAATTCGGATGCCACAGTATCAGGTAAAGAATCGCTGTCAAATGAAATAAGCCATGCTATGTGAAAAGAGGGCTTCTCGAAAAGTATCGACCCAGGTCAGCCTGCGCGTACTGCGCAGGCTGGCTTGGGCCAAAACTTTGTGCTGTTGGACAGTTTTTCTATATGGCCTGCAACACGCGAAAAGGGGCATTCGGACATTTGCGTAAGGCGTCGTCTCGGATCAGCCTGCGCAGGCTAATCCGAAACAACTCTTTCCGTTTTTATGTAATTTTCTGTTTTGCGCAAGTCTTCCGAGGGACAAAATCTAATGTAGTCGTAGAGTGCCGTCTCGGATTAGCCTGCGCGGACTGCGCAGGCTGATCCGAGACGAGACTTTACGCAAATGTCCGAATGCCCCTTTTCGCGTTTTGCAAGCCATATGGCCAATACCTGGTCAACCTGATGATTAAATTGGTTGTTAAAAGATTTGGCTGTTAGGGATCCATAAGTATGTGGTGGCTTCTTTTAGTATGCATCACAGAGATGCATTAAGCCCCCTTTTGCCAGAGTATGCCTCAAATGGTTGTTGAAAATGTTGAAAGAGATAATAACGATAAGAAATTACTAACAGACCAACTAAGAACTCTGTTAGTGGGGGAAAAGGGGTCTAAATTAACAGTGTCCATAGATTTTGTTGGAGTATTAGAGATTACATCAATGTAACAAGTAAAGGATATTTTTTAACTATATGCTCAATATGAGATGTCATTTTGACTTTTCTACGCATTGTATATTAGTGAAATGGTCATATTAGGCCTGAAAGCGCCTTTCACAACCTTAGTTGCATTTGCGTCCAGTGTAGATCAGGATCAGTCTGCACGTAATGTGCAGCTTGATCTTTGATCTACACTGTCCGCTTTGCTGAAACACTCTAGAGCACCCTTGAATTTGCAAATAATTGGGTCTTACTTTCAGACTGTAAATGTCTATTTGGTTCTTTTTGGCGCTTTAATGGTTAAGTGGCATGATAGAGTATGTAATATTTATAGGTGTTTTTTCATAATTGTAATCTCAACAACAGACAATGAATAAAAATTGGCAATCCATTTGTATACACAGTTGTATTTGAAGCCATGCTGGCCACAGTATGACCGTGCATTATTTCACAATTTAACGCTTCACCGAACCATCCCATGTTTTAATTACTCAGTGAAAACATCTTGTGAAAATAAGCAAAAAGCTGATGCTGGTGACCAACAATGTTTTCTGCTCTTCCTCAGAAAAATAGCATCGTCTGACCCACATTTAAATTATTATCTGTGATTGCTGTCAATTTGGTAGTCTAAAATTGATGATGTTCACTCAATCAAATAAAGTCGATCTTTCACCGAAATAAACAAATGTCCTCGATACACTCTGTCACTGTTAGTGACAGGCTGATGTGAGACATGATAGCAAGTTTGCTGTGAAATAGTGAAGGAGTTTTGTTGGTCTGCAGGAGCTCTGATTTTGGGAAAAGGTGACTTCAACGGAGCTAGAACTTGTCAGGACGGGGAGGGGAGGCATTATCACAGTTTCTTCCAATTTGAAACATCTGTCATTCTTTCAGTTGGGTATTACCAACTAAAAAAAATGGACTGGACCAAATTCAAAGCATTTGTAGATGACAAATTACACGCTGCTGAAGTGATGTTGTATGTCTTTGATAGGGTGGAAAACTGGGGGAAAAAAAGAAAATGCTGGTTCCCAGCATTTTCTACTTTTCCCACAATGTTTTCAAAAGCCATCTCTTGATTGTGTGGTAAAGCGTTGAAATTGCATTTGCAGGATGCAAGGATTATCACTGTCTGGCATATTTTCCCCATTCTGTGGGCACAGGCAACTGGTATTTGACAAGCTACACCTTTAACCTAATATAATTGGCCTGCAACACGCGAAAAGAGGCATTCGGACATTTGCGTAAAGTGTAGTCTCAGATCAGCCTGCGCAGTCCGCACAGGCTAATCCGAAACGACACTTTCCGTTTTTATGTAATTTTCTGTTTTGCGAAAGTCTACTGTGGGACAAAATCTAATATAGTCTTAAAGTACCGTCTCGGATTAGCCTGCACGGACTGCGCAGGCTAATCCGAGACGACACTTTACGCAAATGTCCGAATGCCCCTTTTCGAGTGTTGCAGGGCAATTATGAGCCATGATTATAAAAGGGGGGTTATTATTAAAAAAAAAATAGGGTGTTTATATCATTTCCATGATGCGTAATATCAAGCATGTCGTCTCATGATTATGACTCCATAAATTCCAACTGAATCTGGAGGTAAACCAGTCCATTTACATGCAGGAAATACAGACCCATATCAGACTACGCAGGCTAATATGAGTCAATACTTTTTTTCAAATTCTTACGAACATGAAAGTTCGCAACAATTGCATAGCTGAAATACATACCACACCTGGCGGGATTCGAACCCGCGCGGGCGAGATCCTCGTTTTTCGAGGTTTAAAAGACCCAACATCTTCACCATGTAGTTGAAGAGACTTCTCCCCAACACAGTTGTTAGGTATTGATTTTATACGGGATGAAGCTATGCAGTAAGAAAGGGGTGATCTCCCGTAACAAAATGCATTAAGCCCCCTTTCCACAGAGCATGGTTCATATGTCTAGTATATTAGGTTATAGAAGGCAAGCTTATCGACAAGTGCCTTTGCTTTGTGGTCTCCTTTCTGAAACATGTTCTGTAAGCCAAATATATAATACAAAACAAAAAAATAGAAAACAATCTGTGATTTTAATTTCATCCTGTCGTGGTATCTGATTTTTAAACACTGTTTTTAACTTTTCCATGTTATGTTTGTCACTTCATTCAAAAGCTTAGTATTTCACAAACGAACAGACCGTTTTATCTGTTGAGCTGGTGTTGAAGACATGGTGTTCAAACGTTGATGGCCTAAATATATTTACAATTGATTATCTTTTGTTTAACATTCATACAGTATGCAGCATCTCAGAAAAACATGCACTGATGAAATGGAACTAAAACTATCGAAATCGAAAGATCATAGACTAAAGTTCATATCATGTGCTATTATTATTAGTAGTAGTATTTTTGTATTGGCTGTGGTATGTAAAAGTTTATATAGGAGAAACCAAAATTCTAACTTAACTCTATTAAACAAGAAAATTTCATACTCGTCCGAATTGAAGGCATCCACAGACAACAACTTGAAGGTAGCTCAACTGATGATTTCTGTCTTTGATATGGTAGAAAATATTGAGGGAAAAGGAGAAAATTTTCTCCTTTTCCCACAATGTTTTCAAAAGCCTTCTTCCTCGGGATCGTTAAAACTCGGGACTGTGTGGGAAAAGGCTAATTTTTTTTATTTTTTTCTTCAGAAAGAATACAAAAAAAAAAAGAAAAAAAACGTAATCAAGAATCAAACCTACTTTAGGCGGATTTTTCACCTAGATCTAGAGAGCTCATTGACAAAATTGGGAAACTTGTTACTGAAAATCAGCACCATGCCTTCAGGGGCTCAACACAAGAGTTATCAACCCTTTATTTATTCCTAAGTTGTTGTTGTAGCTGTTGAACAGAGGTTATAAGAGCACCAATTTGACCTTGAAAGAACTGAACATTGCTGTCTACTTTAGATGTGAGCTCAGCAATTCGACCTTCAATCTGTTCCATTTTTTGTAGGTCCACATTACCCTGTTGACCTGCTCCTAGCTTGGACATCTGTATTAGAAAACGAGAGTAAATATTAAAGATAAATATTTAACTCTTTTCCAGACAATGCAGTTTTTCAGATTGGTCTAAATTCAAAGCATCTACAGATGACAAAATCAAAGTGGTTAAAATTGTAGAATTTGTCTTTGAAGGGGTAGTAAAAACATTGTGTGGAAAGGAGAATATGCTGGTGACCAGTATTTTCCCATTTCCCACAAAGTTTTGAAGAACGTTTTCTCTCGGAGTCGTTAAAACTGAGGTTCCTTGGTTAAGAGTTTAGCCAGTTATAATTTCGGTAATAGTATCTGTGGAATATAATTTTGCCCACCGACTCCATGCGGCATATGCCATAAATGATGGTCAGCAATCATGTATCAAACATTTTAAGAGATGTCGCTTATAACAAATATAATTCTAGTTATTCACATTATTGTAATAATAATAATGGCCTGCAACACGCGTAAAGGGGCATTCGGACATTTGCGTAAAGTGTCGTCCCGGATAAGCCTGCGCAGTCCGCGCAGGCTAATCCGAAACGACACTTTCCGTTTTGATGTAATTTTCTGTTTTGGGCAAGTCTACTGTAGCACAAAATCTAATGTAGTCGTAAAGTGCCGTCTCGGATTAGCCTGCGCGGACTGCGCAGGCTGATCCGAGACAACACTTTACGCAAAAGTCCGAATGCCCCTTTTCGCGTGTTGCAAGTCATATAAGGAACATCAATAAATATAAATATTGAATACATGCATGCTAGCGTTTAAAATTGTACATCTTAAAAGCAGGTCCTTTCTCCACAATGTTTACAAAAGATCTACAAGACGACAAGAAGTTTACATGTTATGAGTTTCGCAGGATTGACCATGCAATTGCATTTCAATTCTCCAAATCTATGTTTCATGCTGTTACCCTTACAGCACTGTAGGCAAAAGCAGGACTTCAAAAATCAAGATCAAACTGGTAACAAATGTACAGTCTGATCTTAGATCTGTACCATCTACTTTTTAATCAAGCCTATAGGATAAAAAAAAAATTCTTAAGTTTCAGGGGGTCCTGCATGGCTCAGTGGTAAAGTGTAGGACTCATGACCTGGAGGCCCAGGGCTCGAGCCTCACTGGATCCACCGAGTCTTTTATGGGAGTGTCCTTGGGCAAGACACCTCAGAGATGGCACTGCGATATGACTGAAATAATGTTGAAAGCAGCGTAAAACACCAATCAATCAATCAATTCTTAGTTTCAGTGGATTGTCACATTATTATCAACTGTTGAAAGAGGTTGAGTTATATACTACGACTACTAGTAGCTGTATAATTGGCTGGTATATTTTAAGGAGTTTGTTTCCATTATATGTATACCTAATGTTGAAAAAAAAAAACACACACAAATTTCAGTAACTAGCATGTTACAATGAGCAGCTTGTGATATGGTTATTCCTGTGTGTCTGGGATCTACTCTGTCCAGCACTCTTTCCAGACCACTTCACGTGTCCCAAACAGCCACAGTCGATACATTGCTTAACTCTACCAATGACACTATCTTTGACTCGTTCAAATTCAAAGCTTTTGCAGACGACAATTTAAATGCTACTAAAATGATGGTTCCTGTCTTTGATAGGGTAGAAAACATTGTGGAAAAAGGAGAAAATGCTAGTTACCAACATTTTCTCCTTTTCCCATAATGTTTTCAACAGCCTACTCTTTCAGAGTTGTTAAAACTTGGAATTGTGTGCTATAGGGTTAATAATGAAGCCGGTTCCAACAAAAAATAAAAAAGTTCTGAAATCAAAATCTGCCTACATTAGACATGATTTACTCACTCTTTCCTCGATATGGCTAACTTTATTCTGCAGTCCGGTCAGATATTCTTTGTTTTCTTTCATCTCGGTCCTCATTCGGACTAATTAAAAGAAAAAGAGATATTTAGTGATTTTTTTTCCAATACAAGTTTTGTTTCACATGTCTATGATGTAATATAATTGGTAAAATCCAGCACTAGTCAACAGCTGCTATCTGTATATTTCAAACAGAATCATATCATATTTCCAGGGAATGGCGAAAGAGGCTTTAAAGCCAACACATCTCTGTTTTATAGATCTCTACTTACATGTCAAATTTGTAACTCCGGAGATATTGAGGACGAATACCATTTTATCCTTATCTGTAACCGGCTTTTAGACTTAAGGGTTATATATATTAAGAAATTTTACTATAAAAAACCAAGTATGTTTAAGTTAATTTCCCTACTGCAGTCAAAAAACTACAGAACATTGTTCAATCTATGTTTATTTTTAAAAGAGGCTTTTCACAGAAGAGCATCAATCTGAGTTGCATTTAGCAGCCTAAATGAAAGTTGACAACATTTCTTACTTACGCTATCTTATCGTAAATTAAGCCGTTAACATTTTACCCATCCTCTACTTCTGTCTAATGTTTTAATTTTTTATGAAATACTTAATTTCAGTATTCATTCCCAATTGCATACGTTACCTTAATGTTAGATACGTTTGATAATATTTTGAAATTTTCTATTAACTATAAGATGTGCAGACTGATAAATAGTTCAATTATTCATATATCCAATTGATGGTGTGATAGGTTATTTTTTTTTTGTGTGTGTGTGAGATGTACGTGAAAGATTGTGTTTCGTGTCGTTTGCAGTATATATATTATCATGTTGTGTGACAAAAAACTCTGTTTAAGTCAAATTCATTCATTCATTCATTCATTCATTCATTCTTTCATTCATTCTTTCTTATTATATATTGACTTACTTTAGAAACACATCACTTACATACAAACCTTATTATGTACACGTTTGTAAGAAATTCTATCTTAATACTACATTTGAACAAAGTTAAATTGTATCTTAAAATTTGATTGGCATTCACATCAAAATCCATCTTTCATTGACTTTGTAAGAGCCAGTTACCCAATATTGTGATTGGCTTAATATTTACAACTAGAGGAAAAATATTTGAAGAATAAAGTGATGCATTTCTAAAGTCAGTCAGTATATATATGGTTTTCAAACTTTTGCCTTGCTAAATTCAGTAAGACATTTGCCCACTTAAACCTTTAACCATAGTCCCGAGTTTTAACAACTCTAAGAAAGCCTTTAAAAACATTGTAAGAAAAAGAGAAAATACTGGTAACTAGCATTGTGTCCATTGATTTTCCACAATGTTTTCTACCCTGTCATGAACAACTAAAGTTAGTTGTGTTATATTTGATTTGTTGTTTGCAAATGCTTTGAATTTGTTAAAGTCTAAAATTTTGTCTTTTTGTAAAGAGTTTATCTACCTGTATATCAGTTTGATACTACATGAAAACCATCTACTAGTACTTAGTCTGATTCAATGCTGAAATATCCCCAACTACGTGATCCATGCTCTGGCAAAAGGGGGCTTAATGCATCTCCGTGATCCATGATACCAAGCAAGTCATCATGTAAATGTGGATCCATAAATCCTTTTTTCTCTAACAACTGACTGAATAATGAGATACACTGGTCTTTTGACATGCAGAAAAATGACCAAAAACAAAAAGTATCGGCCCAGGTCAGCCTGCGCAGTCCGCGCAGGCTGACCTGGGTCGATACTTTTCGCAGATGCATCAAGCCCCCTTTTCACTCGACATGGTTCACATGAATTTAAGTTTTATACCACTAGGATTTTTTTTTCTGCAGATTAGTGTGCACATTTCTTGGTTATTTTTTTCATTTGACTAAAGTTACGGTTATAAAATATTTTGATAAACAGGTGAAAAGGCCAAAGCTTTGCTTTAAACTAACGTTGTGAAACTTGTAATGATACTATTGAGTATTCCACATACTTGATAACATCATTTGGGCATCCGTTTGTCTCTGTAGTTGACCTGATACGTTTCTAATCATGTCTGCTAGTCTTTTGTTTTCATTGTTCATTTTACTTCGCATGTTCCGTACTTCAACACCCACATCTGAATATAATAGTAGAAATAAAAATTCCCATTTTTATAAATATTTGTTATTCAATGGTTAGATCTATTTGAGCCATACTCTGGCAAAAGGGGGCTTAATGCATCTTTGATGCATGAACCCAAGCATGTCATCGCAACATCATGGATCCATAAAGTCTATTTTGCCCACCAACTGATTGAATCATGAGGTAGACTGGTCCTTTGACATACAGAAAATTGACCAAAAATGAAAAGTTTTGGCTCAGGTCAGCCTGCGCGGACTGTTCAGGCTGACCTGAGTCGATACTTTTCGCAAATGCACTAAGCCCCCTTTTCACAGAGCGTGGATCATTTCCATATTATTCATAAATTGCCAGAAGATATACATGTATTTTCGCGACAATTTACTAGATCTTTATCCTTGTGTCATACAGTATCTCTGACCGTATCCATATTTAACCTTTAAACTTTGGTATAATTTCGTGGTTTCCATTTTTGGATGTCATTATGAATTATCAGGCCAGCACATGGCTACTTACTACTTGAACGGGGGGGGGGGGGGTCGCTGGTTCGATCCCCGACTCGGCCAATTTCTTTCCGAGGATTGATGATAATCATTGCGACAGGATTCATTCCTCTCTCACCGCTGACCATTGTTTTGACAATGTTTATGTGAGAAAGCAGCCATTGGCTTGGAAAGAATATCGTGCGGAGTACTGGAAACTCCAGGGAAGCATGTATAGATGCACTAGCCACCGGGATATAATTGAAATGATTTTTAAAATGGCATTAAAAACCATACAATCAATCAACTACTTGAACATTTATTAGCACAGTGATTGAATTATTTCAAAAGCAACAAAATCACATTTTCTTTTGGGTTGGCAAAAAGGAAAGGAAAATTGCTCAAAAATACTATATACGTGTGCCCTATAGTAACCTGCAACCCACATGATTGAGAGAGAAACACAGACAGAGGTGGCTTTAGAAAATAAGATCTGCCGAAATTTCCATCATCAATCCTCGACAAGAGCTTGGCTGAGCTGCAATATCGACTCATGTCAGCCTGCGCAGTCTGTGTTGGTGACCACGGTCGAAATTTCTTGCGATAGAGAAATTTTCTGCTTGTCAAAGGACCAGTCTACTCATGGTTCAGCCCGGTTTTCGGAGACTAAATGGATTCATAATCATAACACAACGACTTACTTGGTTTAATACATTACGAAAATGATTTAAAACCCCTACAAGTTAAACAGCTCCAGCCAAATATATGCGCCATACTCTGTGAAAAGGGGCTCAATGCATATGCAAAAAGTATCGACCCATGTCAGCCTGCGCAGTCCGCGCAGGCTGACATGGGTAGAAACTTTTTGCTACTTGTGAATTTTATGCATTTCTAATCACCATACAACCTCAAGATCGAGTTGGTCGTTAGAGAAAATAGTTTTAAATAGATCCATAATAATGTGAGAACTTGTTTGGTATAATGCATCAAGGAGATTCATTAAAAACCCCTTTGCCAGAACGAGGCTCACATATATTTTCCCTCTCCCTTGTTGTTCTCCTCTGTGTCATTTGCTCAAGTCGAGAGTCTGTGTTGATGTAAACTATCCTTTGAAAGATTAGAAAACATTGTGGGAAAAGCAGAATATGCTGGTTACCAACATTTTACTTTTTTCCTCTATGATTTCAAAAGTTTTCGTTCAACATGTCGATAAAACTTGCTATTGTATGACAGCTTTCATCCTCTAACAGTGATCAGTATGGTCGGAAACCTACCCCGCCGTAATTATAGGTTAATGGGGAAAATTTTGACATGAGATAAGATAAACATATTTATTAATATGTTAAATCCACTTAATATTCCTAGGGGAATGAATAATACACATTTTAAAAATATTAACTCTGTTGAAATATTTCGGCTTTTGCCTTTATCAAAAATTGAATGATTTCATTTAAAAATGGTGGTGTGAGTCACAAAATGTAGACGGCATCAATTTCACGTCAAATTTCTTGATAGAAACAAAAGCCGAAATATTGAAACATAGTAAACATTTTTAAATTGTGTGTTTATTAATATTTATTTACCTTGTAACAGACGAAGTTTGCCTTGTATTTGTACATCGTCCTCCACCAGTCGGTTTGTGACAGTTTTTAATGCCCCCGTATCTCGGGACAATACGTTAAATTCTTGGGTATACGCGGAAGTTATAGAGTTGACTCTGGCCACATTCTGTAACTGTTGTGACTCTAAACGGTCCAATTTCTGCTCGAGAGCTAGATTTGCTTTGATACACTGTGATGAAATAGTAAGAAAGTATATAATTATAATGATCACCATGGCGGCAGAGGCGGTGATTCTCAATGTGTTACCTTGTACTTTATAAAAAAAAAAAAAAAAAAAATCAGCCATGCTCTGTGAAAAGGTGGCTTAATGCATCTGCGAACAGTTTCGATAAAGGTTAGCCAGCGACCTGAGCCGAAACTTTTCGCTATCGGTTAATTTTTTGTATGTCCAAGGACAAGTCTACCTCTTGATTAAGTCGGTAGTTCAAAAAAGTGGCTGTTATGGATCCATAAGCGTGTGATGGCTTGCTTCCTACCATGGATAACGGAGATGCATTAAGCCCCCTTTTGCCGGAGTATGGCAGTTGGTCTAAAAGATGGAACGTAGCTAACCACATATGGCTTGCAACACACGAAAAGGGGCATTCGGACATTTGCGTAAAGTGTCGTTTCGGATCAGCCTGCGCAGTCCGCGCAGGCTGATCCGAAACGACACTTTCCGTTTTTATGTAATTTTCTGTTTTGCACAAAATCTAATGTAGTCGTAAAGTGCCATCTCGGATCAGCCTGCGCGGACTGCGCAGGCTGATCCGAGACGACACTTTACGCAAATGTCCGAATGCCCCTTTTCGCGTGTTGCAGGCCATATTGAAAACGACATGTTTCTGACTTTAAACCCATAATCGCTAAATATATGAAATGGAATTTCACAAACAGAAAAACTGATCAATGTATTGCAACGTCAAGGGAATTTTTCGCAGAATGTCTTAAAGCAAAATGGCGGACAGTATATATCCAAGATTATCTGATCTTCATCTACTCTGTCTGCCAAAGTTAGAGCAATCGTGATCTACGGTGACTACAAAAACAACCGTACTTTTGCTTAGACCACTCTCTGCCCTGACTATTGTTTCGACGATGGTTATGTGGAAAAGCATCCAGTGGTTTGGAAAGAATATTGTACGGAGTACTTGCATAAGAAATTCAAGGAAAGCATGGATAGGTGCACTGGCCGCCATGATATACATGAAATGATATTGAAAACGGCGTTAAACACCATACAATCAACCGATCAACCTAAATGTACTTCATTACTTTATTTCGTTCTGTGTGAACATCTTAAACTAATTAGGGGTATGCTTTAAACCCTGTCAGCGCTTGGAGAAACACAGGGGCTTTTGCCGACGGTATAGATCAAGATCAAACTACACAGAACGTGCAATCCGACCTTGGATCTATTCCGCCGGCTTATTTTGTTTCATTTTAGGTCATATAATACAGTAATAACTAGCTTTGTATCACGGACATGCATTAAGCCTCCTTTTTCCAGAGCTTGGCTCATTTTATTTTAGCGTCTTTGGAGCCTATCAAGGTATAAAATTTGATAAAAGGATGCAAATGAAATCGAGTTTTGTCAAATGATTAAAGGCCAACAGCGGCCTAAATAAGGAATGCATGTGTTAAAATGCATTTAAAATGAAACTGTACCATCTAAAATTATAAAAGATATTGTGAAGATGACAATCTGTAATTGTGTGATCGGTCCGGATGTTAGTCGCTGGCAGAAAAATGAATTCCAAAATCAGGCAAACAGTGAACAAAAGATATGGTGACCTGGCAACTTTTAACCTAGTTTTGAAATTAATTTCTCTGCCAGCGACTAATACATGGACTGATCGTACAATAACAGATTGCCATTTTCACACCAATATCCATACTTTAAAATAGTATGATTAAATCTTAATGCCATTTAGCACCCGTTTTGTATACTTTTGGCAGCTACTGTCACTTTAACTTACCTTGTCGGCAGCAGTTTGATACTCGTACCTGCAACCATCGTCAAAAAGTCCTAGAGCAGAATTGGCCAGGAATATCGCAAAGATGAATACCAATTTTGTTATTTCCATGATGTCGCTGTTTTTTCTCGAGATCTGTAAAATGTGTTCTTATTTAAAGCTAAAAATAAGGGTTTTCTCCAACTACTCGTTGCCACATAAATGAGCGGCAGTGTAGCAAAAGGGGGTTTAATGCGTCTTCTGTTATCAATTGGAATTGGAATACCAAGCAAGATGTCACATAATTTTGGATCTATAAAATCAATTTTGTCGAACAGCAAATTGCATTACGAAGTTGACTGGTCCTGGGACATGCAGAAAATTTACGAGTAACGAAAGGTTTCGACTCATGTCAGCCTGCGCGGACTGCGCAGGCTGTCATGAATCGATACTTTTTTCAAATGCATTATGGTTCAAATTGTTATGACTTGCACAACATCCACAAAATCCGTCTCCATTCCACATGCTATATTGATTCACGTTTAAAATGCTGTTTCGGACGGCGAGTTTCAAATATCAGATTTAACGTACTAATCTGTCTGAACTGAATCTACGGCCGTCTGAAAAAGGTTTTCATACTACCCATAGCGGTAAACAGTTAAATATTTTCTCCTACATAAATATAGGTTCACTTCATCTGAAGGCCTACTTGGAAAAATACTGCTGAAAAAAAGGGGAAACTGTTTGTAACAAACAACTTCTCCTTTGCTATAATGTTCTAAAAATGGCCTGCAGTAAGACAAAATGAGGGAAAAATCGTCCGTTATTGGCAATATGCTAAGCTGCAGAAAATTATTGGACAGTATTTAAGCTATGTTTTGGAAAAAGGTGATTTAATGGATGAATGATAACAAGCAAGTCACCACTTTATCATGGATCAATAAAATCTATTTTGTTAAACAAGCGACTGAGTTATGTGGTATATTGGTCCTTTGACATGCAGAAAATTTACCAAAAGCAAAAAGTTTCGACTCAGGTCAGCCTGCGCAGACTGCGCAGGCTGACCTAAGTCGATACTTTTTTGCAGATGCATTAAGCTTTTTTTCCTAGGGCATTGCTCACTTTTATATAGATATTCGAACAAAAGTAATCAACAATTTTTAACATTTCCCGCAAAATCATACATCCGCAGTGATGCAAAACCATGGAATATCATTACTTGGCTTCACTACTCGGCGAATCAGTTTTAAAAGTTTGTGGAGAAAGAGAGAAAAAAAAAGTTACAAAGCATTTTATGCAATTTAGTAAACTTTATTCAGTGGATTATCATTAGCAATATTGTTCAAATCGTCGGCCACAAGATAAATGTTAAAAAAGAAATAATTAGCTAAATATGTGCATTGAGCTTTAACTTGTGTTGGCGGTTTTTTTCCCGAAACATCGCCACAATGTTCTTGAAACATATTCATGTATTAAACGTTAAATCATGTTGATGTTTTTGTATGTTAAAAGAATATTTTCAACATTATGTGCCGCAATATTGTTTCAGATAATTAGTTTAAGAAAAATATGATTCATGTTCTGTGAAAAAGCGGGCTAAATTCATCTGTAAAACTATCGACCCATGTCAGCCTGCGCAGTATTTTATGGATCCATAATTATGTGAGTACTTCCTTAGTATAATACATCACAGAGATACATTAAACCCCTTTTTTCCAGGGAGCCCCTTATATAATTTAAGCGAAAACTATTTTAATAAATGAAAAATTTAAAATTTGCGGCGATTAAAATTGGAACTAAGGCTTTTAATAACTTTATTTAGCGTGATAATTTACAATTTAAATCTTCGCAAAACCATCCTAACTTTGAAGTCCAATTAAAAGTTTTTACCTCGTTTAGTAAATAATCCAGTTGTATATATCTCTCTCTAATTATTTCTTACAGTCTGCCGTAACCGCAGACAGTTTGCCGCTATAAACTGCGAAGATGTTCGGCGGAAAGAAACGAAGCTACACGAACATTCCCGAAGATTTTTCCGTAAAAACAAACAAACACTCGCTTGGGGTCAATGGCACGTGTCGTCAAAAGTACCACCCGCCCCTCTTCAGCCCTTTGACTGGTAAGCGCGACTCGAAGAACTGTTGCGGATAGCGTAGATGAAGATTAGACTGCACGGAACGTGCAGTCTGATCTTAGATCTACACTGTCCGATAAGGAGATATCCCCCCCACCCAAAATACCCATGAAATAGCAAGATTTGGCTTTACACTCAGCTTGAAAGTTTCATTTCACTTTTTTTGAACGTTAAGAGTTAATTTCACAAAACAGTATTTAGTCCTCTTAAACTTAATGCCAGTGTTGCTCTTAGTGCATGCGGAATCCAGCATCCCTTTACATACAGGGAGTGCAGTGTAACAACTGCAAAGGTTTACCCGTGTAGATCTAGTACGTATATATGGCTTGCAACACGAGAAAAGGGGCATTCAGACATTTGCGTAAAGTGTCGTTTCGGATCAGCCTGCGCAGTCTGCGCAGGCTGATCCGAAACGACACTTTCCGTTTTTATGTAATTTTCTGTTTTGCGCAAGTCTACTGTAGCACAAAATCTAATGTAGTCGTGAAGTGCCGTCTCGGATCAGCCTGCGCGGACTGCGCAGGCTGATCCGAGACGACACTTTACGCAAATGTCCGAATGCCCTCTTTCGCGTGTTGCAAGCCATATATATTTATATATGAGCCATGCTCTGGCAAAAGGGGGCTTAATGCATCTCTTAAAAGCATTGTACTAAGCAAGCCATCACATTATTATTGACTCATAAAAATCCATTTTTTTCTGACAACCAATGGAGTCATGAGGTAGACTAGTCCTTTGACATGCATTAAATTGATCAATAGCAAAAAGTTTCGGCCTAGGTCAGCCTGCGCGGATTGCCCAGGCTGACATGGATCGGTACATTTTGCAGATGCATTAAGCCCCCTTTTGTCAGAGTATAGCTCAATATAAATCAAATGGACTTTCTCAGTCCCTACTAAAGATGCAATGAGATTTTAAAATTTCAAAAAAAAAAATTTTTTTTTTTTCTTTTTTTCATTATATCTGGAAAAGAAGCGGATTGTGTAGAGCAAAAATCAGACTGTGCGATAGAGAAATTTTGCGTTAAAATATTACGTTTATCGTGATTATTGTTTTCAGGAAACTTTTCACTATCTCTATAAAATTTCCAGGAAACTTAAATTCATCGCGATAGTTTTCTAAAATTATCATGACAGCTATCTCGTATCTTGTAGCAGGAATATGCAACGGCCTAGATCAGTAAATATTTTAACGCAAAATTTCTCAATCAGGCTTGCTCTGTGAAAAGGGGCCTTAATGCGTCTGCAAAAAGTATCGATTCATGTCAGCCTGCGCAGTCCTGCAAGTCAAAGGATCATTGTACCTCCAGATCCAGTCGATCGTTTAAATCGATTTTATGGAGCCATTAATTATGCGGTGGCTCATAAGGTGAAAACTGTTGATGAATCAAGATCAAAGTACTGAAAGTACTGACAGGCCGCAAATCTGGAATAAACCTTGAAAATGATATAACTTGGTTGACTTATACAAGATTGAAGAAAAATGGTCCAACCGGTTATAAAGTCAGATCCGGTCCGATTCGATTATTATGTCTGATCCTGTTCGGACGGTTCCAATCCGGTTATTAAGTCTGATCAGGAATTGTAAATTAGACATAATTATATACGGTCCCTGGCCTGATCCAGTTCAATCTGACGACTTTACGCACAGCTCATAGCCGTTTGCTTATTACAAAAGGGAATGCCACGGAAAAAAAAAATTGTTTGTTGATTTTTAATTGAAAAATGCAGATGAAGAATACATCAGTGTGATGATTTGGCAAGTGAATACTTTCTAAGGTTTACTTTACGATGAATTTTACATGTTTTTATCACTTTCTTGCACGAACTCATATAGTAAGACGAGACTAACAACACCCGCGAAAAACACGAGGATGACAAAGGTTGCGTTGGGATAAGTAAAGATGAGCCTGATTTGCATGGATCACTGACTTAATTTTCATATAAGCAAACATCATACATTACCTTATCAGTAACATCCTGTTCAGTCTATGACTTTGTAAGTATACGATATCCTTCAAATTGGACGGTAGAGATTTTGTGGTTCATGTCAAAATTGTCGTTTTTAATAGAATCACGATGTCCAAACACAGAAATAATTATCTTCTATGGAGTAGTATTTGGTTACTCTGTGTGTGTGTGGGAGGGGGTTTGTTTGTTTTGTTGTTTTTGATGATGATGTTGTTTACGTTTGAATCTGGGTCACTCTAGATGTTATCTTATGTTTGTCAATCTAATGACTGTAACTCACTTTTTCACAGACGGCGCCGCTCATTGCGAGGTTTTCTTGCTTTGATATTGGTCATGATGAATTTCCCCTTTTGATAGTTAACAACTAGCCCAACATTTATATAAATATATATAAATAAATTTTAAAAAAATGTAAGTATTTTGCATCACGATGACAAAAGAAAGAACTCAACATGTTGAAAATTTAAATCCAATAATCATCCTATTTAACTCATAAAATACATGAGTGAAACAAAGGAGGATATAAAATGTTCAAAGTTATGCATCTTTAGTGTTCAAGATTTATGGACTTTGACAAGCTAGATCTAGATCTAGTAGGAGGCTGACAAAAAATGGAATTTGTTCACAACTATGTACAAGAATATTGGGACGAACAAGTAAGTGCGAACAAGTCCACGGACGAAAAGGTCTGTTTCCAAAGCCGGCACCAGCTAAATCGGAAACAGGATGGCGGAAACATTACAATTTGCACGTGCAGAATCGAGCTGTAAACAAAATTTTAATTTTTTAAAGTCAAGTAGAACTGAACGATCAAATAGAGACAATCCTTAAGGTATGAAAACCCTTTTGATGAATCGATAGAGAATCAAAGTTGACAAACAACAAGGGGAATTTAGAATAGAAAGGAACAAGCGTTCTTCCCACCCCCCCTTTTTTTGGTTTACTTTAAATTCGGTTCCGGGCTTTTTCGTCCCCGAGTTCGGTCGCTAAGGCATTGATGCACCTTTATTTATTGGCCAAAATGAATTTTAAGTAAATCTATAACATGAATTAGAAAATCAACTGACATCGCCCATAACGATAATGGGATTTGTGTAACATTGCCATTCATCGCCAAAAAAATGTACGGATTCGGCTAAGACTCGGGGGAATCCGTAATCAATTGGCCGATAGATGCTGTTCCCCGCATTGATTACGGATTACCTGACTGAGTCTTAGCTGAATACGTACGATTTTGGCGATGCAAGGCGATGTTACACGAATCCCATTAGGGTGCCTATCCTTAATTTAAGATTTAATGTTCTTTCTATCGTGGTTTAACGTTCAATAAACGATGGTTGTGAGTTATGAGGCACAATAAATAATCCACGAGGGCGATAGCCCAAGTGGGTTATTCATTGTGCCTCATAAGGCGTAAAAAAAAAAATAGTTTGTTTCGGGTAACCCGACCCTACCTGGAGATTTTGCCCCGACCCTAATTTTTTTTTGTCTTCCGATAAAAAAAAAAAAATCAGCCTTTTATCATACTGTGTCACAGGACGCCTGTTTCGGCAAATATTGCGCATTATATTATAGGTGTACAATCATGTACTACTACATACATAATTATGCATGAAAACTCCTATGCCTGTACAAAAGCTACAGTGTATCGGAGTATATTGAACCGACCTTAAACACAAATTGTCAAACGCAATAACGTGGGTTTTCCATTTCTAAAAATACATACAAGCAGGCGGAGAGATCGGGCTTTTTCGCCAACTCCACACAGGAACTTCTGTTTATCGAACGTTCGTATCCTATCGCACGGTTACAAAAGACAAACGGGTACCAGTTTTATCTTCTACAACAAATCACGCCCGAAATACTGCGGTACTATACAGACTGTGTAACGAACTTTTACTTGTGATTTTCGCTTTTCTTCGCGTAAAATATAGACAGGATCCCTTCATCTCTGTTGTCATCACCGCATTTCCGGTTCTGTAGTGCATTGTCGCTACTTTCGGTTTGCTAAATTTCAGATTGAACAAGTTCTGTTAAACATCATTCGGCAGAAGTGCTAGCATGCTCCAGAACTACGAACAATTAAGGTGTTCAATGCAGATATAACATTCGAAAAATTTTAATTGACGTTTTTCTTGCAACTTATCTGACAGGACGGACTGTGGACTAAACTAGACGACGGCAACGATAGAAGTTTAGATTTTTATCAAGCGTCGATAGGTCTTCATATTAGACAGGTATTTTCATATTTTTTTTCTATCTTTGTTACAATGAGGCAACAATAATTTCTTTCGGAAAATATAAATCTACCCAAACTTGCCTTGTTCTCGCTCTGCCCCCCCCCCTTTCACTCAGCTTGATTTACCCTACCTGGTCTTAGAGAAAAACCTGAAACTGCCTAGGCTAGGAGCCGCTATGCAAAAATTTTCCAAGGCTTTCTAATCTCTCCTACACTTCCAGCAAGTGATGCCACTAGTTTCCAGGTAAAATGTGTCTGATCTATATGAAATTGAGGAGCAGCAGCACTTCTCCCACATTTCTTGACGGATTTGGGTAAAATTTTCACAAGATGTTTCTCATCATGTGACCTAGTGCATATTGTCAAGGTTTTGCAATTCATAGCTGCATCATGGAAAAAGGGGGCTTCATGTTGTATTTCATTTTTCACCAATATCTCTTTAATTAATACTGGACATATCTTGAAACGGATTTGGATGAAATTTTCACAGATCATGTGACCTAGCGCATATTGTCAGGGTTTTGGAATTTATTACTGTGTCATGGAAAAAGGGGGCTTCATGTCAAATTTAAACTGCGTCCATCCTTACAAAAGTCTGTTTCTTGTGAACGCAACTCCTCCCACATTTCTTGACGGATTTGGATAAAATGTTCATAGAATGTTTCTCATCATGTGACCTAGTGCAGATTGTCAAGGTTTTGCGATTTATAGTTGCATCATGGAAAAAGGGGGCTTCATGTTATATTTCATTTTTCACCAATATCTCTTCAATTACTTGACATATCTCAACGGATTTGGATGAAATTTTCACAGATCATGTGACCTAGCGCATATTGTCAGGGTTTTGGAATTTATTGCTGTGTCATGGGAAAAAAATGTTTTTCATCAATGTATCTCCAACTAATGGACATAATTTCATGAAACTTCATATTTTTGTTGCTTAATCAAAGCCAATGACCAATGAGTCCGTTGTGCGTCCGTCTGTCCATCCATCAGTCCATGCGTAAAACTTTTAGATCACAAGTAACACAATATATCCATTGAGCTACCCAGGTAGGTGCTAGAAATTCCAACACTTTAGTCTCTAAAGCTAGCTGCTTGAAATAGCAGCCATGTGGCAGCGTATATTGTGATGATGACACTTTTGTTTCACATTATAACTCTGAAGGACAACAAAAGTGGATACTTGTAATTTCAAAGTTGTGTCAAGAATGTGTGTTCTAGATAAAAAACAATATGCATAACCTTTGTAAACCCAACTTTTCTACAGATAAAATGTTTACTTTAAATCAGTATAATATATATAGTCCTCTAAAGTGTTCTGGAGGGGGAGGGTATTAAACATAAAAACAAACGAAACATTCTAGTATTTATTCAGTTTATTTAGAAACTTGCAAATAAATGTTTTTCACTTTTTCAGCTGTTTTAGCTCTTTACCACACAATCCACAGTTTTAACAATCCTTAAAAAAAACTTTTGAAAACATTATGGGAAGATTGAGGGAAAAGGAGAAAATGCTATAAACCCATATTTTCTTTGTTTCCCATGTTTTCTACCCTTCCCAAAACAAATTTCAATTTGTGAGTTACATTTGTTTTGTTGTCAGCAAATACTTTTAATTTGGACAAGTCTAAAAAATTTCAATTCAGAAAAGAGTTAAACAAAAGTGGACAGCATTCAGTGGGGAAAAAAGATGCAAATACAGAAGTATAGTTTAGATAGAATTTGACCATTTACCACACAGTCAGAAAGTTAGTGACAGACTAGAGGTCTTTTGAACACATAACGAGAAAAGGGACTCAGAGCTGGTAGCCACCATTTTCTCTTTTTTCCATTTTCGAAAGCAAATACCACCATTTCAAAATGTTGTTTCTTTTTGGGGGGGAGTTAAAAAAAAAAAAAATTCGTCCCTACCCTACCTAACATTTTTGGAGACGTTACCCTAAACAAACTATTTTTTTTTTAGTCCAAACTCACAGCGTGGTTTAGTGAACGATAAACCACGATAGAAAGAAAATTCTTTTGATTCTAACATGACCAACTCTTAATGAAAGGAAATCAAGTCCATACTTAGAGTAAAAACGCGGATGCAGATTATATTCCATTGAATAACTTACTTATTTTATACAGCTTCAACCACTGGAACTAGTATAAAAGACAATAGAAAGCACATCCATCCAAAAAGAAAGAAGTTTGAAAAAAAAGAAGCAGTATTGATTCAGTAGTACATTAAATGCCTTATTAAGTTTATTGTAAGGTTAAAGTGTGTTCCAAACTTTGTATGTTTTGTCAACATTATTTTCCCAATTTTGACATTTTGTCGATGCATTTTCTCCTAATTTGGCCAGGGGCCTTTTCCCAAAATGCCTGGGTAAAGCCCTCTAAACTTTTCCTTATCAAATGTAGTTTTAGATGAAAACTTATAATTCAAATGATGGAGTCTGTCTTTGAAAGGGTGTGAAACATAGTGAAGAAGGAGCAAATGCAAGCTAATTTGTTTTCCTGTAATATTTTCAAAAAACTTGGGAATAGCATGGACTTATTTTGTGAAGGGTAAATCAAATGGAGTTTTTGTCACATGCCCTTACTGAGTAGGGGAAAGAAGACCACAAATTATGACAACTGCAGAGTACTTTGTTAACCTTACACTACACAATCACCATCATTATCTCCTTTTTCCCACAATGTCTTTTACGCTATCTGAGAGTGAGGGAGACAAATTTTTTATTATTTGATCCTCATTTAAATTGTTTTCAGCAAATGCTTTCAATTGTGAAAATTTTTTATTTTTGTTGTTCGGTGAAGGGTTAAATTATACTGCGATGTTAACACTCAAAATTGTCCTTTCTTTTAATCTAGAAAAGATTTAGTATCATTTATGAAATGGTTCTCTGTTTTGAGACCCCTGGGAAAGGATGTTTAACAACATAATTGTGACCCATCACGCAAAAAGGGACCATTTGGGAACTGCGAAAAGTGTCAAACCTGGTCAGCCTGCGTGAATTGCGCAGGCTGACCAGGGTTGACACTTTTCGCTTTTATGATATTTTCTGTATAAAAAGTGGTCATTCTACCTTGTTATACAATCATTTTTTAACTATCAGCTTAAATTTACCTGCACTATTGTTGATCTGTTTTCATCTAATTGATGTACGGAATTCCCAGATTGTCCCCTTCTGCGTGACGGGTCACGATTATTTTTGAAAAAAGATAAAATGATAGTCTTAACCAGCATTTTCTCCTTATCCTGCAGGGTCTTGCGTGGCTCAGTGGTAAAGTGCAGGACTCGTGACCTGGAGGCCTCGGGTTTGAGCCTCACTGGACTCACTGGATATTATGTGGAAGTGTCCTTGGGCATGACACTTCAAAGCCCCAGCCCAGCTCTGGTACAACCCAGGAAATACATGAATATGTAAGCTGTCCCTGTGATATGACTGAAATAATGTTGAAAGGGGCATGAAACACCCTTCGATCAATCAATCATTTTCTTACAATCTGATATTTGAGCAGCATTTGTATTCCAGAAATTCTTTCAATTAGAACAATTTTTAACAGAAATGATTTATGTCTGATAGACAGTTTATTCAATGCTGTCATATACACATGTATCTTATTTACTTACAGGTGACATGGTGAACATATTTCCAGATTTGTTATTTAGAGGTCCCAAGTTTGTTCCTCACATGCAGCAGTGGTATTCATAGGTGTATACTCGGTAGTGGCACTCCAGAGCCCTAGTCAAGCCCTGATGAAACCCAGAAAACAGATGAACAAGATAGCTGTTGCCACGATGGTATACTGCTAAGAGTGGTGTAAAACACCAGATGGAGACAATTCTGTGACTGGTTGGAGATGAATATTGGATAGAGGTACATGTACAAACTTGGTTCTAAATATTCGGAGTTCTTTTGATACTACTGTCCTTTTAACACTTTACCATACAATCCTGAGTCTTAACAAACCTAAGGAATGGAGCCTTTTGGAAACAATGTGGAAAAGGGAGAAACAGCATTTTTTGCTTTTGCCGCAATGTTTTCTGCCCTATGAAGGACATATTTCCTCCTTTGAGCCACCTTGAATTTGTCATCTGCACGTGCTTACAATTTGGACAAGTGTAGCAGTTTTTTGTTTGGTAAAGAGTTGAATGCAGGTGGCATATGGCCTGCAACACGTGAATAGGGCATTCGGACATTAGTGTTGTGTCGTTTCGGATCAGCCTGCGCAGTCCGCGCAGGCTGATCCGAAATGATACTTACCGTTTTTATGTAATTTTCTGTTTCACGCAAGTCTACTGTAGGACAAAATCTGATGTAGTCATAAAGTGCCATCTCGGATTAGCCTGCGCAGAATGCGCAGGCTGATCCGAGACAACACTTTACGCAAATGTCCGAATGTCCCTTTTCCTGAATGCAGGATATTACGTCAGAGACTCTCAAAAATGTATTTGGACACACAAAACAATGTGCATCCACATGGACTCACCCAATTGTCTTAGAGTAAAAACAAACAACAAAAAAATCAAATGGGTGAATAGGATAGGATTTGAAGTTTTCATAACATATTGAATGGTTTACCATATACTACACGATCTCGACTTTTAACGACCCTAAAAGAGAAAGCTGTACAAAAAACTGTTGGAAAAGGAGAAGATGTTGGTACCCAGGAAAGTCTAAAATTTGTTGTTTGGTTAAGGGTTAAAAATTTTCTCAAAGCATTAATCGATCAATTTTGGCAAACATTTTCTCCCAGTCGAGGAAAGCAACATATAATTTTTGACTGTTGGCTTAAGACTTTGCAATGAGTGCATGTAAGACAAAAACACAATTAGCCATATTGGTATATTACTATATTATCATAAAATATTTGTCAGATTTGATGCAGGGTAAGTTTTTTCTGGGGTTGGGAGGTCTTTGAGCTAGACACTGCAGAGCTCTAACTTAGTACTGTTGAAACCCAGGACATAATAATTATGGTACTTGAGTGAGCTGTTGCTGTGATATACTTGAAAAACTGATGAAAGCAGTGTAAAACTCTGTTAAATCAATAAAACTATCAATTGCACCTTAATTTTGTTCTTTTCAGCTGATTTTGATATCCTTACAGGCATGTTTACATTGTAAACCAGAGCTCCAGATAAGAGGGAGTGATGGTATTCTAAATCCATTATTTCTCTTCCAAACCTTATGTTGTGGGGAATTACGGACGTTTCGTACCATAACAATTTCGTACCAGTCACTTCGTACCATAATTTATACCATTTCGTACCATAATTTATACCATTTTGTACCATAATATACCATTTCGTACCATAGTCATACCATTTCATACCAAGTTTTTGGGACCTATGACAAAGTTTTGACTTAGAAAAATTTTGCTATGACATTATTAAAAGAAGAAAACAAAAACGTTATTTAGATCTATTCAGATTAAACATTTATGCCAAAAATTATGCACAATAGCACTTACAGACTAGATTTATCTCTTTTTCCTATTATTTTTTACAGCAGTTTCTCCGAAGGTCGTTAAAAACAAATTGCTTTTGTCAGGTTGGCAATTTAAGCAAAAATACATTGTGGAAAATGATGTTTTACTAGAAATAAAATCGTCACATTGACCTTAACGTTTAATCTTGTCCTTGGCTCACTTAATTTCAAAACGTACCCAACCTGCATCAAACATTACAGACAAACAGACCAATTAGATCCGCTTATCTTCTCAGTCGCATACTAACTGATTCCTTTTAACCTTTTACCAAACAATCCCTGGTTTTCACGATGCTGAAGAAGAAGCCTTTTGAAAACATCGTGGAAAAAGGAGAAAATGCCACAATCCCACAATGTTTTCTACCCTTCTGAAAACAAACTTCAATTTTTGAGTCACATTGATTTTGTTGTCTGCAAATGCTTTCAATTTGGGCGAGTCTAAAATTTTGTCATTTGGTAGAGAGTTAATTGAGTTATGATCATATCCCATTAACAAAGTTACCAAAGCATTGGTATATACTAGGTAAATGTGAAAAAAAAACTTTTTGTCACATTTATTGATATCTTGGGTCATCGAAATACATGGTATTATCATGGTATGAAGTGGTAAAGCTATGGTACGAAATAGTAAATTTGTGGTACAAAGTGGTAAATCTATGGTACGAAATGGTCATAAACGGAATGGTACGAAATGGTTATGGTACGAAGTGACTGCATACCTGTTGTGGGTACTCATTAGAATCGTCTCGATGAGACGATTCTAATGAGTACCCATAACATAGGGTTTAGTGGAGAATAGTTAATATTTTCAATTTTGAAATCAAAACCACTCCCTCTCTCTGGAGCTATGGACTAGACATTAGTAATGCTTTTACCCTGAAAGTGAAAAGTAAACAGATGGAAATTTTCATTCAGGAAAATCAAGCCAACTAATGGCCATTTCAAAAATGCTTTTGGACAGACTGTCTCTGCATATGGTCAAGGTAGTTCCCAGGTCAGTTAGCAGTAAACATGGAGTCTGATCTTAGATATTCACTAGGTGCAAGTTGTGAAACTGCCTTTAGATAAAACATAATGATTAGTATAGATCCCAGGTCAGTGTGCAGTAAACATGCAGTTTGATCTTGGATCTTCACTGACTGCAAAGGTAACTATAGTTGTAAACTGCCTTTAGACAGAACATGATTGTTGGTGTAGATCCCAGGTCAGTCTGCAGTATGCATGCAGTCTGATCTTTGATCTTCACTGGCTGCAAAGGCAACTATAGTTGTGAAAGGCACTTGAAGGGTTTTAAAGAAGAGTTGAAATCAATGTGAATTTTGCTTTCTATTTTCAGGAAGACAATGTGATGTACAGATTGGTATCAAACTGAATCTCTCCAGCAAGGGAAATTAGACTATAAAGTGAAGATTTAATCTGTAACAGTCTGAAAAAAAATTGTAATTTCAAGACCATTTTGACCTATGCGGTAATTTAGCAGATCCTCAAGAATTGTCTTGTCTTAACCCTTTACCACACAATTGGTAGTTTTACCAACCCTGAAGGAGAAGGCTTTTGAAAACATTGTAGGTAAAGGAGAAAATGCTGGTAACCAGCATTTTCTCCTTTTCCCACAATGTTTTCTACCCTTTCTGAAGGAGAAGTGTCAAGGCAGTTCCCCGACAAGGCAGTTCCCCGACACAAGTTTTAGAGACAGTTCCCTGACACTTTTGAAGACAGTTCGCCGACACTTTTGTTTCATGTCTCAAAAGACAATTATCATGGATAAAAATGGTTGATGAAGGATTTTATGGATAAATGATCTCTTGTGACTGATTGAAGCGTTTGTACTTGTGGTTGACCCGTGCATTTGGTCACTGTGAGATTGTATACATGTAATACTATATGATGTGTATAATTGTTATAACTCAGCTTTGTTTAAACCCTTTCGCCGCAAAATATCAAACAATATCGAAATAGACTACACTTTCCCAAATAGTAAATATACAATATACAAGTATGTAGAATATTAGGTTATTGACCGAGTGTACAAGGTAAAGAGTAAAAGTATTTCACTCAGGTAAATTGCGTTCCCTCTCTCTTGCTTTCTCCAATGTATTTCTATAAAACAGGAATATACACAACTATACCTAGAAATTATCAGATCTTTAAAAGAATTTCAAGAAATAACTCAAAATAATTTTTTATCAACTTTCATGCTGGCTAACAGTCTTTTTAAAATTCTCATATTTTCGTGATAATTGTAATTCATTAAGAATTCATTAATGAGAGAGTAAATACTTGTCAGTGTATGTAGAATTCTTCATCACAAGGTACAAAAAGAATCCAATCACATCAGTTATCCATAAATATTTCTAGTATATCATGATAAGCAATCATAATTGTCAGTAAAAGGTTATTTGACATAAAGCTAAAGTGTCGGGGAACTGTCTTCAAAAGTGTCGGGGAATTGTCTTCAAATCTGTCGGGGAACTGTCTCGAAAACTTGTGTCGGGGAACTTTCTTGTCTGGGAACTGTCTTGATACCAAGGAGAAGGCTTTTGAAAACATTGTGGGTAAAGGAGAAAATGCTGGTAACCAGCATTTTCTCCTTTTCCCACTATATTTCTACCCTTTTAATTACAAATTTCAATTTTCGAGTCACATTTATCGTTTGCAAGTGCTTTCAGTCTTGACAAGTCTAAAATTTTGTTGTCTGGTAAAGAGTTAAATAATAGGGCTTAGGCCTACATATACGGAATATTATGTTGTTGTAACTTTCCTGGTACTTGTATTTAATTTGAGCAGCGTGAGAAAATTTGATATCGCGATGTCAAAATTTCCTTACGCAGCGAGAAGTAAATACAAGCACCAGGAAAGTTACTACAACATAATATTCCTTTTATTATATACCTACAACTTTCAACGACAACATTTTGCAATTATTAACATTTCATTCGAAAACAGCAAACAAAATGAGACAATTAATAATGCGGATGGTAGAAACTCTGTTTTTATGAATGGTGGATTACAGCGTAACATTTTAACCAATCAAATTGCGACTCAATGCATGCTTAATCCATGCTTGAGATACGTCATCATACCATATTTGGGACCGTATTTCACTACGTGTAGATACGGATTTTTTTTTCTGTCATGTGTGTTATTTCATCCGATTCAACGCATGTATTTGATCCAGGAAAATTTACTGGTATATAATAAAATTTCATATTCATGTAGCTTCTTCTGGTGGACCTTTAATATGATTTTTTCAAAGTATTGTCCTGGTAGAAAAAAATCCCATTGGACAGGTTTCTCAATTTTTATACAGGCTTGTACTGTAAAAATTTAAGATTTTTTTTTTTCCAAACTGGAGGCAGTATCTAGTAGACCTTTAAAATATGAAATTTTCAGTTATGCCCCAAGGGATCAAAAAGAGCCCCTCAGTGTTAAATAATTAAAGATAAGCTTGCACGGGTCCGGGTTTTCACGTCTCTGAGAAAGAAGCCTTTTAAAAACATTGTGGGAAAAGGAGAAAATGCTAGTAACCAGCATTTTCTCCTTTTCCCACAATGTTTTCTACCCTTCCCAAAACAAATTTCAATTTTTGAGTCCCATTTATTTTGTCGTCTGCAAGTGCTTTCAATTTGGACAAGTCTAAAATTTTGTCGTTTGGTAAAGGGTTAACCCTTTACCACACAGTCCTGACTTTCAACAACCCTAAGAAAAAAGGCTTTTGAAAACATTGTGCAAAAAGGAGAAAATGCTGGTTACCAGCATTTTCTCCTTTTCCCACAATGTTTTCTTCCTTATCAAAGGCAAATTTCACCATTTAAGCCATATTTGAATTGTCCTCTGTTATTGATTTCAGTTTGATAGAGTCCAAAATTTTGTTGTTTGGTAAAGGGTCGAGGGAGACTGATGTTATATTTGAAGGTAGAAATTAACATCATTGTAATTTGTTAAATGCAGTCACATGTTGATTCCTTCATCTGCGATCATTTTTACATGCAGCTAATGAAAATAGTGTGACAGATTGATATGATGCTTTTATTAAGGTTTCTGTCCATTTGTCACAATATTTTCAAGACTTTTGTCAGTTTAACTCCTCGTGAGGCAGCCAAATTTTAGACTGGACTCCATTGGAAGCAGATGGCAAATGCAGATGATAGATGTTGCTTAAATGCTTGGATTTGTCTGTCTTTATTAGTGTATGAAACATTATGTCGTATTGTCCTTTTCCCACAACGTTTTTAAAAACCTGTTTTTCCACAGGTATGTTAAAATTGCGAAATTGTCAGATAAAAGGTGAAAAGATATCCAGTTTTCAGATTTCTTTTCTTTGCAATTTTCAATGATAAGAGTTACAAATAACTGAAATAGATGATTTATTGTCTGTGGATAGAGAGACACTGCAATATCTAAATCCTGTTTTGCCCAAATATCTCCGAAAATATTGAAACAGGATAGTGTAGATGAAGGTCCTGTAGTCTGATCTTCATCTACACTAAAATAAAGTGTTTGTTGAAAGGGAGGTCTGAATATTTCTATCATTTTTAGCTCCACTGGCCGAAGGCCAGCGGGCTTATGTCATGGCCCGGTGTCCGTGCGTGCGTGCGTTAACTTTTATTTCAAACATCTTCTCTGAAACTACTCATCCAATCTTAATGAAACTTCACAGAAATGATCCTGCCATGGTCCTCTTCAGAATTTCTTGAAAGAATTTGATTCCTTCAAAAACTCTGGTTGCCATGGCAACAAAACTTAAAAATATTGGAAATCTTTGAAAATCTTCTTGTCTGAAACCATAAGGCCTAGGGCTACCAAATTTGGCGATTAGCTTTATCTAGTAGACCTCTATCAAGTTTCTTCAAATTATAGCCCTGGGGTTAAAATTGGCCCGGCCCCGGGGGTCACAAGTTTTACATGGGCTTATATAGAGAAAACTTTAGAAGTCTCCCTGCACCTAGCCATAAGGCCTAGGGCTACCAAATTTTGCATGTGGCTTTATCTTGTGGGCCCCTACCAAGAGTGCCCAAATTATAGCCCTGGGTTAAAATTTGACCCCACCCCGGGGGTCACAAGTTTTACATGGGCATATATGTAGAAAACTTTAGAAGTTTCCCTGCACCTAGCCATAAGGCCTAGGGCTACCAAATTTTGCATGTAGCTTTATCTAGTGGGTCTTTACCAACAGTGCCCAAATTGTAGCCCAGGGGTCAAATTTGGCCCTGCCCTGGGGCTCACAAGTTTTACATGGGCATATATGGTGAAAACTTTAGAAATCTCCCTATACTTCGTCATAAAGCCTAGGGTTACCAAATTTTGCATGTAGCTTTACCAAGAGTGCCCAAATTATAGCCCTAGGGTCGAATTTGATCCCACCCCTGGGGTCAGAAGTTTTACATGGGCTTATATAGTGAAAACTTTAGAAATCTTCTTGTTACTGACCATAAGACTTAGGGCTACCAATTTTAGTCCTGTTTCAGGATTCTCATGTTCAAAACCAATTTGCCAAGTATTGTAAAGTTTGGCATGTAGTGGTTTTTACTTATTAGCCAGTGGAGCGATACCGGGCCATCGTGGCCCTCTTGTTGTTTACTGCAATATTCTGGATCGTTTTTATTCTTTCATCTATAAACCCTTAGAGCATCTTTCACAACTTAAGTTGCCTTTATGGTCAATGTAGATCAAGATCAATCTGCACAAAACATGCATTCAGATCTTTGATCTATTGTCTTTGTTGCCGAGACAGTTCAAATAGAATCAACCTTGATACATGTATTGCATTTATAAAGATTTTTGCTACAGAGTGTAGATGTATGTTTGGTTTGGTTGGCGATTAACCCTTTACCACACAACAAAAGTTTTGACTCGTCTCTGATAAAAGCATTTGTAGAGGAGAAATTAAACATAGTTTAAATGATGAAATTTGTTACTGAAAGGGTTGGAAACATTTTGGGAAAAGGAGAAAATGCTGGTTACCAGCATTTTCTCCTTTTCTTAAAATATTTTCAAAAGAGTTACAGGGTAAACCCTTTACCACACAATCCCAGATTTTATCGACCCTGATAGAGTATAGTTTTGGAAAAACTTTTTGAAAAGGAGAAAATGGTAAATAGCATTTTCTCCTTTTCTAACAATGTTTCCTACCTTATCAAAGACAGAACCTCGATTTGAGCCACATTTGTCGCCTGCAAACACCTTCAAGTTGGGTAAGTCCAAAACTTTGTGATGTGGTAAAGATTTAACCTTTTCCCAAACAATCCCTGGTTTTTACGACCCTGAGATAGAAGCCTTTTGAAAACATTGTGGGAAAAGGTGAAAATGCTGTTAACCAGCATTTTCTCCTTTTCCCACAATGTTTTCTACCCTGCTGGAAACAAGTTTCAATTTTTGAGTAACGTTTATTTTGTCGTCTGCAAGTGCTTTCAGTTTGGACCAGTCTAAAATTTTGTCGTTTGGTAAAGATTTAAGGGGTCTCTAGCCTTTAACCCTTTACCAAACGACAAATTTTTGGACTGGACCAAATTCAAAGCATCTGCAGACAAATTAAATCTTGTTATCCCCTGCCGAAGGCGGAGGGATATAGTTTTAGCGTTGTCCGTCCGGGAGAATATCTCCAATACCATTGGATGGAATTTCGTGAAACTTTATACATGTGTACAATAACCCATTCTGCCGATACACTTTTATTTATTTTTTGATTTGATGAAAAGTGGCCAACTGGGAGCGATTTTAAGTTACGCGCTCAAGTAAATTTTTCGGCAGGGGATATCATTTCAACGAAACTGCTTGTTAATATGATGATTTCTGACTTTGATAGGGTAGAAAATATTGTGGGAAAAGGAGAAAATGCTGGTAACCAGCATTTTCTTCTTTTCCCACAATGTTTTCTATAGGCTTCTTTCTCAGGGTTGTTAAAAGTCGGGATTGTGTCATAAAGAGTTAAGTTAAATGTGTTTGTAAATACATACTGATGTAACACACCTTAGCAATATTTACCGTTGATGTTTAAGGTTGTAAGCTAACTGAAAATATTGAAAATCAAGGAAAGACTTTCTGAAGAAACCATTTTGATATCTGTCACTCTTTACCAGACAGCAGAACTTTAGCCTTGTTCTTATTGAAAGTATTCGCAGACCACAGATGTTGGTCATGTATCTATCAAGCATCAAAATTTTAGACTAGACGAAATTAAAAGCATTCTCTTAGGACAAATTAGATTTTATTCAGATGGCGCAATATTTCTTTGATAGGGTGGAAAAGAAAGTGGGAAAAAGAGACAATGCTGTTAACCAGCATTTTGCCCTTTTCCTACAATGTTTTCCACTTTTACAAAGACAAAATCCATCATTTCAGCCAAGTTTGACTTGTTGTCTGCAAATGCTATGAATTTAGAAAAGTCCAAAATTTTGTTGTTTGGTGAAGAGCTAATATACTTAAGTCTGCAACTGATTTTGACTTCTGTAAATGCTTTTAGTCGAAATCGTTGTCTTTGTCATGGAGTTACTTGATCCAATGGCAGATGTTTTACATTTTTTAGCTCACCTGAGCACAAAGTACTCAACATGTGCTTTTGTGATTATGCTGTGTCCGGTACACGCCGACCATCATGCTTTCTTCATCAGTCACCTTGTTTGCACTCATGAGACCACATTCTCAGTTCAATCCAAATGAAACATGGTCAGAATGTTTATCGTGATGATATCTCAGATAATTTTGAAATTGGGTCATGTTGGGTCAAAAAGTAGGTCACTGGGCCAAATCCTAGAAAAACCTTTTGTGCACTCTAGAGGCCACATTTTCAGTCCGATACTCATGAAAGTTGATAGGGATGTTTGTCTTGATGACATCTAGGACAAACTTAGAATTGGATTATGTGGGATCAAAAGTAAGTCTCTAGGACAAATCTTAAAAAAACCTTTTGTGTGCTGTCTATAGGTTATATTTTCAGTCAGATACTCACAAAACCTCATCAGAATTTTTGTCTTGATGATATCTAGAACAAATTTGGGTAGTGTCAGGTTGAAATTTAGGTTACTGGGGCAATCGTAGAAAAAAGTTACGTTCACCCAAGAGGCCTAATTTTCAGTCTGATACCTATGAAAATATCTCAGACAAAGTCAAAATTAGGTCAAGTTAAAAAGCAGATCACTAGAAAAAATCTTAGTGCACTCTAGAGGCCACATTTTCAGTCTGAGACTCACGAAATTTGATTAGAATGAACTGAGTCTTTTGGATGAAAAGGAAGGTCACTAACACTCATGTGTTGTATACTGCTCAAAATTTGCTAGGGATCACCATATTAGATTCAGCCTAGATCTATATTTGGCATGTATCATGTATGGTTTTACAATATGTTACATTGCCACACTGATTAAATAAACCACCAGTGGAATTGGATGTTTAACCCTTTACCACACAAAGCTGACTTTTAAAGACACTGAGAAAGAAGCCTTTGGAAAACATTGTTGGAAAAGGAGAAAATACTGGTTACCAGCATTTTCTCCTTTTCCCACGATGTTTTCGACCCCATGACAGACAGCATATTCTACGTTGCATTTGGTTTTTAGTTTGCAAATGCTTTCAACTTGGACAAATCTAGAATTTTACTGTGTGGTTAAGAGTTCATGCAAAACTGTTGTAACATATATACCCCTACTGAAATATTTAAGTGATCCCTATCAAAGTGTGAGAAGTATACATAATCATAACAAGGATGTCTTCAACTTCATCAATCCTAGATGACTTCACTCAGGTGAGCACTTTAGGGCCTGTGGTACCATCTTGTTTCTACATTAAGCACTTGCGTATTGTGTTAACTGTTTACCAAACAACCCCTGGTTTTCACGACTCTGCAAAAGAAGCCTTTTGAAAACATTATGGGAAAAGGAGAAAATGCTGGTAACCAGCATTTTCTCCTTTTCCCACAATTTTTTCTACCCGTCCCAAAACAAATTTCAATTTTTGAGTCACTTTAATTTTGGAACAGTCTAAAATTTTGTCGTCCGGTAAAGAGTGAAGGACTCCACGCCTTTGAAATATGGATACATTATTCTGAATTATGATGGCACTCTGGGTTTGCAATGAATTTATAATGGTTGCTTTCCTAAAAAAATGTGATTCTATATTTTGTGCTGTTGAAAGAGTTAATTTTCATTACCCAGTACTTATTTCAAAATTTTGTGTCTCCATTCCTTCACTTTTGTCTATAGGCTTTTGCATTTGGAATAGTTTAAGTTTTTGGAAAGGCAAACTTTCTTTCAGGCAATTTTTCGCCTCTCACCTCTGATGCACGTGAGAAAAGCAGTCAGTGGCACTCAGTGGCTTGGAAAGAAAGTTGTATCAGTACTGGTGTGAGAAAACCTGGAAAGAACAGGCGTAGGTGCACTGACCGCCATAATATGACCTAAACTGTTAAAACAGCGTCAAGCTTCTTTACCACATAATCGTGAGTTTTGATGGCCCTATATGTCTTTAGAAAACATTGTTGGAAAAGGAAAAATGCCATATTTTTTTTTCTACACATTTGGAGACAAATCTCATTAATTGAGCCACATTTAATTTGTCTGCAAATATTTTCTGTTTGCAAAGGTCTCAAATTTTGTTGTCTGGGAAAGGGTTCTGGTGACAGGATGCAGTTGGTCAATAATGTTGTAGAAACTTGGATTTGTTTAAGTCTTTACCAAACAACAAAATATTGGACTTGACCAAATTGAAAAGATTTGCAGACGAAAAATTAAATGTAGCTCAGTTGATGATTTCTGTCTTTGATTTGGTAGAAAACATTGTGGGAAAAGGAGAAAATGCTGATTACCAGCATTTTCTCCTTTTCCCACAATTTTTTCAAAAGTCCTTTTCCTCAGGGTCGTTTAAACTCCAGATTGTGCTTTAAGTTTAACTCTATACCAAACTTACAAATTTGCAGACTTGTCAGTGGTCTAATTTTGTCTGAGAGGGATAGAAAAATCAAATGTGTCTCATATGAGTGAATTTGTCTTGAAAGAGGATAGAAAACAGAGAAAACTGAATATTAGAATTTTCTCATTTTCCCACAATATTTTCCTAACTCTTTACGGAAATGACAAAATTTTAGACTGGTCCGAATTGAAAGCATTTGCAAAAGGCAAATTCAAGGTGGCCAAAAAATAAGATTTGTCCTTAATGGTACCAGCATTTTTCTCCTCTTACAGAGTTTTCAGGTCTTCTTCCTGAGGGTTGTAAAAAGTAAGGACTATGTGCTAAAGGGTAAAATATCCCTCGGGGTATTTAAACACAGGATTGTTTGGAAAAGAGTACAGGGTAAAGTAGTGAGTGCTGCATGTGTAAATAGTCCTTTTGGCACATTATTTTCAATGTTGTTTATCTAAAAAGAAAATGTTTTCCTTTCCTTAACTCTGCACCAAACAACAAAGTTTTGGACCCAATTCAAACGGAAAGCATTTGCAGACGACATACTAAACATAACTCAAAATTTGAAAGTTGGTTTTGGAAGGGTAGGAAACATTGTGGGAAAAGGAGAAATTGCTGGTTACCAGTATTTTCTCATATTCCCACAATGTTTTCTACCATATCACAGACAAATTTTGGCATTTGAGAAATGTGTATTTGTCATCAGCCAATGCTTTCAGTTTGGATTGGTTGAAACTTTACCATAACCCTTTGCCAAACAAACAAGGTTGGACCAGTCCAAAATGTTGTTTGGCAAGGAGTTAAAACAGTCTGTATTGTAATAAGGTTATTGTTTATTAACAGTTCTGTTTTAAATGACTAGATGTATTAGGCTTTTGAAAACATTGTGGAAAATGGTGGAAGTGCTTGAAAACAGCATTTTCTTCTTTCACACTGTGTTGTGTATCCCCTGAAAGACAAATTCTGTCATTAGAGCCACATTTCATAGTGTCCTCCGCAAATGCTTTCAAATTGGACAATACTAAAATTATGTCATTTAGTAAAAATTTAAAGGCCCAGTAAAGGCCAAAATATCAAAACAGGTGCAATGATACATTTTAATTTAAATCATACCATATAGAAGTATGAAAAATATTGTGGAGATGACAGTTTGTTATCGTGTGATCGTGCCATACGTAAGTTGCTGGCAGAAAAAAAGAATTTTTAAAATAAGGCAAAAAGTGAACAAATGACACAGCTACTTGGCAGGTTTAACCCTAGTTTTGAAATTAATTTCTCTGTCAGCAACTAACACTTGGACCGACCGTACAGTGACAGATTTTCATCTTTACAATAATTCCCATTTTAAATGGCATGATATACACTTAAACACCCGCTTTGGAATTGCTCTCAGTTTGGTCCAGTCAAAAATTTTCATCATTTGGTAAAGAGTTAACTGTTTTAGCAGAATTAGAGTTAAGATTTTGTTGAAATATTCTGTATTGTGATGAGATTGTTGCCTTGATTTAAACCTTTTCTCATATAATCCATTGTTTTTAAACAAAACTAAAAACATACGCAAGGTTCTTAAAAACATGGAAAATGGTGAATGTGCTTGTAACCAGCACTTTCTCTTTTCCACATTGTTTTCTGCCAGTTTCAAAACAATTTCCATCATCATAGCTACATTCATTTTGTTGTCTTTCAAAATGGACCAGTGTAAAATTTTGTTGTTATAATGATCAATTTGGACAAGACTAAAATTTTGTTGTTATGATGAATTTGTTTCAATCTTTTTCATTGTTTTATTTAAGACTTTTGTATTTTTGTACTGGCCTTTCTCCTGATGGCAGTTCTAGATTAATCTATATTGAAGGCATTTGCTGTTGGCAAATTGAATATGGTTCAAATAATGGTACATGTAATTGTGTGTGAAATTGTAGGAAACATTTTGGGAAAGGGGGGGAAATGGTGGTAACCAGTATTTTCTCCTTTTGCCTCAACGTTTTCTATAGCCTCCTTTTTAAGATTGTTGAAATTTATTGGTAAAATGTTTCTGTTGGATGTGTGAACATTTTGTTTGGAGTATTAAATCATTTTTTGTGTTAATACTGACTGTTCTTCTTGCTTCAATTTGATCTCTGGAAAGAGAAAATGAGTTCTAGAAACTTACAAGAAAAACTCAAGTGTTCATTTTTTATTAAACACCTCTGTATTAAACAAGATAATTTCAAATACACAGTGTAGTAAAAGGTAATTTTCCTGTGTCCCACCATCGCCTAATCAAGTGTCTTTCTTGCCCGTTCTCTGTCCGGCTGTTGTTTCTCTATCCAGCTGTCTTTCTCTGTGCGTTTTTTTTTTTCTGGGTTGCGGGGGCGATTCGATCTCGGGTGTCCGTGTTCCCAAGTCGACTGCCCTGACCATTAGACCAATTTGGAGCCTATAAGATATAGGTTGTAGTTTATATTTGAATACATTGTCTTGTAAAAACATCGAAAAAAAAAAATCTACCGGAAGTCCCGCTAAAACCGTCAGATGACTAAGAAGTTCTTCAGTAGAAACTTAATATCAAACTGGCTGGTGTTTCAACAACCGCAGAGAGAGGGCTTTTGAAAATAATGTGAAAAAAGTGCAATGTTTTCTTCACTTTTAAAGAAAAATCCCTTTATTTTAGCCACATTTAATTTGTCGTCTGCGAAAGCGGTTATTACTGATGATCTTGAGATTTGTCGGGTGGTAAAGTGTTCGCTTCGATTGAATTGATCGTATGTTTAACGCCGTTTTCAACATTATTTCAGACATATCGCGGCAGCCAGTGCACCTATCCATGCTTTCCTGGGGTCTCTTTTACCAGTACTCCGCACAATTTTCTTTCTTAGCCACTGGTTGCTTTCCCACATGACCATCGTCGAAACAATTGTAAGAGGTGGGAGAGGAATGAATCCTGTCTCAATGACTATCATCAGTCCTCGGAAAGAAACTGGCCGAGCCAGGGATCGAATCGACGACCCCCTGTTCTCAAGTCCTGCACGCTACCGACAGAGCCACCGGGGATCGGCTTCGATTGAAAATACAAAACTCGGCACCTCCACATAACATAATCTTTATTTGGCATAAAATACAAACATATTCATAGCCAATACAGATATATACAATACGCACGAGATGTGAAAAGGAAAATATATCTATAGTCGTACAAATTGAAAAAAAGTGTGTGTTGGTAAAACATGAAGTACTTCATGTTTTCCGAAGGAATATGGGAAGACAGATACTGAATAAGTTGAAAAACAAATAAAATGACATGTTAAGAGTTTGACTTCTAAATCTACCTGATGCTAAGCGCGCCTCAATACAGCATTACAAACGATGTGGATCAGGGTCAGACCGCACAGTGTGCAATCCGATTACTAACCCACAAAGTCTGGTAAATTAAATTAATATTTCAAACAATTGAAATATCAGTTTTTTTTCTCTTAAAGTTTTCATTTTATGTTTTTGCAGTTTGACGGTAAACTACTTCCATTTATACACATTTATATATACTTTGACAATATAAGTAAATAATTACGAATAACACAAAGGATATAAGCTCATAAGTGCAACAACATGCGGTAGATAAAGTTTTTGGGGACAGTGTAGACCAAGATCAGACTTACAAGAATTGCAGTCCGGTCCTAGATCTACACGGTAGACTACGTTCATGTGACATGCATTTATATAGACAAAAGAAGTAAATAACTACGAGTAGGCCTAATGCTAAACTTGTAAGCTAATAAGTGCAACCAAATGCGGTCGGAAAAATTTCTGAGAACTCTGTAGATCAAGAGCAGAGTTGCCAGAATTGCAGTCTGATTCTAGATTTACACGGTAAACTACGTACAGGAATACGCACTTATAAATATTTTGACAAAATAAGTAAATAATTACGAATAATACTAGACATGTAAGCTGTTAAGTGCAAGTCAGTTAAATTTCTGAGGTCGGTGTAGATCAAGATCAAACTTGCAAGAATTGCAGCCTGATCTTAGATCTATACAGTCTGATACGCTGAGGTCTACTAGACGCAAAGAACCTTCTAATCGCATATTCGTATGCTTATCAGACATACCAAGGTTAACTACCTTTTTTAAAACTTAATGTATACATATGGTCAGATCGAATTCTTGAAAATAAAAGCAATTGTGAAAGATGAAACTTTATCAATTATTTGTTTTTATTTATTCAACAACTCATTTATTAAACACGTGCCTTGAAAGCGGTGTATATGTATCTAGACAAATAATTGCTTTGTATTCTGACTTGATAAGAGTGACTGGAATTTATGGAGTGTTGGCCAACGATAGTAATAAGGTTTTAAAAACTGTGTTCTCAGGTTGTGGTACTTTGGACAGACTAGCAAAAAATGAAATTCGTCCTCAATAACATGCATGTTACATTGGGTACATATCCTTTCATTAATGTCTAAACCTTCGTGTCTACCCGATTCTATTTTCATTTTATGTGAGGAAAGTCTAAACTTACTTAATGCTGTTCTATATTTGTTTATTTTGATTGTTTCAAGGTATTTTTCTTGTTCAAAAGAATTTTTGAATGAACAGTAAGCTGCCAATCTTCACGAACTGTTGATATTTGAATGCCATACTTGTTTATAAACATCTAATAATCTAGTTTTAATAATACTTAAGTTAATTTGCATTTCGTTCTGGTAAAGCCATAGATCATTTAAACCTAGCTCATAAAGACTTGATTTGATTTGATATACCCAATTATTTCCATTTTATGTATTATTCATCTCCGCATCGTACATTGACGCATTGTAAATACATTTAGTGAAAGAGTCATTTTCGCTGTTGATTATTTTTACCCAAAATTTGAACATTTTAATTTTACGATGTATGAGCTGTCTCACCATATAAACCATCTAAATTTGTAGACTTTTTTTACGCCAAGTATTTTCCGAAGGAATTTACAATGAATTTGTTCCAAGGATTTATATTCGTGTGTTCCGACTATTTCGGCGCCATAGTTTAATACAGATCCTACCAGGCTATCAAACATACTACATTGTTCTCGTATATTTAAGTTTAACTGATTTAAAACAACAAACAGATTGTGTAGAGCGAATGAAGCATGTTGCGCGAGCTTTTTATGTGATCTAAACAGATTACCATTTTTGAAAAGATTAATTCCCAAATATTTAAAAGCAGTTACTACTTCCAAAGCGTTCTCATTTAAAACAAAATTGTAATTTGTGTATTGTCCTAATTCGAAAATCATTACTTTTGTTTTGTTCGTATTAATTTTCAACCCCCAGTATTGGCAAAAGTTTTGCAAATCATTCAAGAGGGATTGTAAGGCAGAGGGTGTATGAGCGAATAGAACTGTGTCGTTTGCAAAAAGCAGTATGAATAAATTTTCACCGTTTAACTTGAATAACCCGTCTATGTTTTGATCAAAGTTATCAATTATGTCATTTATGAAGTATAAAAATAAAATCGTGGAGCTAGGATCTCCTTGTTTTGCACCAATGTTGGAATTGAACAATGATGACATATCTGAATTAAATCGCACTGCTGCTTAAACAGTGTTATACGTGTTTTTGATAGCTAGTAAAAATTTCGAACTAACATTTTCTCTCGATAATTTTTGGAATATAAAAAGTAAATTCAGTTTGTCAAAACATTTCTCGAAATCAATAAATGCACAATACAATTTTTTACGACTATATAAGGATTTCAGAATAATTGAGTGTAAAAGAAATATGCAATCTATTGTTGATTTATTTTTCTGAAAACCAAATTGATTATCAATTATTTTACCTTACAAATTTGACCATTTCGTAAGACGATTAAGTAAAATTTGGGAGTAAATTTTTGAAATGATATTATTGAGTGTAATCCCGCGGTAATTTTTAGGATCATCGGCATCTCCACCTTTAAATATCGGTACGATAACTCCAGTTCCCCAATCACTAGGGTACTGGCCACTATCGTATATTTTATTGAAAAGTAACAACATTACGCGCGAAATTTTGGCAAAAACATGTTTGTATACTTCTGCTATCAGCGTATCTAGCCCGCTACTTTTACTGTTCTTTTGTGAAAATACCGCGTCTTTTAATTCAAACACGTATGCAGCAGATAATTTTGAAAACATCCCTCTAAATACTGAAACGGGTAGTGATGATAACAAATATGAATGATCGTGAAAAAATTGTGATAAAAGGAGCTGTCCAGCCTAGGTCTAGGCACCAATAATTTCTTACTCAGTCCCTATCACGGCATACTTACATATTCAAAAATAAACTGTAAATATGCATCTTCTTTGTCGTTTTTTGACAAAGTACATGTAACATCAAAATAAATGAGCCATACTCTAACAAGAGGGGACTTAATTCATCTGCGAAAAGTATCGACCCAGGTCAACCTGTATTTTTTTTAATCCAGAATATAAAACTCGGAATAGAACGGCGTTATCTGAATGTTTTTACTGATTATTTTGCTTATAAAACATTGCCCTGTCACTAAAAACGTAATAAAATTAACTGCACCTTCCGATCTGTCTCGCGAATAGTTTGTTTACAAAATAATGCCGGAAATCGGTCTTTTTTATCGCTCGTTTCGGCCCGGTCGTTTCGGGTCTACGTAGTTTCGGCCTTTAGTCAATTTTTGGGGAGGGTCACCGTCGTCAGGGTAATGTTTGGATCTCTATCTACTTGAGGGGTCCGAAAAGCTGACAGAGGTGTTCCAGGTAATAAAGTCCGAATCATCCGGGCCGATGTGAATTGGATCGGTATGGTTTTGGCTCAAAGTGTCTCGGAATCGTGCTTCGTTGTTTACGACAATCGGAAATGGGCGATGTAAACAAACCAGCATGTCTACGAATCTTCTGAACACAAATGCACAGAAGACTCGCAAGAGTTAGATTGAGCCGAAAAGACATGTCTTTTATAGTGGTGGGTTGATGATCGACTATAGTCGAAAGTCAGTTGGTTTTGGCTTCCGATTCCGATAATCGATTGAAAATCCCGGAATCGATTGTAGTCGATTCCTGAACTCGCTCGGTCCCAAAACTTGAATTCTGGTTTTTAGCGCTTGGTTTTGTGACTTATATTAATCACACTTGGATTCAACATAGTGGATAACAAACACGAAAATTGGCAGGAAAAATGAGAAAGAAATTTTTGTCCATAGATGCCTTGACAAAACTTGACAACTCGGCAAGCTTCTCATTTGATCCCTGAGCCCAGATTTCGACACTTGGAAATTTGAAATGACCCGTCTTTGACACTGAAAAATATCTGCCTAAATGTCAATCTGACGCATGAAATTATCGTCTAGAGCTTCATATAACGTAGCTTGCGCGCATCCGGCAGAAATATAGGCTAAACACGATCAGTATAAAACGCGAAGGACACGCGCATGATAATGAAGCGGGCGAGTCATTTATGACAAAGTAACAAAGGTGTTAATCCTCTAATCTAGTGTAAAGTGACAGATTTTAAAGTAACCTGCTATTCAAACTGACTAACTGATGTCAAATCATGTAGTAATACTTCTCCAAAAATTAATTGTCACGAAAAAATAGATCGCCAAAAAAAACGTGAAAACGCATGACACTACAATGAGCAGCGTGGCATCGTCCGATCAGAGGGACTTCAAACTATCTTCTCATCTTTGATAATGAATTTAAACAGTGAATTTACACCAATCTCTGAATAAAGCAATTAGTGGAAGGTAAAATTCTGTTCATGAGTGAAAAAAAAAATGTTGTTGTATGAAATGAAAATATAGATCTATAGCAGACCTATGGGGGGGGGTCGTCTGCAAATGCTTGAAATATGTCTGATTCTTTTTAACTCGTTTGCAAATTAAAATATAAGGAACAAAATGAATGGTATTGAATAAAGCAGAAAATTTAATGGTAATGTATTTCCATTGATTTTTAAAGTGCAAAACACAACATCTTTATAAACTTAATATCATGTAGACAATATTGTCACAGTATTTAAAGCAAAAAGGCATTCTCAGTTAAATGGAGAGACTGATTGTACAACCGATAGCTAGCAGATTAAAAAGTGATAATCGATTGAGATTTTAAACCGATTGCCCAACACTACTTTTAAGGAATTTGCAGAGCTTGTCAGAGATGAAGTTCGTCTATATGCGAAAGCTGTGCAACTTTCTGTCAAGTCACCACCACCCTCTTATGATGACTGGTTGGAGAGTGAATGTGAAAATGATTGGTAATCAGCAGTACATTTTGCAAGTTGTGTGATGAAAATGCCCCAAAATGCTTTTGGACTTTTGTACTGTTTTCACATTTTATGCATGATTTATGCACAAAACTGACAGATAAATCAACAAAACAAATTAAAAAAATACTATAGACTCATCTCCAAGAGCCATTGTTGATTACCATTCATTTTTATATTAACAAAATTTGGGGATGAAATAGTAAAGTTAAGCTTAGTTGACAAAAAGTTCTGTTTTATTTGATCCTCTTCATTATATTCTTCTCCATGTTTCTAAAGAAAAAGGGGGGGGGGGGGAGATATGGACAAGAAATGGCACCTAATACCCCCCTCTGGATATATGGTTCTCCATGTCTGCAAACACCTAATTTTCGTTTTCGGCCGGGGGCCTTCGGCCCCCTTGACCCCCAGACAGGGGGCGCTGCCCCCTTGGCCCCTGCTGGGGGAGGACCCCCAGATCCCCCTTCTACTTTTGGAAATTACCCTTCTACTTTAAGTCTTATTGAAAGCCCTGGGGTATGACTCAAATATAACGGAAAAAATGATAAGACTGGAACTCAACCTGTCTTTTATGCCGATTTCAAAGGTACAAGCATATCATAGCCACATTTCACTAATTCAGAACATTTGTTATTTAGCATAAAACCGCACGTGCATGTTTATAGCTTGCAATGTACGCGACAATTATGATTCCACGTGCTTGGAAAACAAAGAACTACTTAGATTGTCATTATCTGATAAGTATGAAAAAGAATTAAAAAATGCAACTGAAGACATAATGATTACATGGATAAACCCATCTCGATAATGTTTATATTATAAGAAAGTCTCATTATAGTAATATAGGTATGCTGCTACTACTGTATCTTTATTGCATTAAAACAAACATGTTTTATAGCAAAACATAAATGATAGAAGCATTTCATACCCTATGCATAGGGTAATTTTAGTAATTAATTTTACTGATACGAATCAGCTTTTCGCACTAGAGTATAATTCGCAATAGCCCAACGGATTAGTAAATTTGTATTCCAAAACACGATGTGAACCATGCTCAGAAAAAGGGGGCTTAATGCATCTGATGATACATGATACATGTCATCACATAATTTTACCTCCCTACAATCCGGTTTGTACAACAACTTACTTAATCATGATGTACAGTGATTCTTTGACATGCAGAAAATTGACCGAAAGCAGAAAGTTCCGGCTCAGTTCAGCCTGCATGAACTCTCCTTTTCATAGAACATGGTTCATAAACTGACAAGGAAAGGTTTATCATGTGAAAGCTTTAGCAGTGTATCAAAACCTAGGGAGCCAACAAAAAAAAAAAACCTATCGATTGATTGTATTGGAGGTTACGCCGTTTAACAGCTTATGTCATATCACAGCGGTAAGTGCACATACGCATGTGTTTCCCGGCTTTTTCACGCCAATACTGACACAACATTCTTTCCAAGACACTGACTACTTTTCTCACATGCATCAGATTGAGAGAGGCGAAAAATCGCCGGAGAGAAGGTTTGCCTCAACCAGGTGTCGAACCTGCAACCACCGGGTCACGAGTCAGATACGCTAACAACTGGGCTACCCGACGGGGCCACAAAAAAAAACTATAGGACATTAGATTTTTATAACTATAATCAGACTATAGATCTGTCATGCGCAGTCCGATCTTGATCCATACTATATGCTAAGTGTTTCCTGACCATCACCAGTGCTAGGCTGGTGCTCCGCCATGCCAAAGGTCATTCTCACGAAAACAAGTGTGACCGGTAAGGATCGATCCCAGAACCTCTGACCTTTTATTATAATATCGAGCACCTTAACTCTTTAGCAGACGACAAAATTGTAGACTTGTCTAAATTAGAAGTACATGTATTTGCAGACGACATTTAAAATATGGCTAATATTATGGTAATTATCTACTGGAGACTTGAAAATACCGTGGGAAAAGTATTTTCTACTTTCACCTCAATATTTGAGTCATGCACTCTGAAATGGGGGCTTAATGCATCTTCAAAAAAGTATCGACCCATGTCATCCTGCGCAGTCCGCGCAGGCTGACATGGGTCGAAACTTTTTGCTTTTTGTAAATTATCTGCGTGTCAGAGAACCATTCTACCTCCTAATCTAGTCGATTTCCATACTAAGTGGACTAAGGACCCATAATCATTTGATGACTTGTTCGGTATAATGCATCACGGAGGTGTATTAAGCCCCCTTTTCCCACAACATGATTCATTTTCTAAAGCTTTTCTTTCTTGTGGTTGATCAAACACCACATTGTTTGGTAAAGGATTACGGTACTGGATTTGTAATAACCAAACCCTTGAACGATCCCCGCTTGCAAGGCTATTGGCTTGTTTGAGTGTCCCTGGGCAAAGCACTGCAAAGCCCTTGTCTAGTACTGATGAAACGTAAGAATGACATTGATTTCCTGGTAACAAACATTTTCTCCTTTGACCATTCTTTTGTCGATAACGCTCAAAAATTTAATGTGTCGTCTGCAAACGCTTTCAATTTGGACAAGTCTATTTTTTGGTTGATAGAGAGTTTAGAATGATGTCTATGGTGATAAATTTATCGGCTTCTTTTCCGTGTCTAAATGTAAGTTTTAGGAGAAACGATTTGTCACAATAGTAATCATTTCACCTTATGGGTGTTTGACGGAATGGTGTTTGACGCCGCTTTCAAAATTACTTCAGTCATATCACGGCGACAGCCTTCATATGAATCATGTAATTCTATATTAGTAGTTTCACCAGTACTAAGTTTGGGCTCTGAAAGTGTCTTAACCAGGGACACCCCATGAAAAATCCAGTGCTTCTAGTGGGGCTCGAACTAGGGGTCTACAGGTTGTGAGCCTTGCCGGGGTGTTCTTTCTCGGATAAGTGGCTCATGACACTTTAAACATTTTTAAACGGTCATATCACGGGGACAGCTAGCTTATTTCTGTGTTTCAAGTCTTCCTTCGTCTCACAAGTACTAGGGTTTTGAGGGGTCTTGCCAAAGAGCACTAGCGCCAGATTCCAATCCCTCTTTTTGAGATCGAACACATGAGTGGCTGATAATCATTTCTACACCTAAACTACTTGGCCATGCTGGAACCCTCTGGCCGAGCCAAGAATCGAACTCATGTTTTACGTCACTAACTGAGCCATCGGGCTCGGCCATAGAATCTACAATCCCTAAATTTCAAGCCCTGCTGTTACCAACATAAGCTACTGGGCTCGGCCATAGAACCAACAACCCCTAAATTTCTAGCCCTGTCGTCACTAACTGAGCCATCGGGCTCGGCCATAGAATCTAGAATCCCTAAATTTCAAGCCCTGTCGTCACCAACATGAGCTACCAGGCTCGGCCATAGAACCCACAATCCCTAAATTTCAAGCCCTGCCGTCACCAACATGAGCTACCGGGCTCGGCAATAGAACCCACAATCCCTAAATTTCAAGCCCTATCGTCACCGGCATAATACCGGAAAACGCCCAGCCATAAATCGCGAAAACCCATGAAAATCAAAATTATGTGTCAAAAAATTGCAATTGTTTTAAGGATTCATTTCGTATATCAAATACAATATTTGTCAACGGAATAAAGCTGAAAACTTCATTAATTTCTTCTTTTAACTCAAAAAACAATGCCACATGTATGCATTGACTGTATAGCGGCGGGGCGTTTGCCGGTATTAGGCCTATGCCTCGTCACCAACATGAGCTACCGGCCTCGGCCATAGAACCCACAACCCCTATATTTCTAGCCCTATCGTCATCAACATGAGCTACCGGGCTCGGCCAAAGAACCAAGAATCCCTAAATTTCAAGCCCTGTCGTCACCAACATGAGCTACCGGGCTCGGCCATAGAACCCAGAACCCCTAAATTTCTAGCCCTGTCGTCACCAACATGACTGCGCTACCAGGCTCGGCCATAGAACCCACAATCCCTAAATTTCAAGCCCTATCGTCACTAAATGAGCCATCGGGCTCGGCCACAGAACCCACAATCCCTAAATTTCAAGCCCTATCGTCACCAACATGAGCTACCGGGCTCGGCCATAGAACCCAGAATCCCTAAATTTCAAGCCCTGTCGTCACCAACTGAGCTACCGGGCTCGGTATCGAACCCAGAATCCCTAAATTTCAAGCCCTATCGTCACCAACATGCGCTACCGGGCTCAGCATCGAAACCACAACTCCTAAATTTTCTAGCCCCGTACATTACCGATTGAGCCCATCACGACGACCATCGTTTAACCCCTTTGGGGATGGAGTAGGGTCAAAAGGCCATAAACTTCGGAATTCCCCACCATGGAGTTTGCTTTGTAATTTTTCGGGGACAACGAAATAAATGTGCGGAATGAATGTTGAAATGGTGAATACGCAAGACTTGCGTATTCACCATTTCAACATTTATTCTCTACTTTTCTTTTCTACTACTTTTCTACTACTTTTCTTTTGGTGGGAAGTTCCCGTGATTGTATACCGTGAAAATAAGAGAGAAAGACGACGAAAGTGAGAATGATGATGATTTCACAAAAAAATGACAATTAAAAAGGAGGAAATGAAAGCCACAATAATACATTCACCCACCTCGATGTTACTATTTTCCAGAATTTATCTATTAATTAAATAATCCATAAATAACACAAACAAATAAAGACATCGTCTCATAAACAACATATTTACAGACATATTACACATGTGACTAAAACACTAAAACATCGAATACAAAACAAGTCAAAATCAAGCACGTGGAAAGTCTACAAATTGGGTGGTTGTAACGGGGGGTGTCCGACAGGGGATATAAATAACTGTACAGGTTTCCCTGTCGTGTATTCGACAGAAAGTGTTGACCAAGATCAGCCTGGCCCTGTACGGTCTTATCTTGATCTTCACCATTTTTTTTTTCCTAGTAATGTTTCAGAATATGATTACTGACGAAAACTATTTTTTTAAAGTCGCTAGGAAATGAGGCATGTAATTTGTTACAGAATATCTGAGCGGTGCTCTGTGAAAAGGGGGTGTAATGCATATGCGATAAGTGTCGACCCAGGTCAGCCTGCGCATTCCGCGTAGGCTGACCTGGACCTAAACTTTTCGCTATTGGTGAATTTCTGTATGTCAACGGACCAGTCTACCGTCTCATGTTTCAGTCGGATGTTAAAAAAAGTGGTTATTATGGATACATGATTATAATTATGTGATGGCTTGAATGGCATAATGCATCACGGAGCTTTTGCCAGAACATGGCTCATTTTTTCTTAAAGATTTGAAAGTGTATCAGATGCTATGAAACACCATGTCCTTCAAGTTGTCTTACCATGGATGAGTCAAAGAACGGAACCTTGGACACAGACGACACTAAGCTTCCAGGGAAATTATTACGGTAATTGTACGAAGCAATGGTTCAGAAGATCAAGAAAGCTGAGGTCAGACTTAGGGCGCAGATAAGGGTCAGATTCAGTGCCTGTGTTCACAGGCCTTTCAAGCTCCATTGATCTATCACAGAATACTAAAATTTTCCTTGGTCGATCATTGAACACTAAAAGCATATTGGTGCATCGCCTGTAGGCCTATGTATAACGGAATAGTGAAATTTTCAACACCGTTACTATAAATAGCACAGTGGCGACTGCCATTCGACATACCTCGGGTGATGGGAGCCATCAAATCGGCCGAGTTGTGACGAGTGTGGCGACTGCCTCTATGCTGTATTATAGGTAATTGCACTTGTATGGGAATATGTATTGTACATGTAATTCGAAAGACGAGTTAGATCTTGAAATCATAGCGTTTTGAGTTCGAATACCGGCGAGAAGCGGAAAAAAGTTCTACATGTTCTGAAGAAAGATTCTCTTTTTTTTTTCTTTCAGATATACCAATCCGTACTTGTGACCATCCACATTTTAAAGATTAGAGATTTACATATAAAATAATATTGAAATCGACGTCAGGCACCATACAAACAAACGATTCTGCATGGATTGTAAGCTGTCGGCTTGTTTTAAAAAATATTTGAATTATCTATAAAATACCAATATAAGTGTTTAAATCCCAAATCAAACATTGATAATGTGTTCAAAGATGGGAGACAGATTTGAAGAAAATTCCCAGATACTTTAGTTCAAATTCAAATATACGAGTATCTGACATGCTTTGGAAAATTTGATATGGTATCCGGATGATTAGAGATAAATGGGCTGAAACAGATAACTTGTAGATCTACCGCTGATTGACGAGGACCTTATATTCATGTTGATGTTTTACAATCGGTTGCTGTGCTGGTAAGAGATAATTGCATACAGGAAAAAAAATAACCCAACTAAGGCGATCTACACACTCTAATTCATTTACATGTATAGGGTGTTTAACTCCATTTTTCGACATTATTTCACTTGTAGATCTGACATGGCGGCAAGAGCACCTACCCATGCTTTACCCGGAGTTTCTTTGATCAGAGTGCGTAGATCACTATAGTCAAATTATTTGTAGCTTTTCTTTTTCTTCGTGTCTGCTTTCCTATACATCCACCGTTGAAACAGTGATCAGTGTAGAAAGAGGAATGAATTCTGTCGCAATGACTCGATCTAGATCTATAGGTCATTCTTAGTAAAAAAAAATTGCCGAGTTATCGATTAGAAACTAGATATCCAGCTTATTGATAAAATAAAAACTTAAAAATCTATCAACAAGCTTTCATAAAATTTTAATTAATATATTTGAGCCATGTTCTGGAAAAGGGGGGTTTAATGCATCTCCGTGATGTATGATATGGTCTGCAACAGGCGAAAAGGGGCATTCGGACATTTGCGTAAAGTGTCGTCTCGGATCAGCCTGCGCAGTCCGCGCAGGCTAATCCGAGACGGCACTTTACGACTACATTAGATTTTGTGCTACAGTAGACTTGCGCAAAACAGAAAATTACATAAAAACGGAAAGTGTCGTCTCGGATTAGCCTGCGCGGACTGCGCAGGCTGATCCGACACGACACTTTACGCAAATGTCCGAATGCCCCTTTTCGCGTGTTGCAAGCCGTATCAGACAAGTCATCACGTAATTATAGATCCATAATCCATTTTGCAAGATAACCGACTGAATCACAAGGCATGCATGCATACTGGTCCTTGACATGCAGAAAATTTATCAATAGCAGAAAGTATTGATCCAGGTCAGCTTGCACAGACTGCACAGGCTAACCTAGGTCGATAGTTTTTGTAGATGCATTAAACCTCCTTTTCACAGACCATGGCTCATTTATTTATTAAAAAAAGAGAGAGAGAAAAAAAAAAAAACACTTAACTCATTACCAAACGACAATATTTTAAGCTTGTCCAAATCGAAAGCATTTGCAGACGACAAAATAAAAGTGACTGAAAATTAGAAATTTGTTTTGTGAAGGGTAGAAAACATTGTGGGAAAAGGAGAAAATGCTGGTTACCAGCATTTTCTCCTTTTCCCACAATGTTTTCTAAAGGCTTCTTTCTCAGGGTTGTCAAAAGTAGGGATTGTGTGGTATTGGGTTAAATCCGGATTTCTCTATAAATGGCATTTTGAAACAGTAAAAAAACTAGATTTGTCATGATTTCTTAGACGCAATATTTTCCGCGGAAAAAATGGCTCGTACATGATGTAAAAATAGTATGATTATTGACGTCATCATTTTCTAGCATAGCTCATTACGTATATTTATACAAAAATAGGCGTTTAATACGCTGAAAGTAAGTAGGAAATAAGATAATCTGTACTCATTAAACTGATGATGATTTTTAAGTAATAACCCGATCGGTAGATAATTATTGTCATTTTTGACCAATCAGGTAAATATGGTGGCATATTTCTGCCGCGAGATACCTATCATGATAAATTTAGAATTTATCGCGATAAATATTAGTTTCCAGGAAATTTTATCGAGATAGTGAAAAGTTTCCTGAAAAAAATATCACGATAAACTTAATATTTTAACTAAAAATTTCTCAAACGTGCACGAAGCTGACATCGAGATAAAATTATCGTGATAGTTGTCTCGATATCTATATATAGAAAATTTACCATTTGAATAAACTCGGTAGTTTTTGACTTTACAAGATTGCAGTAAGTAAAAATTCGAGTTATGAACAATTGTAGCTTCATTGGTAAATTTTGACAAGACTCGAAATGAACAGAAGCCTGTAAAATCACAAAGACGACTCGAAATGCTTCCTACGAACAATTTTAAAACCATTCAGGGAAAAGGAGAATTCATAAGATTGTAAACGAAGATGTTCCGAAACCGTATCTAATTATAGATACCGTGAATGTCAGTTATGGGCATGAAAGAAAAAAAAATCATGATAACAGTTAGAATCATCGCGATATTTTTATCGTGAAATTTTTTATTATCTAGATAATATTTCCAGGAAACTTTGTTTTATCACGATAGTTCTCTTAAATTATCGCAATAGCTATCTCGTATCTCGCGGCAGAAATATGCCACCATAGGTAAATGTGCGAAAGATTGGTATAGGTATGCCGCTGTGCGACCAACCGGAAGACACACAATTTTTAGTCATCCCCTTCTAGATTTAAACGAAAACCCAGAACGAAGTCGGATTTTTATTTTTAAAAATCTAGAACGGTGTTACCGCAAAACGAGCTTCGCTCGTTACTATATAGGATAAAGAGGGAATCGCCAATATGCTATTTATAGTAACGGTGTCCGATAGTGAAAATTTCGTTATCCCGTGATAGACCAATGGAGTTTTAGAGGCCTATGCTGTATTCACCCGAGATGTAATAGATATTTATAGAAATATATCTTGTATTTTCTGAGATTTAAAGTAACACAAATTCTGATTGGCTAAACCAAATGGTTTCGCCAGTCAGATGTTGTATTACATTTAAATCCAGAATAAGACATAGAGTGAAATTTGGAATGGTTGGTGAGTTTACGGCCCCAGAAGTACTAGTCCACACGATGCAGATTTAGATTTCGATGAATATGGTTTGAGTATATGTACAGTATTCATGATACAAATTACCTGGGTCCAGGTCAACAAACAGAATTGTTCATGGCATTTCTTATTATAACTAGTAAATTGCTATGAAAGGTGGGCAAAGTCGCCGGATAGACGATCTAAAAATGCGCGAATCCATCGTTTTCAACACTGTGACGTCATGCGATAAACAAATCTATAATTAGATTATCTATATGGCATGATCATGGGGAGACCCTCGAATGTCCCCAGGCGGTAATAATCAAGGAAGCAATAAACAGGTAAGCTCTGTCAAAGATCGCGGTTCAGAGAGCGTGATACGGAGTAATTAAAAAATTATTACTGCCTGGACCCAGGCTAGAATGTCTTTAACGCTGGTTTTAAAGAAATTACAGTTATATCATGTGACGAGGGCTTACTTATAATGTGTTCTTTCATTTCAGGCACCACAATTAGGCTGGAGCCATTCACACTTAAGGATCACATACAATGTGCATATTAAAGTCCTAAGACAATCAGGGATCGTATATACACATGTATATACGATCCCTGAAGACAATAGATAAGCTCAACAGTTCCAGAGATGATACTGATGATACTGATCAAAAGCTAGCGCCAATTAAATATAATTCCATGAGGAGATCGAATTCCCGCGGCGTCACAATGGACGTCATTTGGTGTAAATCAATATTCTTATGAAAGGAGCTGACCGCTTTTATTGTCCAGTGTTACAATACATGCTGTGCATGTCATAAAACTGTATTTTTAAACTTTTGAAGCGGTATTAATTTTTTTGTATAACCCTTACAATATACCTTAGGCGTATTTGAAAGGATAACATGAAATACCCAACAAGAAGATTTTTTAAGTTTCAGTATAAGCCTTTGTAAAACGTCTTATCCCTCGGGTTGACCCCAGACTGACCCAAAGGCTACAGCTTTAACAATCTTGCAACAGGTCCAGTAGATGAAAATACATGCAAAATTTGGTAGACCCAGACCTTACAGAACGTAGGAACCAGGTTTTTTTTGTTTTTAGTTTGCAGTATATAAGCCCATGTAAAACTTGTGACCAACGTGGCAGGGTGAATTTTGACCCAAGGGCTGTAATTGGGACAATCTTGGTATAGGTCGACAAGATGAAGCTGCATGCCAAATATGGTAGCCCTATACCTTACAGTACGAAACAAGAAGATTTTTTAGATGTCCTCTTTATAAGCCCGTTTTAACACAGAAGGACGCATAACAGACGTAGGGCCATGATATTTAAGCTCTCTGGCCTTTGGCCAGTGGAGCAAAAAATAATTAAGAATTAAAAAAAAAAAACTTATCCCATGTATGCCCAGACACATCAAAATCTTCATAGATGTGCATGTTGTGTGCTATATTGTCTACAGATATCGAACATTGAATGGAGGACAGCAGGTTAACAGTCACTTAAACTGTTCATTTCTGTTTTCCCTTCATTCCATTTACAATTCTTTGGACTTGTTCACGCTCAAAGACAGACGGTGAAATATGAATACTGACATGGTTGCATTAATGTATTTTGGTTGATTTAACACAAGTGATAACAGTTCCCTCCTTTGCAATTATTTCAAGAAAGGCCTACATTTTTGTGCTTCATTATTTATGTAATAAGCAAGACCACATCGGTGAAAAAAAAATCGACATCGTTCACGCCAGGGTAGGGTATTTGTAGTTGTCATAACTATTTGCTGTGCAGACTCTTAACAAACAAACAAACAAATCGATTTCTAACAGTATAGACAAATACTTTTGGGGAAAATGCACTTTACATGTACTTGTTATAAGCATTTGCCCCTTCCCAGCGAATTTTTCCAAAGCTGTTTACCTACTGTAGGGTCGTAAACAGTCACATTTTGCTTGTAATGGGGTAAACTTGGGAAAAAGACTAATGAAAACCTGAAGCTAAATCCAGCTTAACCATTTTTAACGATCCTGAAAAAGAGGGCTTTTGAAAACATTGTCATGATTGCGGGAAAAGGAGAAAATGCAAGTAACCTGCATTTTCTCCCTTTCCAAAAATGTTTTCTACCCTTCCAAGAATAAATTTCAATTTTTTGTATCGCATTAGATTTACCATCTGTAAATGCTTTGGAATTGGACCAGTCTTGAATTTTGTCGTTTGGTAAAGAGTTAATGAATTTGATAAAAGGTATCATATTTTTACAAAGATCCATTCATCAATTAAGCGAGTAATCGTGGCCCTGGACGGCCCATCTGAGCCTTTAAACCTTTGAGAAAATACGGCGTACATAAAGCTGACATTCGAGATAAAATTATCGTGTTTGTTCTGTCCGTTGCTCGATATCTATTAATAGAATATTCACCATTTGGATGAACTCGGTAGTTTTTGGCTTCACAAGATTGCATTAAGTAAAAATTATTAACAATTTCGAATTATTAACAATTGTAGCTTAATTGGTAAATTTTGATAAGACTCGAAATGAACAGAAGTCTGTAAAATCACAAAGACGACTCGTAATGCCTCCTACGAGCAACTTTCATACCGTTCAGGGAACAGTTCATAATTATGCAGAAATATGCCACCATAACTTATTTTTTTGGCACGACAACTCACCAAATATTACATCACCGAGAATTCATAAGGTTGTAGACGAAGATGTTCCGAAACCGTATCTAATTATAGATACCGAGAATGTCAGTTGTGGGCACGAAAGTGAAAAAAAAGCCCATCATGATAACAGATAGAATTATCGCAATATTTTTATCGTGAAAATTTTTATTATCTAGATAATATTTCCAGGAAACTTTGTTTTATCACGATAGTTCTCTTAAATTATTGCAATAGCTATCTCGTATCTCGCGGCAGAAATATGTCACCATAACCATAACTTCGGTATCTAGAAAATTTTACATTGATCAGTAAATATTTTAACGCAAAATATCTCATTCGTGCACGAAGCTGATATTCGAGATAAAATTATCGTGATAGTTCTACCCATTTCTCGATATCTATAAATAGAAAATTCACCATTTCGATGAACTCGGTAGTTTTTGACTTCACAAGATTGCAGTAAGTAAAAATTCGAATTATTTACAATTGTAGCTTAATTGGTAAATTTTGACTACACATGAAATAAACTGAAGTCTGTTAAACACAAAGACGACTCGAAATGCCTCTTACGAACAACTTTAAAACCATTCAGGGAAAAGGAGATTTCATCAGGTTGGAAACGAAGCTGTTCCGAAACTGTATCTAATTATAGATACCGTGAATGTCATTTGTGGGCACGAACGTAAAAAAGACAAAATAGTGATAACAGTGAGAATCATCGCGATATTTTTATCGTGAATCTTTTTGATATCTAGATAATATTTTCAGGAAAGTTTGTTTTATCGTGATAGTTCTCTTAAACTATCGCAATAGTCATCCCGTATCTCGTGGCAGAAATATGCCACCATAACTTATTTTTTGGCACGAAAACTCACCAAATATTGCATCACTGAGACAGATTTGGTTAGGATCTCTAAAATGATATATGGACCGAACTTTTGCGCAAACTTATCGTAACATACGCTACCCGCGATAGCAAATGAAGTAGGGTTATATCCAATAGCAGGTATTACTCGAACATACTGACATGAAATAAATGACCTCTACTACCATATATTACACGCTTGAATTATTGTCCAAACTTAGCTTTGGCTAATGTCGTCTGCATGCGGAACTACGAGGGTTGTTCGGAAAGTTCGTAGAATTTTGTTATAAATCAAACAATATTCTCAGTATTACAAAGAATTTTATACCTACTTAAACTTCAACATCTCTTCTATAAATTCTATGAAAACCAAAACGATGCTCTAAATCACACGAAAATTATGTCTATTTAAAATGAGTATGTTAGAGGTACCCGGAGCACGCCGAAGTCAATATGACGTCGCGTAATCATCAAGCGTCGTTTACATCAAGCGATCGTCGCACTTTCTCAACATAGTCACCAGCAATATCTATGCATTTCTTATGTCTGGTCATCCATTTCTTGTAAGTTTCAATGTACCAGTCCTAAGTTAGTGACGATACAACAATTTGAGTCTGTTTTGTAAGTTCCTCTGCTGAATCGAATCGCTTTCCACGCAAACTCGCCTTCAACTCGGGAAAAACCCGGAAATCCATAGAGGCCAAATCTGGACTGTATGGCGGATAATCCAATACTTCAAAACCAAGTAAACTAATCTCAAGCTGTGTAGATTCTGTGCCCCGGGGCATTATCCTGATGTAGAATAATCTGTCCAGAGACATGTGTGGGCGCTTCTTTCAAACAGATTCGTAGCGGTGAAGAAACTTCTGTGAACTGTGTACGCGGCGCTCCTTTTCATTTTCCTTGAGTAATCGTGGTACCCACCGAGCACTCACTTTCGACATGCCAAGTTCCTCAGTTAGTATACCATGTACTGTTGAGCACGAAACACCGAGTTCATTAGCAATAGTTCTGACGGTGGCTCTTCTGTCGGTCTGAACCATATCCTTTACCGACTTCTTAATCGAACAAGTTACGACTGCCGGTCGACCGCTCCTGGAATCGTCATTAACAGATTCTCTTCCGCTCCTAAAACGCGAATGCCGTTTGTAGACAAAAGCTGGACTGCATTTATCGTATGCTCCTGTTGATTTTATCATTCGCAGTGTTTCTGTTGGCGATTTATTAAGTGCAACACAGAATTTCACCACACTCCGCAACTCAACGCCACAGTTCGACGTCATGATTTTTCCGTAACAACTTCCGCCGATAGATTACGAAAACACTATAATTTTGTTTCCGAACAATGAATTGTTTTGAAATTTTCAGGAAATGACGTAATGTTGTCGAATTATCGCTTGACGTTTCCGCGCTTTTTTGACGTTGAGCAAACATACGGAAATTAAGCTTATTTCTTCAACGACATAATCCAAAAATAGGTATTTTACGGACTGCTCCGGGTACCCATGATGACGTTGCTACGACAACCCATATATCTGGTTTCTGTATTCGATTTTCTATTATTTTTTTAAAAATTGCTTAAGGATAAGTCAAGGTTCATGCACATCAAATTTCATGTATATTTGATGAACAATTCTAGAGATATAACAAAATTCTACGAATTTTCCGAACAACCCTCGTATGTGAACGATTTTCAACTCTTTATGCAGGTAGTAAATTTATCGTGTTTTTAAAGAATACAGAAAATACCTGAAATAAACATGACTTTGTTGGTTTGAATAGGTAATACGTTGCGGGTGACATAGATCTAAGGTGCACTTTCTGTGCAGTCTGATCTTGATCCATGTCATCAGCAAAAGCTCTCATGTTTTAACTTTGGCACTGTAAAGGTCAAACCTGACATTTACCGATAACAGAATTTCCGTACCGTCCGATTATACCCGATGATATAAATATTCACTCTTTAATTATTCATTGCATAGAGGTCAATTTCAGGTCACTTTGTTCGAGTAATAATGTATAAATAAAACCTTATACAACCTTCTACATGTATATACGGTCACTTCCGATACCGACCAGGAGTCGACGTTAGCTTTCATCTTCAAACAGTCATTAAACAACTTTAATAAACACCCAGTTCCGGCTATTGAAGGCAATCAAAGACGAGTAGGAAGCGACCTCTGTCGGACATCGGAATGTTTGGTAGGTTTTTACCCTACCCCTTGTGTATGATGATGCGTTGTTTGAATTCCTACAGTCACTACCACACAATCCCGTATTTCAACGACCATGATGAAAATGGCTTTCGACAACATTTTTGGGATGTGAGTAAATGCTGGTAACCCGCAATTTCCTTTTATATCAAAGCTCTCTACCCTGACAAAGGCAAATCATGTATCCTTTGAGCCATATTGACTTTATGTCTGGAAATGCTTTTCAATTTTGACCGGTCTAAACTTTTGAAAGTTTATGTATATGTGCATTTATTAAAAATAAGGTAATGAGGGATGGTCACGACCCTCATATACCAATGGACGTGGCTAATAAAGGTAAAAAAAGAACATTTTGAAAGTTTATTAATATTTGATGGGGGATCAATTTGATATGGCCGACGCAGTGTATAAAGTGGGGGGAGGGTGAACGTAGAGTAAAATTATACCGTGCTTACGTGCACACCGATCTTTGTTTATAATTTTCGCACAATACATCTGTGGTCGGCTATGGCAGGATAGTTTTCACATTAATTTTAGCATTAATTTTAAAACTACGATTACGTAATCACTGTTTTAATAATATCGTTTTCAGATTTTTATGATGCGAAGTTCTCAGGGGCTTCCTGTGGCGGAAAGATTCGCCGTCCACCTCTATTTTTTAAATCCAACTTTACTGGATGTGCATTACTTTTGTCTACTGATCATATTACCTTGTTCTGTTCTGTTACGATCTATAGTTAACAGTTAAAAAAAAAGAACTAGAGATTTACTTCATCGCGGCACTACTTTTTTCGATTACAGTAATTCGCTGGTAATTTGCACTTCCGGTTCAACAGAGTAACTAGTTTTGCTACAGGCTTTCTTTGAAGTCGAAATTGAGGCTTCAGTGAAATATGTGTCCGTGGGCATGGCGAGGCGGCTATATACTTGTAATTATTATTGGTCGTAGATAGATATTTTAAATAGAACGTGTGGGGGCTGCGGTAACATCAACTGTTATGACAGAGGCATAACCCACATAACCAAAACTAGATGAACTAAAACATACAAGCCATGCTCTGTGAAAAGGGGTCTAAATGCATCTGCAAAAAAAGTATCGACCCATGTCAGCCTGCGCGGATTGCGCAGGCTGACATGGGCCGAAATTTTTTGCTATCGGTCAATTTCCTGTGTGTCAAAAGAACACTCTACCTCCATATCCAGTCAGTTGTCAGACTTAATGGACTCGTTCCCTTATTAAGCCCTCTTTTGCAAGATCATGGCTCAACATTTTAAGCCAATGAAAAAGATACCGATATTGCCATTTCACAGCTGTATCATTCAGAATACCTCACAAAATATCGCCATTGTCAGACAGTGCGGATCCAAGGACAACGTGAACTCGAACTTCAGTGTCCTCAAATGCAACGAAGGTGAAGTTTGGCGCCTTTTAGAGTGAAGCTGCTTCAAATACTCGTACATAATAAACAAATTTCGAAGTTTACTCTTATTCACACGTGACGGAAAGATGAAAAGCCCGGTCGCTTTGCCTTCCTCATAGTGAGGAGTTAAACTTTAATTAGCCGCTAATCCACAACAATTTGAACCATGCTCGGTGAGAAAAGGGGGCTTAATGCATCTGCGAAAAGTATCGATCCAGGTCAGCCTGCGCAGTCCGCGCAGGCTGACCTGGGTCGAAACTTTTCGCTATTGGTCAATTTTCTGTTTGTCCAGGGATCAGTCTACCCCTATGATTAAGTCGTTTGTTACGAAACGTGGGTATTATGGATCCATAATTATGTGATAGCTTGCTTTGTACCATGGATCACGGAGATGCATTAAGCACCCTTTTGTCGGAGCATGGCTCATTTATAATTAAGTGTCTTGGCTGTCATCAAACACGGTTAATGTTTTGAAGTTTACCCTTATCCGTTCCGGCAGGATGAGGGTACTTTGTGGTTTCTGCAAACTACCGTGTTTGAATTTAGTGCGACGAATGGAGAAAAAAGGAACTTATCCATTTGTCATTATGTTTTCTTGATTATCTCTAGAGTAAGGTTTTATTTATATGAGTTTGGTCTTCTTCCCACGAAAAACCGGAAATTCAAAGTAGTTGATACCTGTTATATTTGGTAATACGCACACCCTCACCGCGTTCAGCACAGCTATACGATACGAGTTGCTTTCGCGATCAATGTAGATCAAGATTGGTATAGCTAAAACGGACGGTTTGGTCTTGGGTCTACACTTTCTGGTATTTTGTGAGGCATTCTGGACCTAAGTTAGTATCGAATTCAGAAAATTTGGGTATTTTACATTGGCTTTGTGTACACATCTAACTTGCAAAGGTATTCAAAGGGTGAAAACAAAAACTTGAAACGCAAACTTGACTTCAGACGGAGAGAAAATGCCTGTGATACCCTAATAAAAGTAAAATCTTAATCCGATTGCTTTCACTGCAGCCGTTTAGTACTTTACTTAATCCTTTATGCTGATAAGCGCAGTTGAATGCGCTTTTATGCACCAGGTAGACCAAGATCAGGCTGAAAAGCGCTGTTGAATGCGCTTTTATGCACTGTGTAGATCAAATACCAGGCTGATAAGCACAGTTGAATGCGCACGGGAAGAATGTTGTGAGAAGTTTTGATAAAAGAAACTTCAGGAAAGGAAGTATATGTGCACTGGGTATTTCACTGAATTAGACGGCGTTCACCATACTAACCTAGATGAAGTATAACTATATTAAGGCCCAGTAAAGCCCGAAATATCAAAGCAGGTGTCATAATACATTTAAATTTAAATCATACCATTTAAAAGTATGGAAAATATTGTGGAGATGACAGTCCGTTATGGTGTGGTCGGGCCATAAGTTAGTCGCTGGCAGAAAAAAAGAATTTTAAAATCAGGCAAAAAGTAAACAAAAGACACGGCTACCTGGCAGGTTTTAATCCAGTTTTGAAATTAATTTCTCTATCAGCGACTAACACTTGGACCGACCGTACAATGACAGATTGTCATCTTAACAATAATTTCCATACTTTTAAATGGTATGATATAAATTCAAACGCATTTAAACACCCGCTTTGTTTACATTTGGCCTTTATTATTACTTTATTTTGGACTTAAGTTTCGGAAAAGTCAGTTGTCTACTAAGTTAAGCCTACATACGTAATTTTTATTGATGTATGCCAAGTAACATAAATTAAAATTTGAAACCACATACATGTATGCAAAAAAAGAATATAATTTTTTAATTTCATGAATACTGTAATGAAAGAACTGGCAACGGGTACCACAAGTATGAGGTCGTTGATGGATTTCTGTAACATACGTTATTTATTAAATAACCTCAAGATTTTATATCAGACGGTGACATAAGACCCACCCTCAAATTTGCACCTACCTCGGCATTATCTCCCACTAGATGACATTCTACAAATATACATCTATCTAATTTGTGCAATCCGAGTACGGAACCGGACTACTTTTCAAAACGACAACTGTTACTTTGAATTTCAAGATAAAATAAACGTTTACTCAATAAAACGCTACCTGGTGCGATTCATTCAGCTATGATCAGCTAGCATGTAATCTATGCACCGGCCATTTATTAAAACAGCCCCCTAAGGCTTGGGTAATAGTTTCGTTGTAATTCCTACTTTCCCCTGGTATACGGGGATGGGTGATGCGTCATAGCAGACAGGTCGAATCTTCGAAGAATATGACATGCGCAGACAACGCCTACCTCTGGTGACAAGTTCATCAACTATGTGAGTCATGCTCTGTGACAAGGTGGTTAATGCATCTGCAAAAAGTTTCGACCCATGTTAGCCTGCGCAGTCCGCGCAGGCTAACATGGGTCGACACTTTTTGCTATTTGTAAATCTTCTTCTGGTCCATAGAGCATTTTACCTCATGATCCATTCGGTTGTTTAGAAAAAAAAAATGGGTTTTATGGATGGGTAAGTATGTGATGTCTTGCTTGGTATAATACCTCCTTTTCCCAGGCATCGAAAGCTGTTTGGTAAATTCTAATGACTAATCCTATGCCAACCGACAAATTTTAAACTCTTTGAAACTGAAAGTTTTTGCATACAACATTTTCAACCATGATACACATGAACTAAAGTTTTGATAGAGCAGAAAACATCGTGGAAAAAGGAGAAAATGCTGGTTACCAGCATTTTCTCCTTTTTTCCTGTGTTTTCAAATACCATCTTACCCAGGATCGTTTAAAGACGGGTTGGTATGGTAAAAGGTTGATCATCGCCGATACAGCCGAGGCCGATGATTGCTGGGTCTTACAAACTCGAAAATCTGAATCACGAGCCTATTTGTACATTCACACCATAATTGGCCTGCAATACGCGAAAAGGGACATTCGAACATTTGCGTAAAGTGTCGTCTCGGATCAGCCTGCGCACTCCGCGCAGACTAATCCGAAACAACACTTTCCATTCTTCTGTAATTTTCAGTTTTGCGCAAGTCTACTGTACCACAAAATCTAATGTAGTCATAAAGTGCCGTCTTGGATTAGCCTGCGCGGACTGCGCAGGCTGATCCGGGACGACACTTTACGCAAATGTCCGAATGTCCCTTTTCGCATGTTGCGGGCTATATATAGAATCCTATAGCAGGAAGCTGTCCTTAGGTTCTGAAGTGATGTATTTGCTTTTGTTTTCACGATTTTGCAATCGGGGGGATTTTAAAAAACGGAGACTCGTCACGAAAAGAGGCTAACTGTAAGGCGTTGTTTTTATCATTTTCTACAAACATGGATCATGCGAAATAGATAACACCGGTAGAATGCTGGGAATTCACTTAACCCTTTAGCAAACGACAAAATTTTGAACTTGTGCGAGTTGAAAGGTTTTGCAGATGAAGAAGTAGTGGTGGCTAAAGAATTATAATACTAATGATAATAATGAATATGATGAAGATGAAGAAGAAGATAATAATAATAATAATAATAATAATTATTATTATTATTATTACTTCTACTACTACTATTATTATTGTGGTGTTGATGTGGTGTTGTTATTAATATTATTATTATCATTATTAAGTAAGGAAAACGTTATGGGTAAAGGAGAAAATCAGCTGATTACGTGCATTTTCTCCATTCCCCACAATGTTTTCAAAAGCCTACTTCTTCAGGGTCATTAAAACTTGGGATTGTGTGGTAAATGGGTTAAGACAGCAATTGGGGGGATATAAACCATAGATAACTTTAGAAGTCTGATTTTGAATTTATACAGTACGCTACCTAACTTGTAATTATGACCCTAAAGTCTCTATCTACGTTGTAGAATCGTAAGTTTAGCCCTTATAAACTGAAACCCATATTCATTTACTTTGCAGTGAAGGCATGGAGAAAAGCGATGGTTGGTCTTGAGTCATGTGGCGCTGGTTTCTTACATTGCGTTGTAACAATGGGGATATACTTTTATATTAAGGTCTACGGCCCCCTAACTCTCGTATTAAAAGACGGAAGCTGACGAGATTGGCCGAATAACCTTTACGAAAACGTCGATGTTACGTGATATTTACCGATGAGTTAGTGAGTCTACGCTCATATTAAAAGATAGAAGCTGCCGAGACAGGCCGAATAGCCTTTACGAAAACGTCAATGTTTACCAATGAGTTAAGGGCCATAGACCTTAATATCAACTTTATCCACATACATTAAACACCTACCATGAAATAATATGAGAAATATGAGTCATGCTCTGGCAAAAAGGACCTAAGAGCATCTATAATTATGGATCTATAAAATCCATTTTGTCATTATTAAATAACAAATATCAACTGAATCATAAGGTAGAAAGATCCTTGGACATGCAGGAAATTGGAAGGTAGCGAAAAGTATCGGTCCATGTCAGCCTGCGCGGACTGCGCAGGCTGACAGGGGTCGATACTTTTCGCAAATACATTAAGCCCCCACCCCCTTTTCACAGAGCATGGTTCATTATTTTTTGCAACTTTCTTCACAAAATGCATATGCCAGTTACAATTGCAGTCATTATTGTCCAATTAGGTTTACTTTATCAAACGACGTAGCCATGCCCAACTTATTTTGTGAATATTAACCAATAAATAGTTAAAACATCACACAGCATACAAACATGTCTGTTTAGTCAACATTTGTCCACCATAAGATTGATATTTATCTTGAAAGGCAAGCATCCGCCACAGTTTACCTCTCCGGTCTCACCGGAAGTAACTTTAACCCGCGCAAATAACCCATCTCCGGTATGTCGTTACTTTGCTCCTGTGTAATATTTATAAAAAAAAACTAACTTATCCTTGTAATCCTTCATATACATGTGGAGGTTAAAATGTGCTGTTACGTTTTTCTTTTTCAACTATTGAAATTAGTACAATTATTTCAAATTTAATTTATGTATGTTTGGTATGTTGTAAATTTACGCTACAAAGCAAATGAACGAACAGGGTATTTAGTCGACGAAATAATTAGATAACGGTAAAACGCCTTACGACACAGTCATTCCAAACATCTCTTTCATCTCAGCGTTGTTATTTATCATTAAAAGTTCACCTCTTGACTGTCCGACTGTGTTTTGTCTATACAGAAGCATTGTTTGTAGTATTTAATTTCATTTAACAATTTTTCTACCCTCTGGAACAAACTTGCAACAGACAACTTTGAAATGAACTTTCGATTCTAAAATATGGGCATTATCTAAAATTAACTGACACAAAACAATTGAAAACATTAGAGCGTTAGCAAAATTTCGCTGCTCCGATCATAATTTAAATATCGAAGTAGGAAGACACTATAATGCCCCGAGAGAGGAAAGGTTTTGTACTTACTGTCTTGAGACATATGGAGCCGAAGCTATTGAAGACGAATACCACGTATTTTTTCTCTGCCACCGATACGATTTTTATAGGAAAATATATATAGGCGAGCCTAGGAATAAAACATACGATTCATTCTTTAGATTTATGTCAAATCCTAATCAATTCAGTCTCCTTAATATTTCAAAGTTCGTACACAAAATTCTACAAATTAGGAACGAAATCACTTAAACAACACATCCTTTATTTACATATTCCAGAACTGTACACTTACAAAAGAGACCGGATTGTAACAAGCTGGCAGTACTTGACATTGCGTGAGATGGAGAAAATGCACGCTAAGGGCATCTTCTCCTTCTCATTCAATGTCAAATATCAAACATGGACGTGTTGAGTTTTAGACAAGGCAAAAAATTTTCACATCTGACAAGTGTTGAACTAAAAGTTTAATTATTGTAAATTTATGCATTTTTTCTGTGTAAGATATTATATCGCAAGGTTTGATCCATGGGCCGATGGCCTATAACTTAGAATAACAAATATTAAACGTAATAAGCTGATAGCACCCGAGCATTGATTGAAATCGAGGATCTGCACCCTATGAGTATTTTCTCCTTTTCCGTCAATGTCAACTTTCGCATGCAGATATTTTTGAATTTGGACAAGTCTAGAACATTCACATTTGGTAAGATAGAAAAACGTAATTATTGTGGACTTATGTATTTTCTAAGTGTATGTCTTAGAATAACCATTTTGAGTGCAACACATTTTTTACACCTGCACATTGTGTGAAATGGAGGAAATGCACATTGGGTGCATCTTCTCCTTTTCAACCAATGTCAACGGTTGACCGTAGATATTTTGTATATAGATAATTAAGACAGTATTATAAAATTTATAAGGGTCTTTGTTTTAGAATAGCCATCTAGATCGTAACAAGTTAAAAGCACCTGAGCATTGCGTGAAACGGAGAAACTGCACAATGGGGGCATTTTCTCCTTTTCAATCAATGTCAAACGCCAACCGCAGACGCTTTTAAATTTGGACAAGGCTAAAATTCTCAAATCGGATAAGTTTATAAGGTCTAATCAGTGTGAACTTAGGCATTTTCTTTTGTAAGATAGGGTTTTGAAAATGTTTGAATCATCGGCCGGTGGACTATTGTTAGAATAGCTATTTTAATGTAACAAGTTGATAACACCTGAACATAGTATGAAAGGGAAGAAACTCACGTTATGAGTTTTTTTCGTTTTCAATCAGTGCCAACCGCCGAGTGTAGCAAATCTGGACTAGACTAGAATTTTTGATGGTAGGTGTCAGTAATATAAACTGTTTGAACTAAAGGCCGACAGCCTTTATTTTAATATTTTAGTATAATAATTTTCAATGTAATAATTTATTACATTTTGAACATTGCGGTAACCCTTTACCACATAATCCCAACTTTTAACGACCCTCCTTGAGGGAGAAGGCTCTGGACAGCATTGTGGGCAAAGGGGAAAACGCTGTAACCAGCGTTTTCTCCTTTTCTCACAATGTTTTGTCTCCTTCCAAGGACTAACTTCATCATCTGAGTCATGCTAAAATTGTCATCTGCATGCGCTTTCAGTTTGAACATACTCGAAACGTTGTCGTTTGGTAAAGAGTTAACCCATTACCACACAATCCCTACTCTGACGACCCTGAGAAAGAAACCTCAAGAGGGCGTTTTGGGAAAAGAAGAAAATGCTGGTAACCTGCGTTTTCTCCCTTTGTTACATTGTTTTCTACCCTTCATAAAACAAATTTTCAATTTTCAGTTACTTAATTTATCGTCTGCAAATGCTTTTGATTTGGACAAGCCTAGGGTGTTGTCGTTTGGTAATAAGTTAAATGGAGGAAATGTACGCTGATGGCATTTTCTCCGTTTCGAGCAATGTCGACTGCAGATGTTTTACTTTTGGACAAGGCTAAAATTTGATAAAGTGCAAAGACGAAAACAGTTTAATAATTGTTAACTTAAGCATCTCCTCTAGGTAACAGATTATATTTTGTGAGGGAATGCATGGTAAAATTGTTTATATATTATGGGCCGGTGGCCTATATATTTGAATAAAATATCTTGAATCTTGAATCTTGAAAACATTAGAGCGAAAGAAGAAATTGCTCGTCACGAGCAATTTCTTCCTTCGTCGCTATGCTTTTTTTTTTACAAAGATAAAAAAAAGTCGGTCGCCAGACTCAAGTCGTATCCGTGATAAATTACGTTTTGAGATGAGGCAGAGCCACTGGGAAGCACTCGTTTATGCTACGTTTTTCGAAATCAATTGACCATATCGGTATTTGCAAATGGCACATCTGCATAGCCTCAGTATCTTTCCTATCTGACATTAGTCCTACTTGAAGATGATGGTGTAGAATTTGAAACCTGGAGGTCCGGGGTACGATCCTAATGCAAGGCATTTGGCTTTTCGCGGGTGTGTCGTTTGGTAAGACACCCCAGAGCCCCGCCTAGTACTTATACACAAAGAAAAGGCACGAAAAGGTGAGCTTTCACTGTGATATAATTGAAAAAGTGTTGAAAGTGGCGTTAAAAAACCATTCAACCAAACAGACATTCTCTTACCTGATAAACTCATTCAGCTCTTTTGAAATGGCCGACTGATTGATATTGTCTTATTTACAAGCAGAGTTTACAATTCTATCTAAAAGTCCCAAGTAACTAAGATGTTACTCTAAGAGCACCTTTCACAATTTAACCCTTTACCACACAATCCCGACTTTTAACGACCCTGAAAAAGAAGGGTCTTAAAACATTGAGGGAAAAGAAGAAAATGCTGATAAAAATTTTCTTTTTTCACAATGTTCTATACTCTTTCAAAGACAGATCCCTTCATTCGTGTCATCTTTAAATTGTTGTCTCAAATCCTTTCATTGTGAACAAGTTTAAAATTTCGTCTTTTGGTGAAGAGTAAAAGATATTTCTTGTTTCTTTAACTAAAATAATTCAGACTTGTCCATAGTGAAAACATCAGTAGGCTCGGCTACATATTGAAGATCTCTCAACGTAAAAAAAACATTGTGGTAAATAGTTGCCGGTCTTTGCTCCTTTTTTCCCCCACGTACTTTTTAAATTTTATTACAAAGGGGTCGAGCACACGTGATTGTTAACTCTATACTCGTTCGTAAGATGGAGTCTCGTCCGGGATAGGTCATCGAGTCATTTGTTGTCTAAATGATAGACTTACAGTCTGTCATTTACAGTCTCCAAACCCTTTCAATCTGGATGTGTTTAAAAATTTTCGTCTGATATCAAGTTAATTTCACCAGGACTAAGCTTGGGATCTGCAATGCTCTCCGAACATGAGACCTTCATCGAGAATCGAACGTCAAACAAACCTGAGACACATTTTTCAGTCTCAAACTATGGTCCAAATAATTGTAAGTTCAAGGTTGCTCATGTCCACGATGTTTCAGCAGAGCAGACATTGTAGATCAGAAACTAGACTACACGTTGCCACTAAGGCCAATTAACCCTTTACCACACAATCCTGTTTTAACCCAAGAGAAAACGCCTTTTAAAACATATTTGCGAAAAATAGAAAATGCTGGTAACCAGCATAAACGACGAAGTAATTCTCCTGAAAGAGTGGAAAACAGACAAAATTGATTTTACAGATCCATAATTATGAGATGACTTGCTTGGTATCACGGATCACGGTGATGCACTAAGCCCCCTTGTCCCAGTGCATGGATCAGATATTTTCAAGCAAGTCTTTAGCCACACACGAGTTCGCACGTGCCCCTAGATGAAAACCTGATATGCGAGAAATTAACTTCCAGCGCAATAATCTGAGGATACATGACCTCACTTCCGTGGCGGATGACATTTTGCTAAACTTCCGCTGTATAACATAGACTGCTGACGGCAAACTGGCGATGAGTTTCGTATTTTACTTTTTTTTCGGTGTAGTTGAATGTGCTGGCTTTCGACCTACTTTTTGGTACTGATAACAAATGAATGAATAAAAATTTGTGGTTGGTTAAAATGTAGACATGTTTATTCTAAGGGCCCCTGCCTATTTGATAGCAAATTTACGCCGTCTACCTTTTTTTAGGTTAAACATATTTATTTCGATTACATTAATTCAGAAGCAATTTCTTTCAACTTATACTAATCTCTCTTGGTTCCGCTTCCTGGGAACTGCACCAGTACTCGCGCCAGATGTGTGGGTCAATGAACAGTCCTACAGCTGACATCAGCTCCCGGGTATCGAACTCGGGACCTTATGGTTACGAGACCGACGCTCTACCACACAAACATGGACATCACAAGATAAAGGATTCAGTAGATCAAGTAGTATATCCACGCCAGTAGACAAAGACCTGACTGCATCAGTTCAGCATAATATATTCTTCTCCAAAGGAAACTACAAACTGGTATGAAGCAGATGCGGATTAGTACTATTTCTCATAGAGCTGACCTAGCCCATTTGTTCGGTCACTTACGATCAAGGCATGAAACTAGGGGTCGCTGGTTCGATTCACCTGCTCAGCCGATTTCTATTCGAGGATTTGATGATATTCATTGCGACAGGGTCGATTCCTCTCTCACTGCATCATTTCGACGGTATTTATGTTGGAAAGCAGCCAGTGGCTTTGGAGGAACATTGTGCGAAGCCCTGGTAATAGAAACTCCAGGAAGGCATGGATAAGTGCACTTGCCGCTGTGATATAACTGTAATAATGCCGAAAATGACGTTAACACCCAACAAACTATCTTATACAGGGTTTCTGAGTGGTTAATTTTTGTCGTTAACATTGTATTTTTTATTCATTTGATGTTGCACTGTTTGATTTACTTCATGGTACAAGTACACATGTATAACCAAGCCAGTTCTATATAAAGAGCATGCAACGAGCTTTGAGTCCACGTGCTTTTGCGTTTCAGAAGAGAGTTTCATTAGATGTTTTACAAGATCTGTCCTCAACCAGATTTACTTAACTCTTCACCAAACGACAAAATTTGAGACTTGTCCAAACTGAAGGCATTTGCAGACAACCAATTGGAGTGTGGCTCAAATGATGGATTTCTCTTTGTTAGGATAGAAAACATTGTGAGAAAAGGAGAAAATGCTGGTAACCAGCATTTTCTCCTTTTCCCACAATGTTTTCAAAAGTCTTCTTCCTCAGAGTCATTAAAACTGGAGATTGTGTGGTAAAGGGTTAATGATGCGCTTAAGTAGTTTGTGCCGTTTTAACCGCATCTCGACCAGCCGGCATAGTTCAATAGGTAGAGCGTAGGACTCGTGAACGTGATGTTTCGAGTCACTTGAGGGTGTGGGTTCGATCCCCACGGCTGGTCATCTAAAATTACTAATAGTCTTTCGGATCAGACGTTAAACCGAGGTCCCGTGTGACGGTGCTATACACCGAGCACGTAAAAGAACCAGGCGTAACTTAAGATGGGTTTCGTCCTGTATCTGCGCTATCCCTCGTAACAATACTAACAGCCTTCAGGGGGCGTCGCCCATATGGGCAACCGGTGGCGACGATAAATAAACGCAAATTCAATCAATCAAACCGCATCACACCCAATTCTAGTGACAGATTTTTAATATCACACAAAACCAGTTGATTATCCTCTATTGAATCCTTGCTGGGCCAAGCCTCTTTTACAGAACTTGACCCATATTGTCATAATCGACCAAACGTTCAAAACCAAATTCTTAGACTAATTCTACATTTAGAAAGTAACACCATTTCCGCTTGACTTATCAATTTGGTTTAGAAATTGGGTTACATTCTAATTTACAAAATTCTCGACAATAAGACCAAGAACAAGAACATTATGAAGAATGGTTGGCGAATATGGGCCCCGTTTAAATTCATTGTGACACGATCAATTACTACATGTTAAACATAGTGTTAGCCTGGTTTTGTGCGTGGGAAAGCAGCCCGTGGCTTCAAAAGTGTGTAGTGCAAAACATCTATGTATAGGTGCATTGGCTTGAGTGACATAACTAAAGTACTTTTAAAACTGTATTAAACACCAATAAACAAATCTGAGCGAAATCTGGCATTTGGCTGTCTACGGCAACACCTTATATTTGTACCTCAAAAGAATATATTAAGAGGAAACAAAGAGAAACTCTCTAACTCTCTGGAGATAAAAATGTTCTCTTTACTCTTGTATAATATTACTGTAATACAAATTTCTTCTCATAATTAAATTACAACAATAATAATATCGTTTTCTGGCAGTAAAATTGTTTCTTCACCCATTAAAAAAATTACATCTTTTCAGTTACAGAATTTAGCGCTAAAAGAATTAACTCATCTCCAATGAATACCATTTTTTAATGACTGGTATGAAGAAAGCTTTTTAAAACCTTGTAGCAAATGGAAGAAATGCTTGTAACTAGCCTTTTCTCCTTTTTCCACATTTTTAGAGCCATCCATAAACTCACTATTGGTTGAGTCCCCTTTAATTTCTCCTCTGCAAACACTGTCAATTTACTTAAAACATATTTATTTTACATCAATTGGGAAATAAGTTCAACTTATACTAATCTCTCTCCAGTCTGCTTTCTGTGGACTACACCAGTACCCGCACCGAGTGTGTGGGCTAAAGAAACCTCCCAAAATTGACACCCACTCTCAGGTATCAAACTCAGGACCTTATGGTTATGAGGCCAACAGTCTACCTCACAACCACAGACACCACAAACACTGTCAATACAAACACTTCAAAAATCCTGTCATCTGGAAAATAATTAATCCTTTACCAGACGACAAAATTTCAGCCTTGTCCAAATTGAAAGCGTTTGCAGACGACAATTTCAATGTGGCTCAAACGGTGCAATTTTTCTTTGATAGGGCAGAAAATATTGTGGGAAAAGGAGAAAATGCTGGTTACCAGCATTTTCTCCTTTTCCCACAATGTTTTCAAAAGGCTTCTTTCCCATAGTCGTTAAAAGTCGGCATTGTGTGGTAAAGAGTTAATGTCCAAAAAAATATCTAACTGGGGGCCCAGGTATATCGTCATCTTCCATTGACTCAAAAGAAACCACAAGGTCTTGATATTCTACATCAGCTGAGGCTTTAAGTAATTTGGTCATTCTGGAAAAAGAAAATTTAACAGTTAGACCCATAAAGAAAATGGAAAGGGCACATTAAGTCAACAAAAAGAATACTAAAGCTAAAATCTCTAGCCTTTTTTTTTTTGTCAGAATATCTATAAACATATAAGCCACGCACTGTGAAAAGCCCATCTGCAAAAAGTATTGACCTCGGTCAGCCTGCTCAGTCTGCACATGCTGACCTAGGTTGAAACTTTGCTACTCATAAATTTTCTGCTTGCTAAAGGAATATTATACCACATGATTCTGTTGGTTGCTAGACAAAATGGATTTTATGGATCCATAATTATTTAAGGAATGAAGAGAACTTTTTTTGTTTTCATGGAGGTATGAAAAAAAAAACAAAACCATATCATACTCTACAAAACCACGGTCATGACGTAAAAATGACGTAAATTCGTGATATCATCATAGTATTGAACAGTTGCAGATTTAGTAGATTTACTATCAGAAGTTCAATATGCGAGAACTAAGTTGAAAATAAGATTGTTTGAACCCAGGAAAGTGACAATGAGTTTTAAGCGCTCTCTTTGAATTTACTTTTGAATACTTTTTTTCAATATTCAGAGAAAATAAATTCAGCTAACAATTTGAACTTCGGACTCGAAGAAAAACAGTATGAAATCTCATACATGTATGTTTACATTAGTTTGACTGCAAAAGTAGTTCCGACATTGCTTATTTTTGTTTTTTTTTTCCTAGAGCTATGAAAAAAATCTTTAAGCCAATCAGATCTCGCCAATGTTCATGAAAAAAACTAATATTGAATTATTATGTGATGAATTGCTTCATACATTGGATCTAGGAGATGCATTATACCCACTATTCCCAGAGCACTGTTCATTACTCGTACCTGTTCTCTATATAAAGCAATAACTACTCAAGAACTAGCATCATATTTCTGCTACCGTAATAAAAAACTTACCAATGAAATGATAAAATCAAGATAATAAGGTATAAAATTTTATTGGCTGACCATGTCACATGTCTAAATATGGTCATTAACCCTTTACCTCATGGCTTAGGCTTGTTCATATTGAAGGAATTTACAGAAGAAAATTCAAGTATGTTTGTGGTATGTTTCAAATGACAGTATTTGTCCTTGAATGGGTAGGGAACATTGTGGGAAAAGGAGAAAATGCTGGTTACCAGCATTTCTCCTTTTCCCATAATGTTATCAAATGGCTTTTTATCAGGGTCCTTAAACCTCAGGATTATATAGCAATTTTTGAAAGGTGTGTATTGTCTGGTAACTGATGTACAACAGATCACGATTACTCCCTCAGGTAGTCTGTGCAGGCTGCTCTGTGTCAAAACCTTTTGCTTTTGGTAGAATTTCTGCATGTGCAAGGACCAATCTACTTCAGGATACAGCCCATTGTTAGACAAAACAGATTTTATGGATCAATAACTATGTGATGACTTGCTAGGTATAATGCATCATGGAGATACATTAAGCCCCCTTTTGTCCGTGCATGTCTGAAATGCATGTTAAAACAAATGTTGTCTTACTTTTCAGGTAATCTCTTTTTATGAGCAGGCATGAATGGAACATAAATCATCTTGACTCCATGGGCTACCATGGTAACGTCAAAATTATACTTGGTCTGTAAATAAACAAACAAAGATGACATCTAAATACAAGCATATAGAGCTCTTTCATAGATAATTCATGTAATTTTTATACTTCCTCTCAACTCTTTATCACACAAGCCTGAGTTTTAACGACCCTGATAAGGCTTTTGAAAACATTGTTAGAAAAGAAGAAAATGCTGGTAACCAGCATTTTCTCCTTTTCCCCAAATGTTTTCTATCCTATTAAGGACATAAATAATCATCTGAGCTACATTTAATTTGACATCTGCAAGTGCTTTCAATTTGGTCTAATCCAAAATTCTGTTGTTTGGTAAAGGGTTAACTCTTTACCAAGCACTAAAATTTAGATGTGTCACTCAAAAGCCTTTCGAAACGATAATCTAAATGTAGCTCAAGCAATGATGTCTGTGTCTGAAAGGGTAAAAAATGTTGTGGGAAAAGGAGAAAATGCTGGTTACATCTTCTTTCCCTACAATGTTTTCAACAGGCATTCTTTCTCAGGGTTGTTAAAACTTAGGACAGTGTGGTAATGGGTGAACGGCTTCTTTCTTCTCTACACAAGATGCAAAATTTTCAACTTGTGTACATTGAAAGCATTTGACAAGTTAAATGTGACTCAAATGATGGAGTATGTACTTGAAAGAGTATAAAACAATATGGAGAAAGGAGAAAGTGCTGGTGATCTTTTCCCAAAATGTTTTTAAAATCCTTCTCTCACAGCATCGCTGAAAGTCATAAGCCAAACATTTATGAAACAAGAGGGCCATGATGGCCCTGAAGTCGCTCACCTGAGCCTTTTGACCAAACATGATCCATTTTAAATCTCTTTGAGATGTTATGAAAAACATTCTAACAAGCTTTCATAATTATTGGACTCCAAATTTGGCCTCTAGCTTGTACACAAACTTTTGCTAGACTCATTCAAGATGTCATCAAGACAAACATTTTGACCAAGTTTCATCATGAGTATTGAACTTAAATTGTGGCCTCTAGAGTGTACACAAGGTTGTTCTAAGATTTGACATAGTGACCTAGTTTTTGACCCCACATGACCCAGTTTCGAAGTCATCCGAGATATCATCAAGACAAACATTCTGATCAAGTTTCATGAATATTGGACTGAAAATGTGGCCTAAAGAGTGTACACAAGGTAAAAGTTGACGATGGAAGACACACGCCGGACGCAGCACGATCGCAAAAGCTCATCCTGAGCACTTTGTGCTCAGGTTATCTAAAAAAGGAGTAATTGAATGTAACAAGCAACTGCCTCTCTTTTCCAAATGTTTTCAAAAAAGCAGTATATGGTAGGTTTGTGATTGTTAGTATTTCTTCAGGAATGGGTTTATAATTATACAAAGTTTTACATGTTTACCTTGAAATGGTTCAAAAGGTCCTGCAATGTATCACTTGGTTTGCCCTGTACTTCCCATCTATCCCAGTTTGTGAAAGAGAGGCCTTCCCTGTTAAAAATAGGGAAAAAATTCATTAAAATTTACAATTACCCTTTACCTCACAATCCCGAGTTTTAACGACCTTGAGCAAGATTGCTTTTCAAAACGTTGTGGGAAACGGAGAAAATGCTTGTTACCAGCATTTTCTTTTTTTCCCACATTGCTTTCTACTCTTCCTGATAAAAGTCCAATCCTTTGTGCCATGCTGAATTTGTCATCTGCAATGCATTCAATTTGGACTAGTCTAAAATTTGTTGTTTGCTAAGGAGTTAAATTGGTACCACCTTAAAATATCTTTTTTCCTCTAACAACGGACAATCTTTGAAAAAAATGTGTCAAAAATCACTTGTATCTAGCAGTTTCTCCTTTTACCACAATATCTATAGATGTGTTTATTGTTTATGCATGACATCTTAATTTGTGTTGATTATCCTTTTTTCAGACACATCTCAATTCATGCTTATCATTTGTACCTATGAGCAATTTTTTGTAAGTTGTCTGCTTTAAATTTGTATGATAAGGTAATTAATAGTGTCATCTCTACGAAGAATACATCGAGACTGACAAAAACCTGACAGCAAATGAGATACAGTTGAAACTAAGAAAACAATGAAAAATAACTGTATTAGCCCTTTACCACACAATCCTGAGTTTTGACAACGCTGTGACATTAGACTGGTAACCAGCATTTTCTTCTTACTTACAATGATTTCTACCCTACCAAAGACCCTTTCTGTCTTATAAAAAAGAGAAATTATCATTTTAGTAGCATTTAATTTGTCATCTGCAAATGTTTTCCTTTTGGTTCAGTCCAAAATTTTTTTCAATTGGTAAAGGGTTAAATTGAATAGAAAAGATTGAGGGAAAAGGAAAAAAGCAACTGCTCCTTTTTTCTCACTGTTTTGCAAAACTGTCTCAATCAGGAATATAAAAATTCAAACTCTTTCTCTGTTCCAAAAAAATTTTTAGACTCTTCTAAATTATTCCAAACACCTGCAGACGACATCTTAAACTGGCATAAATGTGCTTAAGATCTCTGATAGGGTAGAAAACATTTTGAGAAAAGGTGAAAACGCTGGCTACCAGCATTTTCTCCTTTTCCCACATGTTTTCAACAGCTTGTTCCCTTGGGGTCGTTAAAACTTGCAATTGTTTGGTAAAGGCTTGATGGCTGATACAGAACATGTTGGCCAATAAAAAGAATTTGGAAAAAACTATAATAATATTACTTTTACTTTAGCATTATTTCCTTTTCCCACTATGTTTGCTACTCTTCTAAAAACAAGTTTCTGTTTTTTAGTCACAATAACTTTGTGAAATGCTTTTTTGTTTGTTTGTATTGCAGTTAAACGCCATTTTCACAGCTTAGATCATATCATGGCTGTCAGTGACACACCCATGTGTTTCCTGGCTTTCTCACACCAGTACTGACACAACTTTCTTTCCAAAGCCACTGACTGCTTTTCTCACTTGCATCAGAGGTGAAAGGCGAAAAATCGCCATAAAGAAAGTTCGTCGCAACCGGGTATCGAACCCTCAACCTCCAGGTCACCACTGTGCTACCTGGCCGGGTCTGAAATGCTTTCAACTTAGACAAGTCTAGAAGTTTTTCATCTAGTAACGAGTTAAGAAAGGTAACAAACCTGATAATGGTTTTCTCTGCGGGTCCTGGTTCGGACAACAACATCACAGGTAAAGCCAGATTGAGGAAACAGTTTCTATACTTCTCTACAGGTAAACCTTCCACTACTTTTACAAGCTCTACAGAAATCTAAACAAACAAATACAGACCAATATTCTACTGAATACTTAAATATCAAAGTTTGTAAAAATTAAATACAGAAATTGTATGTAAAAGAGTTATACGAGGATTGTTCGGAAAGTTCGTAGAATTTTGTTATATCTCTAGAATTGTTCATCAAATATACATGAAATTTGATATGCATGAACCTTGACTTATCCTTAAGCAATTTTTAAAAACATAATAGAAAATCGAATACAGAAACCAGATATATGGGTTGTTGTAGCGACGTCATCATGGTTACCCGGAGCAGTCCGTAAAATACCTATTTTTGGATTATGTCGTTGAAGAAATAAGCTTAATTTCCGTATGTTTGCTCAAAGTCAAAAAAACGCGGAAACGTAAAGCGATAATTCGACAACGTTACGTCATTTCCTGAAAATTTCAAAACAATTCATTGTTCTGAAACAAAATTATAGTGTCTTCGTAATCTATCTGCGGAAGTTGTTACAGAAAAATCATGACGTTGAACTGTGGCACTGAGTTGTGGAGTGTGGTGAAATTCTGTGTTAGCACTTAATAAATCGCCAACAGAAACACTGCGAATGATAAAATCAACAGGAGCATATGATAAATGCAGTCCAGCTTTTGTCTACAAATGGCATTCGCGTTTTAGGAGCGGAAGAGAATCTATTAATGACGATTCCAGGAGCGGTCGACCGGCAGTCGTAACTTGTTCAATTAAGAAGTCGGTAAAGGATATGGTTCAGACAGACAGAAGAACCACCGTCAGAACTATTGCTAATGAACTCGGTGTTTCGTGCTCAACAGTACATGGTAACTGAGGAACTTGGCATGTCGAAAGTGAGTGCTCGGTGGGTACCACGATTACTCAAGGAAAATGAAAAGGAGCGCCGCATACACTGTTCACAGAAGTTTCTTCACCGCTACGAATCTGAAGGCAAGGATTTTCTTGATCGGATCATCACGACGGATGAGACCTGGTTACACCACTTTGATCCAGAGACCAAAGCTATGTCTTCTATGGATTTCTGGGTTTTTCCCGAGTTGAAGGTGAGTTTGCGTGGAAAATGATTTGATTCAGCAGAGGAACTTACAAAACAGACTCAAGATGTTGAAGTTTAAGTAGGTATAAAATTCTTTGTAATACTGAGAATATTGTGTGATTTATAACAAAATTCTACGAACTTTCCAAACAACCCTCATATATCAGTAAATACATATGTTTCACAGGAAAGTTCAAAACCCATCAATTAATTTAAAACTGAAACAAGAGGGCCAAGATGGCCCTGGATCGCTCACCTGAATTTTTGAGAGCACCATAGCCAATTTTTTTTTGAGGTATTGAAACTTTGGAAAGAAAATCATTATTTTGCCAAGCAATTTTGAAAAGGTCACCTGTAAAAGTCACTTCAAAATCTGTCACCACCCCTACAATCATCACCACAGCAATGATTTTGATGAATCAGAATTCTGCGAATAAATTTTTGGATAGATCACCCAAGGACAATTTCTTGAACAAGAGCACATGCTTGATAGTGACTAAAAACATAAGTCGAACAAGAGCACCACATGCAGGTGCCAACAATTGGCTGTTGTTTTTCGACGGATAAAAATTTTCTCAACAATTTTTGAAAAGGGTCACCCTAGGAACATTTCTGTGAAATTATTTCAAAATCTGACCAGCTGTTCCAGAGAAGAAGAATTAAGAAATTCCTCTTCGTGTCCTGTAGTGCAAATAGCCCCCACCATCAGAGCCATGTTTCTTGACAGATCACAATTTTGTGAACAATTTTTGAAAAGAGTCACCCAAAGAACATTGCTGTGACATTATTTCAAAATCTGACCATCGGTTTCAGAGAAGTAGAATTTTTAAGAATTTCTTCATGTCTGTATGGTGTAAATAGCGCACAGTCATCAGAGCCATGTTTCTTGATGGATCAAAATTTCTCAAACAGTTTGCAAAAAGGGTCACCCAAGAAACATTTCTGTGAAATTATTTCAAAATCTGACCAGCTGTTTCAGAGAAGAAGAATTTTTAAGACTTTCTTCATGTCCATACAGTGCAAGTGCCCCCCCCTCCCCAAATCAGAGCTATGTTTCTTGACGAATCAGCATTTTGCGAACAATTTATGAAAAGGGTCACCAAAGGAACATTTCTGTGAAATTATTTCAAAATCTGACCACCAGTTTCAGAGAAGAAGAATTTTTAAGAATTTCTTAATTTCTGTATAGTGCAAGTAGCCCCCAGTCACCAGAGCCATGTTTCTTGACAGATCAAAATTTCGCAAACAATTTTTTAAAAGGGTCACCCAAGGAACATCTCTGTGTAATTATTTCAAAGTCTGACCAGTGGTTTCAGAAAAGAAGAATTTTTAAGAATTTCTTAATTTCTGTACAGTGCAAGTAGCCCCCATTCACCAGAGTCATGTTTCTTGGCGGATCAAAATTTCGCGAACAATTTTTGAAAAGGGTCACCCAAGGAACATCTTTGTGAAATTATTTTAAAATCTGACCAGCGGTTTCAGAGGAGAAGATTTCTAAAGAATTTCTTAGAAAATTCCATTTGGTTGCCATGGCAACCAGAGTTTTCGATGGAATCAAATTCTGTGAACACTTTTTAAAGAGGACCTCCCAAGGAACATTCCAGCCAAGTTTGGTCCAAATTGGCCCAGCGGTTTAGGAGGAGTTGACGGACGACGGACGACAGACACCGGGCGATCCTAAAAGCTCCCCTTGAGCACGTTGTGCTCAGGTGAGCTAAAAATCCTATCTTTTTAAGACTCAGTGTAGGAAATAAATGAAAAAAGGTATCAACCTTTTTTAACATACAATCCCGACTTTTAACAACCCTGATGAAGACTTTTTAAAACATCACATAAAAAGGAGAAAATACCCATAAACCAGCATTTTCTCCTTTTCCCACAATGTTTTCTGCTCTGTCAAAGAGAAATTTCGCCATTTTAGCCATCTTTAGTCGTCTGCAAATGCTTTCATTCAGGACTACTGTAAAACTTTGTTGTATGGTAGAGAGTTATCAAGACCGGGAAATGAAATTCAAAACTTGACAATGAGGATCCATGTTTTATGCAGTCTTGTGTCTGCAGAAGCAACGAAAGTAATGCTTGGATCTCTATGGCTAACCCTTTACCAGACAACAAAATTTCAGCCTTGTCAAAATTAGTAGTCTTTCTTTGGTAGGGTAGAAAACATAGTGGGAAAAGGACAAAATGCTGGTTACCAGCATTTTCTTCTTTTCCCACAATGTTTTCAAAAGGCTTCTTTCCTAGGGTCATTTAAAGTTGGCATTATGTGGCAAAGGGTTAAAACCTGTTATACTCACTAGACCTGAAACAGCGGCAGTGGTAGTTGCTATAGCTGGAACGATATGACCTGCTATCCTTTTGACACGTAATCTGTCTACATTTTCAATTTGGTACATAGCAGCTCGTAGATTCTGAAACACGAATGTGCTAATGTTCATGGACTATTCCTACATTTTATTCTACTTCTATATCTGAGGACCAGTCATCTGACTGACTGAGGACCTGCTATAAGATGGCAATTATTTTTAGTTGGAATCAGACTTAAATTTAAAATTGCTGGTAATTACCACTTCTAATGAATTATACATGTACTTAAATGTACACCATTTTAGTTAAAACTATTTGAGTCATGGTCTGTGAAAAGGGGGCTTGATGCATTTGCAAAAAGTTTTCATCCATGTCAGCCTACAATGTCTGCACAGACTGACATTAATTGAAACTTTTTCCTGTAAGTATATTTATGCATATCCAAGGACCATTCCACCTCCAGGTTCAGATGGATGTTTGCCATAATGGATTTCATGGACCCCTAGTTATCTGATGACTTGCTTAGTACAATTCATCACAAGAGATGCATAAACCCCCCCCTTTAGGCAAAGCATACCTCACTTTCCATTTCTCTTTCTGTGATACTTTCTTTGCTCACAATTTTTGAGTGTCATATACACAGTCAACCATTTTGTGACACTCTATTCCTACACTAAAGGAGCTTGTGCAAAAATTGCAAGTTAAACTCTTAACCCCTGGAAAGCTTAGGTCCACCTTTTGGATTTCTTTTTTTTGACTCTGTTTATCAAGATCATATGGGCAGAAAATAAACTGCACAGAAGACAAACATTGACAATATATTTCTCAGACAATAAGTACTCACAGCGGCTGCAGATATAAAATCTATATGTCCATTACTATCATCATCTTTCTCAAATTCAGCAGGAACTAACTTCTGTAAAGCTGTAAAATAGCAGTTTACAACTAGATTATATCATCAACCTCAAAGACTTTTAATATACAAGTAGTCTTTTAACCCGTTTACCAAACAACCCTGTGTTGAAACAGCCCTAGGCTTTTGTTTTCTTTGTTTTGAATGTATTTATGTACATCACCAGTTCCCAATATAGCCATGTTTCCCCCCCCCCCCCCATGACTGTTAGTCATTTCATGTTGTGGGGAACAGTGCAAGATATGGGCCACAAACCATGCTAAGTTGTGCCTCGTTCTTAAACGTGTATAGGAAAGTCACCTGTAATAATCCTTTATTCATACATGAACGTCTCTGAAAACACTGTGCAATAAGAATAATTTGCTCCTTTCAAAAATTTCTTCTTTTGCCACAACAGTGATTAGTTAAAAAAAACAAGTTATTTGTTGAAATGACATCCCCAACCGAAACAGACCTTTTTTCATAGAAGCATAACTATAAGAGGTACTGTACTTTGTATATACACATGACCTTTTTGTTATTAGTCCATAATGAACTTAAACATTAAGCCCCCTTTTCCAGTGCCATGGCATTTCCTTCAATAAAAACAAATAATGATTGTCTGTGGCCTATGGCAATACAAATATGAAGTCTCATAAAACTTTGTTGAGTAGTGAAAGAGATATTGGTCCATAATGGAAATATACATCAAACCTCCTTTTTCCATGGAATGGCATTAAATTAAAAAAAAAAAACATGATATCCGCAGACTATCGTAAAGAACACATGTATGAAGTTCAATCAATTTTTGTCAAAGAGTTTAGAAGCTATCTGTCTGGACAGACAGATGGATGGATGGACTACAAGATGGATGGACAAACAGACAGACAATGCAAAAACTATATCCCTCCACCTTCGGCAGGGGATAAAAATTCAGGTGGTTATGTGTTTCAATGATCACAGATTGGTGAAAAGACTTGAAATCATTTCAGATAAACCCACTGACAAATTACCACAGAATATCATGTTAACCTTTCTTCTTTTTCCAGCAATGTTTAGAGCCCATTTAAAGACAAATACTATCATTTAAGCCAGATTTTTTTTTTTTGTCTTCAAATGCTTTCAGTTTGGAAAAGTCTGTGTTTTCAATGTCTAGTACAGGATTGAAGTACTTAACCCTTTACAGAACAACAGAATTTTGGACTCAACCAAATTGAAAGCATTAGCAGACGACAAATCAAGTGTAGCTTAAATGATGAATTCTGTCTTCGATATGGTAGAAAACATTGTGGGAAAAGGAGAAAATGCTGGTTACAACCAGCATTTTTTCCTTTTCCCTCAGTGTTTTTAAAAGCCTTCTCTTTTTAGGTCGTCAAAACTTAGAATTGTGTGGTAAAGACTTCATCTGTATTTACCTATAGATCTGTCTGTAACAGCTAAGGTTGATTTGATTCTTTCAGCTGCTAGCACCAACTCATCACTTCCTATTGTCTCCTCTTCTTTCTTAGCACTCTCATCTACCTCTATTTTCTGGGATAAAAGAAATACAGTAAGAATGAAGTACTACTGACTCCAAATCACATCATCATGTTTTGGAACAAAGTTTATTGGTAGCAGACAAACAATCCTTACAAAAAAAGGGATAACCAACATGAATTATCACATAAAACCACCTCTAGCAGTGTATTAAACCCATGATTTACTTTTGATAATACACTAGTGTTTCGTCGTTTTTTGGGTCCTGGTTCTGGTCATTTTGTAGTTATGAGCGTGTGAGGCCGATGTAACCAACTGCAACACATGCAGGAATTTGTACTACAACACCATTTCGCGAAAAAATGATGTCATTGTTGCTGAGACGTATATGTGCAAAAAAAAAAAAAACTCAGTTGATTTTCATGTTCAATCAAACAAGAAATGCAGCGCAAGTCATTAAAGTCAAGAAAACTGTGGAAATAGTTCGATTTACCCCCTAATTTAAACTGTTTCATTCTACTTTCAATTAGGTATCGTATATATAGGTCCCAGAGCTATACATGTCACAGAGCTATCTTTTTGTGCATGTACACATTTCAAACCAAACTTCATCTGTAAACATGGACAACCCATGAACAGTTTATAGGCGTAAGGTGATGATGAAGGATACATATCTGTCTTTCATTTGTTTTATGTGATAAATAGAATCTAACATTTGTGTTTATGTATTATCATTTTTATTAAAGTCGTTGACTTATATGTACATGCGAGCCTCATATGAATTTTAGTCAACGAGTTTGATAAAAGTGATTAATACATACACATGAATGTAAAATCCTTTTTTAATCCTTTCCCACACAATCCAAAGTTTTAAGGACCTTGAGGAAGCAGGCATTTGAAAACATTGCCTACCATTCAGGTTACATTCAACTCTTTTTCAAAAATTTTGGACTGGATCAAATTGCTGGCATTTGCAGTTGACAAATTGACTATAGCTCAACTAATGCTTTCTGTCTTGGATAAGGAAAGGACACATTGTGGGAAAAGGAGAAAATGCTGGTTGTCAACATTTTCGTCTTTTCAAACGATATTTTCAAAGTTTTCCTTGTTAAAGCTCTACATTGTATGGTAGAAGTTAGACGGCTTTTAATTTGGATTAGTATAAAATTTTATTGTATGGTAAAGAGTTAACCTTTCACTACACAATCCAAAACTTTCATGACTTTGAGGAAAAACACTTTGAAAACATTGTGGGAAAAGGAGAAAATTCTAGTCACCAGCACTGTCTCCTTTTCTCACAATGTTTTCTCCCCCTTCTTACACAAATTCCATCATTCGACCCACATTTAATTTGTCATCTGCAAATGCTATTGATTTGGGCTAGTCCAAAATTTTGTCTTCTGGTAAAGAGTTAAACATGAACGCAAATAAAATGTCTCTATCAAAAGATATGAAAATCAATGGTAGAAAATAGATTATTTTATGTACTGCTTGTAACAAACAATTGCCCCTTTTCAAACAGAATAACTTCTAAAAACAAGAGCAGCAAATTGTCACAAGATACGCCCGTCCCACCGCCAGTTGTCAAGGGGGTATGATAATCGTAAAGGGCAGGTAATGCAACAAACATGTTATGCTCTGGACAAGCAGAAAATGCTGTAAAAATGATGATCAAAGGGAAATAACTCAAAGACAGCACGAGGTAGAGTTAAGGTTCTTTCGCACTGCACTCCCCCTTAATGAGATCTATCCACCCATGAAGTTTCATAACCGTAGCTAGCATAGTTTTGGAGATATGCTTTGGACAAAATTCAAGTATGAATATAAACAAAGGGAAATAACTCAAAAATTAAGTAAGCAATAGTTATGATTCCTGTGCACTGCACTCCCCCTTGATAAGATCTATCCACCCATGAAGTTTCACAACCGTAGCTAGTATAGTGTTGGAGATATGCTCCGGACAAAATTCAAGTATGAAAAACAACAAAGGGCAATAACTCAAAAATTAAGGAAGCAAGAGTTATGATTCCTGTGCACTGCACTCCGCCTTGATGAGATCTATCCACCCATGAAGTTTCATAACCGTAGCTAGTATAGTTTTGGAGATATGCTCCGGACATGATTCAAGTATGAAAAACAACAAAGGGCAATAACTCAAAAATTAAGCAAGCGAGAGTTATGATTCCTGTGCACTGCACTCCGCCTTGATGAGATCTATCCACCCATGAATTTTCATAACCGTAGCTAGCATAGTTTTGGAGATATGCTGCGGACAAAGAATGGGGAAAATTCAAGTACGAAAAACAACCAAGGGCAATAACTCAAAAATTAAGCAAGCGAGAGTTATGATTCATGTGCACTGCACTCCGCCTTGATGAGATCTATCCACCCATCAAATTTCATAACCGTAGCTAGCACAGTTTTGGAGATATGCTCCGGACAAAGAATGGGGACGCCGCCCACCCGTCCGCCCGCCCGCCACGGATGATCCCATAATACGTCCCGTCTTCGACAGGTGAATAAAAACTGTCCACGACAGAGAAAGTGTCTGGGTATAAGACAAGCCCGCATGATTCAGTTGGTAGAGCGTAGAACTTGTGATGTTTTGAGTCAAGTGAGGGTGTGGGCTTGATTCCCTTGGCTGGCCATCTAAAATTACTAATAGTCTTTTGAATGAGACGTTAAACGAAGGTCCTGTGTGATGGGGCTATACACCCAGCACGTTCAAGAACCAGGCGTAACTTAGGATGGTCGCCCATATGGGCAACTGGTGGCAATGATAAATAAACACAAATTCAATCAATTTGGCTAAAATTACTTGTTCATCCAGATATTACTTGATGATATAGAAATGTGCTTATTTGATAACAAATAATTTATACAATATGTTGCAGCTACTAGTGATAATAACAGTTAAAACTGAGTATCAATTAATGCCAGGCATGCAAATCTCCCTAGCCCTATACCACAAAATTTTAAGTTTTAACATGAAAGCCCTTGATAACATTTTTGGTAAAGGTAAAAATGCTGGTAACCAACATTTTCCCAAAATGTTTTCTTACCATTCAAAAACAAACCGAATCAATTGAGTCACATTCTATTCATAGTCTGGAAATACTTTCATTTATGACTAGTCTTAACCCTATACCAGACGACAAATTTTAGCCTTGTCCAAATTCAAAGCATTTGCAGACGACAATTTCAATGTGGCTCAAATGGTATAATTTTTCTTTGATAGGGTAGAAAACATTGCGGGAAAAGGAGAAAATGATGGTTACCAGCATTTTCTCCTTTTCCCACTATGTTTTCAAAAGGTTTCTTTTCTAGGGTCGTTGAAAGTTGGCATTATGCTATAAAGGGTTAATTGTTTGCTAAACAAAATTAGGGACAAAATTATACACTCGTCTAAATTGAAAGCATTTGCAGACAACAAAACAAACATATCTCAAATGATGGAAGTTTTCTCTAAATGATTAGAAAACATTGTGTGAAAAGGATTCAAAAAGCCTCTTCCCTCAGGGTTGTTGGGATTGTGTGGTATGGGGTTATGCAATAAAAAACTCAAAATAATGTCTACTCAGATAAAAGAGAAACAAATTTTGTGAGATTTGAGAAAATTAACTGAAAGGAAAAAATCACCTTATTTGAGGGAATAAATTCAGGTATCCTGAGTGAAGATAACACCTGTTTGATCTCGTCATATATTATAGGGCTGGGGACAGGTATACTGTGTGCATCTGCGTATATATGAGCTGCCGCTTCAACAAACTGCATATGTCTGAAATATATAAACCATTGCTAGCCGTCATTTTCACATTATCTTACATTAACCTTCACCAGATGACAAAATTTTAGGCTTATTAAAATTCACAGTATTTGCAAAAGACATATCTAACATGGCTCAGATAACAGGAATTGGTTACCAGCATCTTATTTCATGCTTTCCGGTATGTTATCGAGAAATATCGGTGAAATATTTTTCGATATTTTATGGTTATGACCAGTGAAAATACTGATTTTTATATTCTAACTCTTTAATTGAAGGCGGAAACAGTTGTTCCCGCGCACTAGTTACCTAGGTAAAATGCGCGTGCCTCACAACCAGATGGAAATATGATGTAATTTACCTTACATTTCTCCCACTTGACGTAATATTGTAATTCGTTGCTATGCAGAGGGGATACGACATGGGGAATAACTGAAAAGAACTGTACTAGATTTTGATTAAGTTCTCCCCCCCTACCCCCCGGAAAGGGTTAAAAGCATGAAATAAATAGAATATTTGTTTTTTTTCGGTGAAAGATGGAAATTTATTTCATCCCTTGAACATCATCCCTAATAGTTTCACTCGTGGCTGTGCCACTCGTGAAAATATTACCGATGATGTTCATGAGATGAAATAAATTTTGATCTTTCACTGTGAAAAACAAATATCCTCTATTTCTTTTTTCCAAATGTTTTCAAAAGAGTTCTTGCTCAGGGTCATTAAAACTTGGGATTGTTTGGTACAGGATTAAGACCTTTCAACAGCTAGTGCAAAGGACATAGACTAGAAAAACGCATCTTTCTCAGGCTAAGTAATTTCTTGTTTTGCCAGATTGTTTCCACATGTTGCCACATGCCACATTGTTTTCACATGATATAATTGATACATAATCCATTTTGATGAGAGAGAGAGAGAGAGAGAGAGAGAGAGAGAGAGAGAGAGAGAGAGAGAGAGAGAGAGAGAGAGAGAGAGAGAGAGAGAGAGAGAGAGAGAGAGAGAGAGAGAGAGAGAGAGAAAGAGAGAAAGAGAGAGACAGAGAGAGACAGAGAGGGGGGCCAGAGCCAAAGCCAGCCTATTATGTATCATGTATTTTATTGTTGGATGACCAGTGACATAAAAAGCCGAAACTAATAATGATGCGGGGGATACAAATTTAAAGTAATGCACTCTGATTAGCTTGCCAATAGAATACAATGTACTTACAAAGGATTTTTCTGGTTAAATTCGACAGGAACAGGGGGACGTTTTGGTGACTGCCAAAACAGTGCTGCAATATAAAATGGTAATTTGAACTTGACATTATCAACTTATAGACTTAAACTTAATGAACTTAACTCTTAACCAAACACAAGATTTTAGACTGGTCAAAAATCAAATCATTTGATGACATAGTAAATGTGGTTCAAACTGTAACATCTGTTTTTGAAAAGGTAGAAAACATTGTTGAACAAGAGCGGCAAATTGTCGCAAGATACGCCCATCCCACCACCAGTTGTCAAGGGGGTATAATAATCGTAAAGGGCAGGTAATGCAACAAACATGTTTACCAAGTCTCAAGTCAATTTGACTTGAGGTGACAAAGTTCCGTTCCAGACAAGCAAGAAATACTGTAAAAATGAAGATCAAAGTGGAATTACTCGAAATCCGCACTAGGTAGGGTTATTGTCCTTACGCACTGTACTCCGTAATATTGCAACAAACATGCATACCAAGTTTCAAGTCACTCTGACTTGAGATGACAAAGTTATATTCTGGACAAGCAGAAAATGCTATAAAAACAATGATCAAAGGGAAATAACTCAGACAGCATGAGATAGAGTTATGGTTCTTTCGCACTGCACTCCGTATTATTGCAACAAACACACATGTCAAGTTTCAAGTCAATCAGACTAGAGATTACAAAGTTATGCTCCGGACAAGCAGAAAATGCTGTAAAAAATGACTATCAAAGGGAAATAACTCAAAGACAGCACAAGATAGAGTTATGGTTCTTTTGCACTGCACTCCTTAATATTGCAACAAACACAAATACCAAAATTCAAGTCAATCGGACTGGAGATGACAAAGTTATATTCCAGACAAGCAGAAAATGCTGTAAACAATGACTATCAAAGGGAAATAACTCAAAGACAGCACGAGGTAGAGTTATGGTTCTTTCGCATTGCACTCCGTATTATTGCAACAAACACAAATGCCAAGTTTCAAGTCGATCAGACTGGAGATGACAAAGTTATGCTCCGGACAAGCAGAAAATGCTGTAAAAATGACAAAGGGGGATACCTCAGAAACAGCACAAGGTAGAGTTACGGTTCTTTCGCACTGCACTCTGTATTATTGCAACAAACACATATACCAAGTTTCAAGTCAATCAGACTGGAGATGACAAAGTTATATTCCGGACAAGCAGAAAATGCTGTAAAAATGATGATCAAAGGGTAATAACTCAATGACAGCACGAGGTAGAGTTATGGTTCTTTCGCACTGCACTCCGTATTATTGCAACAAACACACATGCCAAGTTTCAAGTCAATCGGACTGGAGATGACAAAGTTATGCTCCGGACAAGCACAAAATGCTGTAAAAAATGACTATCAAAGGGAAATAGTTCAAAGTCAGCATGAGGTAGAGTTATGGTTCTTTCGCACTGTACTCCGTATTATTGCAACAAACACACATGCCAAGTTTCAAGTCAATCGGACTGGAGATGACAAAGTTATGCTCTGGACAAGCAGAAAATGCTGTAAAAATGATGATCAAAGGGAAATATGTAACTCAAAGACAGCACGAGGTAGAGTTATGGTTCTTTTGCACAGCAATCCGTATTATTGCAACTAACACATATGCCAAGTTTCAAGTCAATCGGACTGGAGATGACAAAGTTATGCTCCGGACAAGCAGAAAATGCTGTAAAAATGACAATCAAAGGGAAATAACTCAAAGACAGCACGAGGTAGAGTTATGGTTCTTTTGCACTGCACTCCATATTATTGCAACAAACACACATGCCAAGTTTCAAGTCAATCGGACTGGAGATGACAAAGTTATGCTCTGGACAAGCAGAAAATGCTGTAAAAATGACGATCAAAGGGAAATATGTAACTCAAAGACAGCACGAGGTAGAGTTATGGTTCTTTCGCTCTGCACTCCGTATTATTGCAACAAACACACATGCCAAGTTTCAAGTCAATCGGACTGGAGATGACAAAGTTATGCTCCGGACAAAAACTGGATGCCGCCTGCCAACTCACCCGCCCGCCCGCCCGCCATGGGTGATCCCATAATACGTCCCGTCTTCGACGGGCGTATAATAACTCAAAAATTAAGCAAGCAAGAGTTATGATTCATTTGCACTGCACTCCCCCTTAATGAGATCTATCCACCCATGAAGTTTCATAACCGTAGCTAGCATGGTTTTGGAGATATGCTTTGGACAAAATTCAAGTATGAATATAAACAAAGGGAAATTACTCAAAAATTTAAGTAAGCAAGAGTTATGATTCCTGTGCACTGCACTCCCCCTTGATGAGATCTATCCACCCATGAAGTTTCACAACCGTAGCTAGTATAGTTTTGGAGATATGCTCCGGACATAATTCAAGTATGAAAAACAACAAAGGGCAATAACTCAAAAATTAAGCAAGCGAGAGTTATGATTCCTGTGCACTGCACTCCGCCTTGATGAGATCTATCCACCCATGAAATTTCATAACCGTAGCTAGCATAGTTTTGGAGATATGCTCCGGACAAAGAATGGGGAGGCCGCCCGCCCGTCCGCCCGCCACGGGTGATCCCATAATACGTCCCGTCTTCGACGGGCGTATAAAAAGGAGAAACAGGGAGAAAATTAGACATGTCATGATGGGATTGTCTTTGAAAGGGTAGGAAAATTCATGGGAAAAGGAGCAAATGGCATTTTCAGGTCTTCTTCCGGAGGATTCTTCACAATGCTCTCAAGTCTTCTTCCTCTGAGTCATTAACCCTCTACCACACTTAGACTTTAAACGACTCTGAAAGAGAAGACTTTTAAAATCATTGTGGGAAAAGTAGACAGTGCTGGTAGCCACCATTTTTCTCCTTTTTCCATAATGTTTTCTACGTTATCAGAGACAAAAATCATCATTTTAGCAGCATTTGTCTTCTGCAAGTGCTTTCAATTTTGTCCAGTCAAAAATTTTGTCCTTCGGTAAAGGGTTAAAACACAGAAGTGTTTGGTAAAGGGTTCAACTTAAATTCATGCTGATTTTCCATATTACTATATAACTCTTTACCAAATGACAGAATTTTAGACTGGTCCAAATTGAAAGCATTTGCAGACGACATATGTGGGAAAAGGAGAAAATGCTGGACACCAGCATTTTCTCCTTTTCCAACAATTTTTTCAAAAGCTTTCTTTCTCAGAGTCATTAAAAGTTTGAATTGTGTAGTAAAGGGTTACAGGCATTGTTAAAAATCGTCTCCTGCAAATTTGTTTCTGGAGGTAATGAGTCACTGTATATGTGTATCATCAGAATAAACAATTACGAAATTAACAAAATACAAAACTACTATGATTCATATTACTCAAATAAATTGACCAGAAATTGACCTCTATGCAAAGAATAATTAAAGAGTGAATATTTATATCTTCGGGTATAATCGGACGGTACAGATATTCTGTTAACGGTAAATATCGGGTTTGACCCTTACTGTGCCATAGTCAAAATAAGAAGCTTTTGCGGATGTCATAAATAAAGATCAGGCTGAACAGAAAGTGCATCTTGGATATATGTCACCCACCACATATTACCAATTTAAAACAACAAAATAGTGTTTAATTCAGGTATTTTAAGTATTTTTTGAAGACACGATAAATTCATTACCTGCCTACAGAGTTGAAAACCGTTCACATAGTTCCGCATGCAGACGACATTAGCCGAACCTGAGTTCGGACAATAATTCAAGCGTGTAATATATGGTAACAGAGGTCATTTATTTCATGTCAATTTGTTTGAGTAATACCAACTTTTTTCTTTTAATTCTTTGAATAAAGTCATAAATCAAAAGTTTAGTCATGACACATAGCTAGATCTGTGAGATTGACAAGTTCTATAAAATTAAATCAAGTCAAAATTAAATAAACAACAGATAGATAACTTCACAAAGTCTTGTTTTCAGATTCCTGCAGTATACATTAGTTAAAATCAATGACTGAAAAGGAGTAATTCAATGACGGAAAACGATTAATTACATGTACATGTAAGATATTTCTTCCCTTCAAATGTTTCTTCTTTTGGCCATTTGTATTAGATAGTAATAGATCTAATCAAAGTGCTGTCAGCACTGTAATCAGTCGACACTGAATAACTACAGTGGTTTGAAATCACAAATCAAATGGCAGTTGTTTGAACTATGTATGGGATAGACATTTTATAACTGAGTCACGTAGGAACTCTCCGTCCCTTACAAATTAGTGGTTTAACGGAATGCTAAAGATATATGTCTGCCGGTCGACAGCAATAAAACGTAGAATGTAAGTGACTATTCTGACCAGTAATACCGATTTTCAAGCTTTAGATGTCACTCATCATAAATAACAGTACCTACAACCTTTTATAAAAGATTAAGAAAATATAAATACATGTATTCTTTTCTGTAACTTTTGCAACTTTTGAAACTATACTGTAACATATTGTCAGATATTATCAATAATATCCATATTGAATGATGGATATGATGAATAAGTCGTATAGAATGTGCCTGTTTTATGACTATCAAAGTGATTACTTTTGGCTGCTCGCGTTTATCTTGACAAATTGTCCTATCGTATGTTTTTCGGCTGGCTAAATTGTCCTTGGCAAGATTGTTCTGTCCAAAACATCGGCTGGCCAATTTCTCCCACATTACATTCAAAGCATGTAATATCTACAAAACCCTCAACCCTTTACCAAATGATGTAATTTTAGACTTGTCCAAAACGAAAGCATTTGCACATGACGAATGAAATGTAGACCAAAAAATGATGATTTGAATCGTTGAAATGGTAAAAAAAACATTGTGAGAACTGAGAAAAGGAGAAAATGACGGTTATTTGCATTTTTCCACAATGTTTTTAACAGCCTTCTTCCTCAGGATCATCAGAAACGGGAAAGTTTGGTTAAAACACTCAGTTATGGCCTTTTATAGTCAGAAAAACAATACCCAAACATTACAATTTCAGTGTCGAGTTTTTTTTTTTCATATGAATTATACATAAACAGACAATTAAGATATTCAATATGTATGTCTGTGATACTGATCTGCATTGCATTCAAAGGACAGTCTGATCTTGATCTTTTATTGTCTTCAAAAGCGACTATACATGTCACTGGAGAACACGGGCCATTGTATTGAATCATTGTAATGAGCAAGAGCATTACTACAGTAAACCTTGTGCTTTTAATCTGGAATATGGAGAGGATGAGAGTCAACCAATATACATATGAGACAAACATGTTACTAAGAGTTTTACACTAAAGCGCTCAATTAATGAAATAGATCTGATAAGCGTGGAAAAGCAGCCTAATTATTGCAGGGTCATTGCTGTCTTGACTACGATATCTCAAGTAATAGGAATAGCAGATCCAAAATTTGAGTGACTGCATGTTCTGTGCAGTCTGGTCTGAATCTGGTCTGAATCTGTGCTCTCCTAATAGGCTTTTTTCCCTGGTCAGTTGATTCAGACATGGAGAATATGACGTTAAGTGAGTTTTTTGTATTGCAGTTTCAGGGTTTTTTCCATCTAAGAAAATGCTCTGTTTAACTCTACCAAATGACAAAATGTTGAAAACCTTTCAAATGATGAAAAAACGCTGTGAGGAAAAAGAGAACATGCTTAATACACGTATGCTGTTTTTCCCACTACATTTTTAAAGCCCGACAAGATTGTGTGGCCAACGGTTAATAGACTGATTCCAGTCTTAAGAATGTCTTAAGAATGTCATCAAAAAGAAACATGTTAGTGAGCTTGTAAAATGGTAGAGCCGTGGTTGGAAGGAGAGGAATAGGGGTTATGAAAACAACTTAACCCTTAACCTGCTAAATAAGTGAAATGAAACTTTCAAGCTGACAGTTAAAACCCAGTTCTTTACTATTTCAAAGGTATTTTTTTTTTTTTTTTTGAAAAAATATCTTCTTGTCGGACATTAAAGATACAAAATCAGACAGCATGTAGTATACAGTCTGATCTTGATCTACAATGTCCGGAAAAGGTCATAAATTCGCGCTTAGTAGCCCAAGGTTTAATACATCCTAAGCTAAAAGATGCCTAATCAGATCTATACTGGTCAGTATTGTGAATGGACAGTCTGGTTTCTAAGGTTGAAAGAGTGGGATAACCAGTCCATTCTGAAAATGTTTACGTAATGGCTTCTCCACTAGGGTAATACCTCTACATCTTTTGTCCCACACTGCTTCACATGCTTCACCTTGCTTACATTAAACTACTAACGGCAGATTACTTTTTTAAACAGCTTTTACCACCAGCATGTAAATCAGTTTGCTCTAAGGCAAAACAATCTAAATTTTCAAATTCTTTTAAAGCAATGTTTCCTTACAAATTCCCTTTCACTGCAAGTTTATCCTTGCTCGAGGCCAAATGACCTATCATCTTTTCAACACAAAGTGTGCTTACATAATCCGATACTCCTGGATTCGCTCTTGTTTCATTCATAAGTTGTTGCTGTATCACTGACACCATTCCCTATTGCTTATCAGGGTTAACAGTTCAACGTAATAAGGTCACAACAGCTAGTATTAGTGTTATTAGACTGTAGGTAAAAGCTGTCACGAGTTGCAGTTAGATCAGTTTGCCCTCAGCAGATGGATTTCCGAAATTTGTGGTCTCTCTAATCATCCGGCTCACGCCGACCGATTAAAAATAGCCTGAACAGAATTGTTTTTATTGAAATAATATCAGGAAAATGAAACTTACTTTCACTCAATTCAGTTTAAAACAATCTCAGCTATAAAAGAAAATACTTACAGCCATCGTTTAACTTTGTATCTAATGGGAACACATTAAGAAGAAGCTTTGCCTGTAAAAAGGTACAATGTAACTTTGACATTCCAACATAGACTTCTGGTGGCTTAACCCTTTACCACACAATGACGCCTTTTAACACCCCTGAAGAAGAGGCCTTTTGAAAACATTGTGGGAAAAGGAGAAAATGCTGGTAACCAGCATTTTCTCCTTTTCCCACAAAGTTTTCTACCCTATCAAAGAAAAGTTGCGTCATTTGAGCCACTATGAAATTGTCGTCTGCAAATGCTTTCAATTTGGACAGGTCTTAAATTTTGCCGTGTGGTAAAGGGTTTAGTAAATAAATAAAGGCAAGAGTACATTGTACTTAAATGCATATGTTTGCATTACCAACAAAATCACACTTAATGCATGTGCTTGTCTCATCTAGATGCATTTGTAACAGAAATCTTCTAAACTGAAAGAAAAATTGTAGTTATTCCTTACGTTTTTTTTTTGTTCATCCACTTCAAAATTTTCTTCTCAGCCTCTCACACATATTTCCGCCTTTTATCTTATTCATTCTGTCTGTAATCATTTTGAGTATAGAAAGATGGAACTTATCCATATGCTGTAGAAATACTACTTTTTGCAAGAAGAGGACCATTACCTCCTCCCACCATTTTTATAACATAGAAAAAAATTAAATGTATTTGTTTCTAATTTGTGGCACCTATACTAGTTACAGGTATGCCTAAAAATTTATTAAACCCTAAACAGATAATCCCATGTCTAAATGTCGCTACTGAACAGGGCTTTTGGAAACAATGTGGTGAATGAGAAAATGCTAATTAGAAGCTATTTCTCCTTCTTCCATAATGTTTTGTACACTTTCAAGGACAATACCCATTATTCAAGTCACATTTAATTTGTTGTCTACAAACGCTTTCAATTTGGACAAGTCTAGAATTTCGTCATCTTGTAAACAGTTAAAATTTTGGTCAAGCATGGGATCCAACTTGTAAAAATCTTTCCTGAAAGTCTTTAACTCTTTACCAACCAAGTTTCAGACTCGTCCATATGGCAAGCATTTGTAGACAACAGATTAAATATGGCTAAAATGATGAAAACTGTGAAAGGGTAGAAAACATCGTGGGAAAAGGAGAAAATGCTGGTTACCAGCATTTTCTCCTTTTCTCACAATGTTTTCAAAAGGCTGTTGTTCAGTGGAATAGTGCAATTTCATGTTCCTAACTGACCATCCAGTGATACAACTTACTCTGTGATTGAAGTATTTTTCAAACTTCAGCCGTCCTATACAAATACAATCACTCCAGGTCTGAGGTCTTGACTGTAAAAGTTTACTTGTCTGTACAGCTCCTTCTATTTGTTCCCCTTTAAATAATTTCTGAAAAGAAAAATTGAAACATGTTAACTCTTTACCTAGCGACAAAATTCAAAACCTGTTCAAAATGGAAGCATTTTCTAAATGATATACCGTATTTTCCTGACAATAGGCCGGGACTTATTTGTTAAAAAAGTGGAAATTTTCAAGGGTGCAGCCTATAAGACGAAGAGGCTTATACATTAATTGTATTTTTCTAAATGATCTTTTAGTGCAGCCTGTAAAACTGAAAATAAGTGAAAACCAGTTTACGATTCCCCAAGTGGGCGCCATTTTGGTTCACGCTCCCAAAGTAATTTTTCCAACACTTATACCTACCTTTAATTGGTAGGTAAATTAACATGCACGCAAACTTACGAATGTGTTAAAACTTGTGACCAAACTTGATTTTCACACCTGCTGATTGATGATGTCGATTCATATCAATCAGTGGTTAACTGTGAATGTAATTAAAGGCCTTGTTTCATGTGTAGCGCCAATCAAACTGAAAATTTGACAACTTCAAAATTCCTTAAAACATTCAACAATGGATAAATGAATGATAAACAAATGATCACAGCCTCTAGTCCTCTGAGTGATTTGATCTCCAGAATGGGAAATCACTCCAATGGAATGAAAAAAAAAAAAAAAAAAAAAAAAAAAAGCGAAAACAACGGAATAATTTGTTTGTTATGTTGTTATAATACATATACCGTTACATATATCTATGGATGGATGACATTTTATATTAACAAAGCGTATAGGCCGCGGCCTATACGATATTTTTATTTCTAAAACGGTTAAAATGAATGGGTGCAGCCTATACACTGCAGTAGCTTATTGTCCAGAAAATATGGTAATAAATGTGGCTGAAAACTGACTTTTTTTTTTTTGAAGGTATGAAAATACTGCGGGAAAAAGAGAAAATGCTAGTGACCAGCATTTTCTTCTTTTCCCACAATGTTTTCAAAGACCAACGTCCCTAGGGTCCTAAAAACTGTAAAGGATTAACCTAATTACAAATAATTCATATTTGAAGGACTCTGATGAAGAAGGCTTTTAAAACATTGAAGGAAAGGGAGAACATCCTGGTAGTCAGCATTTCTCCTTTTTCTATGATGCTTTCTACACTATCAAAAAACAAGAGGACCATGATGGCCCTAAAGTCACTCATCTGAGCCTTTTGACCAAACATGACCCATTTCCGATCTCTTCCGAGACATAATGACAAACATTCTGCAAAACTTTCATTAGTATTGGACTTAAAAATGTGGCATCTTGAGCATACACAAGGTAAAAGTTGACAACGGACGATACACACTTTGTGCTCAGGTGAGCTAAAAATCCTGTAACTTGACCAACATTTCAATTGCCATTTCCAACTACAGTCTGAGTCAAAAACTTATCTGGTACAGTTAACCCTTTACCACACAATCCCAAATTCTAACAACCATGATGAAGAAGCTTTTGTGAAAATATTGTGGGAAAAGGAAAAAAATGCTGATAAGCAGCATTTTCTCCTTTTCTCACACTGTTTTCTACCCTTTCAGACACAAATTTCATAATTTGTCCTGCACTTTATATGTCTTCTGCAAATGCTTCCAATTTGGACCAGTCTAAAATTTTGTCCTATGGTAAAGGGTTAACTCTTTACCAAACAGTCACGGGTTTTTACGACTCTCAGAAAGAAGCCTTTTGAAAACATTGTGGGAAAAGGAGAAAATGCTGGTAACCAGATTTTCTCCATTTCCCACAATGTTTTCCATCCTTCCTAGAACAAATTTCAATTTTTGAGTCACATTTATTTTGTCGTCTGCAAATGCTTTGAATTTGGACTAGTCTAAAATTTTGTCCTATATGGTAAAGGGTTAAACAAGCTTTCAATGATAAAAAAAATGCAGATTTAAATCTGTCTAAACTCTTTACTCACACAAATCCAAGTTTAAATAACCCTGAAAAAGAAGGCTCTTGTAACCAGCATTTTCTCCTTTTCCCACAATGCTTTCTACCCTATCAAAAGTAGAAATCATTTTTTGAGCCACTTTTAATTCGTGGTCTGCAAATCCCTTCAATTTGGTCATGTCCAAAATTCTGTAGTTTGGTAAAGGGTTAATGGCCACTTCTAAAAAGGAAAACTTGTTGGAATGTGCTTGTATTACAAAACCACCTGTCTTTAAAATAAAAGTTCAAGTTAAAAAATGCCCGGCCGAGTGCCTCAGTGGTTAGCACAACCGTCTCGTGACCAGATGGTTGTGAGTTCTATACCTGCTTGAGACAAACTTTCTTTCTGGCGATTTTTCACCTCGCACCTCTGATGCATTTGAGAAAAGTAGTCAGTGACTTATAAAGAAAGTTGTGTCTGTACTGGTATGAGAAAGCCAGGAAACACATGCATAGGTCACTGACTGCTGTGATATGACCTAAGCTGTTAAAATGGTGTTTAAAAATCAACAAGTTAGAAAATAACTGAAAAAAGTACATACCTCCACCACCTGGTCAGGATCCGTATTACTCTGCCAGAATTTGTTGAACATATTGGGCTTCTGGTTAAATGAGCTCTGAAACTATATAGAAACATACAAGTCAAATATATGTGAGTCGTGCTCTTGGAAAAAGGGCGTTTATAACTAATCTCTATAATACATTATACCAAGCCAGAGCTCCAGACAGAGGGAGTGATTTTGATTTCAAAATTGAAAATATTAATTATTCTACACTAAACCCTATGTTATGGGTACTCATTTGAATAGTCTCATCGAGATGATTCTAATGAGTACCCACAACATAGGGTTTGGAAGAGAAATAATGGATTTAGAATACCATCACTCCCTCTTATCTTGAGCTCTGCCAAGCAAGTCATCTAATAATTATGGAACCATAAAATTTTATTATGGAACCATAAAATTTATATTTTCTAATAACTGGTTGAATTCCAAGGTAGAATGGTCCTTTGACAAACAGAAAATTTTCCAAAAGCAAAAAGTTTCAACACAGGTCAGCCTGCACAAGATAAAACTGAGCTGATACTTTTTGCAGATGCATTAGGCCCCCTTTTCACAGAGCCTGGCTCATGTATATGATATCATTTAGATGTACAGGTATCTGTCATAATGATTTCCTTTATCATCTTTCTTAGAGATGTGCAGGGTTTTCCTTGACGCACGATTTTGTGCGTTTTGACGCATTTTTAAGGAAAATGACGCGCTGTTTTTTCAACAGTGCGTCATTGTTGACGCACAAATACGATAAGAGTTACTAACGATCGTATATACTACCGACAATGTGACACCGCGAGTAGATGAAAAATCTGGAGTACGAAGTAAAATTGGGACGAAACACTGGACTGTGTATCGATTTTTCCAGAAAACCGTCCGTCTTTAAATGGCTCGAAACTAAACCAGTCGATCTCTAATGAAAACAATATGGCTCTGTCAAAATCGACGTCATTCTTGCTGTCTGCAAGGAAGAATAGCCCTTAAAGATCAGATGATAAAACGGCTGGCAAGAGCACTTAGAAAATCATTTTAAATGTCTCGAGGGTTTACCATAAATTAGCAAAAGAAATACACTTTTTTATTTGTTAAAAACCGCGGCATGAATGCGACCCGTGTGTCAAACCACAAGAATCGGCAGTTTAATTGGTGAAAGTCGTGTATTTTCGGCCGAAATGGGTATCTCTATCAAGCTAAACAATAGAGACTTCCCAATCCGGCGGACAACAAGCTATTTTCACCAATTAAACAGTCAATTCCTGTGATAAAAACAAAGCAAAATAAAATAACCCTTTACCACAGATAGAAGATGCACAAACTTCAAAATTCAACCCTTGTGCAAGATCAAAACACTAGTGGTCATGATGATACTCTTGCAAGATTAAAATCACTTTGAGATCTGACAGGTTGTCTGCAGCTATCTTGGGCATATTTGCTTGTTAAAAACAGGTGTACATAAAGCATACTCCAGATACTCTTTATGAAAAAGGTACCATCCAGGCTGTAAGCTCCCTCTATATAGAGAATCTCTGGTGTAATTGTTTATCTATCACCATGTAATAAAACTTGTAGGGTATAAAAAGATTTACAGTGCATAGAAAACACAAATAAACACACATTATTTCACAAATAGTAGCTTTTGTCTAAGCCAATTACATTTTGTTGTGACCCCCACAAATTCCAAAATGACCCCAATTATTTTTGACTAGGGGGTCACAATGACCCCCTATTTTTGTTGCCAAGAGAAAACCCTGGATGTGTTACACATATTTTTCATTTTAACCCTTTCCCAAACTGCAAATCAATACTCTTTCTGATTAAAAGCATCTGACGGTGACATATTTAAAATTGGCACCAATGAAATGAAGATCTTTGACAGAGTAGAAAACATTGTGGGAAAAGGAGAAAATGCTGGCTACCAGCATTTTCTCCTTTTCCCACAAGGTTTTCCAAATCTCATTCTTTAAAGTAACAATAAAGCCCAGAAGTAAACAAAGCGGGTGTTTAAATGCATTTGAATTTATATCACACCATTTAAAAGTATAGAAATTATTTTGAAGATCACAATCTGTCATTATACGGTCGGTCCAAGTGTTAGTTGCTGACAGAGAAATTAATTTCAAAACTGGGTTAAAACCTGCCTGGTAGCTGTGTCTTTCGTTTAATTTTTGCCTGATTTTAAAATTCTTTTTTCTGCCAGTGACTAACATATGGTCCGACCACACATTATCAGACTGTCATCTCCACAATATTTTTCATACTTTTAACTGGTATGATTTATTATGACACCTGCTTTGATATTTTGGCCTTTACTGGGCCTTTAAGGCTGTTAAAACCTGAGATTGTTTGTTAAAGGGTTTAACATAATGTCATTTTCTCTCAGCTTAGGTGAATATAAAATTTACAAAAAAGGTTGTTTTATCAAAGCAAAGTTAACACTCAAGAAGCTTAAGACTACTTCACATGGTTCAGTAGACAACAGAAAGAATTTTAATTCCTGCTTTGATGTGGGCCATGCTCTGTGAAAAGGGTTTTTAATGCATCTGCAAAAATATTGACACAGATCAGCCTCCATTGGCTGACCTGGATTGATACTTTTTACTACTCGTAAATTTTCTGCATGTCTAAGGATTAGTCTACCTCATGATTCAGTCAGTTGTTACACGAAATGGATTTTATAGATCCATAATTATGTGATGACTTGCATCATGGAGATACATTAGACCCTTTTTGCCAGAGCATGGCTCATATTCATTTGCCAACAATCTAAGCATTGTTCCAAGTTGCAAGACTAGTAATTTTATTTGCTGAGACGTCATATGTCTTAAATTTGGTTGTTTATCTTGTAATAAACAATTAGAAATGAATTTAAGTTATTATGAATATGACCTCTTATCTTGGATTTACACTCTCTAATATTTCTTGAGATACACTAGTAACAAAAAGTCTTAAAATTTGCAATTTTGGCTCTTTCTGTTGAAGAAAAATGATAATTTTGGCTCATTTAGCTGTAAAAGGCTTTAATATCCATCTTATTTTAACTCACAGCTTTGTCAAGAATCAAGATACCAAACAATCCAATCTGAAGAAAATAGGGCTTCAGGAAACATTTTGGGAACAGGAGAAAATGCTGGTAACCAGCATTTTCTCCCTTTCCCACAATATTTTCTACCCATTCAAAGACAAATACAATTATTTGAGCCATATCAAACTTACCATCTGCTTTTTTTGGGGGCGAGTCGAACTTTTTGCCATCTGATAAAGAGTTAGAGTATTGCCTTCAAGAAATGTTTGAAAAGCAAATGTTTTCAAGAGAAATCAACTATATCTCACATTACCTTATCTCTAGCCCACTGTATACAATGTTCTATATTAGCTGGAAATGATTTCAGTGTACAGTACGGAACTTCTTCTTCAGGGGGATCTCTCTGCAAAATAACAGTCAACATTCTACTCTGACTAGAACAAGCTGGTCTTCCTACTTATGAACATTTTGTTCACTGCCTTTTATTAGCATTGTTCTAAACCTTTGTGCTAAACATGCCATTGCCTAACAACTGTACATGGCATTAGCTGTGTCCTAGCAGGGGCTTGAGTGCATGACCTTTTCTTTTTGAGGTGTGTCCTCAAGGTCACCAACATGAAGATAGGGCCCATAGGACCAAACATACATGTACAAATATGTCAACAGCTTCTTCTTACTCTATGCATATGAGTTACTCACTCTGTGAAAAAAGGGGTTTAATACATTTGCAAAAAGTATTGACCCATGTCAGCCTGCGCAGTCTGCGCAGGCTGACATGGATCAAAACTTTTTGCTATTTGTAAATTTTCTGCATGTCCGAAGACCATACTACCTCATGATCCAGTTGGTTGTTAGACATGATGGTTTTTATGGATCCATAATTTTGTGATGACTTTCTTGGTATAATGCATCACAGAGACACGCTAAACCCCCTTTTGCCAGAGAGCTGCTCATATCAAAGTGAATTACATGTATATCAAAAGATAATACTTTTTGTTGTAAGAAAAAAAATGTTAATTATTTACCAGTCATAATTTCTGACTTATACTTATTGAAAGCATTTGCAGACAGCAAATCATTGTGGCTAAAATGAGATTTGTCCACGACAGAGTAGAAAACTTTGTGGTAAATAGAGAAAATGCTAGTTATCAGCATTTCTTCCTTTACCAACATCAAGAACCTGATTCTCCAGAGTCATTAAGATATGGGTTTTTTTTGATATCGGGCATCAGGTTTTTCCATATATCTTATGTACAAAGAAGAAGCTTTTTTTTCCTTGAATTCATGTACATACCTATACAAAATATTTCAAAACAATAAAAGTGAAATAATTAAATCCCTTTACTAAACAATCCTGAGTTTTGATAAACGTTTTTGAAAACATTGTGGAAAAAGGAGAAAATGCTGGTAACCAGCATTTTCTTCCTTTTTCCATGATGTTTTCAATCCTGCCAAAAATAAATTCTGGTATTTGGATCACATTTGTCGTCTGCTAATGCTTTCAATTTAGACAAGTCTAACATTTTGATGTTTTGTTAAAGACTTAAATACTACAAACCTGACTGGAATAAGATTCTGTCACATGAGCTACAATGACCTGTGTATGACCTTTAGTACCTAGAGTGCCAGACTCCAATAAACTCTTCTGATTGGTCACACATCGGCTGCAATATGTATGATATGGAAGCTTGACTTGTTGGCAAGACTGAGAGGCATTCAACAAGGTGAAACAAGTGAAAAAAATCAAAACTAAAGGAAAAATATAATGTTTCATTTACCTATCAGTAGCAAATTCACGCTAATTCTTTAAAGGCCCAAAAAACAATGATAGTTTTAAAAAATGCATTTATATTTAAATCATACCTTTCTGTTATTGTATGGTCTGTCCATGTGTCAGACGCAGGCAGAAAAATGACTTTTAAAATCAGGCAAAAAATAAACAAAAGATAGAGTGACTCGGCAGGTTTTAAACTAGATTTGAAATTAATTTCTCTACCAGTGACCAACATTGGGACCCATCATACAATAACAGATTTTCATCTTCACAATAACTTCCATACTTTTAAATGATAGGATTTAAATTCAAATGCATTTAAACAACCGTTTTATTTACTTTTAGTAGCTATTGTTACTTAAGCACCTGCAGGAATATTTTTTGTGCACATAAAGCTGAACTGCATCCAACAAATAATTTTTGTACGACAGATCAACTGCACAGCCCTATGGACGAGAAGTAAAGATTCAAGGTTGAATGAAACATTTTTTTTAATTTTTTCATGATATGCCCTGTTCACAAGGGCACCTTAACCATTTATCACACAATCCTGAGTTTCAACTACTCTGTGGGAATAGACTTTTGAAAACATTATGGGAAAAGGAGAAAATGCTGGTAACCAGCATTTTATAGCATTTTCTCCTTTTCCCACAATGTATTCTACTCTATCAAAGACAGAAATCTGCATTTGAGTTACATTTAGTTCACTGTATGCAAATGCTTTTATTTGGACCAGTCTAAGAATTTGTCATTTGGTAGAGTTAACTCGCCAAAAACATATATAAAAACTTCTTCTGTTTGACAAAGATACAAGACAAAAGCATTACAGCACGATCCCATGTTTATATGATCCTGAGAAGGAGGTATACTGCATAGAGTGTAGGAAATAAGAGAAAATACCAATTATCACCCTTTTGTCCTTTCCTTTCCTATTATTTGTTTGTTTGAATGGTGTTTTACGCCGCTTTCAACATTATTTCAGTCATATCACGGCGACAGCTCACACATTCATGTTTTCCTGGGTTTCACCAGTACTAGGCAGGGGCTCTGAAGTGTCTTGCCCAAGGACACTCCTCCTTTCATATTATCTACCCTTTCAATGACAGGTTTGTTCCCTACAGTATCAGTCAATTTGTCGTCTGCAAATGCTTTCATTATGGACTAGTGTAAAATTTTGTTGCCCAGTATAGAATTAACCCAAACAACAAAGGTTTAGACCCATCCAAACTGAAAGCTCTTGCACACGACAAAATAAATGTGACTCAAAAATGACAATTTAAATTTCGAAGGGTAGAAAAAATTGTGGAAAAAGGAGAAAATGCTGGTTACCAGCATTTTCTCCTTTTCCTACAATGTTTTCCAGAGGCCTTTTCTTTAGGGTCATTAAAAATCAGGATTGTGTGATAAAGGGTTTAGACCTACCTATCCACATATCTTCTTGCCTCCACATTATCCAAGGCATTCACAATTAAATTCTGTTTCTCAAAAAATTGATCTGTATATACTGTCTCCTCTGTCTGTGGACATACTTTGTTTTGTTGGGCCACTATTTTCAGGTCTGAAATAATAGCATGGTGATATTCCATAAATTTGCTCGTGGCTTTCTTTTTATCCATCTTTCCTTCACTTGAAATCTTCCTCCTTATAAATATATTTCACCTGAACAGTAACTATGGCATTGTAAAGAGGAAAAAAACAAAACTGCCTCTTTGACTTTCCAATTCAATTAAGACATAAAAATAGGGGCACCACATGCGGGTGCCAGCACTTGGCTTCAAGTGCTCAATTTTCAGTGAAAAGTTGAAAAAGGGGCATAACTGTGTGAAAATACTTTGATGGTTATTTGCCCCTATTGTATGATATCCCTTTTGATAATTAAAAACTTGTCAAAGTTTAAATTAAATATCTTCAGTAATAAAAAAATATCACAAAAAGTCAAAGTTTTTGCACTACAATGACGTAAATTGTGACGACAGGGCTAGGACAGTAACTCATTTTCTTTTAAAACAGCTGAACTAAACATACTTTTTAACTCTTTATCAGACAACAAAATTCTAGTCTTGTTGAAGTTGAACACACTAGCAGACAACAAATTAAATATTACTCAAAACATATGAATTGTCTTCCAATTGGTAGAAGAATTCTGGAAAAAGGAGTAAATGCTCTTTTTCCCACCATGTTTTCAAGCCTTCTTCCTCTAGATCAATAAAGCTCTGGATTGTTAGGTAAAAGTTTTAAAACTCATATCCAGCAAGCACAGATATATAGAGGATATTTGTTTTTTTCGGTGAAAGTTCGAAATTTATTTCATCTCATGAACATGATTGGTAATATTTTCTCGAGTGGCAAAGCCACTCGTGAAAATATTACCGATCATGTTCACTCGATGAAATAAATTTCGATATTTCACCGAAAAAAAAAAAAAAACCATATATTCTGTTTATTTCATACTTTTAACCCTTTTTGGGAGGAACTTACATCAAAATCCAGTACAGTTCTTTTCGGTTATTCCCTGTGGTGAACCCCCTCCACATAGCAACACATTACAATATTACGTCAAGCGCAAAAAATATAAGGTAAATTACGTCATATTTCCATCTGGTTGTGAGGCACCGCATTTTACCTAGGTAACTAGTGCACGGGAACAACTGTTTCCGCCTTCAATTGAAGAGTTAGAATATAAAAATCGGTATTTTCACTGGTCGTAACCATGAAATATCGAAAAATATGTCACCGATATTTCTTGATAACCTACTGGAAAGCATGAAATAATTTATGTGAATTTCTTCCGCATTTATGAATACTGTGTGAAACTTACGATTAAAATAAAACCATTTTAGATCAAAAGTCCTCTGACAAAAATTACAGTTAATTCTTTTTTTCTTTCATTTAAAAAGCAATTCATATGACAGGGAATGTTTGCCTTTATAAGTATCGTATCCTACACATAAACCATAAGCATGTGAATGTAAATCTTTGTAATGTATCATATGAAAAGGTAATCTGTTAAAATTACCTGGATTAATCTGTTTGACTGCAAGGGCTGCTGTTGCACTCTTAGATTGCTGCCAGAAAAAAATAAAAATCAAATTTCAAGTTTACATTCAGTTTCAGAGTTTATAACTACAGTCATAATTTATATAAAAAGCATAAGAGTTCTGAAAACTGCTAACAATGCTTCTTCTTTTGTTGCTAAATCAAATCATAAAAAAACAGAAGCACTGTAATTCTTTATAGTATAATCATTAACATATCCATGCAACACGCATGTAGATTATTAATAGTATAATCTAATATGGCTTACAACAAAAGCTATAGCTTCATGCAAACACTTCTCATGTCTCAGAGTTAAGGAGACACCCAGGCCAATTTATGGCTCAACTTTGCAGTACACTGAAGCTACCAACCCATTTATGTGTTATATATTTTTGGCTACAAATTTTTCAACTTTTGAATCAGGGTAACAATGTTCTAACCCTTTACTACACAATCCCGAGTTTTGATGACCACAAAAGAAAAGGCTTTTGAAACCATCGTGGAAAAAGAAGAAAATGCTGGTGACCAGGGTTTTTTCCCTTTTCCCATTATGTTTTCTACCCTTTCACAGATAAATTTTATCAATTAAGCCACATTTATTTTGTCGTCTGAATTCTTTCAATTTAGTTGAGTATAAAATTTTGTCCTGTGGTAAACAGTCAAAGCAATCACTTCAAAAATGATTAAGAGTTCACATATAGACAATCTCTTCCATGTATCAGTTCTGTGAGCACTAAAGCTGACATTATCAGTAAAGAAAACAAATCTACACATTGCAAATTCAAGGCTGTTTTTTAACAGAACCTTTCACAAAATAGTCTAAAACTGTACACCCAAGATTAGAAAGCATGTTCTCTACAGTCTGATCTTGATCCACAATGTCTATAAAAGCAATCTAGGGTAAACTTAGGGCTGTAAAAGTTCTGGACCTATCTTTCAAGCACTTGGAGATAGCATCTTCAAAGTATGGTTGCTTAAATTTGTAGTAGAAAACTCATAATCAAATTATAAAAGTTATACCCTTATATGTTGAGGTCTAAACAGGAATTGTCTGTTGAGATTTGATTTTTCAATAAGATCATTGTCTGTAATGGTTATCAGTCCATTGGTTCCAGTTCCAATCCCTAATAGGGCATAATTCTTCATCATCTCACAGCCAATAGCCCCACATCCAACCTGTACAAAAGAAATTTCATATGTCCGTTTGGACCCATAGGTAAAATACCTAGCTTTTAAGAATGTTAAAGATTAAAATCACACAGCATAGGTCATGCTGTCTAATCTTTAACCCATTTCCACACAATCCTGAGTTTTAAAGACCCTGAGGTTGAAGGCTTTAGAAAATATTGTGGGAAAAGGAGAAAATACTTGTAATCAGCATTTTCTCCTTCCCTATTCCACAATGTTTACTACCCTTTTATAGACAAATTTCAAGTTTCGACAAGTCTAACAGTTATGTGATAAAGAGTTAAATGAATATATTATTATCTGCAGATGACCTTTTTTATCCTTTCATAAGACTGATTTTGAATACATTGTAGCTATCAATATCTATCAATATCTCCTTTTCTCACAACATTGTGCACATGTACGAAAAGTATTCAATGTTTACCACAATTCAAACATTTAGACATTAGACTTGTCCAATTTTAACTCTTTACCAAACGACAAAATTTCAGACTTGTCCAAATTGAAGGCATTTGCAGACAGCAAAATAAATGTTACTCAAAAATTGAAACTTGAATTTAGAAGAGTAGAAAACATTGTGGGAAAAGGAGAAAATGCTGGTTACCAGCATTTTCTCCTTTTCCCACAATGTTTTCAAAAGGGTTCTTCCTCAGGGTCATGAAAACCAGGGATTGTTTGGTAAAGGGTTAAATAACTTGCAGATGACTAAACAAATGTGATTCAAATTCAATTTTGGAAAACATTTACCAGAATTTTCTCCTTTTCCCACAATGTTTTCAACAGCTTTCTCTCTCAGGGTCGCTAAAACTAGGGATTTTGTGCTGAAGTACTAATCCATGTTTTTTATCTGTTTTTTTAACATGGATATTTTCTGAGCTTCTACAGCAAATTGGTATCAGGAGAAAATGACTTAAATCTGAAGTATGACTAGACAATACAAGACTATCATTTTCGTCATAGCATATTATATGCTCAGATGAAGTATATACTAGTAAATACTATTTCCATAGTTCATTTCAATTTTCTAAAATATAGGAAGAAAGTCTGAAAAACATGTCGTGTAACTGTCAAAGTTTCATTTCTGTATTATGTAAATTGTAGACTGCTTCATTCACGATTTTGATACTAGCTTGAACCTATAATTTACAAAAAGTACCGTTTTTTGCTTAAATTTTGGGACACCATCAAAAATCATGAAAATAATTATTTTTCATGACCCAAAGATTTGGGCCATACTAAAAATTGCAAAGCAAGATCGGTATTTTTTTGTTCCAAAGAATTGGGACAGTGAATATCTTTTTGAATAAAAAAAAAAAAACTTTCAATCCGTTTGATATCCTTTGTTTACAAGCATTTATTTCGCACAGTTTCATTTCTACATGCGTAAGCATGCTTCCCAACCCTCCCAATTTCAATGGGAGTTTCCCGACTCAAGTCAAAAAACCCGATCACCTGACAGACTATCTTAAACCTCATTTAAAAAAAAACAAAAAAAAACCCATATAAGTGTAAAAAGGGTGTGATAAACTTGTATCAAAATTACAAAACTTATACATGTACATCTGAAGTTAACAAAGAATTGACACGCATGTATTTCATGGTCAATCGGTTCGTTGTTTATAAATAGAAATCAAGGCACAGTATTCTAGTCTAACCAAGGTTTAACGATCGAAGATAGACGAACCTATCAAATTGGAGAACGGGCCAAGCAGGTACTTGTCAGAGTGGAATTTACGTCATTCTCCTCACGTAAGCAGGTAAAATATGTTGTGAATTTATCTACAAACGCAAAATAACAATCCTCATCGCAATCCCAGGACACAGACAATAATGAGTGACAAGTTAATCTTCAACGAAAACAATGAGAAAAAACGAAGTTTTAAACTCTTAGTGCACAAATTGACCGCTGGAATTCCAATCTGTCTAAAAATGGACCAACCTGCAAATGATCGTAGGTTTATTGAAATCAATGACGTAGCAATATTTTAACCTCTGCAATTTTCGACTGGTTAGTGGTCACTGACTAACAGTATGACAGCTTGTTTTGTCTGACCATAAGATTTTGGACAGCTGACAAAATAATTATTTCTTGTAGACCTAAGTATTGGGACACAAAAAAAACAAGATGTCTGTTTGTAAAACAGTCATGCCCCCCTACTGCCACATTGATACAGGAAGTGGCACAGTTCATAAACTGATATCAAAAGAATTGATTGGGAAATATTGATGTCATCTTTTTGATTTATAGCCCACTTCAATTGTTAAACATGATAATCTGTCAACAGTTTGCATAATTATACACACCGCCGTGTGTATACATACAAGATTGTAAACAGTCGCCGATACACAGACTGAGTTATCGATTTTCTTTTCGGCATGTGCGTTCGACTTCTGCTTTTTCCCAGTCGACTTTGATGCTTACTACGTCCCCGATAATACGCGAATAAAATGTTGGAGCCACAAGTTGAGCCACATATGATGATTTTTGAGACACTTTAATTTTTTTTGAGCAAATGGCTCAAGTGGAGAACGGCAGCGCGGGCCCTGAATCATCTGTTGGTCACTGTGACCTTGACCTTTCACAGATTAACCTTAAAATCGATAGGGATCATTTACACTCCAAGACGAATGTCTATACAGAATTTGAAGGACCTAGGTCAATTCTGTGTCTAGTTATGATCTGGACAAGGTTTGGTCTATATATCATTAAGTTGAAGGCCACTGTGACCTTGACCTCTGATGGATTAATCTCAAAATCGATAGGGATCATTTACACTCCGAGATGAATATCTGTACAGAATTTGAAGAACCTATGTCAATTCTGTGTCTAGTTATCATCTGGACAAGGTTTGGTCTATATATCATTAAGTTGAAGGCCACTGTGACTTTGACCTTTTATGGATTAATCTCAAAATCAACAGGGATCATCTGCACTCCAAGACGAATGTCTGTGCCAAATTTGACAAACCTAGGTCAATTCTGTGTCTAGTTATCATCCAGACAAGGTTTGGTCTATATATCAACATGTTGTCGGTGACTGTGACCTTAACCTTTGACTGATTGACCTCAAAATCAATAGGGATCATCTACACTCCGACATGCATGTTTGTGCCAAATTTGATAAACCTAGGTCAATTCTGTGTCTAGTTATCATCCGGACAAGGTTTGGTCTATATATCAACATGTTGAGGGTCACTGTGACCTTGACCTTTGACCGATTGACCTCAAAATCAATAGGGATCATCTACACTCCGAGACGCATGTCTGTGCCAAATTTGACGAACCTAAGTCAATTCTGTGTCTAGTTATCATCCGGACAAGGTAAGGTCTACCGACCCACCCACCGACCGACGGACCGACCTACCGACATTAGCAACACAATATACCCCCACTTCGTTGAAGGGGGGCATAATAATGATCTTTTACTGTCCCGAAATTTAAGCAAAATACAATACTCCAGACTATCTGTGCTCATCTTACCATAAATAATCGTAGCTCTTGCAACCTTTTCAAACAGTTGTCACCTACACATACCCTTAAAACATCGTATCTGTCTCCCCTGTAATAAAAGATAAGCAATATAAATGAGCCAAGCCCTGGCAAAAGGGGGCTTAATGTACCTCCATGATCCATTACACCAATCAAGCCATGCATAATCATTGATCCACAATTGCCACCTTTTTTAAAGACCAACTTAATCTTGAGGTAGACTGGTCCTTGTACATACAGAAAGTGACCAATAGCGAAAAGTTTCAGCCCAGGTCAGCCTGCGAGGACTGCACAGGCTGACCTGGGTCGATACTTTTCACAGATGCATTAAGCCCCCTTTTCAAAGAGCGTGGCTCAAGATCCCTTAGATTTGTATTTTGATTTTATCCTGAAAGAAGCAATGACTGTTGCTTTTACCAAAACATGAACTGCAATAAAAAGTAATCATTGAAATATCTTAAAATGTTAACAATTTTTATGATAAACATTTAGAGAGTCATCAAAAGCAACCAACCAGAAGTCAACGAATTAGCCATGCTCCGTGAACAAGGGTTTTAATACATCTGCCATAAGTGTCAACCCAAGTCTGCCTGCTCAGTCTGTGCAGGCTGACCTGGTTCAAAACTCTTTGCTATTCTTCACATTTTGTTTAGTCTTGATCTGCAAAAGCTTCTAGTGTCATCTATGGTGAGGAAAAGAATTACGATGCATTTAATTTGTTGCATACAAAATGTTTCATTTTGGACGAGTGTAAAATGTTGTCGCAAAGAGTTAAAACTCAATGATTAATGAGCCATGCTCTGTGAAAAGGGGACTTAATGCATTTGCATCTGCAAAAAGTATCGACCCAGGTCAACCTGCTCAGTCCCGGAAGTGTGTCAACTTCGGGATTTTTCATTGGCCCACACATTCGGCGCGAGTAATGGTGTAGTTCCCAGGAAGCAGAATTGAGAGAGATTAGTATAAGTTGTAAGAACTTGTTTCTCAATCGATGTAAAATAAATATGTTTAAACTAAACTAAACTAACCTGCTCAGTCTGGGCAGGCTGACCTGGGTCGAAACTTTTTGGTATCAATTTTCTGCATAACAAAGGACCCATCTCTCTCATGATACAGTTTGTTGTTAAACAAAATAAATTTCGTGGATCCATTATTATGTGATGCCTTGCTCAGTATTCTGCATCATGGAGATGCATTAAACTCCCTTTTTAGACAGAGCATGGCTCAAATGTTTTAATAGTTTATATCGAGAATAGAAGAAAATGTACCTTGTTTTAAACAAATCATGCTGTTTCAAATCTTCCGGATTCAAAACATCCACTGCATCCAGATACAACTACAAAACAGAAATACATTTATGGTCAGGTTTTTATGTTTTAAACACCACAAGAGTTTGATAGATCTATAATGCTATCACGACAATCAAGAAATTTACCTCACAATGAGAAAATGGACAAATTTAAGTACATATACTGTGAATAAATATCTATATCTAAATATATACTGGTATGATTCCCTGGCTAAAAGTAGGCTATAAATTAATTTTTCAGCAAAAACCAACACATCCCTAGTACACTAATGAAATATAAACTCAATCTTACATATATATTAGTATGGTTACAATTTTTCATACACATAAAAAAGTCAAGAAAGAAGCTCACATCCTTCTACACAATGCAGTTAGGGTAGGAGTTGTCAAGTCTGTGACATCTATAATGTGATATAATCAATATTGTGAACACAGTGTATTGTATTATCGCCCATTATCTTGTTGTAAATAGTTAAAAGTTACAATGAGAGAGAACCTAATAACCATAAAAAACATTGTAATTAACTCTTTACCAAATGACAAAATTTCAGCCTGGTCCAAATCGAAAGCATTTGCAGACGACAAATCAAATGTTACTCAAAACATAAAACTTGTCCCCAAAATCATAGAAAACATTGTGGGAAATGGAGAAAATGCAGGTTACCTGCATTTTCTCCATTTCCCACAATGTTTTAAAAAGTCATCTTCGTGAGTGTTGCTATAAGTGGAGATTATGTGGGAAACGGGTTATTTAGTTATTTTTATATCTGATATCGATTTCAATTTTTTTCACATAGAAATATACTTACCCATTGATGTAATGGTGTAAACTTTGCAGTGATGCCCTTAAGAACTTCCTGTGCCACCATCCCACCCAGTGTAGCACACAGAGGGACAAAACTGCCGTGACATGTAAAGGACAGGAGACGTACAATATCTGTAGATATTTCACCACTCTGAAATTTATGATGAGAGAACATTACAGTAAGAGCACTGCATGCTGGTGCCAACCGTCAACTGCAGTTGCTTTTCGGTGAAAATTTTAAAGGGGCATAACTAGGTCAAAATAATTTTCATGGTTACATGTACCTGCCCCTGTTGTATGGGTTCTCCTTTCAATAGTTAATAACTTATCTAAGTTTGAAGTAAATAACTTATGTAATAACCGAGATATAATAAAATGTCGAAGTATTTGTGTGACAATGCAGACAACTACTAGAGCTGTTGAAAGCAGACAAGTACCCCCCACCAGCATCTTGTCACTGAAGCAGCGCAATCAGAGAACAGACATGATTTTCAAAACAAAGATCACCTGTGACCTTGACCTTTGACCCATGTGACCCCAAAACGATATGGCACCTCCTTGGCTCATGAGCAACACTTTTTAAAGTTTCAGGGTCCTATGTCAAACAGCTATTGAGTTAAAGCATGGAAACGATTTTCAAATCAAGTTCACCTGGGATCTTGACCTTTGACCTATGTCACCCAAAATCAATAAGGCACCTTCTTGGGTTATGAGTAATACTTGTATAAAGTTTCAGGGTCCTAGGTCAAAACTGCTTTTCAGTAAGAGCATGGAAAAGAAAAAGTGTACAGATCGTTGGATTGACAGAAAGACAGATGGACCGCCATGGTAAAAACCATTCTACCCCCCTCTACTTTGTAGGTGGGGTGTGTAATAACTTGGAGTTTTCTGCAAACTCAGCTGCTTTAAAAACTACAAATGTTATCATTTTTGAAACATCTTGATTTTTTGTACTATCTAGACAATCAGATATATCTTTCTGCCTGTAGAGCCAAAAGGCTTTACAAAACCTTGTAAGAATAAAATCAGTCAAGAGAAATAACCACTTTTCCCAAAATGTTTTCCTTTCTCTTATCTAGTTTGCTATCAAGCTTTCTCTTACTAAGTCTGGAAACGACACTGAAAGCTCTAACATACAAAAAGGAGGCCATAAGCATTTCAAATTCTGACCAGCTTTCTCTTTTTAAGACAGCTTTCACTTATTTTAACCCTTTACCAAACAATCCCGAGCTTTCATGACCCTAAGGAAGCAGGCTTTGGAAAACATTGTGGGAAAAGGAGAAAATGCTGGTAACCAGCATTTTCTCCTTTTCCCACAATGTTTTCAACCCTTCCAAAAACATATTTCATTATTTGAGTCACATTTATTCTGTTGTCTGGAAATGCTTTAAATTAGACAAGTCAAAAATTTTGTCCTTTCATAGAGTTAAACCATTACTGTACTGATTGTCCATTGCATTCCTTAAATACAAACTTTTGAAGGCATAAAGAATGTCTTTTCTTCAACTGTAAGGAAAACATTTTCGGAAATTGAATAATGTTAAAAGCCACAGCTCCTTTACAAACAATATTTTCCAGAGCAGTCAACAAAAGGGATGTTAAATAGAGGATATTTGTTTTTTGCTGTTAAAGATTGAAATTTATTACATTTAGTGAACATCATTGGTGATATTTTCACAAGTGGCACCACTCGTGAAAATACTACAATACTACCAATGATGTTCACTTAATGAAATAAATTTCGATCTTACACGAAAAAAAAAAAAAAAAACCATAAATATTCTAATTATTTCATGCTGCTAACCCCTTTTTCGTTGGAACTTTCGTAAAAATGCAGTACAGTTGTTTTCAGTAATTCCCCGTGGTGTACCCCCCTAACATAAGAACTCAGTACAATATCATGTAAAGCGCGAGAAATAGAGGGTAGATGTGCATAAATTATATCATATTTCTGTCTGGTTGATTGGCATGCAATGTTTACCTAGGTAACTAGTGTGTTTTCTGCCTTCAAATGAAAAGTTATGGTTAATTTCATTGGTTGTAACCATGAATTATCAAACCTTATAATCGACCATTTTTCCCCCGACAAGTTACCAAAAAGCATGAAATAAAAGCCCATATTTGTACAGAAATGTATAAACTTATTTGAAACAAAGATTCCATCATAAAAAAAAAAAAACCCAAGAAACAACAAAAACAGAAGAGGGCTTCTGATCTGTTCTCAAATTCTGTTATATAATGCTGTGTCCCCAGTCATTATCCATATAACAAGAAACAGCTTGCATTCCATAATTTGTTTATTGCCATAGTTTCCATATGACACATAATGTCACATTTATTGCCTTCAATAAACTTTTCACACTTTTTCCTGCCTTTAAAACCTATTTCTACGTTTCAAAGACTAAACCCTTTACCAAACAATCACACCTTTTAATGAACCTAAAAAAGAAGCCATTGGAAAACTTTGTGGAAAAAGGAGAAAATGCTGGTAAGCAGCATTTTCTCCTTTTCCCCCGATGTTTTCTACCCTTTCACAGCCAAAAAGCATAATTCCATCCAGATCTAAATTGTTGTCTGCAAATGCTTTGAATTTGGACAACTTCAAATTTCTGTCCTTTGGGAATGAGTTAAATAGTCTGAGGGCTCTGTGAAAGCCTTGTGAGAAAGGGAGAAAATATATGTACTGGCATCCAACATTATCTACTTTTCCATCAATCTTTTCTAACCATTCAAGGACCAATTTCACTGTCAGAGCAACAATCAATTTGTCCTTTGCAAGTGCTTCAACTTAATACTTTGACTGTGCTATACACTGAGCATGTTAAACAGCCAGGTGTACCTTAGGATGGGTTTTGTCCTGTATCTGTACTATCCCCTGTAACAATCCTAAAAGCCTACAGGGGGCGTCGCCCATATGAGCAACCAGTGGCGACGAAAAATAAATGCAAAAATCAATTAATCAACTGCATAGTATAAAGGCTAAATCAGAATGTGGTCAGACACAAACAAAAGCAGATTAATTTTAAAATCATTTTGAAAGTGAGCACAAAATTATTGCACATACTGAGAAACATGTCAGACCTTACATACAGATACATATTATACAGGAAAAGACCTAATTGGCCATATGTTGCCAAGACAATAAAATTAAGTCATACCTCTGTAAACATTCCTTGCTCCTTTAATTGTTGTATAATAGATAACATTTCCTCAGCATCTGTTTCACACCTACACAATATACAACCAGTGATGAGTAAGACCAAAGGGAAAATTCTTAACCCTTTACCCCACAATCCTGTGTTTTAACAACCCTGAGGGAGAACGCTTTTGAAAGCACATTGGATAATGAGGAAAATGCGGGGGCAATGGAGAAAATGTGGGTAACAAGCATGTTCTTCCTGGTAACCAGCATTTTATTTCTTTCCCCAAGAAAATAAGTCTATATTGACACATAAGAACATTTCTAATTACCACTGTCTAGTGCTTTAATTCTCTGATTAATCCCTTTCACTATTGGCAAACATCACATTTCTAAGAATATTCACTTATTTGAAAAGTAATTGTTACTTTAAGAACCTCTTTTCAGGTTTGAAATTAAAGCCTATTTTCTATAATTTTGACGAGAGCTACAGGCTTTGACGAACTGTATCTGTATTTTGCTCCACAATGTATGATTTTCTTTTCATATTTTTACTCTGCATATACTATACCATCATCTGGGTGAAAATGAAAAAAATAATGTAGGAAAAAATTGTTGCATATGTCCTTTAAAGATTCTACAGATGACAAATTCAAAATTAATAAAAACTGGTTTAGAACCTCTGATAGAATAGAAAACACTGTGAGAAAAGCGAAAAATGTTCCTTTTCTCATAATATTTTTAAAAGCTTTCTCCCTCAGGGTAGTTAAAACTCTAGATTCTGTGGTACAGGAATAACAACTAATTAAATTTTATTGTATCTCTTTACCAGAGAAAAACAAAATTCTGGACTTTTTGCCTTTGATAGCATTTGGTTACTTGCATATTTTCCATTTCCCAAAATGTTTTCAAAAGCTTTGTTCTTCAGAGTTAAGCCAACTTGTTAACAAAAGCTTTAGGTAATAAGCATGTGACATTTTCAATTCATCCCTGTTAGTCTTAAACCAAACAACAAGATTTCAGCCTTGTACAAATTGAAAGCATTTGCAGAAGCCATATTGAATTTTACTCACAACATAAAAGCTGCTTTCATTCGGAAGAAAACATAGTGGGAAAAGGAGAAAATGCTGGTTACCAGCATTTTCTTCTTTTCTCACAATGTTTTCAAAAGCCCTTTTTCTCAGGGTCGTTAAAAACTGGGATTATGTGGTAAAGGGTTAACATACAATCCTGTGTTTCAACAATATTCAGGAAAAAGGCTTTTGAAAACATTGTGGGTAAAGGAGAAAACCCTGGTAACCAGCATTTTCCATGCAGACTGACATGAATCAAAACTTTTTGTTATTTGTAAATTTTCTGCATGTCCAAGGACCATTCTACCTAAAATATCAGTCAATTGTTAGATTAAATGGATTTTATGAATCCATAAATATGTAAAGACTTGCTTGGAGTAATGCATCACTGAAATGGTTTATTTCTTTACCACATAATGCCGACTTTTAACGACCTTAAGAAAGAAGACTTTTGAAAACATTGTGGGAAAAGGAGAAAATGCTGGTAACCAGCATTTTCTCCTTTTGCCACACTGTTTTCTACCCCACCAAAGATAACTTCCACAATTTTAGTCACGATGAAATTGTCATCTGCAAATGCTTTCAATTTGGACAAGTCTAAAATTTTGTCATCTGGTATCGGGTTAAACCACATTTTGCCAGGGAATGGCTTACATGTTGGAGATTACAAATTGAGAAATACTTACCATACATTTGGCAGCCGTCCATTCTTCTCTCTAAATTTATTTAAGGCTATAAATCCAGCATGTATACTAATTGGTGCCTGAAACGTACATGTAACATTCAACTTTAAATTTACCAAACAACAAAGTTTCAGAAATGCCCATATTGAAAGCATTTGCGGACAACAATTTAACGACAGCTCGAATAATGGGATTTACCTTCAGAAGAGTAGAAAATCTTACGGGAAAAGGACAAAATGATGGTTAGCAGCATTTTCTTCTTTCCCCACAATGTTTCCAAAACCCATCTTTCTCAGGGTTATTAAAACTAAGGCTAGTGTGTTTTAAAGAATGTAGGAAAAAAAGTCACAGGAAAAAAAGTCACAGGAAAAAAAGTCATGGAAAAAAAGTCAGTTTTTGGTAGGGAAAAAAGTCACAGGAAAAAAAGTCACAATAAAAAAGAAAAAGATTAATATCTTGATTTTTTTGAAGATAAGCGGGATAGATTAAAAAGGGAAAAAAAATCAAGGTTAAGGGTATTATTCAGGGTGATTAATTATTCAGATTGGAGTATAAATTATATTGAAATAATTCTGAAAATAATGATGATAGGATTTGTTCTTGTGCATTGCACTGTCCCAAATTAGATGTATCTGATTATGAAGTGACAAGTTTATAGCTCATATACTTTAGGAGTTATATCATGGTCCTGATAAGTTTGGACAAACGTTGGGAAGGACGGACAGATGAAGCACCGGCATATAATTTTTTTTCCTCTGTTAAAGAGTTGGAATACCTTTGCATAGGACGCCACAACTCTTTTACATGTACTTGAAAGTTGGCATTATGGGTTTTCATGTTCATTTCATGTAGAAATGAATTTTGATCACTTATTTAACCATTTACCACACAATCCTACTTTTAAAAGATTGCTGTAAAAGATTGCTTTTGAAAACATTGTGGGAAAAAGAGAAAATGCTGGTAACCAGTTTGAACTGGACCAAATTCAAAGCATTCGCAGATGACAAATTAAATATTGCTAAAATGAGAATTTATCTCCTTGGAAGAATAGAAAACATTGTGGGAAAAGGAGAAAATGCTGATTGATACTAGTTAGTGTATTTATAGTCAACAGAAACTTTGAATCACAAATGTTTCTCAGGCTAGAAAGGTTTGTTTCAGATATTAGCTGACAGACAGAAGAGAGACATTTTGGAAAGGTCTCTTCACTCTTTTCTGTTCGCAAAACTGTGCAGTTTGTGTTTGAAAGAGTTGAAAACATTGTGCGAACAGGAGAAAATGCTCCTTACCAGGATGATTGCCAAACTTTAGATGATCTGAAGTATTAGATAAGAAAAGTGTGAAATTAACAACTATCAAAACATGTGACTGTTGTCTATGTTAAAGATTTATATCGTGACACATATCTCATGTGTATCGAAGAAAATATTGCTGAAAAATATGATGGAAATGCCAAAAGTTCTACAAAAACACTGTGGGAATAAGAGAAATTGCCCAAAAAATCTACAAAAACACTGTGGGAATAGGAGAAATTGCTTGTTACGAGCTATTTCTACTTTTCCTACAGTGTTTTCCAAAAAACATCAGAAGTTTTCCTGTGACTTTTTTTCCTACCAAAAACTGTGACTTTCTTTCCATGACTTTTTTTCCTGTGACTTTTTTTCCATGACTTTTTTTCCATTACTTTTTTTCCTGTGACTTTTTTTCCAATCACCGTTTTAAAGACCCTACATTATTTATTTCCTTTAACCTTATACCCACATCCCTGGGTTTTAATGACCCTGAAGGAGAACACTGTTGAAACCAGCATTTTTTCCCTTTTTCCCACAGTGTTGTCTAACCTTTCATAGACAAATCCCACAATTTTTGACACATCCAGTTTGAGGTCTGTATGTTTTCTGAATTTGGACAAGGCTAATACATTTTTGTTTTTGTAAAGAGTCAAAAGACAGTGTATATCAATAAAAGGGTATATGAAATAGTTGAATCTCACAATTACACTGTTACATATTTAACTTTTCTATTTAGCATAAACTGTGAACTTGCAGCTTATATTAATCACTCTCGATGAGTGCTCCCTAGAAACCTTTATCAGTATTCGTGCAGTAATGTGAGTAGTTCCAAGTAGTTTCAATGGATTTGAACCTGGAACTTTTGGTAATGGAGGCTGATGCTCTACCACTACACTACTGTCCACCACTGTCACATATATTTTGTGAAATTAGTTGGTCTAAAAAGCTTGACAAGGCAGTAGAGGTATTTGGAGTTAGTAGTTTTCTTGACTGCACATATCATATTCCATTTATTCAGCATTCTAACAACTAGATAATGTAGACTTTCTACATCCCCATGACATATACATTTTGAGAATATTCAGGGAAAAAAAACAATTAATTGCTCCGTTTCAAACAATGTTCTCCAACCAAATGAAGATTTTTTTTGCAGATGACAAATTCTTTACCAGATGACAAAATTTCAGCCTGACCCAAAATGAAGGCATTCAAAGACAACAAATTAAAATTAGTTCAACAGCAACAATAAAATTGCCTTTAAAAGGGTAGAAAACATTGTGGGCAAAAAGGGAAAATGCTGGTTACCAGCATTTTCTCCTTTCCCCACAATGTTTTCAAAAGCCATCTTCCTCAAGGTCATTAAAACTGGGATTGTGTGGTAAAAGGTTAAATGAAACTTACATGTAAAGACAGAGGAACATATTTCTACAGATAGAAAAATTGCTCACTCAGGGTTTTCCTTCACTCACAATTTTGTGCGTTTTGACACTTTTTTTAAGAAAAATGACCCGCATTTTTTTCAACAATGCGCCATTGTTGACGCACAAATACCATAAAAGTTATTAATGATCGAATATATATTACAGACACTGTTACTTTGCGAGTAGATGAAAAATCTGGAGTACAAAGAGAAAATGGGACGAAAAACTAGACTATCAATTTTACTAGAATACCATCGGTCTTTAAACGGGTCTAAACTAAACCAGTCGATCTCTAATAAAAACAATATGGCTTTGTCAAAATCGACGTCATTCTCGCTGTCTGCAAGAAAGAAGAGCCCTTAAACAAAGGTCAGACAATAAAACGCGCCTGGTAAGAGCACCCAGAAACCTATTTCAAGGTTTTGAGGGTTTACTGTAAATTAATTTAAGAGATACACTTCGTCATTCGTTCAAAACAGCAGCATGAATGCAACCCGTGTGTCAAAACACTGGAATCGGCCCTTTATTTCATGAAAAAGTTTATTTTCGGCTAAAATGGATATTCTCTATCGAGAAGAACAATAGAGACTTTCCAAACAGACCGAGAACAAGCTGTTTTCACCAATTAAACAGTTGATTCCTGTGATAAAAACAAAACAAAATAACCCTATACCACAGAAAGAAGCTGCACAAACTTCGAAATTCAACCCTTGTGCATCATCAAAACACTAGCGGTCACGAGGATACCCTTGAAAGATTAAAATTACTTAGAGAGATGACAGCTTGTCTGCAGCTAGAGCATATTTAAGAACAGGCGTAAATGAAGCATACTCCAGATACTCTTTATGAAAAAGGTGCCAATTGGGCTGTAAGCTCACTCTATATAGAGAATATCTTTTGTTATTATGTATCTATCACCATGTAATAATACATAATTATATAGGTTATACAAAGATTTACAGTGAAGTTTTACAACTACACATAGTTTTACAAATAGTAGCTTTTGTCTAAGCTATTACATTTTGTTGTGACCCCCACAAATTCCAAAATGACCCCCATTATTTTTGACTAGGGGGTCACAATGACCCCCTATTTTTGTTGCCAAGGGAAAACCCTGGCTCACTGATCAAATCTTTCCATTTATCACAATATTTTCACAGGCCTTCATTTGGGCAAGTGTCAAAAGAGTTGAAATTTTAATAAGATGAAAATACCTCAAATTTGCTGAAGTCTGCTATCAGTAGTTCTGGTTTCTTTAGTTGGGTCTGCAAACTTTCCTGAAAAAAGAAGGAAAGGAAACTATAAAAGTTTGGACTTATTCAAATTGAAAGCATTTGCAATTAACAAATCAAATGAGACCCACTTGATGGAATTTGTCTTAAAAAGCATAGAAAATATTGCAGGAAAAGTAGAAAATGCTAGTTACCAGCATTTTTTTCCCTCAACAATGTTTTCAAAGGTCTCTTTCTCCAGGTTCATAAAAACTCAGGATTGTTTGGTAAAGGATTAACTTATTCCATGGCAGTCAGCAAACATGCATTTCTGGGGTTTCCTTCCTGGTACCATGCACAGTACCCCATCGTGAAGTTCTGGTTCCGATCCCATGATAAGCAGGGTCAACCTTTGGTATGAGTAGGTCTCCAAGAAGCAGCCATCAAGAGTTATTGTTTAATATTAAAACTATTTCTCAATCAAGGTGACAGTAAATAGGTTGAAAAAGAAATACAAGTGTATGTTGGAAAAAGTGACAAAGCAATTGGAGTAATTTCCTCAGAAAAATTTACAAGAATATTACACATCATGATTTAAAATTATCTCTTGGTCCTTCATGGATTCAGTTAACCCTTTTAACACGACTTTTAACGGCCCTGAGATAGAAGCCTTTTGAAAACATTGTAGGAAAAGGAGAAAATGCTGGTAACCAGCATTTTCTCCTTTTCCCACAATGTTTTCTACCCTTCCCAAAACAAATTTTCATTTTTGAGTCACGTTAATTTGTCGTCTGCAAATGCTCTCAATTTGGACAAGTCTAAAATTTTGTTGTTTGGTAAAGAGTTAATACGGTTTAATCCTTTACCAGACGACATATTTTCAGACTTGTCCAATTTGAAAGTATTTGCAGACTATAAGTAAAGGTAGCTTAAATGATAAAATTTTAATTTCACAGCGTAGAAAAAACTGTGGGAAACGGAGAAAATACTGGTTTTCAGCATTTTCTCTTTTTGCAAGAATGTTTTCCAAAGCTTTTTTTTTTCCCGAGGTAGAGGACTGTCAGGATTATGTGGTACAGGATTAAGTGTGTATGTACTTACAAAGCTCATAGACTTTCCTACTTTAACTTGTGTTGCAATGCCACCGTTTGTAAACTCCCCAAACTCGGACCCACTTGTATCACAAATACTAAAGGCGTAGGGTGATAGCACTGTAATTATATATTAACAGAAATACATGCATTACTTTTTCTTAATGCAAGATGTTTTCAGTCAGTAAACATATGAATGCATCCTTGGTCATCTACTGTTGCTTGAGAATTGGAAAAATGTCTGTAATGTCTCACTCAAGGAAAACTTAATTATGAACAACTGAAACTGAGAATTAAGGTTGATCCTTACCGATAAATTGTCAATGTTGCCATGTTTTGCCAATGAGAGGTTATGCGAAAAAAAGACTAAAATTGGAAGTGAAGCACAAAATCTGGTTGAATTGTGAGACACAACTCTGATGGCAAATCATACAATGTTACCAATTACTCGATAACTGTCTTTCTTATCACGTTCACTCAGTACATTTAAAAGCGCAACACTAGTTGTAGGTTGAAAGTCAACTGGAAGATAAAATTCTGGAAGAATGGGACAACATTCCACAGCATTGAATAACCTCACAATTCTTGTGAATGAGACAAAGCTGGCAAGTTTTGATAAATGTTAGGGGTGGCTAGACTCAATATTAATCATGTGAATTTTTTATTTGCAGTAAGGAACTTTTAGTATCAAACTGTTTGAAAGTTTTGAATTCTTTAAACATAATTTTGTGCATATTCAGTTGAATAACAGTGATTACATTAGAGTTAAATTATATCAAAATTTATTATCTTCTGGCTAATTTTCAATGCATTTTGCATCTTTCAATGTACTGAATATATTTAGATTGCTGTGGAGCCTGTGGTATGAAGATGGCACCAACAAGCACAGGTGACCTACCTTTAATAGTACACTGTCTTCCATTTAAAGCTGTCATCCCACCCACTTCTTTAAATACAACTAAATCATCAGATTCAAATCCATGCATTCTGTTGTCTAGACAGGTCACCACTCCAGGGTCAGCCTTGAAAAGAAGAGTTATACCCAATCAGCTTTTAATTACCTGGCCTGCTAGAGGCAACTTCAGATGCTTTTGAGGGCTGTAAAGACCAAGATCAAACTGCAGACAGAACAAAGACTGATCTTTAACTCTTTACAAAACAACACAACTTTGGACTGGATCAAATTGAAAGCATTTGTGAACGACAAAATAAATGTTGCTGGCATTATGATATTTGGCTGTGAAAGAGAAAAAAACATTGTGGGAAAGGGAGAAAATGGTGGTTAGCAGCATTTTCTCCTTTTCTCACAATGTTTTCAAAAGGCTTCTTCCTCAGGGTCCTTAAAAGTCGTGATTGTGTGGTAAAGGGTTAATCTTTTCTCTACTGCTTATTATTTTCTGACATATTAAGGCCAGAAGAATCCGGAAATCGCATCACTTGAGTTTATGCCATTGGCTGAAAAAAGTTAAATTCCAATTTATCTGTTTAGATACAATACAAAACAATAAACTTTATTGGGTAATATGAAGCCACCAGCTCATAATACAATACATACAATACAAACATCCACAAATGTTGAGTATAATCAATCCTCTAGAATCAATCATAACTAAATAATTTGTTAGTGAAATTGTACAGGCTTATTTCCAAGTGAACTTTCTGTAATGCATCTATGAGCATGGAAGACTAAAATGACTCGATACAGGAGACAATGCTGGAAAACATACAAAAGAAGCAATAGCATATTACAAGAAATTCCTCCTTTTCCCACAATATTTTCCATATCACAGACAGAAAAGTCATGCTTTGAAATATTTCTCCATTGAGTTGATAGACAAAGCAGAGATGCATATTAAGGGGTCAGTGCAAAACTATTGTAAGTGCCTATTAATTAATAGGCACTTACAATAATTTTGCACTAACCTGTCGATATGGGTCATGCTCTATGAACTGGGGACTTAATGCATCTGCAAAAAGTATTGAAGCAGATCAGCCTGAGCAGTCCGCACAGGCTGACCTTGGTTGAAATTTTCAGCTATCGTTCAATTATCTACTTGTCTGAGGACCCAAATACCTCATGCTTTGGTTGATTGCTAGACAAATTGGATTTTGTGGATCCATAAATATGTGATGACTTGCTTGGTATGATACATCAAAGAGATGCATTAAATCCCCTTTTGCCAGAGCATGGCTCATTTACTTAAAGGTCCTGTAGTGGCCAAGAGTAAACAATGTGGTTGTTAAAATGCACTTAATTTTAAATAATACCATCTAAAAGTATGGAAATTTTATTATGAAGATGAAAATCTGTTTTTGTACTGTTGGTCCAAGTGTTAGTACCCTGCAGAAAAGTGAATTTTAAAACCAAGTAAAAAATACATAGAAGATAGAGCAACCTGACAACATTTTTCCTACTTTTAAAATTCTTTTTTCTGCCAGCAACGTACATTTGGACAGACCATACAATAACAGTTTGTCACCTTCAAGATAATTTTTATACTTTTAAATGGTGTGAATTAAATTTGAATGTATTTTAACACCTGCATGGTTTACTTTTTGCAGCTACTGTGACTTTAACACTTTCCCAAACACTCCCTGGTTTTTACGATGCTGGGAAAGAGGGCTTTTGAAAACATTGTAGGAAAAGGAGAAAATGCTGGTAACCAGCATTTTCTCCTTTTCCCACAATGATTTCTACCCTTTCATAGACAAAAATCATCATTTGTATTACATTTAAGTTGTTGTCTGCAAACGCTTTCAATTTGGTCTAATCCAAAATTTTGTCGTTTGGGAAAGGGTTAAGGACAGGATATACAAGCTCTACAAACCTTTGTTATATTGGCTACCATAGAGTCTTTAGGCTCTTCTCCATTAGGATCAACAACATCAAATTTGTCTCCAAAGTCACAGAAACAGCCACAGAATAAGCCATACACATCTGCACTAATGAACTGAAATGTAGGGTAAAATTTCATTTACCAAACAACAAAATTTAAAACTTGTCCAAATTGCAAGTATTTGCTGACAACATATAATTCTATCCCAATGATGTGACTTGCCTTTGGAAGGTTGAAAAACATTGAGAGAAAAGGATTGATCCATTGAAATGGAGTTTAAAACTGTTTTAACAGGTTAGGTCGTATCAAAGCGGTCAGTGCACAATGGAAATAAGGATCCTTTCCCTTTTTTGTGATATCCTTGGTGCTGATGTGCCTGATATGGTTCTATGCATTTCCATCATATTTGACTTTTTATTTGAATATGTTGTGTGCTACTGTTAAAACCACATTATGTACATTCAGTGTATAATAAAAAATAAAGTGCACCTACTCATCCTGGCTTTCACACACCAGTACTGACACAACTTTCTTTCCAAGTCACTGACCACTTTTTCACATGCATCAGAGGTGAGAGGCATATCAAACTCACAACCACCAGGTCACGGAGAGAAAAGGAGAAAATGCCTGTAACTAGCATTTTCTCCTTTTCCTACAATGTTTTCAAAAGCTTTCTTTCCAAGGGTCATTAAAACTTGGAACTGTGTAGTGAAGGTTAATTCTTTACCACACAACATTGAGTTTTTTAGACCCTGACAGCGGCTTTACTGACAGCATAGATCAAGATCAGACTGCACAGAAGGGGCAGTCTGATCCTGAATCTATACTGTCTGCTTGGATTATAAACAAAGCCTTTAAAAAATCTTTTCAGGTTTCAGTGGATTGTATTTTCAGCAAAGGAAAGAGATCCAGTCCATATATTTTTGGGATCACAAGACTTAAGTTACATGTACAAATTACTTTTAACTCTTCACCAAACAAAAAAAATTTGGACTCGACCAAATTTAACTCTTTACCACACAATCCCGTCTTTTAACGACCCTGAGAAAGAAGCCTATAGAAAACATTGTGGGAAAAGGAGAAAATGCTGGTTACACATTTTCTCCTTTTCCCACAATATTTTCTACCCTATCAACATCAGAAATCATCATATTAACAAGATTTAATTTGTTGTCTGCAGATGCTTTAAATTTGTCGTTTGGTAAAGAGTTAAAGCATTGGCAGATGACAAAGTAAATGTTGCTTGAATGATGATTTCTGTCTTTGATAGGGTAGAAAACATTGTGGGAAAAGGAGAAAATGCTGGTTACCAGCATTTTCTCCTTTTCCCCCGATGTTTTCAAAAGCCTTCTCTTTCTAAAACTCAAGATTGTGTGGTAAAGGGTTAGAAGACAAGCAGATGCTATCAAATTTTCCACAGAAATAGTAACACACCACTAAATTGATCCTACCTTTATGTCATTCTGGCGGCAAAATTCATTCACTTTTATCTGCACTGACAAAGGTAACTCCGTCAAAACCACACACTGTAGGAAAAATAAAAGCATGTATGATTCAAACATTCATAGGATTAACACAATACTTCCTTCAGATGATAATTTTTGTCATGTAAAACACTTTTGATAACATTGTGACAAAAAGAAAAACAAGAGCACCACATTCAAGTGCCAAAGACTGGCTGCAGTTGCTTTTAAAAATAGATTGATTTTAAGTGAAAATAGTAAGCTGAACAAGAGCTGCAAATTGTCGCAAGATACGCCCGTCCCACCGCAAAGGGCAATAACTCAAAAATTAAGGAAGCGAGAGTTATGATTCCAGTGCATTGCACTCCCCCTTGGTGAGATCTATCCACCCATGAAGTTTCATAGCCGTAGCTAGTATAGTTTTGGAGATATGCTCCAGACAAAATTCAAGTATGAAAAACAACAAAGGGCAATAACTCAAAAATTAAGCAAGCGAGAGTTATGATTCCTGTGCACTGCACTCCGCCTTGATGAGATCTATCCACCCATGAAATTTCATTTCCGACCACCTGCCACGAGTGATCCCATAATACGTCCCGTCTTCGACGGGCATATAAAAAGGGGCATAACTGTGTCAAAAATATTTTGACAGTTACCTGCCTCTGTTGTATGGGTTTCATAGTTAACAGCTTGTCTGAGTTTGAAGTATACATTATCAGCAAACAGCGTAGATAGTATGAAATGTCAAAGTTTTTGCACTTAAGTGACACAGATGACAATGACGCAGATGGCAACAGGGCTATGACAATACCTGGACGTTTTCTTCAAAAACATGCTTGTAACAAGAGCGGCAAATTGTCACAAGATACGCTCATCCCACTGCCAGTTGTCAAGGGGGTATAATAATTGTAAAGGGCAGGTAATGCAACAAACATGTTTACCAAGTCTCAAGTCAGTTTGACTTGAGGTGACAAAGTTCCATTCCAGACAAGCAAGAAATACTGTAAAAATGAAGATCAAAGTGGAATTACTCGAAATCCGCACTAGGTAGAGTTATTGTTCTTGCGCACTGTACTCCGTAATATTGTAACAAACATGCATACCAAGTTTCAAGTCAATCGGACTGGAGATGACAAAGTTATGCTCCAGACAAGCAGAAAATGCTGTAAAAATGACGATCAAAGGGAAATAACTCAGACAGCACTAGGTAGAGTTATGGTTCTTTTGCACTGCAATCCGTATTATTGCAACTAACACACAAGCCAAGTTTCAAGTCAATCGGACTGGAGATGACAAAGTTATGCTCCAGACAAGCAGAAAATGCTGTAAAAATGACGATCAAAGGGAAATAACTCAAAGACAGCACGAGATAGAGTTATGGTTCTTTTGCACTGCACTCTGTATTATTGCAACAAACACACATGCCAAGTTTCAAGTCAATCGGACTGGAGATGACAAAGTTATGCTCCGGACAAGCAGAAAATGCTGTAAAAATGACGATCAAAGGGAAATAACTCAAAGACAGCACGAGGTAGAGTTATGGTTCTTTCGCACTGCACTCTGTATTATTGCAACAAACACACATGCCAAGTTTCAAGTCATTCGGACTGGAGATGTCAAAGTTATGCTCCGGACAAAAACTGGACGCCGCCTGCCAACCCACCCGCCCGCCAGCCCACCATGGGTGATCCCATAATACGTCCCGTCTTCTATGGGCGTATAATAACTCAACAATTAAGCAAGCAAGACTTATGATTCATTTGCACTGCACTTCCCCTTAATGAGATCTATCCACCCATGAAGTTTCATAACCGTAGCTAGCATAGTTTTGGAGATATGCTTTGGACAAAATTCAAGTATGAATATAAACAAAGGGAAATAACTCAAAAATTAAGTAAGCAAGAGTTATGATTCCTGTGCAATGCACTCCCCCTTGATGAGATCTATCCACCCATGAAGTTTCATAACCTTAGCTAGTATAGTCTTGGAGATATGCTCCGGACAAATTCAAGTATGAAAAACAACAAAGGGCAATAACTCAAAAATTAAGGAAGCAAGAGTTATGATTCCAGTGCACTGCACTCCCCCTTGATGAGATCTATCCACCTATGAAGTTTCATAACCGTAGCTAGTATAATTTTGGAGATATGCTCTGGACAAAATTCAAGTATGAAAAACAACAAAGGGCAATAACTCAAAAATTAAGCAAGCCAGAGTTATGATTCCTGTGCACTGCACTCCGCCTTGATGAGATCTATCCACCCATGGAATTTCATAACCGTAGCTAGCATAGTTTTGGAGATATGCTCTGGACAAAGAATGGGGACGCCGCCCACCCACCCGCTCGCCCGCCCCCCACGGATGATCCCACAATACGTCCCGTCTTCGATGGGCGTATAAAAAGCAGATGTGCAAAAGGAGCAACTATTTGTTATATGCAATGTCCTCACAACACTTACCAGTTGGTTACCAGCATTTTTCCCTTTTCCCTCAGAACTATGACCCTGTATACAAACTTACCAGATATTGTTTAAGATACTGCAAGTCTGTAGCCTCAGTGAGAGCCTCTGTCCGGCAATTGATAGTGACATAGGGGTTTAACTCTGACAGTCTTCCAAGGCTAGCTTCAGCTCTGAAGCAAAAAAAACAGTTAATATAAAGATCAAGCTGCATGTTCTGTACACTGCACAATATAAAGAGGATATTCTGAAATACCTGCTGCTTAAGCCCCCTCCTTCCCCCCTCCCCCCGAAAAAAAAAAAACATCATTATATTTTGGATTTATACATAGAATGAAAATCTGTTTTGTTGAGTTAGCTCTCCGAGGGTTGACTACTTTGTGAGGGATTTACCAAGCTTCTTACAAAAGATTTCTAGTCACATGGTGATAGTTTGATAGCTCACTTATTCATGTCTTTCCTGGGTTCAGCCAGTGTGACACTGGAGCTCTGCATTGTGCTACCCAAACCAGGATTAACTCTTTACCACACAATCCTGAGTGATGGGTTTTAAAAACATTGTAAGGAAAGAAGAATACGTTGGTAACCAGTATTTTCTCCTTTTCCATGTTTTCAACCCTTCCCCAAACTTTCTTCAAATTAGTTTAAACATATTCTATTCATCAGTATCAGATACAAGTTAACAAAGGATAATAACGAAAGCTTCTACATATAAAGTTCTTCTCCAAATTCAGCGTTATAACGGTTATTACATATCATGCCATTCCTGTTTACTGACAGCATAGGTTAATTTTAGAGAAAAGGTTTGGGGAAAATAGCAGAAAACCAGAAGGGTGTGAAGATTTTTAAATTGAAGGCATCTATATAATAGCTGTAGAATTTTCCAGCTTGACCATTACATCTGATTCAAACATGTGGTTGCTTACACTAAAAAACCTTAATGGTTTTTGAGCATAGAAAGGTCGAACGGTCTATACCATGAGTCAAATGTTCAAGTTTTTAATGAAAATTATTTTGCCGTCTGCAAATAATTTCAGTTTGGATGAGTCTTAAATTTGTCATTTAGAAAAGCTGATTAGTTGCCTCACAAGATGCAGCCTTATCTTAATCTACAGTTTACAAAAGGATACTTATGGCATGATTGGCACATGTAAATATGGCATGACTGGCACATGTAAATGAAATATAGGTAATAAAAACTAGAGCTGTCACTGAATGTGATTTAATACCCCCGCCAGCGCTTTGACAGAAAAAAGTGTCAAGTTCAAGGGGAGATAATTCCTCAACCAGGAGGAGTTGACACTTGAAAATAGCGTCTTGCAAATCTTCAATATATGATCAATATATGTGCAAAGTTTCAATACAATTGAAGGAAAACTGTAGGAGGAGTTCGCGACACAAAATTACTAGTATTTTGTACACAGACGGACACACGGACGGACAGACAGGCTGATTCCAGTATACCCCCGAAAACATTTGTTTTGCGGGGGTATAAAAATATTAAATGCTACGTTGACATTAAGACTGTCTCCAAATGTTACTTTTCCTTGCAACCTTATTTTTTTTTTCAGTATTTTTCCAAAATTGGTCAGGAATGATTACGTACATGTAATATCACAATGACAATAGACAAGTTGGTCAAATTATAACATTTAAAGTAATTTCGATGCTCATGTGATTTCTACTGTTACAGTCTGATTGAAGGAAGATGCTACTGCATCCAATCAAATATCAAACTAGAGCTGTCAATGAATGTGACTTAATACCCCTGCCAGCGCTTTGACAGAAACAGTTATTTGTACACAGACGGACACATGGACGGACAAACAGACAGACACACGGACAGACAGGCTGATTCCAGTATACCCCCGAAAACATTCGTTTGCGGGGGTAAAATAAAACATTTAACCTTTTAGCAAACAATCACGCCTTTTAATGACCCTGAGGAAGAAGGCTTTTGAAAACATTGTTGGAAAAGGAGAAAATGCTGGTAACCAGCATTTTCTCCTTTTCCCACAATGTTTTTTTCCCTTTCTACCCTGAAGGGTACGGTTTTGAAAATCTCATCGGAAAAGGAGAAGATACTTTTAACCAACATTTTCTCCTAATCCCACAATGTTTTCTACCCTTTCTAAGACAATTTTCTCCATTTGAGCCACATTCAAGTTGTCGTCTGCAACTGCTTTCAATTTCAATCAGTCTAACATTTTGTCATTCAGTAAAGAGTTAAATAAATCGTTGACATGTTCACAGCTGACAGAATCCCTGGAGATTGTACTAGCAGATGACTTTTTTCCAATCATCAGCCTATACTCTTCCATACTCTTGTCACAAACCATTACAAAAATTATTTGAATACCTCTCATCCTCATCAATGGCATAAAAAACTGTCTTTGTCTGAATGGTGTTTTACGCTGCTTCCAACATTATTTCAGTCATATCACGGCGACAGTTCACATATTCAAGTTTTCCTGGGTTTCACCAGTACTACACTAGGGCTCTGAAGTGTCTTGTCAAAGGATACTCCTGTGAAAGACCCTGGGGCCTCCAGGTCACCAGTCCTACACTTTACCACTGAGCCACACAGGACCCCTAGAACACTGTCATTTGGGTATTTTTTTTAAGTGAATATAACACTTTACCAAACTACAAAATTTGAGACTGAACCAAATATATGGCAGTTGCAGACAACAAATTAAATCAAGCTAAACTGATGATTTTTGTCTGTGATAAGGTAGAAAACATTGTGGGAAAAGGAGAAAATGCTGGTTACCAGCATTTTCTCCTTTTCCCACAGAGTTTTCAAAAGCGTTCACTTTCAGGGTTGTTAAAACTGGATTGCGTAGTCTAGGGTTAAGTATCTGGGTCCACAGCTTTTACTCAAATATTTTTCTTTTGATTTTTTGATAGATATAATGAACAGCAAGCTACCCCAAAATCTTGACATCACAATCTTTCTACACCCCACCCAAAGCATCCTGAGCATTTCCTTCTTTTGCTTAAAAGTGCTCAAAATTCTTCTGCAGGATTTGAGATTTAAAAAGACTCTCAGAGCAGGGACAGGATTAAGATTAATCACTTTACAATTAATATAAATTAGGTACTAGGAACTAATGCACATCTGCAACGTTTTTTTTTGTTGAAATGACAAGGCAATTATTTATTATATTGATACCAGTGAATTACTGGGATTTCACAGGGAATAACACCACTAGTGATGCTAAATATGGTATCTTATTTCAAGCTTTCCATTTGTTAACCTAGAAATAACGGTGGAATATTTTTCGATATTTCATGGTTACAACCAGTGAAAAAGACTGATTTTATCTTCCAACTCTTCAATTGAAAGAGGAAACAGTAGTTCCTGAGAATTAGTTACTTAGGTGCACAGTGGGTGTCATTCAACCAGATGGAAATATGATGTAATTTACCCTACATTTCTCACACTTTATGTAATACGTTGATATGTGGAGGGGGTATGCCACTGGAAATTACCGAAAAGAACTGTACTGGATTTTGACTAAGTCCACCAAAAAAGGGTTGGAAGCATGAAATAAATAGAATATCTGTTTTATTTGGTGAAAGATCAAAATTTATTTCATTGAGTGAACATCATCGGTAATACTTTCAGGAGTGGCAGCCACTCGTGAAAATATTACTGATGATGTTCACTCGAAATAAATTTCATATAAAATCCTCTATATCACTACTGACAATATAGTTTTAGAATGTTTGCCAGAATTACTTCTTTCCTAAATTGCTCATATTTGTACCAGTCTTGATAATTATTGGAATAAAAAAGGGTGAATTAGGAATAAATAGGATAATCAACTATTTGTGTGTGATACTAAAATCTGTCACTCGAATGGGGTTTGATGCAGTTAAAAAACTCGTCCCTTGGTCTCGTTTTTTCAACCGCATCACACCTCATTCTAGTAACATATATTTAATATCACACACAACCAAATGATTATTCTCTATGTATCAATCCTTGACTAGACAAAGAAATCTAGACTTGTCAATACTGAAGATATAAAATTATGTAGATGACACAATCAATCCAATACAGCCTGAATGATTCTTTTTGTCTGGGAAGAATAGAAAACATGGTTGGAAAAGGAGAAAATGCTGGTTGCCAGCATTTGCTCCTTTTCCCACAATGTTTTTTTTCTCCAAGTGGTTACAACTCAGGATTGCAGCACAACACCTGAATAACATTGTTAAATATCGATCAGTTTCTTCTTTTGCAACAGTGTTTTCAATTTGTTCTGCTGCATGACGAACAAGTAGTTTGCTGGAGCTAATGAGTTGACCCTTTACCAAACATTTGCTTGTTTAACAACCCTAAGGAACAGGGCTTTTTAAAACATTGTAGGAAAAAGTTGAAAGAACTTGTGAACCAGCATTTTCTCCTTTTCCGACAATGGTAGCTACCCTTTACCACAAAACCCCAAGTTTTAATAATCCTGACAGAGACAGCTTTTGAAAAAATTGTTGGGAAAAGGAGAAATGCTAGTAACCAGCATTTTCTCCTTTTCCTACAATGTTTTCTACTCTTGCCAAGACAAATCTTTACATTTGTATCACATTCATTTATTTATTTTGTCACCTGCAAATGCTTTCTATTTGAACAAGTATAAAATTTTGTTGTCTGGTAAAGAGGCAAAATTTAAATTTTACTAGATAAGCAATATTAATTTTTTTTTTTCTGAAGCTCTAAGTTTGGACCAGTCTAAAATTGTGTCCTGTAGTAGAAAGTGTTAATCCTTTACCACACAATGACGCCTTTTAACACCCCTGAAGAAGAGGCCTTTTGAAAACTTTGTGGGAAAAGAAGAAAATGCTGGTCACCAGCATTTTCTCCTTTTCCCACAAAGTTTTCTACCCTATCAAAGAAAAGTTGCGTCATTTGAGCCACAATGAAATTGTCTTCTGCAAATGCTTTCAACTTGGATAGGTCTTAAATTTTGCCGTGTGGTAAAGGGTTAATTTTAAGATTTCTGGCATGAGGAGACAAATGGGTAAGGATGATGACATTTTCACCTGAACACACAAGCAATAATTCATCAACAAGAGACCTTGATGATAAATCAATACCCGACTTCCATTTTCAGATAGTTTATCAAGCAGAACATCTAGATTAGCACAAAGGTATTCAATAAACATCGTGAGTCAGCTGATTAACCTATTCAAATTATGAGCCATGCTCTGGCAAAAGGGGGCTTAATGCATCTGTGATCCATGGTACCAAGCAAGCCATCATACATTTATGGATCCATAATATCCAATTTTTTAACAACTGACTTAACTATGAGGTAGACTGGTCCTTGGACATACACAAAATTGACCAATGGCGGAAAGTTTCGGTCCAGGTCAGCCTATGCGGAGTGCGCAGGCTGACCTTGGCTGATACTTTTAGCAGATGCAATAAGCCCCCTATTCACAGAGCATGGCTCATATGTTTTTTATTTAAATGCTACAGAATACTGCATTTTGAAACTTTGTAAGAAAAGGAGGAAACATTTTCTTTCCCTTCAAACAATGAGTGTAGAATGTATTTACTCATTCCCTCCAAAAAGATATAGCAGCAAGCAACTTTTAACTCAAAAGCGACCAAATTTTGGACTTGACCAAATTCAAAATAATTTCAGACAACACTCAGATGAAGATTTCTGTCTTTGATAGGGCAGAAAATATGAGGAAAAAGGAGAAATCTTTTTCCCACAATGTTTTCAAAAGCCTATTTCTGCAGGGCTGTTAAAACTTGGGATTTTCTTTTTACAGCAATATTTTCAAAATGTGGTCTGGTGCATGAAAAAAAATTGTATACACAAGGTGACGTGTTAACCCTTCACCAGACAATCCCAAGTATGAATGACCCTGAAGAAGGCTTTTGAAAACATTGTGGGAAACACAGAAAACGCTAGTAACCAACATTTTCTCTGTTTCCAACAATGTTTTCTGCTCTTTTCTAGACAAATTCATAATTTGAATCATATTCAATTTGTCATCTGCATATTCTTTCAATTTCTCAATTACTCAAATATTTGGTTAACTCTTTACCACACAATCCCGACTTTTAACGACCCTGAAGAAGAAAGCTTTTGAAAACATTGTGAGAAAACGAGAAAATGCTGGTTACCAGCATTTTCTCCTTTTCCCACAAAGTTTTATACCCTTCCAAAAACATGTTTCAATATTTGAGTCACATTTGTTTGTCATCTGCAAATGCTTTCAATATGGTACAGTCTAGGATTTTGTTGTGTGGTAAAGAGTTAAGAGTTGAGGCAGCAGACAAATTATAATCAATCATGAAAACTCCTTTCTGCATAAACTTGCGGAATTAAAGTGTACATGACAAAAAAAATCAGGGTATAAATTCACTGAATGCTTGATTGAATGGTGTGGTACGCCACTTTCAACATATTTCAGTCATATCACAGTGACAGCTCACATATTCATGTATTTCCTGTTTTTCACTAGTACAACGCTAAGGTTCTGAAGTGTCTTGCCCAAGGACACTTCAACAAAAAGCGCAGTGGATCCAGTGAGGCACGAACCTGAGGCCTCCAGGTCAGGATTCCTACACGTTACCACTAAGCCATGTAGGACCTTGCAATGAAAGCTTGATTATAGGCTTTTATTTCAATTCTAAGACCATAATCATTCAAATAAAATAAGATTAAAGAGGAGGCAGTTAATCCCCCTTTAATCCATACCTTTAAATTTTACGGATTTTCTTTTAATTTATATGCAGATTTAACTAATTACTTGATAATTGAATTTGAGGCTTGTAATAATTGAAAGCATTTGCAGACAACTCAACAGTTTAAAAAACAACAAAATTCTAGACTAGTCCAAATTGGAAGCATTTGCAGACAACAAAATAAATCTGACTCAAAAATGGAAATTTGTTTTGAGAGGGGTAGAAAACATTGTGGGAAAAGAAGAAAATGCTGGTTACCAGCATTTTCTCCTATTCCCAAAATGTTTTCAAGAGCCTTCTTTCTGAGGGTCTTTAAAAGTCGGGATTGTGTGGTAAAGGGTTAAATGTGGCTAAAATGATGGAATTTGTCTCAAAAGGAAACAAAACTGTAGGAAAGGAGAAAATCAGCAATGCTGTTTTGCAACCTATTACAGAGAAATACCAGAACATCGGCCTCACTTACTTTGCTCATTGATTGATTGACTGTACAGTATTTAACCGTGTTTTCAACATTATTTCAGTTATGCTGTTGCGGCCAGTGCACCTGTCCATGCTTTTCTGTAGTTTCATTTACCAGTACTTTGCACAAAATTCTTGCCAAGCCACTGGCTGCTTTTCCACATAATTATTGTCAAAACAATGATCAGCTGAGAGAGAGAAATGAATCCCATCACAAAGACTAGCATCATTCCTCTGGAAGAAATTGGCTGGGCCGGCGATTCAAACCAGTGACCCCCTGTTCTCAAGTCCTGTAAGCTATTAGTACAGATAATTGTCCCCAAAGGCAGTGTTACTTTTTGACTGGTTGCCTTTGGGTACAGAGATGATCAAGAAAAAACAAACAATTGAAATCTCCGCACAGATTTTGTGCCCAAGTTTGAACTCTCATAATTTTACAAGTACAGCACACAAAACTTGGATTTGGACATGCCTGTTGCTTGCGTATTCAATAACCCTTCGTTTGAAATACAAATACATGTTCAATTATGCTGAACACAAAAAAAACCAGTTTATTTCATCTATTACTCAAGTTGTTTACATTCCAGAAAACATACAAAATGGCCTCCACACACGATAAATTTCTTCAGTTTTTTTTCCAAGATTTACGAGGGCTGTTCGATATGTAATGTGTATTGTACCACAGCGCGATAACGCTTTACACGATTTCGTGGATGATGATACGCTTGAATAGCTCTATTCAATACCTTTCCAACGGTATAAACACGAGCCTTCAGCTCCACATAGTTTTAAACTTATAGTCATTTCAATAGAGCTAGTCGTTGACCACTGTTGTAAAAATGGTTGGGAAACGGATTAAGAATATTGAAGAAATTAGAGCTTATATAAAAGTTCGCACAAAACTCGGTCATTTGGTAATGCAGATTTTTACTGGATTGGGGGAAGTTTATGGGTCTGATAAGGTATCTTATGAGACAGTTCGTAGGTGGAGAAAGAAATTTCTGACTGGCACAGAGTCCGTCAAAGATGCAGCAAAATCTGGCCAACCTGTGACTTTAACAGGCAAGGCAAATGTCTCAAAAGTCAGGGAAATAATTGAAAGTGATGGCAGATACACGATTCGTGATATTGCCAACGCTGTTGGCATATCGCTATCGCGGGTGCATTTTATTTTGAAGCGTATTTTGAAAGAACGAAAGATTTCTGCCAGATGGATACCTCATATATTGACAGATGACCAAAAACGGGTACGAGTACAAACCGCTAAGCAATTGCTCAAAATGCTTCCCAAATTCAATCAAAGACAATTTGCAAACATTGTTACTGGTGACGAAACATGGGTTCACTATTTCGAACCAGTAAGAAAAATTGGAAACAAAATATGGCTAACTAAACACGGTAGAAGGCCTGTAGTTGCCAAAAGAAGCACAAGCACAAAGAAGGTTCTGTATTGCATATTCTTCTCATGTGATGGTATAGCCGTACAAATTCCGAAGCCAAAGGGCAAAAGTGTTACAGGTCGGTATTACCGAGATGTTATACTAAAAAAGGTCAAGAAATATTATCTTAAACGACGCCCTGTGTCAGGATTTAGGCATGTTCGTCTACTTCATGATAATGCTCCATCACAAACATCTGAGCTTGTGAAGCAATTTTTGAAGTCGGAGAAGGTTACCATCTTGCCACACCCACCATACTCTCCAGATCTAGCTCCATGCAACTTTTTTCTTGTTCCAAAACTTAAAAAGTTCTTATCTGGTCGTCGTTACAAGTCCTGACAAGCCCTTGGCTCAGCCATCAGTCAGTGCCTCAGAGGTCTACCTAAATCAGCGTACCGTGATGCATTTCAGAAATGGATTCAGAGATTGAAATTATGTATTTCAAACCGCGGAGAATACTTTGAAGGGATGTAATGTTCATTTCACTGTTTGAGTCGAATGCTTTTGAGATGTCGTACAATACACATTACATATCGAACAACCCTCGTACATATCATAAGTGACTTCTACAAGCTCTTTAGGTAATGACAGGTTTAATAATTTGTCTCTGGTCATGTTCATTACTAAAAGTTAATTGCATTTCTCTGCAATACAGATTAAACTGACGAAACAGAAAGTCAGTATAGCCCTCTATCTTTGCTACCAATGGATTTGAGACATGTCCAAGTATGAAAAAAATTGTCGCAGCGTCTCATTATTGAGACTATCTAAGCTACCAACTGTGCAACGGGGCAAGGCATACTTATTTCATTGTCTGCCTGTAAAATTCCATAAAAGTAACAGTGGAGCATAATGCTAACCCTTTACCACACAATCCTAACTTTTAACGACCCTGAGAAAGAGGTTATTTGAAAAGATTGTGAGAAAAGGAGAAAATTCTGGTTACCAGCATTTTCTCCTTTTCCAACAATGTTTTGTATTTTTCACAGACAATTTCGGTTATGTGAATCACATTTAATTTGTTATCTGCAAATGCTTTCAACTTGAAAAAGTCTAAAATTTTGCCATGCGGTAAAGAGTTAAATAATGAAGATCAATGCAGAAAATCAATAAAATAAAATTCCACTGAAAAGAATCTACCAATCCTGTGACATACCCACTCTACAAAACATGATGCAATGCCTCTCCCAACTTTTGTTTGACAGTGTTTCATTGGTTGAGGCACTTTTGTCGAGAAATCTAATGGAACGTAATTACATGTATTATTATTGAAAATACACTACCTGTAGAGCCATTCAACTTTTCAGAAGACTTAAAAAAATTAATGCTTTTCCAAGCAGTGCTGTATTTTCAGGTCCCTGAGGATGAGAGCTTTAAAACACATTGTGGAAAAGGAGTAAAACTGCTGATAACAAACATTTTCTTCTTTTTGCTTTATGTTTTAACTCTATCAAGACAACTTACATCTTTTCAGCTATATTTAACCCTTTGCTACGAATTCCAGTGTTTTAAAGACTCTGATGGAGTAGGATTTTGAAAACATGGTGGGAAAAGGAGAAAATGCTGGTAACCAGCATTTTCTTCTTTTCCCACCATGTTTTCTGCCCTGCCAAAGAATTATGAATCATCAGTATCACTTTCAAATTTGTTGTCTGTAGATGCTTTGAATTTGGAGGGTCTAGAACTTGTCGTTTGGTAAAGAGTTAAATTTGGTATCTGCAAAATGCTTTCATTGTGGACCAGGTGTAAAATTCTGAAACAGAAGGCTTTTGATAATGTTGTGGGAGACAGGGAAAAGGTTAGGAAGTAGCAAATTCTTACGAACAAAGTCCGTAACAAAGAAACAAACGAACAAATGCATGGCAGAAATACAAACCTCATCTGGCAGGATTCGAACCCACGGCAGACAAGATCCCCGTTTTTTCGAGGTTTAAAAGACCAATACCATAACCACTGAGCTAAAGAGATATCTCCCTAACGCAGTTGTTAGGTATTGTATTTAAATCGGGACGAAGCCATGCATGAAGGAGTGGTCTCCCGTAACAATATTCTACCCTTCACACATTGTTTCCTACTATTTTTAAAACAAATTCCATCATTTGAGCTATATTTGTCATCTGCAAATGCTTCCAATACTTGTCTAAGTCTACAGTTGTGTTTTCTGGTAAGAGTAAAATCAAAGAATAGGTTGATAGAGGGTTGAAAAAATGTCAGACTGTTGCATGCTTGAAGAGTAAGAGTCATGCTCTATGAAAAAGGGGGTTTAATGTATCTACAAAAAGTATTGACCATGGTCAGCCTGTGTCAAAACTTTTTGTTTTGCTTTCGGTAAATTTTCTGCATGACCAAGGACCATTTTACCTTTGCATTTTAAGGATTCACTATTTTGAAATGACAGAGCAAACTCATAAAGATTTCATCCAATTTGACAGAGGCTCAAAAGATGTGTCCAAAGTGTTCCATGCTTGAATAATAAAGATTTCACCACAGTCTTTTTACCTGTTGCTATTTTTGGTTACATCCTCTTCTCTAAGAAAGAACTGTGTGCCTAGATCCGTCAAAGTGGCTGTGCAGGGGTCTTGAATGGTGAGGGTCTGAAGTTCAGATGAAAAATAAAATAACATACAAAAAAAAATTTGGCACAACATTAACAAGGACCAAGACAGTCCAATGAGCAAGCCCATATTATTTGAAAACCCTAAAAAATAACAAAAGTTTTACTATTTATTATTTCAAGTGAATAGATGTGTTTCATTTTAACCCATAATTCCAAATTTAAATGATCCTCATGAAGGGGCCTTTTGGAAACATTGTGGGAAAAGGAGAAAATGCTGGTTACCAGCATTTTCTCCTTTTCCCACAATGTTTTCTACCCTAGTAGAGACTAATCCTACCATATGAGTTAAATCAGTTTTGTTACCTCCAAATGCTGTCAATTTAGACAAGTCTAAAATTTTGTTGCTTGGGAAAGGGTTTAACACTCAGAGTGCTAATAAATAAAGTCAAAATTTTCAGCCAGAAAGAGACACCAAAATAACTGATGTTTCAAGGTTGCTTTTGGACAGAATATAGAGGCAAAGCAAACAATGCAGATCCCAGATCAGACCACATGTTCTTTATAGTCTGATCTATGGTCCATAGTCACCAATCATTGTCAAGAACATTCTTGGTCTAATTCTGGATTCTAGAAAATAACACAACTTCTGATTGGCTAAACCAAATGGTTTAGCCAATCAGAAGTTGTGTTTTTTTTTTTCAAATTTAGAAAGTTCTTGAGAATAAGACTGTGAATGTTTTTATGAAAGATTGGTGAATACAGCCGCTGATCTTCACTGGCTGCAAAGGCAACTTTAGTTCTTCTGACAGATAAGTAAACAGAGAAGTTTAAAACTTCAGCAAAAATATATTAGTATACTGCAAAGAAATTTCTCGTGATCTGATTGGATAATCTGCCCTGAACATATGTATCATGTACACTGGCAAAACCAACGTAAAAGCAGTTTCCCTTTGGGAGCCCCGTATACATGACTACACTTTCAACACAACATCCCAAATGGCGGCGTCGATTAAGATTAACATCAAGATTATGCACCAAACTGCAAGTTTTACCAACGTTTCAGTGACGTCAATTCCCAGTGATGTCAGTTTTCATTGAATTGGGGCACTCATAAGGGAAATTCTACTTTGTCAGCATACTCAATTTTTGAAACCAAAAAACAGGTAAATTTCGCTTAATACACGTTGGAATGGTAAAACTTTGCAGTATAATAAATTTGTTGTACGGTCAGGTGGTAGGGGACTTGGAAACTTGTTCACAGCTGTGGTGAATCATGTTGCTACCTCGCCTTCGGCTCGGGACAACATGATTCACCACAGCCGTGAACAAGTTTCCAAGTTCCCTGCCACCTGACCGTACAACTAATACTGTATCCTGTTAGTATGACCTAAATTGGTCTCCCAAATGATGTCTGTTTTATAACATGTTCATGTGATGAAAAAAGGAACACAATTTCATCTGCGGAGTACTTCTTTCCTCTCACAGCTAACCATTTTCTGAAACATCATGGACTAAAAGAGAAATTGCTTAATATCATGAACAATGTCCCATTTTGCAAAGATGTGTACAATTACATTCACGTTATTAACCTATGTTCATGTTGACCAGTCAATTATTACATGGACAGTTTTAAAGTTTTCTATTTCAAACTTTATTTAGGGGGTGGTTAGTTGACTCTTTACGAGACCACATAATTTTAGACGGGCCAAGGCAAAAGCATTTGCAAACAACAAATTAACCTAAGCTCAAATGATTGATCATATTTGAAAAGTTTACAAAACATTAAGGGAAAAGGAGAAAATGATAGATATCCCCATATACTAATTTTCCAATGATGTATTCTCAGGGTCATAAAAACTGCGCATGCTTTGGTAAAGATTTAACCCTTTAAATCTACTACACAATCCCAACTTTTAACGACCCAGAAGAAGCCTTTTGAAAACATTGATGGAAAAGGAGAAAATGCTGGTAACCAGCATTTTCTCCTTTCCATCGATGTTTTCCACCCTTTCAAAGACTAATCCCATCATTCTAGCCACATTTAACTTATCGTCTGCAAATGCTTTCAATTGGAGCAGTCTAAAATTTTGTCGTTTGGTAAAGAGTTAATCAAATTAAGCTTTCAACAGACCACTGAAAAAAAGTCCCTAAGTTGATTGTTTTTTTCCCATGCAGCATCATTTCATTCACTAGTTCCATTTTCCAGAATAAATATCGCTCATTTAATTCTAATTCATGAATTAATTATTGGACAATTCTCCCATGAGCATTATATTGGATATATCTCTGATGTAAGCCTAGATAATGTTTACCGGTACACGTAAAGGTCATTGGTCATATATCTACAATCCTTCAAAGTCTCTGGTCTGGGCCATGTGTAATTCTAATGAAAAAGAAAATGCCCATGTTGACCCTTTTCCAAACAATCCCAAGTTTGAATGACTCTGTGAAAACATAGCCTTTGAAAATAAAATTCAACATTTCGGGAAATGGAAGAAATGCTGGTAACCAGCATTTCCACCTTTTTCCACATTGTTTCTACCTAATCAAAGCCAATATGACTTAATTGAGTCATATCTAATTTGTCATCTGCAAATGTTTTTAATTTGTACAAGTCCAAAATTTTGCCATTTGGTATAGTTAAACCTTTTTCAAAAGACCCTTACTTTTAGGAACCTTAGGAAGAGGGTGTTGTAACAACATTTTTTTTCCTTTTCCCACAATGTTTTTTATCTTACCAAAGACAAAATTTATCTGACTGATTCCCAACTGTCTCATACAAAGTTTTCAATTTTGACCAGTCTAAAAATTTGGTAACTTGTCTAGAGTTAATGTATGAAAATCTTGCATTAACTCAAATTCAGTAAATAACTAGAAATTCATTGTTATGTAAAAATATTTTAATTTTCAATCTCATAACTTAAAATGATTTTTATTGCTTGAAAATATTGCATCATTTCCAATTAATAATATGGGTCAGCAAGTAATAAAATTGCATGAATAAACTAGAGCTGTCACTGAATGTGACTTAATACCTCTGCCAGCGCTTTGACAGAAACAGGCAATTATTTGTACACAGATGGACACACGGACGGACAAACGGACAGACACACGGACAGACAGGCCGATTCCAGTATACCCCCGAAAACAAAAGTGCTCACCTGAGTAAAGTCATCTAGGACAGATAAGTTGAACAGATCCTGGTTGTAATGATGTAAAACACATGAGTGTTAGTAACCTACTTTTTGTCCAAGATATCATCAAGACAAATATTCTGACCTTGTTTTATGAGTACCAGGCTGAAAATTTGGCCTCTAGACTGCACAAAAGGTTTTTCTAAATATTTGGCCCAGTAACCTACTTTTTTGAGCAGACATGACCCAATTTCAAAATCATCCAAGATAACATCAAGATAAACATTCTGATCAAGTTTTATGTATCAGACTGAAAATATGGCCTCTAGAGTGCACACAATGTCTTTTTTTTTAGATCTGGCCCAGTGACCTACTTTCTGACCAGACATGACCCATTTTTAAACTTGTCCAAGTTATCGTTAAGACAATGAGTGATTAGTAAATTTGATTATTAATGGCGTCCTAAAACTAATAATGTATATTTAATATTAAAAGGGTATGTTATTTGTTTTAACTAATCCATATTGATATAAGTTTTTATTTTAAATATGACTTTTTGTTTTGTATGCAATTAGCACATTTTATTGATCATGATGAAATTGAAATATTATACAAAGAAAACAAAGAAAAGGGAGATCTTAAAACAGGAGAATGCAGTCTTAAAGGCAATTAAAGGGAAAAGGTGTAATTGTCTTTTATGTTGGATTAAATTCATAAAGGTTTCTCAGTAAGAATAATTACTGATTGTTTGTATTATTGTTTGCCACTTACCAGCAATTCCCACTTTTCCCAAAATGTTTTGTACTAAAAGTCCTATGGTTTGATTTTTCTTGTTTTAATAAATACAGTCATTTTAAATAAGAGTGGGCTTTTCACCTAGTGGGCTTTTTATCTAGTGGGCTTTTGTCCGGTGGGCTTTTCACCTGGTGGGCTTTTGTCCGTACCCTCTTTTGCAAACAATGTGGTGGAGACCACTTTTTTCTCCTTCTCACACAATATTTTCTACCCTTCCAAAAACAAACTACAAGTTTTGAGTCACATCTATATTGTCCTCTTCAAATGCCTTCAATTTGGAAAAGTCTGAAATTCTGTTGTTTGGCAAAGAGTTCAATCTTTATCTAACAAAAACATTTTAGATATGTCCAAATTGAAAGCATTTTGGAGATGGCAAATTAAATCTAGCTCCAATAATAGGATTTGTCATTGGTAGGGTTGAAAACATTGTGGGAAAAAGGAGACAATGCTGACTACCTTTTTTTCTACGGATGCTAAAACACTTAAGTGTTTGGTAAAAAGTTGAATGATCCGTATTTTATCTGTAAGAATGCTATCATGATAAATTCTTTGCCAAACGACAGAATTCTAGACTTATCCAAATTCAAAGAATTTGCAGACGACTTATCAAATGTAACTCAAAATATTAGATTTGTCAATCATTGGATAGAAAACATTGTGGGAAAAGGAGAAAATGCTGGTAACCAGCATTTTCTCCTTTTCCCACGATGTTTTCAAAAGCTTTCTTCCCAAGGATCATCAAAAGTTGTGGTAAAGTGTTAAACATGTACATGTATATTTATAATAAATGGTGAAGAGCAGTGTAAATCAATACTGCTCTATATTCTGCAACATTCTTTTTACAATCTGGTTGTCATGACAATCAATAAATTCTTGCCTTTTATGACCGGATTACGTAATACAAAAAAGCAATTGTAGTTCCCTGTGCAATGATAAATCAATTTTTTACAGTAATATTGGCTTACTTAGTCTCAACACAAACCATTTATTGAATATCTATTCCTTTTCCCATGTGTTCTAAGAGTTTGAAAGAAAATTTGCTTTCAAGCTGTTATTTATCAATTCATTTTTTCAAATAGGAAATGACAGTGTGAGTTCACCCATTACAGTAAAGGTTCATTTTGGATCTACACAAGTTAACTCTTCACCTAAAAACAAAATTTTAGACTTGTCCAAGTTGAAAGCATTAGCAGACTATGAAATAAATGTGACTCAAAAATTGAAGTTTGTTTTCAAATGGTAGAAAGCATGGAGGGAATAGATGAAAATGCCAGTTACCAACATTTTCATGTCTTTCCATGGTGTTTTCAAGTCTTCTTCCTTAGGATCATGTAAACATAAGATTTGTTTGGTAAATGGTGAAGAAAAAGCATACATCTTTTTGAACACTGAGTGAATAGGTGCACTGGCTTGTAGCAAAAAGTTGCTCTTTTACTACCCACTCTATGTTTTATCCTTTACCACACAATGCCGACTCATGAGGACTCAGAGAAAAGAAAGCTTTTGAATTTTTTACAAATTGTGGCAAAAGGAGAAAATGCAGGAAACCAGCATTTTCTCCTTTTCCCACAGTCTTTACTATCCTTCTCAAAACTAGTTCCAATTTTTTAGTCACATTTATTTTGTTGTCTGCAGATACTTTCAATTTGGATAAGTCTAAAATTTTGTTGTTTGGTAAAGGAATAAGGACAGTCCATGAATTGTATCTGTACTGTATTTAGAAAACTGGATAATTTTTGTCATTGCGTAGAAAGTATCTATTGATGTGTGATCAACCTTCATAGAATACCTTCTGTTCTCCTATCTTTAACCCTTTACCACACAATCCCAAATTTTAACGACCCTGAGAAAGAAGCCTTTTGAAAACATTGTGGGAAAAGGAGAAATGCTGGTAACCAGCATTTTCTCCTTCTCCCAGAATGTTTTTTACCCTTCCCTAAACAAATTGCAATCTTTAAGTCACATTTATTATGTTGTCTGCAGCTGCTTTAAGTTTGGACTAGTCTAAATTTTTGACGTGTGGTAAAGGGTTAATGCTTATCTTTTGTTGTAATTGGAGGAGTTTTTCATGGCTAAGTGGTATGAGGCATTTGATTAAAAAATTTAGAAATTCACTGACCTTCAGCTGGCAGCATAACTTATGTTGGAAGGTCCTTAGGCAAAACGCAGCACAGCCATTGCTCAGTACAGGAACAACATGATTAACTCTTTACCAATTGACAAAATTTTGTACTAGACCAAATTGAAAATATTTGCAGACTAAACATTAACTGTAGCTCCAATGATGATTTCTATAATACATAGGACAGAAAACATTTTCTCTTTTTCATGTGATATTTTCAAAAACCTTCACTTTCAGGATTATTGAACTTCAGGACTGTGTAGTAAAGGCTTAAATGAACTGTCACCTTGATGTGACTGAAATGCAGTCGAAAAAGGCTAAAAATACCAAACATACAAACACTGGCCAAAACCCTCTTTGTTTTGCGATTGTTAATACATGAACATAATAATTTAAGCAGACTTGATCATAATAATTTATACAGACTATGTCAAGACCATGTTTACACCAGTTGTGAAAGAACATATTTTTTTTTTTTTAAACTCTATAACAAACAGCAGAATTTCAGACCATCCAAATCGAAAGTGCTTGCAGACCACTCATAATTTTGTCTCAAATGACGGGATTTCTCTAAGAGGATAAAAAGTATTGTAAGAAAAGCAGAAAAAGCTAGTCACAAGCATTTTCCACTTCCTATCAACCCTGAAGAAGACAGCATTTGGAAACATCTTGGAAAAAGAAGGACATGCTGGTAATTAGCATTTTGTTCTTGTACCTTAATCTTTCTTATTGTTCTAAAGACAGATATCATTGCTTGTACATCATCTTTATTTGTCTGCAAACACCTTTAGTCTTGACTGGTCTAGCATTGTGTTGTTTAGTGAAGGGTAAATGACATAGAGGATCTTACATGAGTGTTTATGTATTATCATTTTTATCAAACAAGTTGACTAAAATTGTATGACGCATGCCTTGCTGAGCGTCAAATACATTTTAGTCAATGAGTTTGATAAATGTATATCCAACACACCTTTGACATGATTTTACTGTTCATTAATCTTCACAGAGCAACAAAAAAGTAGCATACTTATTTTTGATAACTTATATTTGACTTACCTTTATTCCTGCCAACACAACATTCTTGGCTACAAAAGAAAAGAACACACATGGGGTGATCAGAAAGATCGTGGACCACCTCGTTATTTTGAAAACTACTACACTTAGGATTACACAAATTTGCATAGATGAGCATTAATTATCTGGTAACCGACTCATGCTTTCAAATGTTGTCATATTAAAGTAGGTAAAGTATGACGTCATCTTAATGATGTCATAATTATACTGCATTAGTGGTCCAAAATATTGGACGACATTTTATTTGAGCCGAAAGTAATCATAAAGTTTTGCGTCAAACTCGGAAAGTATTTATCGGAAATCATAACTAATTTAGAAACAGTTTAAGGGGACTCTGCACTCAAGGAATCTGATATTCGTACATGGATCGGACCAGTTTAGACAAGGGTGCGATACTGTTAAAGATTACCCTAAATCTGGCCGTCCATCAACATCAGTCACAGACAAAATCATAACGGATGTAGAGCAGCATGTAAAACAAGATCGCCGAGATGCTGTCAGGAAAATAGCTGACACATCTGACATTTCATATATAAGGGCTCAGGAGATTTTGACTGAGAGTCTTGGAATGTCGCGTGTTTGCACAATGTGGGTACCTCGGCAACTGACGCCCGAGAAAATGGGGATTAGGGTCAAAATCTGTTAAGAAATTTCAGAACGCATTAGGGTAGAGGGGTCAAACTTTACTGATCGTATTGTAACATGCGATGAAACATAGGTACACTTTACCGACACTGAATCTAAAAGACAAAGCAGTGTATTGAAACATCCAACATTGCCTTCCGCTAGTAAAGCCAACCTTTCTAAGTCACTTGGTAAAGTTATCTACATCAAGTATTTCTGTTCTCCTGTTTTTCTTCTAAATCATGTTGTATCTTTACATACTACAGTCAATTCTGAGTTTTATGCCCACATTATTCAAATAAATTTCAAGAACACCATACGAAAAACACAGCCAGAAGTCCTGCGGAGTGACGTCAATTTACACCAAGATAACGCCCTAGCTCAAAAAGCCACACTTGGACTGGAAACTTTGCAAAAACTAAACAAAGAAACACTTGCCAACGCTCCTTATAATTTAGTCCTGACTCCATGTGACCTCTGACTAGTTCCTGTTTTGAAAGATTTTCTATGTGGAATACACTACGAGAGCAGAGAGGAGCTAACCCTTGCTACGACTGGGTCCTTGATAGTAACGTCACATGACGCGCTCCCACACGTGCTTCGCGCGTCGAAATCAAGAATGAATACATGCATAGAACTCAAAGGAGGTTACTTTCAAAAATAGTGAACACTCCAAGTTGTTTTTTATAACAATATTCAGATACCGGCACTGGTCCACGTTCTTTCTGATCAACCCTCATATATATAAACAGCTATATTATTGATATATGTAATGTTACAAAAGAAACTTGTTGCCTTTGCAGTCATTATGTGATATACTCACCAGACTTAACATCTTTATGCTCCATTACGGTAACTTTATTTTCAAATACAAAAATGTAGGCAGAGGATTTTTGGTTAACCATTTCACATGACAAAGCTTTACACTTGTCACTATTGAAAGCATGTGCAGACGACAAGTTTAGTGTGGCTCAAAGTATGGGATTTGTCTATGAAAGAATAGAAAACATTGTTGGAAAAGGAAGAAATGCTGAATGACAGCATTTTCTACTTTTCTAACAATGTTTTCACAAGCCTTCTTTGTCAGGGTCATTAAAACTCAGGATTGTGTTGTAAATGATTAACTTAAGGCCCAGTAGAGGCCAAAATATCAAAACAGGTGCTATAATACATTTAAATTCAACAAGATATCTGTTTGTAAAACAGTCATGCCCCCCTACTGCCACATTGATACAGGAAGTGGCACAGTTCATAAACTGATATCAAAAGAATTTATTGGGAAATATCGATGTCATCTTTTTGATTTATAGCCCACTTCAATTGTTAAACGTGATAATCTGACAACAGTTCGCATAATTATACACACCGCCGTGTGTATACATACAAGATTGTAAACAGTCGCAAATACACAGACTGGGTTATCGATTTTCTTTTCTGCACGGATTAACCTTAAAATCCATAGGGATCATTTACACTCCAAGATGAATATCTGTAAGAATTTGAAGGACCTAGGTCAATTCTGTGTCTAGTTATCATCCGGACAAGGTTAGGTCTAGATATCATTAAGTTGAAGGCCACTGTGACCTTGACCTTTGATGGATTAATCTCAAAATCGATAGGGATCATCTACACTCAGAGACAAATGTCTGTGCCAAATTTGACGAACCTAGGTCAATTCTGTGTCTAGTTATCATCCGGACAAGGTTTGGTCTATATATCAACATGTTGACGGTCACTGTGACTTTGACCGATTGACCTCAAAATCAATAGGGACCATCTACACTCCGAGACGCATGTCTGTACCAAATTTGACGAACCTAGGTCAATTCTGTGTCTAGTTATCATCCGGACAAGGTTTAGTCTATATATCAACATGTTGACGGTCACTGTGACCTGGACCTTTGACCGATTGACCTCAAAATCAATAGGGATCATCTACACTCCGAGACAATTGTCTGCGCCAAATTTGACGAACCTAGGTCAATTCTGTGTCTAGTTATCATCCGGACAAGGTTTGGTCTATATATCAACATGTTGACGGTCACTGTGACCTGGACCTTTGACCGACTGACCTCAAAATCGATAGGGATCATCTGCACTCCGAGACAAATGTCTGTGCCAAATTTGACGAACCTAGGTCAATTCTGTGTCTAGTTATCATCCGGACAAGGTTTGGTCTATATATCAACATGTTGACGGTCACTGTGACCTTGACCTTTGACCGATTGACCTCAAAATCAATAGGGATCATCTACACTCTGAGATGCATGTCTGTACCAAATTTGACGAACCTAGGTCAATTCTGTGTCTAGTTATCATCTGGACAAGGTTTGGTCTATATATCAACATGTTGACGGTCACTGTGACCTTGACCTTTGACAGATTGATCTCAAAATCAATAGGGATCATCTACACTCCGAGACAAATGTCTGTGCCAAATTTGACAAACCTAGGTCAATTCTGTGTCTAGTTATCATCCGGACAAGGTTTGGTCTATATATCAACATGTTGACGGTCACTGTGACCTTGACCTTTGACCGATTGACCTCAAAATCAATAGGGATCATCTACACTCCGAGACAAATGTCTGTGCCAAATTTGACGAACCTAGGTCAATTCTGTGTTTAGTTATCATCCGGACAAGGTAAGGTCTACCGACCGACGGACCGACCGACATTAGCAAAGCAATGTACCCCCACTTCGTTGAAGGGGGGGCATAATTATACCATTATACCATTTAAAAGTATGGAAAATATTGTGAAAATGACTGTCGTTTATTGTGGTTGGGCCATGTGTTAGTCGTTGGCAGAAAAAAGAATTTTAAAATCAGGTAAAAAGTACACAAAAGACACATCTACCTGGCAGGTCTTAACCTAGTTTTGAAATTAATTTTTCTGTCAGCGACTAACACTTGGACCGACCATACAATGACAGATTGTCATCTTCACAATAATTTCCATATTTCTAAATGGTATGATATAAATTTAATGCATTTGAGCATCCGCTTTGTTTACTTTTGGCCTTTATTGTTACTTTAATCCTTAGAGTGATAGATAAACCAAACATGCATTTTCAGTCTAGGAAAAAACAGAAAATCACAATTTCCAGGCTGCTGTTATCCTGAATGTCTAAGCAAAGCAAACAGTGCAGATCAAAGGCCATGTTTTAATTATTCTACGCAGACTGGTCCTAATGTACATAGGTGGAAAAAGTAAATAAAGTTGTCAAAGTGCTTCAAATGCTAAAATACTCATTACTGAAAATTTCTTTCCAACCAGCTATGTTTTTTGTTGGGAAGAGCTGATTGTATATTGAAATACACATATCACACAATCCCCAGTTTTAACGACCCTGATAGATTTATAAGGCTTTTGAAAATGTTGTAGGAAAGGGAAAAAATTCTAGTAACCAGCATTTTCTCATTTCCCCACAATGTACCCTACTCTTTCACAGACAAATCTGGTCATTTGAGCCACATTTAGTATGTCGTCTGCAAATGCTTTCAATTTGGACAAATCTAACTTTTCTGTCCTTTGGTAAAGAGTTAACTTATTACTGTGTGTAAAAACAAAAGTACCGTAATACTTTTTACACCCAGGCTGTATACAGTTTTTAAAATCCTGTTTGAAAAAGGTGCTATGGATTCAGCAGCCTGGTACAGGCATATGCATGTGCTCTTTTCCCCACAATGCTTACCGTATCATTGAAGAAAGATGTTTTAAATTCCTACAAAATCTAATTGAAAATTGTGGCAGGTACATTATGTGCATGTTTAAATGTCAACTGACATCAGAGCCCAGTTTGTAAAATGTCATGGTGCATAAAACTGTATCATATGTAAAGTTAAAATTGAAATGCAGATCTATCATTTCTTGCATAGACCCTGGATGTGTTGCAGGAAAAGAACTTTATCACTGATGATAAAATTTATACTTGTCCATATAAAAAGCATTTGCGTGGCTCTGGCTCAAGAGATAATTTTCATCCATGAAAGGAAAGAAAACATTTTGGGAAAATGGAAAAATGCTGAGTACCAGATTTTTTTCCCTTTTCTCCTATTACGTTTTCAAAGTATCTATCGATGTCAAACAAACATAAGATCATTTAAAAATACTTACCAATTTCTATCCCCAGTCCACCCATACCGTAGAGTAAAACATTAGCTTTTGCCATTCTCTGCATAGCTCCATCCCCAAGAACATATCTCTGACGACTGGAAAAAAATATACAGTCAAACCTGTATTTAGCAGGCAGTTTCGCCATAATTGGAAGGTGTTAGCTTAACCCTTTACCACACAATCCCGACTTTTAACGACTTTGAGAAAAAAGACTTTTGAAAGACTTTCTACTCTATCAAAGACAACTGCCACACTTTCAGCCACATTTCATTTTTTGTCTGCAACTGGTTTGGAGTTGGACTAGCCCAAAATTTTGTTGTGTGGTAAAGGGTTAACTCTTTACCACACAAACCAGAAAATCAACATTGATAAATACTGAAGGCCAGAGAACCAGCATTATCTCCTTTTCAGACAATATTTTCCAAAATATCAAGGACTGTCAACTTTTTTCCTTGAAACAATAAGTTAAAAGTTATGGTTTTATGGTATATGAGTCTTCAATACATAGGTTCAGAGGTCACCTAAACGAGTGACCTTTATAAATTTGGAAGCAGCATGGAAAACCTATATGGAAAAACAAGGCTAAAAGTGGAAAAATCCACTAACCTATACAACGAGTCATCAATCTCTACTTCAGAGGCCATTCTTTCAGTCTTTGATGAGCTATAAAGACAAATAAAATAGCTTAAACATTTATAGAAAATTAACATCTTCTATCCGTTTACCACACAATCCCTACTTTTAACAATCCTGAGGAAGAAGGCCTTTGAAAACATTTTGGGAAAAGGAGAAAATGCTGGTAACCAGCATTTTCTCCTTTTCTCAAAACATTGTCTACCCTTTCAGTAACAAACTTCATCATTTGAAACATGTCTAGTTTCTCCCCTACAAATGCTTTCATTATAGTAGAGTCCAAAATTTTGTTGTGTGGTAAAGGGCTATAGTTGGTCTATAGAGCATCAATCAAGGGTGTAAAAAGGGGTTCAGAATCATAACTCACTCTGAATTGAGAATACTATTCCACCATGAGGCTGCTAAACAGTGCCCTTTTGCTGACTGTATAAATCAAGATCAGAGTGCAGTCTGATCTTGATCTACACCAAAAGATGTAGTGAAATATTCCATAAAGAAATAAGATGAAATTGCATTGCTTGGCTTCTTACTGTTTGTTGGAAGTTTCATCTTTTATAGCAGTTTTAGACTTAATTATGAAGATGAAGTTGTTTTATAAAGTGATAATGTTTCGCCCATTCCCACTTTTTCTACCTGAAGCACTTGTATATTGTGTGTCATGGATGCCAAACCTTTGTCAGTTACATAAACCAATATCTCATGAAAAGTAAAACTTCACAATATAATGTGATTTAAAAAAAAAACCCTTAATTACCTTGCAGTAATCAGTATTTTTCTGTCATATAAGATATCTGTAATATTGCAGGCAGGAAGGGGTTTTTTTTTTTTTTTTATCATATATCGTATTTTGGTGCCATGTTAAAAATTAAAATATCCTTTTCCTAAAATAATCCAAGACTACATGACTCACATCAAAATGGCTGTTGGATAATTATAAAGGTCAAGGTTCCTGAATGAAATGGAATAACATTTTCTGCTGCACTAACTCACAAGGAAAGTTAAAATCAACCCCATCATTTCGTACTTTTGTAGTTGATAAATTTATTGTTTCTCCTTCTTGAGCAGTAACTACTGTAAAACTCTAAGCCAACATCCTCGCAGTGATTTTTGCTCTGCCATAACTACTGTGAAACTGTGTTACCATCCTAGGTAGTAAAACTTCTTTGACAATGGTTCTTTGAATGCTTTCACATGACATTGTTGACATGTATTGACTTTGTGCATGCTGAGGGCAACTTTGAATGCTGTCGTGGATAGAGTAGATCAAGATCAGACTTCATAAAAAGGACAGTGCAGTCTAAACACTGATCTACACTGGCCTCTATTTTGTAAGATATTTTTGCTAACTTTAATTCATACTAGTTATCTATTCTTTACAAGATTACCTTAAGTTGTCTTCTGCCACTGAAAATGAAGATGTGGATTTAACAAGTGTTTCTGACTCACAGGTTTGCCTGACTCACATTGTTTTAGTAAAATTCTTATCCTACAAAATAAATCTATGAAAAATAAGGAAAGTTGTAAGATATACGATTAAGACCAAACAGGGGTGTAAACAGGTTGTAGAACCCCAAAATCATTTCACAATGCATTTCATTTGAAGCTGAATTTAACGTTTATTGATCTCAAACCGAAAGTAAAACTAAAATCGGATCTGTCAGAGTCAAGCCCGTCTGGCCCTTACATGGCCAAAGATCACCACTAAAGTCATGAAAAAACTACATTTACATCTTTGATAACCATGTCTTTTACTGCAGAATATCAGTATCGGTCATTAAAGACACTGCAAAGAGATTAGATAATATAAAGAAACAAATTTCCGACAAATATTCCTTACCTCAGTGGAATTCACGAAGTCTGTCCTACCCGGAAATATAAAGCATTTATAACGGACTATCGGATTGGCCAATTCTGTATACTACCATTCAATGAAATTGATTGACACAAAGAGTTGGAAGTAATAAGAGTCCAACTCACGGTTGCAGCCATAAGTCCATTTTAGCGTTAGACTATAAACGTGATGGATAGTGCGAATCCAAACGAGGGAAGTGATTCCCAAAACATTGCTACAAAAGCAGCTGCTCTTTTGCTAGTGATTGGAGAACCTTTCACTGAGGATCATAAGAAACTTATTTTGGAGGAGGTGACAAAAGGTAGGACACAATGTAAAAAAAAATTTTTTGATGCAGAACTTTACGATTTTTTCCTAATATGAATTTTTGTTGTTTTTCCCTTTGCTAAAGATTTTTTTTTTTATAAATAAAATGAAATCTTAAGATACAGATGCACTGAATGACATCCAACCTGACTTACTAGTTTTTTGTTCAGTTATTAATCTTTATTAGTAGATTATGAATCAATGAGTTTTCTTGATCTTTCACTTCTGAAAATAAAAAAGTCACTTCACAATGAATCTGAATCAAAACGGTGATTAATTCTGGCTACTATTTTATTTGTTTAATTTGTCAAAATTCGAATCATTTGAGCAACTAACTATTATCATAATATGTTGTATTGATTTTCTCTTGTCTGCCTTGAAGCATTACTCATGCTATAAACTTGCGTGCTGTAAGCATTATCATAATGTATTCACCACTGATAAAAATCTGCTTCTCTCGAGTTTAGAAGTCGGGACATCTTTCGGCATCACACATGATTTCTTCAGACTTCTTATATGTGAATAACGTCCACAAAATTAGAAAATAAAGTTTTCTTTGACCCAGATTATCTCATGGTAAATTATCATATGGCTTGATGAAAGATCAGATTTTATGTTTTGTACAATCTGATCCTGATCAAAATTACTCCCTGACACAGTTGAAGTCACTGTTCATTAGTCATAAATGTCTATTGAGAAGTTTGTTAGATATTATTAATCCTTTACCAAACTCTTTAACCCATTACCAAACGGCAAAATGTAACACAAGTTGAAAATGAAAGCATTTGCAGATGACAAAATAAATGCAGCTCAAATTTCAAAGATGGTTTTGGGAAGGGTAGGAAACATTGTGGAAAAAGGAGAAAATACTGGTTACCAGCATTTTCTCCTTTACCTACTGTGTTTTCAAAAGGCTTCTTTTTCATGGTCGTTTAAAAGTCGGGATTTTGTGGTGAAGGGTTAACAGACTCAAATTGGAAGCATTTGCAGATGACAGATTAAATGTATCAAATGATGGGGTTTGTCCTGAAAGGACAGAACAGATTGTGGGAAAAGGAGAAATACTGGTTACCAGCAGACCTGTAAAAGAAAGCTTTTTAAAAAAAAAATATGGGAAAAGGAGAAAATGCTGGTTACCTGCAATTTCTCCTTTTCCCACAATGTTTTCTACATGTACCCTTCCCAAACAAGTTTCAATTTTTGAGTAACACTTGTCGTCTGCAATTGCTTTGGAGTTTCCACAACTCTTAAATTTTGTTGTTTTACCACACTATCCTGACTTTTAACAACCCTGAGATAGAGGCCTTTGAAAACAATGCTGGTCACCTGCATTTTCTCCTTCTCCCACAGTTTTCTACACTTTTAGAGACAAATCTCATCTTTTGAGTCACATATAACTTTTAGTCTGCAAGTACTTTGAATTTGGACAAGTCTGAAATTTTGTCGTTAGGTAAAGAGTTAAAGGGTTTATGTAAAGGGTGTATAATGATTTATAGATGTTCTTTATCTGGACAAAAAGAAGTACTCAGGATTGATGATTAACTCTTTACCACACAATCTGAAGTTTTAACGACCCTGGGACAGGAGCCTTTTGAAAACACTGCGGAAAAAGGAGAAAATGCTGCTAACCAGCATTTTCTCCTTTTCCCACAATGTTTTCTACCCTATCAAAGAAAAATTGCACCATTTGAGTGACATTGAAATTGTCGTCTGCAAATGCTTTCAATTTGGACAAGCCTAAAATCTTGTCGTCTGATAAAGGGTTAAAGAAGCTATTGTTTTACTCTTTGTTATGTTCTGTGGTTAGCCACCTTGTAGAGGCTGTGTGTTGAAATATCGCTATTTCTCATTTATTTTCATTTTAAGTTGTCATATCTTTTGAATATTCCTGAAAAGTTGGTGTTAGTAAAAAAAAGCTAGAGGAAATGCAGACATGAGATGTTGATCATGTTTATGAACAGAGATAGAAAGCTGGGTATGTCCAAATCTAGTTAAAACACAGATTTCTTACAAGTCTTGATCATAATTATATCAGATCTCTAAGTTCGAATACTGACTAGTGAAATGGATCTTCTTGTAAAAATACAAAAAAGGTCTGGGTCCAGTTTAACCCTTTACCACACAATCCTTACTTTTAATGACCCTAAAGAAGAAACGTTTTGAAAACATTGTGGGACAAGAAGAAAATGCTGGTAACCAGCATTTTCTCTTTCTCCCACAATTTTTCCTTTTCTGTCTTTTCTTAAACAAATAAGTTTTAAGTACCATTTAATTTGTTGTCTGCAAATTAATACTTTCAATTTTTGGACAAGGCTAAACTTTATTGTCTGGGAAAGTAAATGCATCTAGACATATTCCAGCCATGGTTGGCCTCTTTCCCATATATATAGATACACCAATTGACTGTGAGAATGTTTACTTGATTAATTTTAACTCCGGTGAGAGATCTTTGTCCATAAAGTCCTCTTATTTGTAAATTTCTTCTTATGTATACACAAATTTATATTCAGGGCCGTAAGGCACTTCTTCAATCATGCCTTCAATTTTCTCCGGTCCATCTATGAATCCATGTTTTTATTGATTTCGGAAAGTTCTGTGGTTCCAAATATCGGTGATTGGTCTGGCATTGTTGTTACAAAGCTAAGTGTGTTTAGAAAGTACAGACTGGACTTGGTTACTTCTTTACCAAATGGTCCGGATTTAAATGATTCTGGGAGAAAAGGCTTTTGAAAAAAATTGTGATCAAAAGAGAAAATGTTGGTAACCAGCATTTTTTTTTCTGACAAAGTTTTCTCCCCATCCATAGACAAATACTGTGATTTGAACTCAATTTTATTTTTCTTCTACAAATGCCTTCAGGTTGGACCAGTCTAAAAATGTGTTGTTTGATATAGCTTAAATCAATTTTAGACTCTCTAGACACAAGTTGACCATTTCACCTTACGAATGTTGTGTAAATGATACTAAATGTCACTTATTGACTGACCAACTGTTTTATTTGCTCAACTTTAGCCTTGTAGGGCAAATGAGAATGAGTAAGATTAGATTTTACCTTTGGCACCAAGAGGCCAACTTTGTATGGTTCTGTGGTTCACAATTTAGATTAAAACTCTTTCCTTACTGTAGACTACACCAGAAGCTCTTGTGGACAGTGTAGATCAAGATTAGACTGCACAGAATGTGCAGTCTGATCTTTGATCTACACTGTCCACTACTTTAATCTAGATTAAGACCAACCTGTCTCTCCACCTTGCAGTGGAACTATATTTGTAGCCATTAAAAAAGTGTATTAAATTTTTCATTTACTAGGTAGGGAAAGAGCTAAGATCAGATTAGACAGGATGTAGTTTGTTAGATATTTTGCTGGAAGGATGAACATGCTTCAACATTTCACAGCATCACATAGAGCCAAGATGAGACTACATGCTCTGTGTATTCTGACGATTCTGATCTCAACCTGCATTGTCTAATAAAGTTTGATAATGGTAGTGATAGGTACCTGAGGGGTCAACCTTCTCCTTGATAAGCATTTAGAAATAGGTTTTGACAACTTTATTTGAACCCTTTACCACACAATCCTGAGTTCTTAAACAACCCTGAAGAAAGAAGGCTTTTGAAAACATTGTGGGAAAAGGAGAAAATGCTGGTAACCAGCATTTTCTCCTTTTCCCACAATGTTTTCTACTCTGTCAAAGACAGTTTTAATCATTTGAGCTACATCAATTTTGTCGTCTGTGTTCAAGTCCAAAATTTCGTTGTTTGGTAAAGAGTTAATGAAATCAATTACTGAAAGGTAGCATGTCTTGTCATTTTGAACTTATAAAAAAGTCATACCTTAGGCTATGATACATGTATTTTGAAACGTTCTCAAGTTCAAGATGAAGGTCACTACATTTCCTGCTTTGTATCTTAAATTTCAGAGGTCATTCATCATGCTAGTGGTTATGTGACAGATTAATGACAGTGTAGGGGACACTTTTTTTTCTCACAATGTTTTCATAAGTGGTTTGCCACACAGAGAAAGTTTTCTGTAGGTTGCAATATGGTCATGGTTTGTAAACTGATAATTTCTAAATGATAATTTTGCAGATTTGAAAATTGTTGGTGGTCATACAAATTTTCCTATGTTCATTCTTATCATTGGCCAATTAGGAAACTCTGATAATTATTGTCCTTGGGCAAGGGATCTTCAGAGTCCCAGCCTAGTACTGGTGTAACCCAAGAAATACATGAATATGTGAAGTGTCACAGCGATATGACTGAAATAATATTGAAAGCGGCATAAGAACACCATTCAATCAATTATTTTCTACATGAAAATAACAGAAATGCATAAGTACAAAAGTAAGTATGGTAGACAAGAATACGCCATATTGCTTTTCTCTGAAACTAAAATTTATGTGAAGTCCTGAATGTCAGTCATGCCAATTTTATATGCATGAATGATTTTGATATTGGCATTCTAGCTACCAGATGTTTTTAGAGAAAGAATCAATTATACATTATCTGATATTCATGATTATGATAAGGGGGAAAAATTGTTTTTCATTTCAGAGACTTGATTCTAAAGATACTTTATAACTGGTGAACAATTATAACAGTCATGATCTTTTGACTTTTGATTGAAATGCTTTACACAGCTCTTTATTAAATGATCCCCTGGTTGAACAGCCCCTGGCTGGGGTATTACGTATGTCTCTTTCTGCAATCTTTCTTGTTCCACCTTGTTTTAGAAAGTTTTCTTGCAAGCAAATTGTTCTATCTCACTGATTTTAAAAGCATTAGCAAAAACATTCATTAACAACTTAGTCTTTTTGATCACCTTGAATATTCAGTTCAAAACTACATGTACCGTAATATTGACCCCTAGTCTGCCACAAACTGGTAATGCTACACTACAATGAAGGATAGATCAATGAGGGATGAGTGGTTTTTGTTTTGAATAATTGACTGCTAGCATTGATTGATGATTTTTTGGCCTGTAACCAGAGAAAATTTGCTATTGTTTCTCAGAATATTATAAATGTTGGATAAATGATTCATAATATCAGTCAGTTTATATTGCTAAATGATATGCCTGCAGCCATGTCTGAACCCTTTACCAGACTAGATAAATTTAGACTTAACCAAATTCAAGGCATCTGCAGATACATCATGTAATAGATTAAATGTCTCAGGCATTGGTAATTGTCTGTAGAAGGATGGAAAACATTGTGGGAAAAGAAGAAAATGCTGGTTACCAGCATTTTCTTCTTTTCCCACAATTTTTTCAACAGCCTCTAATCTCAAGGTCTTTAAAGGGATTGTGTGGTAAGGGTTAACCCTTGCATTCATTCACCGTTTGTTAGAATCCCCCTCAGAAATCTTTTGAAAACATTGCACATCAGGAGAAACTGCTCAGGGAAGCAATTTCTCAATTTGCCAGATTATTTTTCTTTATCATCTCTAAATCCAGATTTTATTTGTATCCTTTATTCTGTGTTTTTCATGTAAAATCAAGTGTTATTTCATATGACTTATCCAGAAACTCTTCTGAAGTTGTATTGGTGAAAACATGAATTGACTTTAAATTTTAAAGGTTTTTGTTTTTTCCATGAAACTTTATTTGAAATTGAAGTGGAGAAATTTTGACAGGGCAAATATCTTTTATTACAATTTGTTTTGAAGTCATTTTCTACAAAGATTGGAATATTTTTTTTTTCTGATACATGTATTGACTAAACTAGTAATCTGCAGCAGATGCCAGAGAAGTGGGCTTTAATGATGGAATAGGTTAATTGATTTACCAATAAGGTTTAGTTAAGGGACCATCTGTTTATTGGTACCAGTAGCTGTCAATATGGCTTAACCTATTATTGTACAGACATGGATTTTTACTTGCTTTTAGTCGAAAGCCTTAAAAGTTTGGAATACTGTAACAGTGCATGACCAGCTTTTTAAAGCATTAAATCACTGTATTTCCCATATGGTATTTCATACAACTGGTAGTCAGTTTTGGTAATGGGCCCATGAACATTTTGAGAACATTTTTTTTTTTCAGGGGAAAGGACCAAACCTCCCTCTCCCACCCCTATGTTTATTGCAAATAACGTTTTCTTGTTTGATTTGTTGTCTGCCAACTCTTTCAAGTTAGTCAAGTCTAAAATTTTGTTGTTTGGTAAAGAGTTAACTTTACTTTTCTCTGCAGATGCCTTTTGTAAATTGTAAATCATTATTATAAATGGAGAAGTGGATAAAAAGAATTGCATTATGAACAACATGGCTAAGTCTTCTCTATTGTGTCTACATGGAAGCCTATTTTCAATCATTTATGTGAAAAGTTTGGGTCACCATTGTTTATCCATTTCTTTTGGATTGAAGGGCTTTCACCAAAAGACTACTGGAGTGTACTAAAACTAAAAACATAGCAAATCAGCCCATTGTTTTTAATCCTTAAAGCCCTGGAACCGACTTAAGTTGTTTTTGCAGACAATGCAGATCAAGATCAGACTGCACAGAACGTGCAGTCTGATCTTTGATCTGCGCTGTCTGCTACTATGTTACATACTCTAATGGAAACAGTCTTCAAATAGCAATATTTTGGGCTGCTTTTCCTAATTAAAAAGGTCCAAATCAGTAATTCAGCACTTTAAGTGTTAAAGAAAGATTTGAAAAAGCCTGCACACATAGTTCGTACGTAACCGTTATTCTGCTAAATAAGTTAGATTAAACTTTCAAGCCGGTAGCGAAAACCTGAATAATGCTACTTCAAACTTAATTTTTGGAGAAAAATATTTCCATATCGGACATTGTATATCCAAGATCAGACTGCACGTTTTGTGCAGTCTGATCTTGATCTACACTGTCCGCAAAAGGTCAGTGAGTCTCGCTTAGCAGCCTTAGGGTTAACCTGTGTGCTGAGGTCTGATGGGAAAAGAGAAACATATTGTATAACTGGGGAAGCATATTGTAAGTTCAATCAATGAGTCATATTCACTCAATCCTTGCAAAAGCTCATTTAGTTTATTGCTGGAGGAAACGGCATTTCACAACAAGGAAGTATTTTCCTCTCACCCTTTATAAACAGTGAGGAAAGAGAAACTCTCAATAAACAATGAAGAAAAAGTCAACCTAGTTGATCGTCTGAATTACATTGTATTACAAGTGTTGTAGCAAATCGAATGGATGAAGATTCTTGATCTACGCCATGATATTTTGTAAATTCTATGTAGTTCTAAATGTATAAGCCATGCTCTGTGAAAAGGGGACTTGATACATCTTAGAAAATAAAACAATACCAAGCAAGTCATCATATAATTATGGATCCATAAGATCCATTTCTTCCCTACAATCGACAGTTTCTCCGGGTAGAATGGTCCTTTGCCATGCAAAAAATTTACCAGTGGCAAAAAGTTTTGACCCATGTCAGCCTGCGCCGACTGTGCAGGCTGACATGGGTCAGTGCTTTTTGTAGATGCATTAAGCCTCCTTTTCATAGAGTAGAGCTCAGTTACAGAAATTACATACTCATTAAGTACTATACTTGCATAAAGATATTCAAAGCTGATTTTTTTTTTTAAATATTCTGACAAAGTAGCAGATAATTTAGGTCTACAATCAGGTTACAGGCTCTTACAGTGCGATCATGATCTTCTCTGTTGGCATATGCATCTATATCTTGGTTTAGTGCTTTTAGGTTTAAAATAGTAGCCATAGTGGCCTTCATAATTTATGTAGACAAACAGGCCTGTTTCATACTGAATGAAGTATCCAAAAACATTTTATATAAGCAGGGTCAAAGTTCATAGCTACATTTTGTCTGTGCAGTCTTACAGTAATGCAAAACACTTGTGTCAGGCAAGCTTTTTGAAATTTTCCTGTCAAGGTTGGTTGAGAGCTCATGTGACAGGCAGAATCATTCCTCTCTCCTTCTCTCCCTCTTTGTCTCTCTCTCTGAACATTCCATATGCAAGTTTCTGGAGGCACTATTATCCAGACAGAGGTGGGAAGGGGATTATGCTTTTTGTGACCAGCAAGCTTGGTGTTAAAAAGCAACTTTCTTCAGATCCAGCATTGCCTTCGCATTTCAGTAGAGATTAAATTGGCATACTTTCAGTTATTCGCTATACCTCAGATTTAATGTTATCCTGTTATGTTTACAAACAACATCATCAGTGCTTTATCAAGATCTGTCTCCAGCTGTGCCAATGCTTGAAATTCTTGTGAATAAAATTATTAAGCTAACCTTTCTTCTGCATTGCAGTGCATTTACACACAACTACATATTGCTGAAAGCTTTTGAAAACATGATTTGTAACTCTTTACTGGAAGGCTTTATATTTTCCAAACATTCTGAAGTTCATTCTTAGCCTAATTCTTATATAGATTTGGAAAGTAACACAACTTCTGATTGGCTAAGACACTTGGTTTATTAGCAAAACTATTTGGCTTAGCCAATCAGGAGTTGTGCTACTTTCAAACTGAGAAAATTCATGAGAATAAAACCAAGAACATTTTAAGAATGGTTGGTGATAATTTTTCTGGCTTGTGTTTATCGGAAAGAAATTACAGACAATTTTTGGATGTAGTTTTTTTACAAGGACAGAAAATTGCTACGAAAATTTTGTAGTAAACAGAAATTTCTTGATTTTCCAGCTTCATTGTCTTGCATGATGAAGGATAATGAATTATTACCAAGAACTGATGCCACATCTCTCTTTTCTTCAGAACTTAGCCTCTGAAGCAGCTCAGAATGCTTTATTGCTTGGTAAGCCTAGGTAATTTTAACACTTTAGAGAGTGCCAAACAAACCCACTTCACATTTTCAGTCTCCAGTAAGACATGCTTGGTGTAGATTTTATCCAGAATGTCTCAGCAAAGTGGACAATGTAGATCAAAGATCAGACTGCACAAAAACATACAGTCTGTTAAAACAGCATGAACTTAGAACCCTTTACCAAACAATCTTGAGTTTTTTTAACGACGTTGAGGAAGAAGCCTTTTGAAAACACTGTGCGAAAAGGAGAAAATGCTGGTTACCAGCATTTTCTCCTTTTCCAACAATGTTTTCTACCCTTTCACAGACAAATTCCATCATTTGAGAGACATTTGATTTGTTGTCTGCAAATGCTTTCAATTTGGATCAGTGTAAAACTTGATGGTTAAATGATTAAGAGATAACTTTACCAAACTTTAGAACTGGTCCAAATTGAAAGTACAACAAATCAAATGTCTCTCAGATGAAAGTACATGTATTTGCAGACAAGGAATCAAGTATTGCTTAACCCTTAACCGAGTTTTAACAACCCTTTACCGAGTTTTAACAACCCTGAAAGAGAAGGCTTTTGAAAACTTTGTGGGAAAAGGAGAAAATGCTGGTAACCAGCATTTTCTCCTTTTCCCACAAGGTTTTCCATTCTATCAAGGACAAATTCTGCCATTTGAGCCATCTTTAATTTGTCGTCTGCAACTGCTTTCAATTTGGACCAGTCTAAAATTTTGTTGTTTGGTAAAGAGTTAAAAAATTGTCAGGTTTGTTTATGACATATGATACATAACATTTTGGGAAAAGAAGAAAATACTGGTTACCAGCATTTTCTCCTTTTCCCACTGAGTTTTCAAAAGCCTTTTTGAGGAGGGATTGTAAAGTAAAGGGATGAACAGCTTTGAAGAAAATGCTACAACCATTTTACCATGCAGAAAAATATGTCATTATGTCTCTACTCATTACAGAACATCTGGTAAAATTAACATGAGTCATGATTTTCATAATCATGCAGTTACTTCAGTCATATCTTACTTACACCCTTTGAGTTGTTTTCACTTTTGGAATTGCTGTTGTGGCCTGTGAAGATCAAAGATCAGACTGCACAGAATTTTTAGTCCAGTATTTTATGTATATTGTCTACTAAGATGTGATATTCTGTTTATGATAAATGGCCCTAGTAATATGTATTTAGTTTTTATTTTCTTGACCGAAAATGTTTTCTTTGTGTGTTTTGCACCCCAGGATTCAACCCTTTGCCACACAAACTGGAGTTTTGACACCCTTGTGAAACACAGTGTTTTCTATACTTTCATAGGAAAAAACCAATCATTTAACTCTTTCCATACTATAGATGACACCCAGAAGCTTTTGTGGACAGTGTAGATCAAGATCAGACTGCACAGAATCTCTTGATCTTGCACCAAAACTGTATTTGTAGCCTATGAGAAAATGCAATTTATTTCTTCAGTAATGGATGAGTTAAGGGACCTCTTCCGTTGCCAATGTCCTGAGCTGCTGTTTATGGATTCTCACAATTTCATAGAAGTTAAACTTTGCTATTGATGTTTGGCCTTGAAAAAGCATGCAAGCCTGTCTGTCTATTCATAATTACATGTTTATCTCTTGGTGTGTTGTGAGAAGAAACAAATGCAGTAAAATTTAAATTTCCTTTCTATCCTGTTTTTGTAATAAAATGAAGATTAGGATGGTTACCCTGAGGATGGTTTGGTCAGTTTAAGAAGCTGTTACAGATAGTGAAGATTCAAGACCAGATTGTTATTTATTTTTTACTGTCAGATCTAGGATGTAAACAGTTTTAATGTCTGATAAAGAATACAACAGCCATGTAATTATATGATTTAACTCTTTACCAAACAACAAAACTTTGGCCATGACCAAATTGAAACCCGTTGCAGATGACTTATTAAATGTTGCTTAAATGATGATGCTTGATTTGATGGGGTAGAAAGCATTGTGGGAAAAGGAGAAAATGCTGGTTTTCAGCATTTTCTCTTTTTCCCACAATGTTTCTAAATGCTTTCTCTTTCATAGTCGTTAAAACCTGGGATTGTGCGGTAAAGGGTTAAAGCTTGTCCTTGCTATACCCCTATCTGTGAAATTAGTTTCCATAACCTTGCCAAAGAGTTCTTAACTGTGTTTGCAGACAAAACAATAAATGTGGCCCAGTTAATGGGATTTGTCTTTATGGAATAGAAAAAACTGCAGGATAAGGAGCAATGAAATGCTGGGCACCAGCATTGTCTTCTTTTCCCTTGATGTTTTTAAAAGCCTTAAGGTTGTTGAAATACAAGATTGTTGGATAAAGGGTATGGTGACTCACATGATGGTATTTTGCTGCTGTTGAAAGGAAAGAAGGAGAAAATGCTGGTTTACTGCATTTTCTCTCTTCATGACAATGTTTTCAAAAGCCTTCTAAAGGGATGCATAGGATGACTGTAATACAAGAAAACCATAGACCAATCTTTTTGTCTTTGTGACTGGCTTCAAGTGGATGTGTTAAACCATTTACCGAACTATCCAGACTTAACAACCCTAGGGAAAAGATTTCAGAAAATATTATGGGAATAGGAGAAAATGCTGGTAACTAGCATCTTCTTTTCCCACAATGTTTTCTACTCTTTTACAGCCAACTCTGAAAATTTTTAGCTATATCTTAATTGTAGTCTGCAAATGCTTTCAATTTGGATGACTCCAAATTTTTGTCGTTTGGTAAAGGGTAACATATGCCTTTCACAACATCATTTGCTCTTGTGGCCAGTGTAGACCTGGATCAACCTGAACAAGAGGTTCTACATGATCATTTAATCCACCGTGTCTGCTTTTCTGAGACATGTTGGACAAAAGCAACCCAGAAATTGGTATGAATTGGGACTTTTGTCTGGTCTGAAAATGGCTGAAGGATTTATTTGGTTCTCTAAGGGTCAGCTGGTTTTGAGGGCTGCATAATTGTTTTCTATAAATAAGTAATTGTCCATTCTTGAATTCTTGAAAGGTTAACTCTTTACCAAATGACAAAATTTTAGTCTGGTCCAAATTGAAAGCACTTGCAGACGACAAAATAAACATAATCAGGGCTTCCCCTGCAAGTTTTAATTTTTGCGCCATCAAATTCGCCAGCTCAAATAAATTGGGGCCAGTAGGAGCCAACTGAGGTAGCCACATAGTACATTAGACGTTTCAGTTTATTGGCCCATGTTAAAGTTACTAAATCCATTGCTCACTATAATACTACATACATGCTTACTTTTGTTCCTTTATCCCCAAGGATTTTCAAGGTTGTGAGCTACTGGGACACAGAAGTTGTATTTGAACAGTAATACAGCGCATTAATTCTAAAACTGCAAACCTGTTAGAATTCCTTGAGTTTTAATGAAATTAAAGAAGAAATTTGGGATGGTGTGGTAAAGGGTTTAATAAATAATTTCTTTTTATCTTAAAAAATACTAATTGTGTTAAAGAGTCCTTTTATTCAGCTGGTCTTTTCTCTCTGTATGAGTGTCCTATACCTTCTCTGACTCTTGTTCCAGTGCTATCACTGTAAGACGAAGTGGCCTACAAAGTCTTTCCCCCCCCCCCCCTTAGTCAACATTTTCATGTCATAAGATCACCCGAGTTTTTTCCTCATTATTAGACATACATTTTAGCACCCACTTATTGTTTTATACATATATTTAGGTAAATTTACTGTTTGAAGTCATTATCAAAGCTAAAAAGACAGTCTGAAGTGCTTCTGATCGGACGACGTCAACTGACATTTAGTTGTGTCATGGGTTTTCACGTTTTTTGTGACGATCCATTTTTCATGTCGGTTAATTTTCGGAAAATTATTTCCGCGTGATTTGATATAAAACTTTCATTAAGGGTGGCAGCTAACTTCGAAATCTGTCATTTTACGCTAGATAAGCGGATCAATAACATAAACACGTTTTTCATTATTGACATCGCTAAGTACACACAATAAAATGCTAACCACTGAGAGGATGCTTACCAGGTAAGGCAGAATCAAGGCGTGGCTTTAGAAATTATGGGCAGTGATTAAATCTTGTATCTGGTTTCTGATTGGTTTGAAATTTCTGCGTGTACAACGGGGCGTTGCGAAATCGACATTTGATTGATTAGCATTATGTGGTGTGTATGCTAGACTGGTGTGTAATTAGACAAAACTGTTAATGAAAGCCAGCTTGATTAGGTGTGATAAACAGTAACGCGGGCATCCTTTACACTTGATACATATTGTTTTAGTCAGAGTTAAGATCTTTTAAGAATTATTTATAGGCATTTACTTGTCGCCAGTACATTCGCCAGTGCTTCAGTTTTGGTGCCATTTTTTCTTAATTTTCGCATTTGGCGCCACTGGCGATCGACAGCGGGAGCCCTGATAATTAAAAAATTGAAATTTGTTTCCAGCAGGGTAGAAAGCATTGTGGGAAAAGGAGAAAATGCTGGTTACCAGCATTTTCTCCTTTTCCCACAATGTTTTCAAAAGGCTTCTATCTCAGGGTCGTAAAAACCAGGGATTGTTTGGTAAAGGGTTAACCCATTACCCGGTCCTTCACTCTCAACCAAACAACACATTTTTAGACTAATCCTGATCAAAAAGCATTTGCAGACAACAAAATAAATATGACCCAAAAATTAAAAATTGTTTGGGGAAGAGTAAAAAACATTGTAGGAAAAGGAGAGAATGCAGAAGAGGACTTGCAAAACATTCTTGTAAAATAGGGCAATCATTATATGCTCTTCAAAAAAAGAAACTTGACACAGAAGTAAAACAACAATTTGATAATATGACCAGAGAAAATAATAAACTATGAATGCTATATAGGTACTGAGGAATTGTTCTTGCCACCACCATAAAAAGCATGTGCTATCCGTGTATACCTACTTGTATATTGACGTTTTGACCAAAGTGATGAAATAAAGCTTTCCGTGGTTAGCATGCCTCAATATGCCCTGCATTTCCGCATGTTGGCGCCTTTGTTAAAAGGGTATAAAAAGCCACAACAGACATAGTTCAATCAGATCGCATTACCATGTTATAGACGACATAACAATGCAACATTTGAATGACGCTCAACGTAATAACGCCATTGGCCGATTGGAAGCAGGAGAAACTCAGAACGATGTGGCAAGGCACTTTGGTGTGTCCAGACAGACCATCTGTGCGTTATGGGCACGGTATAACGCAGCTCAAAGTGTGAATGATAGGCCAAAATTAGGTCGACCTAGAGTGACCACCGCCGTTCAAGATGATGGTACATTCGGTTGCGTCACCTACAAGATCGCACCACAACTGCAACTTCTACAACTACACAAATCCCGGGGCTTCGCAGAATCTCCGATCAGACAGTTCATAACTACTTGAGGGAGGCAGGACTTTTCGCAAGAAGACCAGTGCGACTTACCGTGTTGACGCCACATCACCCGGCCAAACGTCTGCAGTGGTGTCAACAGAGAGATGGCCACGTGCGACATGGAGAACCGTACTGTTAACAGATGAATCTTGTTTTCTCTTGACAAGAGCTGATGGACGTGCACATGTGTATAGACATCAAGGTGAACGTTACGCTCACATCTGTGTGCAACAGGTTGATCGTTTTGGTGGTGGAAGTGTCTTGGTATGGGCAGGCATGCACCATGATGGTAGAACGGCTCTTGTCCTTGTTGATGGAGCACTGACTGGAGTCAGTGGATGAAATCCTGCAACCTTACGTCATTCCACATATGGCTGTCAACAGTGGTCTTTTCCTGCAGGACAATGCTCGACCACATGTGGCACGTGTTTGTTAGGGTTTCCTGCAACGTTCAGACATTACCTTGTCCAGCTCGCTCACCACATTTGTCATCTATTGAGCATCTATGGGACGAGTTGGATCGACGTGTACGTCACAGGAATCTACCTTCTCAAACACTTAAGCAGCTAGGTGTAGCGCTTCAGGATGAGTGGCAGAACATTCCACAACGTGTAATTGTTAACTTCATTAATTCCATGGGTTGTTGTTGCCAACCTGTGATCTATAAACGCTCGTGGAGGCCTTACCAGATACTAACACTCTGTGTATCGTTCTGAGAAACAGCAGCTTTTGTACGTGTTTCCGTCCGTTCGTCTGTCATGATTCTTCTTAAAATGTGTACAGTAATCCTCTAACAATTATTTAGTCATCGTTGTTTCATCTCTCATGAATGTTGTGTTTGTTATTTAACCTGGAATTTCAATGTCAAGTTTCTTTTTTTGAAGAGCATATGAATTAAGGTTAATACATGTAGGTACAATGTGGCCAAAGGAAAAGAATTGCTTGTTCCATGTACAGTGGTTTCTTTGTTTACCAGATTGTTTTCAAAAGTGATCAACCACTAGACAGAAAAGTGGTTTAGAATAAGTAAGAGCATAACTTTTTCTTTTGAAGTGAAAGTTAGCCTGGAATCACGTATGAAATAGCGCGTAACACATGTATGTACCAGGCTTTCATCTCTGTTGTACAGTAATCTGTATGTGGGAGAATTGTAATATTTTTCATGACTGTATAAATGATAAATCATTGCACAAGAGTGTGAAAAATTCAAATTTACCGTTTTTTTGATATAGCCTTTTGTAAAGAACACTCTACCTACTACTTCACTTATCAAGCTAGATAGCTCACTTATACAGCCTATGTAGCCACTTGTTACAACTTGGCCGATTCTGTGCCTACATCTAACCTTGTCCGAATCAAGGCGGTTTCCATTTTAAAAAACCGCCTGTCACATGATCTTAAACATGGTGGCACCTTGTAAATCAATTATAGCAATGGCAACAACTATGTTGATAAGCAAGTCACATATCGTTGAAAAATACAACGTAATTGATAGACCGAGCAAGAAATAAATGTACAAACTGTTTGTCATTGAAAATGTATTTAGAAAGATTCTCACCGAAAATTGTGACTTGAGCAAAGTCGGGTAATATCGACCCCAAAACACCCATTCAAGTTTTCCTTGACCTTGAGAAAGTTGTATTGAAAACGTCATTAATCATGCACGAGACAAATATTTATTGGTTCATTTCGTCCAATCAAATACTTTGTAACTGTCTGTAGAAATGTAGTAGTGAACAGTTAAAAACTACTAGTGACTCCTGTTAATATCGACCCCCGGAGTGTAATATCGACCCCCCTTCTTGGCGGATAAAATCAACCCCTACAATATTGTTGAAAAAGACGAATTATCAGTCCATCTCATATACAGTTACTGTAAAGATAGTTTAGATTTTATTAAAAGTTCAAAAGTGAGCAGGAATAGGTCTTTTTAAGGACACTTTAATGGTGGGCAATGTTGGTACTGAAAATTTGTATTCAAATTTTAAAGCCCCTGTAAAGTCCAAAAATAGGTAATTTTCACTGTTTATAACTCGAAAATATATCGGATAACCCATCACAACACACATATATAAGATCGGAGAAAACTCAAACGTGTCAGTTACTGCATTGGTTGCCGTGAAATACGGGTGCGAAAACGCATGGAGAAGCCCGTCGGTTTCAGGGACGCCATTGATCGAGACAACCTTCGTTATCATTCGTGTATATTCGAACTAGGTCTTCGAGAACGTCACGTGATAGCATTACATCTCATTAGTGCTACACAGGACTATTGTTTAGACTCCAATAGTATGTCATCGGAGAGTAAGATTGCTCATTCTGAACCTGTTTTCTTATTTAGATGTAGTAGACTCTTCCTGTATTGATGATAAATGGATAAGCGATTATCAGCCTGTGTCGTTGTTCTGTTTACAATGTCGATAAACTTACGTTTTTCAAGCCTAGAATGGGGACAAAAAGATGAAGTGAATAAAGGGTTTGTTTCGACGCCTTGAATGATCACGTGGTGTTTACGTCACTATCACGTCACTGCTGAGATTTACGACGAAAAATCGGCTAATCATCGGCGATCATCGATGTAAACAAACAGATAATGCAGCATGGTAGGAATTGTTCTAGTTTCAAAATTCTTTTTTCTGCCATTGACTGGAACTTTTACAAACTGCACCTTTACATATCGTTAAAGTCATAATAATCGCCATATTTTTACATGGTAAAAATGAAATTTACTTTTATTTTATAAACAGGCCTTTTTACATTTGGACCTTACTGAGACTTTAACACGAGAATTTTCAATTTTGGTGAAGTGATTTTTTTGGACTGGAAAGAGTAGTAGTAGATCAGCTGACATGTAAGTGATCCTTTTTCTCGATCTAAACATACCTTACATGGTCTTACAGGTTGAGAAGACCCTACAAACAATTTGCTAAATCTGCTAATGTCGACTCCACTTGTGAAATATTAACTGTTTGCTTATATCATATTCTAATTTAATCCTGATACATGCCATGGTTTTCTTTAAACTTTGAACAACTGAAACTTACAAAAAAACATACTTTTGTTGAAAATTCTGAATGAAAAATATTTTACCTACCTTAAGATACAGGATAATATTGAGGAGCTAATTTATATGTATTCATGTTTTTTTCTTCATTCAGTAAAGTAAGTGGTGTAAAGGGTTGTTTGAAATTACGTGATTATGTAACATGATCATATAACAATTCATACATTTCCTTAGAAGGTTCCAAAATGTGGAAACTAATAGGGGGGTCGGTATTACCGGGGGGTCGGCATTACCTGACTTTGCTCTAGTATTTGCTTTCTAAGTGGAGTGTTACAGTTTTAAGAATGGTGAAGCGGTGTACTTTTGGCAAAGAAATGTACCATGTAGGAGCATATCAAGCTACGTATTACAGCCGAGGGACTTGAACTCTGGATCACCCTAGGTATACTGAATGCCTATGTAGCAGGTGGCTTGGAAAGAGTATTGCGTCAAAAGATGGTAAAAGAAATTCCAAGAATTCATAAATAAGTGCATTGGCTGCTGTTTATAAATGAGGTAACATTGAAAATTCAACAGTCTTTGCAGTCTGATCTTAGATCTCCACTGTCCAATATATAATTCGGGCTCAAACTGTTTTGATGTATAGCAGCATGAATAATTAGTTTTCTTCTATAAATTGATGAGCTCTTTTGCCATTTATGAATTATGCTAGACAAATGCGAGTAAAGTTTTTACGAGGTAATATATTCAAGCTTTTCAGCCTGTCTCTCTAGAAAATCCCTCATTTGGATCATTTCAAATTTTATCGATCAATCTGTCAGGCGCTGCATGCTTGCCAAGATTGCATGCAGGCATTCATTGTCAGGCTCTGTCTGGTATTTATTGATCATGCATAAACTTTCTCTTCCAAGGTAATTCGGGGCTGGATTCCATTCATGCTATTCTTCTTTTGCTACAACCCTTTACTACTCACTCCTGCATTTTTAATGACCCTGAAGAAGAAGGCTTTTGAAAACATTGTGGGAAAAGAAGAAAATGCTGGTAACCAGCATTTTCTCCTTTTCTCACAATGTTTTCTACTGTTTCACAGACAAGTTCCAACATTTGAGCCACATTTAATCAATGGTCTGTAAATGGTTTCAAATTTGACAAGTCTAAAATTTTGTTGTATGATAAATTAAGAGTTACCATTTCCTTTCAGTTTGTAAGCAGTTTTGAAATTCTCAACTCCAGACGGATTTTCATGGATTATTAGTAGACCTGAAAACATTGTAGCATGGGGAATAATGCTGCTTACTTGTATTATTGTATATATATACTTGTAGTTCCTTCTTTTGAAACCCTAACTGCAAAAACATGCACATTAAACACTGTTCAGCTTTTAAAACAATATGGAAAAAGGAGTGATGGTCGGTCTTATCAATGCCTGTGCTAGCTTGTATTCAAAACTCCATTTACTTAAGTCATTATATTTATTTAAGTCCCAATGGCCTTGTCGATCAAGGAGTTAACCCTATACCACAGGATTTGGAGTTTTAAAGACCCTGATAGAGAAAGCTTTTGGAAACATTATGAAAGAAGGAGAAAATGGCGGAGACCAGCATTTTCTTCTTTTCTCACAATGTTTTTTACTCTTTCAGGGTTTTTTCCAAGAATTTTAGCTACACCGAATTTGTTGTCTGCAGAGCTTTGGATTTGGATATTTGATTTGGACTATATCAAAGCTTTGTTGCTTTTTAAAGAGTAGAGCCAGGGCCTGTATTCACCAACCATTTTTTAGAGCGTGGAAACACTTCAATTTTTTAGATTTGAAAGTAACACAACTTCTAATTGGTTTTACCATTTTGTTTAGCCAACAAGAAGTTGTGTTTCTTTCTAACTCTATTATGTTTATTTTTTCCCATGATTGATTAATTGTATGGTGTTTAAGGCCATTTTCAACATTATTTCAGTTATTATCACGGTGGCCAGTGCACCTATCCATGCTGTCCTGGAATTTCTTTTACCTGTACTCCGCACAATATTCTTTCCAAGCCACTGGCTGCTTTCCCACTTAACCATCGTCGAAACAATGGTCAGTGGTGAGAGAGGAATATTTTTTTTCCAAAGCTGAAGGACATGGTACTCGCAAAACATAGATGAGTTATCTGCAACATTTGCTGTTGCATTTCTTTTCAGCAAAATACTGTCAAAAGACAGGATTAAATGTAATCAAATCAACACGGCCAGATGCACATATGTAAATTTAGGAAGATGTGATAAAGAAAACTAACGGATATGAACATTAACTCTGTACCAAACGACAAAATTGTAGACTTGTCCAAATTAAAAGCATTTGCAGACAACAAATTAAATGTGGCTCAAAAATGAAGTTTGTTTTCAGAAGAGTAAAAAACATTGTGGGAAAAGGAGAAAATGCTGGTTACCAGCATTTTCTCCTTTTCCTACTATGTTTTCAAAAGGCTTTTTTCTCAGGGTCATTAGAAGTCAGGATTGTGTGGTAAAGAATTACATCATATCAAAATTGAGATATTTAACCCAATGCCAAACAATCCCATGTTTTTTTGTACCTAAACAAGATGGCTTTTAAATTTTAGCGGAATAATGGGAAAATGCTGGTGACCATCAATGATTTTCCTCTTCTTTTCACAACATTCTGTACCTTTCCAAGAATGAATTGCATCATTTGAGCCACATTCTATGTCTGCGAATGCTTAAAACATGAACAAATCTAGTAATTTAATGTTCAGTAGAGTGAAACACCTCACCAAGTAAAAAAAAAAAGCTGCAAGCGGTATTTCTAGACATGAATATTGATTATGATCACTGTGCACATGTAAATATTAATTAACTTTCACTGAAAATGTATGAGTAACTGTTTTTCAAAAAAAAATCATAGCCTTTATAGCCATAAAGGTTTGTTTTGAGAGTCGAAGAGAGGTAGATGCACAGGAAAAACATTTGTTTTGAGAGTCGACGAGAGGTACATGTAGATGCACAGGAAAAACACTTTTGAAAAATTTGAAGGCTAAACTTCAGCCATGTTACATCAATGTGTCATGTTCTAGTCATTAAAATTTAATAAAGTGAAATTGAAAACAGTTTACAAGTGCATGTTTCAATGTAACACTAAGCCTTGGGCAGTGCTCAACTCTTTTTATTAGGCAACAGACTGTATTGGACTAGTCTTGTCTAAATTGAAAGCGTTTACAGACAACAAATAAAATGTGGCTCAGATGAAAGATTTTACTTTGACAGGGTAGAAAACATTGATGAAAAAGGAGAAAATGCTGGTTACCAGCATTTTCTCCTTTTCCATCAGTGTTTTCAAAAGACTTTGAAGGTTATTTTTTATCAGGGTTGCGAAAACTCAGGATTGTTTGGTTAAGTGATAACCCTGAAAGAAGTATAGATCCTAAGTTTACTTGCCTTTAAGCACTGTAGATCAAGATCAGATTTCATTTAATAACGCAGACTGATAGTGCACCTATGTGACCTATCTGATACCATGTGAGACTGTGAGTCAAAGTGACTGATATGGTGATAATTAGGTCTTTTCTATTGGCTGAAAAATCCTGTTTAATATTTTAGCCTTCCCTGAGATTTAAAGCCTATGCACAAAAATTTGTGCATAATCACTTGATGTTTGATTGTTGGTAAACAAAACCAGATAATTCTTGATAAACCATTCTAGAGACATCTCTGCCTTAAGGGCTCCTGTTTGACACAATGGTGACGATGTAGAATGTGAAACCTGAAGGTCTCAGGTTTGGTCCCATTTGGAGCTGGGTTTTTCATGGAAGTCTCCTAGGGCAAGACACTTCAGAGCCATCTAAGCCTAATACTGATGAAACGTAGGACACAAAGTCAGGAAGGTTTGAGCTTTTGCAGTGTTAGGGCCAGAATAGTGTTGAAAGCAGCGTAAAACATTCAATCGATCAAGAGTCTCCCTCTATGATGAAGTCAAAATGTATTTACTGTTGGCTGGAAGGACAGTCATTTCAAAGAAAGCAACTCATTTTTCTGTTAAGATGCAATCACCTTTTACCACATTGGTTTCAAAAGCTCTGTCCTTCATAGCTGCCAAAAAAAAAGTGTTAATATTGTAAAATGGCCTCATAAACTTTAGTTCAAGTCCTGTAAAAAGTACATGAATAATTATTGTGAATGAACTTGGCGGGAAAATGGGTGGGAAAAACAGACCCCAGATAGCTGTTTATGACTTTTATCAGCATATTTATATGAGTTGAGAAAAAAACTGGAGCAAATATTTGTGGTATTTGTAGGCTTAGTATGACCAACAGGCAATTTGTAACTCTTTACCAGACTGATCCAAATTCTTAGTACATGCAGACCTCCCATTAGATGTATCTCAAATTAAGGTAATGGTCTTTGGAAGGGGAGAAAATATAGTGTGAAAACGAGAAAATGCTGGTAACCAGCATTTTCTCCATTTCCCACCATATTTTCATAAGTCTCCCTCTTCAGGGTCTCGAGTGCATCCAGGGATTGTTTGGTAAAGGGCAAGCATGACATGTAATATGGTATCATTTTCACCAATTGTAGCTTTGCAGTGACATTTATATACATTTCCTTCCACTATAAGTATGCTAGGAAAAGAACTTAGTGTGAAGAATCTTACCATTATTTTGATACATCATGTGCAAAATACTTTCAATATTGATAAGTCTAAAATTTTGTCTTCTGGTAAAGGGTTTAGAGTAACTTACTCAGAATACCTCTCACATTGTAAATCTAGACCTCTGATGGAAGATTATCTACGAGAGCATCATTATTGCAAAATAGAGATAATCTCTTGGGTTTGGAAATATAAGTGTTATCTTCTGTTAGCAGCAAATCCTTATTTGTCAATGCACACACTGAGTGAGTTATATTGTCAAGTATAGGTTCAAATATACAAAGAACACCTTAACTCTTTACCAAACGACAAATTTTTGGACTGGACCAAATTCAAAGCAGGGTCCAAAAAATCCACTCGTCCATTTGTATTTACGAGTAAGAAATGGATGAGGATGAGTGAAATATCTGTCGTGCTAGTCCGGCAGGACGAGTGGTGAATAGAAGATAGTAAAACAAGTTTTTCAGATGAATATTTAACTTACAGGAGACAAAACGGCCATTCCATTATTGAATAAGCGAATTAAGGGTATTCAGGAAATCAAATTTTGAAACAGAACATAAAACATGCTGGTCCCCGCTCCAAATAAAGACCGGTTTCAAGTCAGCCTAATGATATAACCCGGGACCTTTTATTGCAAACAAAAATCTTATAATATGCTTCAGGTAGACCTAATTCAATATGAGCGACTTTGCTAATTATTAAAACGAACGATATTAACATTAACGCAAATACTTTCCGGAAACCTGTTCAAAAAATGTGTTGTTTGGCTTTATTAATTTCTGTAACTTGACCGGATAACTGGTACCAGTTTTTAAAACCGGTATTTAAGGTTCGTTGTAAAGTTTCCATTTCGTCTGAAAAAAAAAAAACGTCAAGAAAATAACTACTGTTTTGTGCAATCCACAAGAGCAGTTTCTCTTGCGTTGGCAAAATTCGATTACACCAGTATATTGGAAGGGTTTTTCTCGTCGGACGAGCGAGGATCAAAGCAGGGCAAGTGTTTTTTCAAAGTCACTTGTCCTACAGGACGAGTGCCTTTTCTGGAAATTTTTGGACCCTGCAAAGCATCTGCAGACAATAAATTAAATATTGTTAATATGATGATTTATGACTTTGATAGGGTAGAAAATATTGTGGGAAAAGGAGAAAATGCTGGTTACCAGCATTTTCTCCTTTTCCCACAATGTTTTCTATAGGCTTCTTTCTCAGGGTCGTTAAAAGTCGGGATTGTGTGGTAAAGAGTTAAAGAAATTTTTATAGCTGAAAAGATGTCTGTTGAAGGGCTATTTACCACATTATATTTCTCTCATATCATTTACTTGGTGGTATAAATTTCTTGCTATAGGTATAGATTTGAGCTATGAGTAAACTAGGCCTTGGCCTAGTTTTAGAGGCAATCAGGACCACTCCTATCATCAGTTAGAGCACCATGTAGACATTATACATGGGAAAATTGTTGAAACTTTGGAGCTCTTGAAAGGATTGTAGCTCTTGAAAGGATTGTATGTCAGACTGAAGAAAATATAACTCCCAAATTACATCCTTATGTCAACACTTTGTCAAAATAATCACTCAAAAACAGCACTGAAACCTTTAATATGCAAACTTGTAAATATACAGTATTCATGTTAGAATTGTTGTTGCCCAGCCGGGTAGCTCAGTGGCTAGCGTATCTAATTCTTGACCTGGTGGATGTGGGCTCGATACCCAGTTGAGGCAGACTTTCTTTCTGGCAATTTTTTGCCTCACACTGCTGATCCATGTGAGAAAAGCAGTCAGTGGCTTGGAAAGAAAGTTGTGTCGGTACTGGTGTGAGAAAGCCAGGAAACACATGCGTTATAATGTAAGGTGCACTGACAGCCGTGATTAATGACCTATGGTTTTAAAATGGCATTAAGCTCCAATACAAACACACCGAGCCCTGGTAGCTCAGTCGGTAGCGTGCATGACTTGAGAACAGGATTCGATCCCTGGCTCGGCCAATTTCTTTCAGAGCATTGATGATAGTCATTGCGACAGGATTCATTCCTCTCTCACCACTGACCGTTGTTTTGACTGGTTATGTGGAAAAGCAGCCAGTGGCTTGGAAAGAAATTGTGCGGATTACTGGTAAAAGAGACTCCAGAAAGCATGGATAGGTGATATAACTTAAATAATGTTGAAAACGGCGTTAAACACCATACAATCAATCAATCAACCAATACAAACACATAAAGCTGTTGTAGAAATTTTCTAAAAAGGTTTACAATGCTCCTATTTTGTATTCCTTGTGTTCTTGTTTGCTTGGTCTAGAATAAGCCTGTACAGTCAAAGGTGAAATGGAAGAATTTTAAAGAGGCCCTTATACTCATTTTCACCCAGTTTTAACTCATTTTGTCTTTATTTTATCAAACTATAGTCATTCTTTATTTTATCAAACTATAGTCATTCTTATACTTTCATGCCAAATATTGCGCCTGACAGTTGCAAGGTTGCTTAGATTACGGTCGATAGAATATGCATTTCGCTGAGTTGCGGCCTTCCATGTAAACAGACTCGTCGTTTCCGGTTTTTGAATCGAAGATTTCGATATATCCGTTATACACTCGGGTAGATTCGTATGAAGATCATGCATTCTGTCACGTGACTATATTTGACCTTCGCCCTGCGTCTAATGAGGTAATCAAAGGACAATGGAGGCTTCTCTGTTGCAGCCTCGATTTTCAGACAGAAGTTGCGACCTATATGCAAATTACACTGTGTCCGACTCTAGGTGGAAACCAACGATAAATTTCCGTGACCCACCGCCATTGTTTACAGCTTCGATCGTCAGCCAGTTTTCTTCTGACCATTGTTGGTTTCTGATACAAATCTCCGTGTTTCATTTTTTTCAATTACACCATATATGTCAGTAATTTATCCATGTTTACACAAAGGACTGATTTCTGTACCATTCTAAATTGTTTGAAATTTAACAGCGTTTTTGCTTACCGGCTGTAGACGGGCATCTTTAAACACAAGACAATTTTACGGTTGTGCTGTAGACATACAAAAGGTGAATTTATTTTTCTCATTTAAAAACATCACTTTTCTGTTTTGCAGGGTATTTTGTATACAACTAAAGTCAAATTTTGATTAGTTTGGTATATGAGGTGTGTCGATGGCCAATCAGGCCATCGTAGAGGTATTTAAATAACTCTTCACCATACGACAAATTTTTAGACTTGTCCAAATTGAAAGTATTTGCAGACAACTAATAAAATGTGGTTCAAATAATAAAAAATGTGTCTGACAGACTAGAAAACATTGAGGGAAAAGGAGAAAATGCTGGTTACCAGCATTTTCTCCTTTTCATACAAGGTTTTCAAAAACTCTCTGTCTGCAGGGTCGTTAAAAGTCGGGATTGTGCTGTAAAGGTTTAAAGGTATAATAGCATGTGGTGATGCCATTAAAGGGCGTTTAGAGACCTGTTCCACTTTTTATGTTGGTTTTAAGCTAATGTAGCAAATGGCCACAGACACTATATTTCCTGAACAACATTAAGTACCGGTAGTCTGTGTGGTTGTTTTACCATCACTTTAAATATCCTCTTGGCTACTCTGAAAATTATTTTTTAGAAAAATACTATGAATTATACCCTTGTTTGGGAAAAAAAACTTACCTAGAGCTTTGATATATATATGCACCACCATCATCATCATCATCATCATCAGTCTTCTTTACCCTCGCCATGCGGCATAGAGCCATGTGGCGAGCAGCTATTGGTTTTTTATCAATTCATTTTGATAGACAATTGGGTTTAAATATAATTATATATTTTTTCTATTAATTGCACCATTATCCAGAGACCTTTTATCAAATTTGTTAAAGTTACTAGCCTTGGGTTAAAAAATTGAATTGCCTTGATGGTCAGGTGTTTCATACAGAGGTGTGGTAGAAAAATCTGGAAAGTGCTTTTGTTCCAAATCAGTAAAACAACGGGTTTGATAGGTGACATTAATAGTGCCACAGGCTTGAGCCTTGGCTGATATTTCTACGAAAAACACCCAAACATTTGCTAAGTTGTTTTCTTTTGTATTCATTAAAGGGAGGTAATTATCCTAGCCATAACTGTATTTTACACGAGTGTTTCCTTGGACAAACTTAGTTTTAGGGACCGCTTAATGGACCTCGACCAATATTGTCACAATATAGCTCTTGATTCCTTTGACATAAAGAATCTAGAAAACCAGACAAAGCGGTATGTTACTAACTTTGAAATTAATTGTCCTAATTTCTTATATATAAATGGATGTGTATCAATAAAGATTGCTAAAGATTTAACTAGTACAGTACTGGGATCCACCCCTATGGTTAGATGTAGACTGAATATTAGATGCAAACAGTTGTGGGTCTTGATGATGGTCTTGGCTGTTATAATTGTTGAATTGTTACCAGATGACAAAGATTCTTCCACTCTCTCTCTCTCTCTGCTGAACGTTGTTTATGTTTACAAGTGAAAGTAGCCAGTAGCTTTGGAAGAATATTTTCTGAAATACATGTAACAGAAACTCCAGAAAAGCAGGGATTGGTGCACTTGCTTCCATGAAATAATTGAAATAATGTTGATGGCAGCATTAAACACTATACCAACAAACAAAACAAATCTGACTGCTTTACCAAAGGACAAAATTTAAGCCTTGTCTAGATTGAAAGCATTTGCAGATGACATTGTGGCTCAAATAATGGGATTTGTCACTAACAGGATAGAAAGCATGTGTGTGGGAAAGGAGAAAATACTGGTAATACCCCCGTCACACCAAACTCGTTCTCACTCCGTTCCAAAAACTTTTGCCCAACAGACTTAAACTGTGTTCAGACGGAGTGGACGTATTTGCAACCTTTTACAATCTGCTTACGAACTTAATGGACAGGTTAGGACAGAAAGGTGCTTCAGCAATTTGAGCCTGCTCAAAATATTTTGCCTTCCATTCCATCCTGTAATTAGACGGAGTGACATCGCACTTAAAACGAGATGGACGTACTACAAACAGAACTGCCGTACTTCGATCCTATTAGAGACGCGGTGCAGTCGAGCATCAATTGGCAGTGCGTTTGCATTTTAACGACCAAAATTACACGTCCTGTCCCGACCGCAGCCCGTTTTAAGATTTTGTTGACTGGGGTAAGACTTTCTAAGAACAGGTTTGATGAGACAGGGCTTCAGGCATTATTAGGCCAAAATTACACGTTCTGCCCCGACCGCAACCCATTTTCCGGTCATGTCAGGACGGGGTAAGACGTTCTAAGATGTAGTTTGATGTGACGGGGGCTTAACTTGCAGTTTTCGAAAGCTTTCATTTATAGGATCGTATGGGAAAAGGTAAATTAAAAAAAATATCAATTTTCTGTCCCGGAAGAGACCAAATTTTGCATTTTCAAGAGCAGTTTTAGGCTGAGAAATCTGATCTTGATCAGCATTGTTGACAAAACTAAGACTTATATGTTGTAATGATTGCAAGGCTGGCTGTAATGTAATTGGAATGTACAGCTTTCTAGGTTAATATAGTTACTAAGTAAATTAAGTTGTAGTTCAATCAATACTCAGATCCATTCCAGATGTGGTATTTTTTACAGCTAACTGGGCATGGTATGTGATGAATGTGTTGGTTTACTTTCTACTCTTGACTCAGGGACAAAGCAGTAGACAAGTCTAAATTCAAAGCATTTGCAGACGGCAAATTTGATGTGGCGCCATGCAAATGATGAGATAGTGATTAGACTTTCTCAAGGTTAGAAAACATTGTTGGAAAAGGAGAAAATGCTGGTTACCAGCATTTTCTCCTTTTCCTACAATGTTTTCGAAAGCCTTGTTCCTCAGGGTCGTTAAAACATGGGATTGTTTGGTAAAGATTAACTCTGAATTGTGGGACAAAGGATTGAAATGGACAATTTGGGACAATTAATATGACTTCAAGGCGGTTTTTATCAGAGTGTTTTATAAACTACAGAAAAGGGTAGATCCAAGGTGGTCATGCAATTTCTGTGTAGTCTGATCTTGATCAACATTACTTTAAAATGCAACATTGTAATGTTGACTTGCAATTCAAGAGTTAAAGCATGAGAAAGGGTAGACTGGAGTAGTATCAGTTACTGAGTTGAAATTGTACTCTTAATTCTAAACCTTCTGGCAAAACTTAAAATGAATTTTTCTTTTCTTTTGAAAAAATGAAAGAAAATCTGTTTTGATGTAAGTTTCAAAAATGAGCATGTTGAAGGGTACCGGTATTTGTGTAAATTCATTCAGGTAAAAATTTAACGGATCCGCGATATTTCGTCGAAAATTATGTCGTCGAAAACGATCCCTAGCCCTGACCCTTACTCTAACCCAGACAAATTGTGGCTCAAATCTTCCTCCTGGACAGAACTTTTCATGAAATAAATCTTGCAATTTAGCAGTCGTAATTTTAAATTTTCCATGAAATGTCGTGCATCAAAAGTTAACACTGTAAACCTGAAGTTAGGCTGAAGCTTTTTGAGCCGTATGATCTTGAGTTAAATTGTAGTCCTCACTTTACTATATGCAAAAGGTTGAAAGAACTGATCTGGTGTGGCAGAAGTCATTCATTCATACTGAAAGATGAGTTACTGCTCCACCTTGACAGGTACTTCCAATCGTCCCACTTTCCAAACAGCAAAATTGTCAGTTGATATAGCTAGGCAGAAGTCTTGAAGCCCTGCCTTCTTCAATTTTTTCAGATTTTTCTGAGAAAAAATTGAGAAAATAGCAGAATAGTGGAAGTTCTGCCCAGGCCATAGTTATGGGCTTCATATTTGCTCAATTACTGGCTATGCCCCTGTTCATACATAAGCCCATGAAACAGTGTTAAACCACCAACATTCTTTAGTGATTTAACTGCATTTTTATGATTACAGCAGGTGATGTAATAGTATCGAAACGGAGCCCCAATTTTGGGAATCCCCTTTAGTTTTTCCTGTCTTACTTATTCATATAAGAAAGATATTCCTTGCTCTGTGCCTTTAATCTCATCCTTAATGGCCAAGGCCGGGGTTATGTTTGTATATATCTCATGAGTGCATATACTCCCTCAGCTCATACTCATCATTGTGGAAAAAGGAGAAAATGTGGGTTACCAGCTTTTTCTCCTTTTTTCAACAAAGGTTTCTTCTATTTTCAAGTCAAGTCCCATCATTTGATGATTGCAGATGTAATCAATGGTCTGTCTGTAAATGCTTGCAGTTTGGACAAGTCTGCATTTTGAATGAAAAATACGATCCAAAACTTGGTTTATCAAGCCAGTCTTGTGATTGAAAGTCTAAGTATAGGATATCGACTGAGTATGAGGTCTTTCCATATAAGAACAACCTGGGCACGAGCTTCACGTAACACCGAGAGTGCGAAGCGCTCGAGGTGTTTTGTGAAGCTCGTGCCCAGGTCGTTCTTATACGGAAAGACCGATGCACGAGGCTGATATCCGACTTACATACTGGCTACCATCAGTATTGAGCAGACGACTTAACAACCATGTCGAAAAGAATGGGTATGTTCGATGAAAAAAGAAGCGAAGCGTATTACATGTTTTATGGTTTTATAACTTTTGGGTATTTTTTTTTTCTTATTCATTTATCAGTTTTATTTTCTCACTTGAACATTAATGAATCGTGGCTTGAAATTGAAACCTTGTGAGCATCGACCTTTGTATTTTTTTATTTGGGTAAGTTTGTTGATGCTGCACGAGTGAGTTTATTGCTCTATATAGATTCGAATTGAATGGAATATTCATGGATTTGAGCTTTTGCCGGTAACACTGACTCGTGTTTTCAATTCTACCGTTTGTCCGACTAATTCATCAAGTTCTATAGGGCCGTAGGTCAGTAATCATTGGTTGATTGATTGAATAGTGTTTTACACCGCTTTCAACATTATTTCAGTCATATCACGGCGACACTTCCAGGGAGGCTCGAGCCCGGGACCTTGGGATCGAGCTTTGGACAGCTGGTTTAAGAGCGATTCTGATCATTAGACTATGGGAGTGATCAGGTCGCTCAATTTGCATTTCGTTTGAATTCTTGAGCCTAGCTGTGCCGGGTCAGCCATAGAAGGAAAGTGCTCCTATGTTAGTGTTGCTTTCTCACACTATAAAAAAAACACGAGGGCCTTTTCGCTCCAGAGGCTGAACTGTGCTAATACGGACAAATCAGCAGTCAGTCTCATAGGAAATAGGGTGCATTAGAACCAGAATACAACAATATTGCAAACATGTTTTAGAACATGCGTCAGTCATTAGTGTTTTCTCAGTTTTGCTATTTAACTTATGAAAACTAGAAAAATACGAAAACTAAGTTGGGTTTAGGTATGAATGAATTACATGTATGTAACAACAGAATTTAAAGAAAAACACTGTATCAACAATGTTTTAAATATTGGCCTTAATGTGACGGCACATTTTGTAAATAGGAAGGGATAGATTTTTTGATGATTGCGTTGAAAGAAATGATTAAAGAATAGCTGATTTGATCACCAATAAAAATCATATTTAAATCTGTTTTTGCAAAGGGCATATTTGCAAGATTCTTCCTCTTATTTAACAAATTCCTAAAATTCAATATCGCGCGAGTACCAATGTCGTTCACGACCCTGTCTGCACGACCCAATGTCCATCAATTGCACGTGGACAGGTCTTTCTAGCACGGGAGCAGGTCTTTCCCGCACGTGGACAGGTTTTCTATATACAGAAAAACCTGTGCATGTGCATAGATAGACCTGCGCTTGTGCATTCTTTTGTTATGACGGGTCGTTCTGAAAAAGATAGACCTGGTCCAAACAAAGGAGCCAGTATGTAATTATAGATGTGAAAAGTTTGATAAAAATTCAGTTTCCATAATTTACCCTTTCCCAAACAACAAATTTTAGACCAATCCAAATTGAGAGAATCTGCAGGCAACAGACCTGAAAGGGATCCAAATGAACTGAAGTCCTTTGACAGGGTTGAAAACATTGTGGGAAAAGGAGGAAATGCTGGTTACCAGCATTTTCTCCATTTCCCACAATATTTTCAAAAGGCCTTTTCCTCAGGGTCGTGAAAACAAGGGATTGTTTGGTAAAGGGTTCACCCTTTACAACACAATCCTGAATAAGGTTTTGATAACATTGTGGGAAAAAGGGAAAAAGCTGGTAACAGTATTTTCTCCTTTTCCCCACAATGTTTTCTACCCTACCTAAGGTGGCTATCTACATTTACATTTCAATAGTCATCTGCAAATACTTTTAATTTGGTCTTGTCCAAAAGCTTTGTCGTTTGGTAAATGGTTAAGTAATTTATCATCACAATGTTTTCAATATTACTCTGCTAGTACTGGACAAAAAATTCACCTGCAGGATGTAATGCATCGAGCAAATTTTACCACTGACCACAATATTTTTTTAAGATTGAATACCAAATTCATGTCATTGCAAAAACATCTGTATGAGGGATAGGATGTAATTAAGAGTTCATGATGAAAGCTCAGGCCATATGTTCATCTTATTACTTGTTATGTAGGGCTGAATTAATTATTTAGCTATGCTTGAAACTGTGGATGTTATAGCAACCTACAGAGCTCCAGACAGACGGAGTGATTTTGATTTCAAAAATTTTGAAAATATTAATTATTTCCCACTAAATCCTGTTATGGCCGGGTACTCATTAGAATCGTCTCATTGAGACGATTCTAATGAGCACCCACAACATAGGGTTTGGAAGAGAAATAATGGATTTAGAATACCATCACTTCCTCTTATCTGGAGCTCTGAATCTATGTCTGCTTTTTCGTCCATCCCACTCTGACTTGTGTTGGTGTTGGTCTTTCTGCTGTCTTTTCAGAAGTGCTTCTTAGAGCAGTAATCCTTGATGACAAATAGATTTTGAGTAACCATGGCAGATTATGTGTAATAAAGGGGATTGTTTAGAAGTTAGAAATCCTTTGTGGAAGACATCCATCTCACTGTTTTCACTGAAAAAAGTAACCTAGAGGCTCTTTGTTTGAGAACTGGGTTTTTCATGGGAGTGTCTTTGGGCAAGACACTTCAGAGCCCTAGCCTAGTATTGGTGAAACCCAGGGTATACATGAATTATGTGAGCTGTCACTGTGATATGACTAAAATAATGTTGAAAGCAGCTCAAAAAAAAAACATCCATCCATCCATCCATCAAATCAATCAATCAATCAATGAGAGGCATCCTAAGAAGAGAGTCGTCCAGTCATGTTACTAAATATCATGTCTGTTTAACAAGCTTCTATCACAACATTGATTTTAAAACAAAAAACAAAATTTCATGGATAATTTGAACACTGAAGCACCAAACACATTGCAGACGGTATAGATCAAGATCTGACTGCACACAAGTAATTTGATCTCTGACCTACACTGCTGTCTGGTGAATGCTACATTTAACTCTATACCACACAATCCCGACTTTTAACGACTCTGAGAAAGAAGCCTTTTGAAACGTTGTGGGAAAAGGAGAAAATGCTGGTAACCAGCATTTTCTCCTTTTCCCACAATGTTTTTTACCCTCCCCAATACAAATTTCAGATTTTCAGTCACTTCTATTTTGTCGTCTGCAAATGCTTTCAATTTGGACCAGTCTAAAATTTTATCAGTTGGTAAAGAGTTAAGGAAAAGGACTTTTGAAAACATTGTTGGAAAAGGAGAAAATGCTAGTAACCAGCATTTTCTTCTTTTCCAACAATGTTTTCTACCATATAAAGAAAAAATATCCAAATTTTTGCAGCATTTAGTTTTTCGTTTGGCAAATGCTTTGAATTTGGACAGGTCCAAAATTTTGTCGTTTGGTAAAGAGTAAGGTAAAACTGTGATGAGGGTTTACAGATATATTTTTTTAGAGGATTGCTTGTAACATGTAACAACAACTGTTGGCTTATGTTCAAAGTGGCTTTTTCAGACAGACAGAGGGGCATCTTGTCTTCACATGTCTGCTCTACTTTTCAGCTAGTAACCCCAATCCTTAGAAGTGTTAGTTCCTATAAATGAATTGGACCTTCATGTAAGTATTAGGAAGTTTATGACCAGAACATCTCATTTATATAAAATACAAGAAAGTGTTTAAGTAAGACCAAACTGCATACTTTGTGCAGTCTGATGTTGATCTAAATTGCCTGAGATAGTACACAATGTTACTCTTGGAATGCTAAGAGTCTTCATGGATGGTAATCATTATCTTGTAGGTTGCAAACTTTTTTTTTCTTTTATTAAATGCTCATTTTATTCAAGCTAATGTTTGTTAACTCTGTACCACACAATCTGACTTTTAACGACCCTACGGAGGAAGGCTTTTTAAACCATTGTGGGAAAAGGAGAAAATGCTGGTAAAAAGCATTTTCTCCTATTTCTACAACGTTTTCTACCCTTTCAAGGACAGATTTCTTAATTTGTGCAACATTTAATTTGTAACGTATGCAAATGCTTTGAATTTGAATCAGTCTAAATCTTTATTGTTTGTTTTAAAGATTTAAACTGTTTTTTCTCATTCCTAGTAATTTCTTTTTTTGGTCTTTCTCTTTGATTCATCCTTTATCAAACCATCACAGGTTTTTAAAACCCAGAAGCAAGAAGCATTTGGAAACAACTTGGGAGAAGGAGACAATGCTTGAAGCAAGTATTTTCTCCTTTCCCGACAATGTTTTTTCTAGCCTTTCAAAGGCAAATTTTGCCATTTAAGAGGTTGATTTACTTTTAAAACTCACTGCAAATGCTTTTGATTATGGATGAGCCAGATCATCTCAACATAGCAGACAATGAAGACTCTAGATCAGACATCAAGTTTTGATAAAGTTCATGTCTTGTCATGTGAAGTCATGTCATGTAAATTCATGTTATGTAAAGTATTGGCTAGGTATTTGAGGGAGCCTCAGTTGTGCTTTACAATGCAAAACGTTTCAGAAAACTTTTCAGATGCTGCAGTGGTCAATACCAAGTCTTCTTTTTTATGAGAATGTCTAGCAAAATAGCAGACAGTACAAGTCAAAGGTAGGACCATTGTTTAGGCAGTTTGATCTTGATCTATTTTTTTTTTCCGCAAAAGCAAGTAGAGTTGTACCTAGAATTCAAAAGGTTTAGAAAGAATCAGGAATTATAGCAAAATACCAGAGATAAGATATCACTGTTTATCTGAATTGTTTAGATATGAAATAATGTGGAGAACTTACAAAATTTCAAAACAGACATTTACAGTGTTGGCTACAGATCAATAAAATTTACATAGACAGGAAAGAAAACTGACTTAACCCATTCCTGTGCATGGTAATTTTAGATTGATCAAGTATTGCACAAATACTGAAACAGAGATTCATTTTAAGTTAAGACATAATACTTTCTTTAATTGTTAGAAAACTCAGGAAAAAGAGACAATTGTTTGGATCAACCAGTAGCTCTGTTTTTCCTCAGTGCTTTCAAAATTGTCTTCTTGCAGTGTTGTCAAGTCAGTTATAGGATGGGTCATTGATTATAAAGTTGAAAGATTTGTTGATGCATTTCTGTAGGCATTGATTTTGTAACTACAGGCTTGACTCTGTAATTGTGCAGATTCATGCTATCAAGATTATCGTGTGCTGCAAGACAGAAAAGTCAACTGCAGATAGTAATTTTGAGCATTTACCAAAGAACTGGTAAAAGTTCTGGATTGGCTTCAAGGGTTGGTATTCATTAGCCATTCTTGGTCTTATGCTGAAGAATTTTCTAGATTTGAAAATAACATAACATCTGTTTGGCTAAACCAAATGGTTTAGCCAATCAGAGGTTGTGTTACTTTCTAAATCTGTTATTAGACTAAGAATGTTCTTTGGATTGGTTATGTGAAAATGACTCCGGAGTTTTTATCATAAGTGGTATAATGGTTTGAATTACAGAATTGGTTGGTGGATTTGCATTCAGGGTCCATATTCACCAGCCATTTTTGGGCTTTAATGCTGAAGAAATGTCTAAACTTGAAAGTAACGTTTCATCTGATTGGCTAAACCAAATGATCATTAGAATGTTCTGTAGATTGGTTGGTGAATGTGGACTCTGGAGTTCTTATCATAAGTGGTACAATGGTTTGAATTACAAAATGTATTTATTGAACAGTTAAACTTCCACACATGGTAAATATGTTTTAACTAAACCTTAAGATATACCATTTAAGATTGTCTTAAAGGTGATAAGATATGATTATGATCTGTAGATATCACTTAAATCTTCACCTAACCTGAACCCAAAGTACTTGATAAGCTTTTGAACTTGGACTTAACATCTGTCACAAACCCATTGACTGATCTGCATTTTAAAGCATGTTCTTCTCAGAAACTATAAAACCTGATATAAACCAAACTTTCTACAGAGCCCCTTTAATGAAGTAAAAAGTAAAAGCAAAGGGTCAAGGTCAGAGGCAGGTATTACTGGTGAAAACCCCATAAAATTCAGATTTACCTGTCAGATGATATTGAAACTTTGGATGTCTCATCAGCTTGAGTGGACAACAATGTTTTTTAAAAAAGAAATTCACTGGTACGTTACCTTTGTCTTTATCACAGGTTAAGCTACTGACCACCCATTTTGTCTACATGAGGTCTACAGTGCAGTTGGTATTTTCAGTTTTTAGGTCATCTAAGTTCATCTACAGGGTTGCATCTAGAGTGCGGGATTGCCGAAATCCCGCATCAAAATAAAAAATCCCGCGAAAATTAAATTTGTTTGCGCACCAAATCCCGCACTAAAACGAACTAGCCCGCAAAAATTGCATGATCGTGCGCACCATAATCGGGGAAAAAGAGAGAAAAAAAACGACTTGGGGGGAATAAAATGTAACAAAATTGCATGGTCACCCAAATAATCATTCGAAACTTAAAACCGTAAACTTTAAAAATCGTGGACTGTCGGGTTATTTTGATCATATCAATAGACGCTTTTCATCTGTGTTATGCAGACGAAAAGACTCATTACAGGGCCCACGCTGTTGATCACGGAATGCGACAATTTAGGAAATATGTGTGCAAAAATGACGCACTGGCGAATCTGGTGGCAACAAGTGATGTCTTAAGGCAACAAAATTCTTGAAAGAAAATAACTCTGCCATAAACAGTGAGTATGAAATATGACGGACCATACGTCACAGTTTATCACAACCTAACAAGCAGGCGTGTAATGAAAAGCGAGATGATGATGTCAATCCACTGATCTAGGGTAAAATGACATGTTTTGAAGTGATCGACAACCCTTATTGACAAATTCTTGCAATATCATGTGGAAATACTTTTAAAAAAAATTAGATCTAATTGACATGAAAAAAGATCGATGCAAAAACCGCGAAAACCCATGACACAACAAAATGTCTATTTGACATCGTCTGATCAGAGGCACTTCAGACTGTCTTTTCAGCTTTGGTAGTAAATTTAAGCAGTAAATTTACATAAATGTATGTATGAAACAATAGATGGAAGCTAAAATCTCAGTCTAACACTGAGGTAAAAATTTCGTTGAATTTATGAAATGAAAATGTTGAACAACGTAGGATAGATAGGGTAGGATGGGGATTAGTCTTCTTGTCTTACAGTGATTATACTGTAACAAGTGTTAAAGAAGAAGTTATAAGACATTCGTCTTAACAAAGAAGACTAGAATATAATAACCCTTTAATTGATATAATCATTATTATTTTTCCAAAGACAAAAACAAATAGATCTAATACATTGATAACCCTTTACCACATTATCGGAACCGCCATGAATTTTGTCCCCCCTCTTTACACTTGAAAGGGGGGACATGCCCCCCTTTTTCTGAAGATGATGGGGACCAGCCCCCCTATTTGAAAATTTCTAAATGCAGCCCTGCATCTATTTGATTATGACCCTCTGATTAAAAAACTCTTTCCTGGAAAGTCACATGTTTGCCTCTTATGTTGTTCAAGAACAAATTTTTTTAATTTTGTTCTTAAAAATGTGTCCTTTGGGGGAAAAAAAGAAGACTGCCTTTGGGTCATGTTTTTCATTAAGAAATTTTTACTTTGTAACATCATTTAGTGGTCACATTCTTGGTCACATGCTTATTATATATAAGATTGCCCCTCAAAACATATTGGCACGTACCATATAAATTCAACAAGATAAGTAAATTGAAATTGAAATTTTGCCATTGTTTACACAGGCAACTTAGACAGAGACAGATCTAATAAGGTCATGATTGTAATATAATGTGATTTGCATCTTTATTGTTGTGTAAGCAGCTTGATTATGATACTTTTTATATTTGATTCACAGACATCAGACTGACCTGCTTCTCGATTTGTTTTTAGTTTTTGTTGGCCCTTGTTTAATCTTTTACCACACAATCCTGAGTTTTAATGACCCTTAAAAAGAAAGTTGGAATTAAGGAGAAAATGCTGGTAACTAGTATTTTTTCCTTTTCCCATAATGTCAAAAAAAAATTTGTCGTTTGGTAAAAAGTAATGAGTTTCAAAGATGTCCAAGAAAAATTGCACTTGCACTTGTGCATGAATCATGCTCTTCTTGTGATACTTTCCATATCTCGTAAGTTTTTCATGTGTACATTATCTGATTATGAAAGTTTTTATAGACTTTCATTTCTTTCACAAAGACATAAGTGCAACTTAACCATGGATTTGTGGTAATTCCTTCACTTAAACCAAGTAGCACTGATGGGTAAATATCCCTCTTGTAGGAACGGCTCTCTGACAAAGGTATTTGCCACAGTGACTAGTTTATATTATAATTCTGTTGGTTCATACTGAAGAGCAGGGGGTTGCTGGTTCGATGCACGGCTTGGCCAATTTCTGTCCGAGGATCGATGATAGTCATTGCGACAGAATTCATTCTTCTCTCACCGCTGATCATTGTTTCGACGATGGTTATGTAGGAAAGCAGCCAGTGGCTTGGAAAGAATATTGTGTGGAGTACTGGTAAAAGAAACTCCAGGAAAGCATAAATAGGTGCACTGGCAGCTGCGATATACATATATTAGTGTTGCAATAATGTTGAAAAAGGTGTTAAAAATCAAACAATCATAAAACCAATCTGTTAGTTCATTTGTTATTACACGGCTTTGTAAGACTCTAGCCGGATGTTGTCAAAAAATGTTAATGTCATTATGGGCCATTGTTTCCTGCAGATAATTTTTTTTTTTGTCATGCCACAGAGTACTTTTGAAAAGGAGAAATTGCCTCCAACAATCATTTTCTTCTTTCCATTATTTTCAGGGATGTTTTCAAAAACCTCTGCTTACAGAAGGCAGTCTCTTAACTCCTAACTAGACAATAATATTTTGAACTGGACAAAATGAAAGCATTTGCAGATGACAAATTGAAATTAATAAAGCTGAAATGATGCTTTTTGTCTTTGATAGGGTAGTAAACATTGTGGGAAAAGGAGAAAATGATGGTTACCAGCATTTTCTCCTTTTTCCACAATGTTTTCAAAAGGCGGCGCGAGGCTCTTCCTCAGGGTTGTTAAGACTCGTGATTGTGTGGTAAAGGGTTAAGATGCTGTATTCTATATCAGGCCTGCAACACGCGAAAAGACGCATTCGGACATTTGCGTAAAGTGTCGTCTCGGATCAGCCTGCGCAGGCTAATCCGAGACGGCACTTTCCGTTTTTATGTAATTTTATGTTTTGCACAAGTCTGCTGTAGCACAAAATCAAATGTAGTCGTAAAGTGCCTTCTCGGATTAGCCTGCGCGGACAGCGCAGGCTGATCCGAGACGACACTTTACACAAATGTCTGAATGTCCCTTTTCACGTGTTGTAAGCCATATAATTATAGACTGCATATAAATGGACATTCTATGCCTGATTGAAAATGGGCAGTTACTACAGGTAGCTGCTTTTGTTTAGAGAATTTCATAGACAAGTTTAGGTATCTCACTAGGAGCAAACCTATATCCAAGCTTTTTGAATTAAGGAACATTAAGAAATATTGTGAGAAAAGTGTCATGTCAAGTAGGTGTTCAATGCGTAGTGCCCATTATGCACAATACGCACATGCGTATAAAAAATTTCACGACAAAAGTTGGAAATCACAATATTATATATATATGTATTGCTTTTTCTCTAAATCTGCGCGCCTTTTCGAACTTAATGGATGGATTAAATTGATGCACTGATGACGAGGGTCAATGTTCCTCTATGCTTTGCATAAATGCTGTCCTCCCGCTTCCTCCCCTATGAGCATTTTGTGCCTCACTGTGAGTCTAAATATTTTAACGCTGGCTACGTCTATGGTGTTGAAATAATATTTTCCAAGTGAAGGCTGAATTTGAATGCCTTTGTCAGCTCACATGCCCTTTGGCCATATGAAATTTTGGAAGGAGGTCAAAATTGTTTTAGTTGTTTAGATGTCACTTTTATTACCCTTCACTGAACAATGAATCTCACATTTTTGCAGACACTGAAGATGACATTCAAGACATCTGTGGACAACAATGTTGGGAAAGGAGAGTGGTGGTAATCAGTTTTGTCGCCTTTTCCCATATTGTGTTCTACCCTTTCAAGGACAAATTCTGGAATTTGAGCCACAGTTTTTCTGTGGTCTGCCACTGTGAATGAAAAGTCTAAAAATTTTGTTTTCTCTGCAAAGATTAAATCTTTCACCATACTTTGGGCAGTTTTAACAACCAAGAGGAAAAGGGCTTTTAGGACAAATGTGGGAAAAGGAGAACATGCTTGTAACTATTATTATCTCCTTTTCCTGCCATGTTTTTTGCCCTTTCAAAGACAAGTCATTCGATCCAGTTTTGAATTTTCATCTGCAAAATTAATGCTTTCAGTTTGGGCAAATTTAGGATGTTGTCGTCTGGTATAGAGTTAACTCCTTACCATACAATAAAATTGTAGACTGGTCCAAATTGAAAGCATTTGCAAACAACAAAATTGAACGTGGCAAAATTGAAAGGGTTTGAATCAGGGAGGGCTGAAAACATTGTGGGAAAAGGAGAAAATGCTGGTTACCAGCATTTTCTTCTTTTCCCAAAATGTTTTCAAAAGCCTTTCTCAATAAAATTCGGGATTGTGTGGTAAAGGGTCATTTGTTTGTGATTCATATTCACATGCATGAAACATGGCTTTCTCCCCCTAGTGAATGCCAGCTTTTATGGGCTCTTGTCCAAATTGTGGCATATTGGAAACGGGAAAGTTTGATGACTAATTCTGAGAGAGAATGTTGTAACCTGTCATCTTATGTACATATTTCAGATTTAATTTGAAAATAAGGATGTTTGAAAATGAAAACACAGAACCAGGGTAGGAGAAGCACTGAAAGTGCAGTCTTACTGGATGAGCAAAGTCTTCATTTACTACAATGTTTGCAAAAGCTATTTGGTTCTGATGTGTCAAATCACATTTACAGGAATGCCTTCATGAAACAGATTGAGGAAGACAGTGATGTAGTGATAGACTGTTGGCTTCTCACTCCAATTAGGTTCTGGGTTCAAATCCTGTGATGAGCAGGGTCGACTTTTGGAACTAACACATTACAGTGTGAGTCCTGGTTTAGGTTGCCAGGAAGCAATGATCAAGAAAGATTAATATAAGAACTTGTTGTAAGAATTTGATTCACAATTGATGTCAAATAAATAGGTTTATACTAAAGGGATCTAGGGAGTATGATGAGGTCCACTGAACTTATGTTAGCAAGATTCCCATGTGAATTTGCCATTAAGCCTTAGAGGACTAAATAAAGCAACAGGATATTTAATAATCATCCTAGAAATATGACTCGATTAATTGCAATTTTATGGTTGCTTTTGTTGATAGTGTTTCAGCAAAGTGGACAGTGTAGATCAAAGATCAGGCTGCACTTTATGTGCAACCTGGTTTTGATCTACACTGGCCACAAAGGCAATTATAGTCGTGAAAGGTACTTTAACTCTTTCCAAACGACAAAATTTTGGACTGGACCAAACTGAAAGTATTTGCAGACAAAAAAATTCAGTGTTGGTTAAATGATGATTTCTGTCTGTAAAAGGGTATAAAATATTGTTGGAATAGGAGAAAATGCTGGTTACCAGCATTTTCTCCCTTTTCCCACAATGTTTTCAAAAGGCTTCTACCTTAGGGTCTTAAAAACCTGTGATTGTTTGGTACAGGGTCAAGAGTTAACTCTTCCAGAAATGACAGACTTTTGGACTCAACCAAATTGAATACATTTACAGACCATGAAGTAAATGTGGCTGAAACAATGAGGAAGAATAAAAAACACGGTGAGAAGAGGAAAAAATGCTGGTATTTAACCATTCATCATTTTCTCCCTTTTTCCACAATGTTTTCAAAAGCCTTCTAACCCAGGGTTGTGAAAACATGGGATTAAAGGATAAAGATGTAACATCCTGGTTAACGAACATGGGGTTTGATAACATACAACAAGTTTTGAATTTTGAACCCAAGGCTATAATCATATGAGAGAAGATAGAAAAAACACAACATTATAATTTTGTAAATACATCATTTCTAATTTAAGACATCACCAACTCAAAAGTAGATTGAAAGTAAATAATTTTGATTTTGCAGGTTGTGGCTTTCAAATGCAGGTGTTAAAATGTTAAACATAAAGCCAACTGATTGTTATTGCAATGGGTTTGCACCTGGTACAAAAGGATATAGCAACAGTTCTCACTTATAAGATGAAACCAGAAACTGGGTGTGCAAGATGCTAGTTTTGAATTCCTACTTTTCAGGGTGTATGAATTATACCCCTGAACCTAAACATTTCTGTTAATTTTTACTCATAACTAAACAACAAAATTTCAGACTTGTTCAAATCAAAAGAACCTTAACTTGTTCTCTTGAAGGCCTTACGAACAATGTCCATAACAAAGAAACAAATGAACAAATGCATGGCAGAAATACAGGGACCGGGCAGGATTCGAACCTAGAACGCCTGGACGAAAGGCCAGTACCATAACCACTGAGCTAAAGAGAATTCCCCCTAACGCAGTTGTTCGGTATTGTATTTAAATCGGGATGAAGCCATGCATGAAGGAGTGGTCTCCCGTAACAAAGGGTAGAAAACATTTTAGGAAAAAGAGAAAATGCTTGTCACCAGCATTTTCTCCATTTCAGGCAATGCTGTTAAAGGGCTTCTGTGTCAGGTTTCATAAAATTCAGGATTGTTTGGCTGAGGTTGAAGATGCAAGATGTTAGGTTTGAAAATCAGTCGGTCTCTATCATAACAAATTGCATCCTTTTATCTATATGTATCCTTGGTTTTACCAGTACTAGGCTCTGAAGTACTTTGGTCAAAGACAACTTTACAAAAGTCACAGAGCCGTGGATGAGGATCGAGCCCAGGACCTCAGGATAACTGTCCAGCAATTCTGCCACCTAAAACCACCATCAGCCGTGCTGGACCTCTGTGTCAGAGCAGAACAATTTTCTTTAGACCCTTTCCCAAACGACAAGTTGTAACGTTTTTCTAAATTGAAAGCATCTGCAAAGAACAACTTCAAAATTCATAAAAATTTACTGAAGTTCTCTGATTGGGTAGAAAACTTGTGGGAAATGAAGAAAATGCTGGTTACCAGCATTATCTCCTTTTCCCACAATGTTTTAAAAAGCCTTCTTCTTCAGGGTTCTTAATTCAAGGGATCATTCGGTAAAGCTTTAAAAAGATGTTCAACTGGGTCAAACTTATCTTTTTGAGTTATTTACCAAAGCTGAGTTACAAAAAATATGAACAAATGGATGGCCAATATGTGTGCTGCTGATCTGAAAAAGCAGTAAATGATGAAATATTATGGGGATATTGTAAGATAAATTGAACAGATGGCTAGCACTGCATGAATCCACTTCTTTCTTCCTGTAGGAGTTCATTCTGCCCCTCGTAAATTTTGATAACTTATATTCATGGAATGCTTTTTTTTTGTTGAATAAAACCTGTTTCCTTGCTCCTTGCTGTGAGGTTAGGTGTAAGGTGGTATCATATTGGTGCATTATCATCATGTTGAAATGTCTAGGTTGGTTGATTGTATGTGTTTAACGCTGTTTTCAACATTATTTCAGTTACATCGCGGCGGCCAGTGCACCTGTGCATGCTTTCCTGGAGTTACTTTTACCAGCACTCTGCACAGTATTCTGTCCAAGCCACTGGCTGCTTTCCGACATAACCATCGTCAAAACAATGGTCAGCAGTTTCATCAATCCTCTGAAATAAATTGGCTGAGCCGGGGATCAAACCAGCAACTCCCCGTTCTCAAGTCTTGTGTGCTACCGACTGAGCTACAGGGGTTCGGCTGAAATGTTTCGGGCCGTATTCGTCACCCATTTAATTCTGTTCTAATTCAAATCTGATCTTTGAGTGTTAAAATAGTTAAATGTGGAATCAGGTGAAAGATCTTCAATTACCTTTAAAAGATAGTTCTGGTTGAAATATTTTGGTGATGATTCCCAGCGTATCCGACAATTCTTTTCTTTCTCTTTTATTCCATTCTCTTTTATAAATGTTTTGCTAATGGTGGATAGCAAATGTAACATGCTAATGGATTGGGGCTTTTAGATCAGACTGCAACCAATGATTACGTATATCTTGGGGATTACAAATTTTGACACAATCAGCCAAGAGTGCATTATGGCAACAGCGTCACCCTTGGCTAGTGAAGAAGCAGTAAAAAAAGAATGAACAGACAAAAATTTGGGTCATGTTATTGTTGTAATAAACAGTTCTGCTGATATTATTAACAGTGATCAAAGTCTTCATTTGTCTCACCATTTTAATGAACCCTTTACCACACAGTCCCAAGTTTTAAAGACTGGCTGACAGAGAGGGCTTTTGAAAACATTGTGGGAAAAAGAGAAAATGCTGGTAACCAGCATTTTCTCCTTTTCTCGTAATGTTTTCTTCCATATCCAATACATAAATCACCAATTAAGTTGCATTTAAAGTGTTGTCTGCAAGTGCTTCCAATTTGGTCCAGTCAAAAATTTTGTTGTTTAGTAAAGAGTTAAGGCTATTATTAACCCATTTCCGCACAATGCTGACTTTTAACTACCCGGAAAAAGAAGCCTTTTGAAAACATTGTGAAAAAAGGAGAAAATGCTGGTAACCAGCATTTTCTCCTTTTCCCACAATGTTTTCTACACTATCAAAGAAAAATTACACAATTTGAGCCAAATTGAAGTTGTCGTCTGCAAATGCTTTCAATTTGGACAAGTCTAAAATTTTGTCGTCAGGTACAGGATTAAGGCAGTCTGTAGAGTCTTGACTAAGTATAGTATTAGGACCATTATTACATAAAAGGCAGTATCACAGGCAAAATTGATCTTTGTCTAGCTTTAGACCCAGACAAAGTGTAATTTACAGTAGACTGTTGCCTAGAGAACCTGAAATGTTGTTGAAGAATGCATGAAATGTGATTGTACATTGCTAGGTCTCTGGCAGTGGATAGATGTATGTAATTTTGTGGCATGCAGAATAACCCTTTTAGCTTCGATACTTACCATCTGTCATCTGACACTCCAGCTTTTTAGCAGTAGAATTTAATTAAAAAGAACAGGTTTGGGTAAGAATTTACTGTAAAAGAGGAAATATTGCTGATCCATTTGTCATGGCAGCCCAAAAAAAAAACAGGATGGATATTGAAAGTGCATTAACTGTTTACCTCACAGTTTTAACAACTCTGCAAGAGGATGCTTTTGAAAACATTATGGGAAAAGGAAAAATGCTTGTAACTAGCATTTCTTTCTTCTCCCAAAATGATTTCTACTATTTTAGAGACGAATTCCATCATTTTATACACATTTCATTTGTTATCTGCAAATGCTTTCAAATTTGGTAAGTGTAAAATTTTGTTGTTTGAGAAAGAGTTGATTTCTCTTGTGTGTTTTTGAAAAGCTGTCCATGGTAAAAACATGTATCTCCTTTCTTTACTTTCTAGTATTGATCTATTGACTCAGAATTAAGTGTTCTAATGTTTGATACTTTACAAGACTACAAAATTTTATAGCTGTACAAAGTGAAAGCAGTTTGCAGATTACAACTTAAACATACCTCAAATGATGGGATGGTTCTATGAAATGGGAGAAAACATTGTGGGAAACGGAGAAAATGCTAGTTACCGTTTTTAGACAAGCTTATTACTCATCCCAAAGCAACTCTTCTCATCCTTGTGTTTTTCTTGGATGTTGTATGTCAGGTCTAGCTACAAGTTTGACCAACCAATAAGAAAGTGAAAAAGCATTAAAAGTTCATAAAAAATTGATCTCTAAAAATGCCAAATTATCAGATAGATATGTTCTTTATTTGCCCTTATCAATTAAAGATCAACAAACAATTTTTCTCATGGTATTTCCTATTGTGACAAGTAAATGGCTACGAGCTGTGGGTGAGGTCACTGGATCGGACTTAGTAACAGGACTCAGGACCAGGCCAAACCAGATCAGACTTGGTAATGGGACAACTTTTCTTCAATCTTACCTGGACCAACCAAGTTTTATCATTCACCTAGGCTGCTTATTCAACTTTAGTTAGTCTGTCAGTACTTTCGTTACTTTGCTATTTCCTTTTTCCCAGAATGTTTTTAGAAGCCTTCAGTCAGCAATGAGTATCTTAGGGTTGTTATTACTTGGAATTGTATGGTAAAGGGTTAGAGAGGATCACACAAAGTAACATTAGGGAATGTCGGGACAGTGTACTCCCTTTACCACAAAAAATCTTGAGTTTTTACAACTTTCAGAAAGCGAGCTTTTGAAAACATTATGGGAACAGAAGAAAATGCTGGTAACCAGCATTTTCTTCTTTTCCCATAATGTTTTCTACCCTTCCAAAGGCAGATCACTTAATCATTTAACTAAAGTAAAATTTGTCTTATGCAAATGCTTTTATTTTTGCCAAGTCTAAAATTTTGTTGTTTTGTAAAGAGTCAAATGATTCACACAGTATTGCAGTCTAAAGCCACAATATCTTACTAATATTGAACAGTACAGATCAAGATCAGACTGCATATTCTATACAGTGTGATCCTAATCTATCCTGGAAGCAAGCTGAGTAAAAGATGTAGTATGGAGATGATGGTCTCATTTATCATTTGTGAAATTCAGGAGGAAAGTTTAATTGATTTTAGAATCTGTTTCCAAAGAAACTGCTTTATCTTTAAATTGAGATGATTTATGCTTCACTTAGTATAACAGCCTATCACTTTCACTGTTCCCTATTTTTGTGGGATTGTGGTGCTAAAATATCCAAACATTCGGAGTATTTCTGTATTCCTTTAAATCTTTAAAACATGCTCTATAAAGAGGGGGCTTAATGCATCTGCAAAAAGTATTTATTCATGTCAGCCAGAGCAGTCTGGCATGGATCGAAACTTTTTGATATTGGCCAATTTTCTGCATGTCCAAGGTCCATTCTACCCTGAAATTTGGCCAATTGTTTGACATGATGTAGTGTATGGATCAAGTACATATTATATGATTACTTGGTCAGTAAGATGCAGCATGGAGATGCATTTTGCCAGAGCATGGCTCACTTTTTTGTTTGTCTGCACCAGGAGACAAAAATGTACGTGTACATACCTGCATTGGAGACGTGTGCAGTCGACAATGAACTGTGGATCAGAATGATAGTATTTGTCTTCCAAAAGTTACAAAGCTCTGCGTAAGGACAAAAATTTAATACTGGTCAACATTTTCTCCTTTTTCCTCCATGTTTTCAAAAGCCTTTTTCCTCAGGGTCATGAAAGTTTGGGATTATATTGTAAAGGGATTATAATCAGTCTAAAGGTTAGACACTCCTGGGTGCCATTGTGTTTACTTGGAGACAAACTGCAAAGAACTTCATTACAGACAGAAAAGTCAGACAGAAATATTGATTAGGGTTTTCAGGGAGATTTTTTGTGGTTTGTGCTTCTGCATGGGGACTGTCTGAAAACCCGATGCAGTTATTGCGTTATGGATTTCACACTGAAGTCCCAAGGCTCTGTGCCAACTCTTTGACTGTTACATCAAAGTTTAATTTCTTGACCTTTAGTTTTTTTTTCTAACCCTTTATCACACAATCCTGAGTTTTAACGACCCTGTGACCCTGTAAGAGAAGCCTTTTGAAAACATTGTGGGAAAAGGAGAAAATGCTGGTTACACCAGCATTTTCTCCTTTTCCCACAATGTTTTCTACCTTTTCAAAAATAACTCTCATCATATGAGCCATGTTTATTTTCTCCTCTACAAATGCTTTCAATACCCATGAGTCTCAAAATATTATCATGGTGTAAAGGGTTAATTGTTTACTAGACAAGAAATTTCAAACTTGTCTAAATTCAAAAGCAGTTGTAGATGACATGTTAAATGTTACTCAGATCATGAAATTTGCAATTCAAAGAATAGAAAACATTGTGGGGGAAAAAGGAGAAAATGCAGGTTACTAGTATTTTCTCCATTTCCCATTACTAGTATTTTCTCCATTTCCCTCTATGTTTTCAAAAGCATGAAATTTGCCAGTTAAAGAGAGGAAAACATTGTGAAAAAAGGAGAAATTGCTGGTTAATAGTATTTTCTCCATTTCCCCCTTTGTTTTCAAAGCATTTTTCGTAAGGGTCATTGAAACTCAGAGTTGAGTGGTGAAGAGTAAGTGACAATGGAAATAACCAGTCATTACTAAGAGTGAATACAATTCGGTGTACTTGAATCACTGTTATCAATTTTTACTTCCTGAGACCAATTTATGAAGCAGATTCAATCCTTATCCTGCATAAAATGTGAAAATGAAACTTTCAAGACGATAGTAAAAACCTAAATTTTGCTATTTAAAAGGTATGGGGGGAGATATCTTTTTATTTGATAGTGTAGATCCAAGATCAGACTGCACATTCTGTGCAGTCTGATCTTGATCTACACTGCCCGCAAAGGGTCAGCAAGTTGCGCATAGCACCCTAAGGGTTAAAAAACATAATTATCAGATTGAGATGATCGAAATTCTTACTATATAGGTTCATCTATTATTTGCGTTCCTCTGTTGCTTATTAAGTTCACTGTCCATTTCTTACCATTCATCTGTAGTTGAGTGGATACAAAGTGTCTGAAAAATCTTCGTACAGGCTTGGAATTGAACTTGCGACCTTTGGATTTGTTATGTAGTCCTGTGTTAAACCACTTTACCGCTACTTCATGCCTCAAACAATTATAGTCAAGTAAAATCATGACTGAGCTATCTGCGCAACCAATTATAGAAAGTCTGTATAATTATAATTCAAGTACTTGTGTGGGAGGAAAAAATATCTTATCCAAATGACAAAATTTAATGTTAAGACTTTGTGTCCAAAGCATTTGCAGACGACAAATGTAATATGCCTTAACCTTTTACCAAATGTCAAAATGTTAGACTTGTCCAATTTTTAAATGATTACAGAAGACAAGTTAAATGTAGCTAAAATGATAAGATTTGTTTTGGAATGGGTAGAAAACAATTTGGGAAAAGAAGAAAATTCTGGTTTCCAGCATTTTCTCTTTTTTTCCCACAAGATTTTTTGTAACTGTCCAAAAACAAGTTTCACATTTTGAATCACATTTATTTTATCGTCTGCAAATGCTCGTAATTTGGACTAGTCTAAAATTTTGTCGTTCAGTAAAGGTTTAGGGTTAAGATTGCTCTCTAATAGCCCTGGCTGGTCAAGGAAGTAAATTTTTAGCCTTATTGAAGAGATAAAAATGGATGTCAGACACCAGGAAAAAATTACACCAGCTGATGAGCAAACTCATTGTAATCAGCAGGTAATAATGAACAGATGAGTAGCTGATAAGAAAGATCAAACCTGATTCTAAGAATGTGTACCTTTACCTGGGATCAAGGTCAACCATTAATCTTTAACTGAACAGTCTCAAGTTTTACCTACACAGAAGAAGAAGGCATTTGAAAAGATTGTTGGAAAAGAAGAAAATGCTGGTAACCAGCATTTTCTTCTTTTCCAACAAGCTTTTATCCCTTTCAAAGACAAATATCATTACTTGAGTTACTCTAAATTTATTGTCTTGCAAATGCCTTCAATTTGAATTTGGCTTAAATGTAATAGTCTGGCATAGAATAACTGACCTCCTTCTGGAGCAACTTGGCAGCAGAGGACATCAAAGATTTTCCTTGTAAAATATGAGTATTCTACATAGATAAAGTTTAAACCCCCTTAACTCTGAGTTAATTGCTTATGCTGACAGTGTAGATTAAGATCAGACTGGACACAACATGCTGTTTTAAACATATATCTTTACTCGTTTTCATCCATTTTTTTAACCGTTTTTTTCTTTATTTTATGAAACTATAATCGCTCTTGTATATTCATGCCAAATATTGCCCCTGATGGTTGCAAGGTTGCACAGATTACGGCAGATAGGAAATGCATTTCATTCTTTTGCGGCTAGCCATAGACATAACAACCACATTTTCGGTTTAAATCGAAGACAAATCCCTACAGTTTCGTTACCCAATACACCTTATATTGATTTTTTATCTACGTTTACACAGCTGACTAGATTATAACACATCAAGTTTTAACAGAGTTTGTTTATACCCCCGTCACACCAAACTCGTTCTCGCTCCATTCTGAGAATTGTTGCTGAACAGACTTAAACTGTGTTTGGACGGAGAGGATGTATTAGCAACCTTTTACAATCTGTTTATGAACTTAATGGATGGTTTAGGATGGGAATGGTGCTTCAGAACTTTGAGCCTGCTCAAAATTTTTTTGCCGTCCATCCCGTCCTGTAATTAGACGGAGTGACAACGTTCTTAAAACGACATAGACATACTACAAACGGAACTGCCATACTTTGATCCAGTAATAGAAACTCGGTGCAGTCGGGCATCAATTTGGCAGTGTGTTTGCATTGTACTGACCGAAATTACACGTCCTCTCCCGACCGCAGGCCGTTTTACGATTTTGTTGACCGGGGTAAGACTTTCTAAGAACGGGTTTAGTAAAAAAAGGGGCCTCAGGCATTATCAGGCCAAAATTACACATTCTATCCCGACTGCAACCCTTTTTCCGTTTATGTTGGGACGGGGTAAGACGTTATAAGAACTAGCTTGGTGTGACAGGCACTTTACTGTCTGGCTGTAAAGATGTCTCTTTAACATGAATCTATACTGTCAGCTTGTTAAATGCCAGACTGGCAAAAACAGCTTTGAAGTTGCAATACTGCACATTGTTTTTACATTTTTAAAACTGATTGAGAATGACCATTTTAATTATTCAGGACAGTAAATACAAAGATTACAGATTAACAAAAGTAAAGACATCGAGGTAAAAGGAGATTGCTCATCATGGGTGATTTTTTTTTGCCTGTAATAAGCCTGTTTTCAAATTTGCTCAGGCTGATACCTTTTGCAGATGCACAAAACCTCCTTTTCATAGGCCATTGTGCATAAAAATTATGTTCATTATGGAGCTAATGTTTTTTGAAATGGTATTATGAACACATAGTTCATTATCTCCAGCTAGATGGCATTCTACAAATACACATCTAATTTGGGCATTCTGAGTACAGAAATGGACTACTTTTCAAAACAACAACCGTTACTTTGAATTTCAGAATGAAATAAACGTTTACTCAATAAAACGCTACCTGGTGCGATTCATTCAGCTATGATCGGCTAGCATGTAACCTATGCATCGGCCATTTATTAAAACAGCCCATACGTGCTTGGGAAATAGGCTTACAGCTTCGGTATAAGCCCTCTTTTGCCCAAGTATTCGGGGATGGGTGATGCTTCAAAGCAGACAGGTTGAATCTTCAAAGAATATGACATGCGCAGACAATGACACATAGTTTGGTATTGGTTGAAATTTAGAAAAAATCCATTTTTCCAGTATAGGGAGATAAAGTGTTTCTGCATTTAACCATTGACCCTATGCCAAACAATCCAGACTTTTGACAGCCCTTAAAGAGAATGCTTTTGAAAACATTGTGGGAAAAGGAGAAAATGCTGGTAACCAGCATTTTCTCCTTTTCCCACAATGTTTTCTACTGTATCAAGGATAGAAATAATCATTTGAGTTACATTTAATTTGTTGTCTGCAGATGCTTTCAATTTGGTTCAGTCCAAAATTTTGTCGTTTTATAAAGAGTTAAGCAAACAATCCTGCGTTTTAACCCTTTACCAAAAAATCTGGATTTTTAACAACCTAGAAGAAGAAGCCTTTTGAAAACATTGTGGGTAAAGGAGAAGATGCTGGTAACCAGCATTTTGTTCTATTCCCAAACTGTTTTCAACCCTAGCAAAGACAAATTCCATCATTTGAGCAATATTTAACATGTCTGCAAAATGCTTACCGGTAAACTCTTTACCAAAAAAAACAGAATTTTAGATTTTTGTCAAAATTGAAAGCATTAGCAGAGGACAATTTCAATGTGGCTGAAATAATAAGATTCTTCTTTGATAGGGTAGAAAACATCGTGTGAAAAGGAGAAAATGCTGGTTACCAGCATTTTCTCCTTTTAACACAATGTTTTCTAGAGGCTTCTTCCTTAGGGTCATTTAAAGTCAACATTGTATGGTAAAGGGCTGAATTTGCACAGGTCTACATTATTCTCGTTTGATAAAGAGTTAACAACCCTGAGGAAAGATACTTAAAAAAAAAACATATTAAGTGGGAAATGGAGAAAACACTTGTTTTGCCACTTTCCACAATTTCTTCTAGTCTTTCAAGGATAAATTCCATCGTTCGATTTGGCATCAGCAAATGTTTTCCATCCTGACATGTCTAAGATTTTATCATCTGGCAAAGAGTTAATTGGAACTTTTTACCACACAATCCCGACTTTTATAACGGCCCTGAGAAGGAAGCCTTTTGAAAATATTGTGGGAAAAGGAGAAAATGCTGGTAAACAGCATTTTCTCTTTTTTCCTCAGTGTTTGGTGTTGAACACCCTTTCAACAATATTGCAGTTATGTCACCGAGGCTAGGGCATCTATTTACTTCGAAACCACATTATTTCAAAAGGGAAATCACATGGATTGAATAAGATTGAAATTTTGTCATCTGCAAATGCTTTCAGTATGAGCAAGTGTAAAATTTTGTTGTTAAAAGTGGTAGAGAGTTAATAGGTTTTTACTTCAATTTCAGGTTTGATTGAAATTTTAGCTCCGCTCAGAAATTTTTTTATTTATTTGTGTTTACTTTTAGTTTCAGTTTCATATTGCAATGCACCAAAAAAAAAACCAGATCCTTTTATTTTGAAATTTAACTCTTTACCACATGACAAAATTTTAGACTGGTCCAAACCTGAAAGCATTTGCAGATGACATATAATAGAAAGATTTGTCTGTGATAGAATAGAAAACATTGTGGGAAAAGGAGAAAATGCTGGTTACCAGCATTTTCTCCTTTTCCCACAATGTTTTCAAAAGCATTCTTTCCCAGGATAGTGAAAACCTGGGATTGTTTGGTAAAGGGTTAACTCTACCAATGAAAAAATTTAGACTTGTCAAAATTGAAAGTTAATTATCCTCAAACGATGTGATTTGCCTTTGGAAGGATAGAAAACATTGTGGGAAAAGGTTACCAGCACATTCTCCTTTTCCTACAATATTTTTAAAAGGTCCCCTATATAGGGTTTTTAAAACAATTGGGATTTTGTTCTAGAGGGGTAATTTCTATAGCAACTGCATTAAAAATTTACAAACCCACTACCATAAAGGCTATAGAGATGAACTGCTCCAAGCTGTTACTTAAGGTCTACGGCCCCTAACTCATTGGTAAACATCGACATTTTCGTTGAACCTATCCAGCCAATCTTGGCAGCTTCCATCTTTTTAATATGAGAGTTACGGGCTGTAGACCTTAAAGGCTTGGTCAGACCGGCTAACGGATATGTAACGGGGGGGAAACGGACAAAAATATGCAGAATTTGGTTATCCGGTGACAAAATTCATCTCCTCTGCCGCTCGAGGCTCACGCGATCGGTGTGTGGAGTGAGGAAGCCACACAATGAACGCACGAGTACCGCACATGTAATGGAAAAAAACGCACGTTTAACGGATATGTACAGGATAATAAACGGTCTATTAACGGATATCACTGTACGAGTAAGGGACTTGTACCGGATAAAACGGAAGTGCAACGCATGAGAACCGGACAAAACGTACGATGAATGGAAATGTACCGAACACCAACGTACGAGGAACGTACCGGTCACGTGACATGCCGAGGGTATAAATTGTCAGATGCATCCAAAGTCTATCATTTGCATGTCTCTGTCCGTTTTGTGCGGTGGAAAGTTTTGAACATGCTTAAAACTTCCCACCGGACGGAACGGACATCGCCAGACAAGTACCGGATTCACCGGATAAGAAACGGACATAAAACGGATACGAACGGATGAAATGATTTTTTATCCGTTACTCGTCCGTTAGCTCGGTGTGACCAAGGCTTAAGTGACAGAGAGGGGATATGGGAAAATAGAAATCCGGTCTTGCCTAGTGTTAAAAACATTGTAGGAAAGAAGCCATTGCTTGTAGATCAAAATTAAATTGCATTACATGAACACTTTGATGGAAAATGCTTTTTTCCCCATATTACCTTTTCCCAGAAGGAAGGTTAGATTTGAAATGAGAGAGAATGGTTTCAGTCTTTACAGACCTATACCCTATCTGTCAGACAGATATGTCTTATTAGATGGTAATCTCGAAATATATTTTCTCCATCTTTTTTCAGGGTTTGGTTGCTGGGAAACCGAGGCCTCTGGGATAGATATTAATGATGAACTGGCACAGATAGCAAACAAGGCTGACCTGGGAGAGGAAGGGCCTGATGGTAGGTATCTTCGATCAACACTTTAAAAAGATAATTATGTTCTATGTTACATGTTACTCTTTACCAAACAACAAAATTTAGATCCATCCAAATTCAATGCAATTTGGCACCAAACAAATTGAATGTAGCTCAGAAGATAATTTCTGTCTTGGAAATGGCAGAAAATATTGTAGGAATGGGAGAAAATGCTGCATTTCCCACAGTATTTTCAAAAGCATCTCCTTAACTCTCTACCACACAACAGAATTACAGACTGGTCCAAATTGAATGCATTTTGCAGATGACAAATTAAATGTGCCTCAAATAATAGAATTTGTTTCTGAAAGATTAGAAAACATTGTGGGAAAATGAGAAAATGCTGGTTACCAGCATTTTCTCCTTTTTCCCACAATGTTTTCAAAAGGCTTTTTCTTCAGGGTCGTTAAAACCCGTGATTGTTTGGTAATTGGTTAAGGGTCGTTAAAACTTCGGATTATGTGGTAAAGGGTCAAAGAAACAGAAAAGAGGGGTGTTTAAAAGTTATAAACATTATTTCTTCGCTGAAGTCTGTGTTGTTAGTGCGCATTAGAATAGTTTCAGCTGGACCATTCTAATGAGTATCTACAACATGGGATTTAGTGAGGAAATAAGGTGATACATGTATTGCTCTTTGAATCCCAGAATGCTTCCCTTATCTGTGCCTCTTCACTAACCATTGTGAATTTTACAGTGGGCCCCATACCTCTATACAAATCAACATATAGCGAAATTATTGGCAGAAAATAAATTGAAATTTAATGTGGCTCAAACTAAGGGATTTGTTTGTGAAAGGGTAGAAAACATTGTGGGTTACCAGCATTTTCTCAGTTTCTCACAATGTTTGCAAAGCATACTTCTTAGTGGTCACTATAACACAGGATTTTCTTGTAACACAGGCTGCTGGTATGGTTGGACTGTATTGGACAGAGTAGATTCAAGATCAGATTGCATGTTTTGTGCAGTCTGATCTTGATCTACACTGTCTGCAAAAGCTCACTGAATGGTGCTTAGCAGCCCAATGGTGTTAAAATTTTCACCAAGCTTTAAAGGTAAAACAGTACTGGTATACTATTATGTAAAGGGCTTCCATCCTTGGACCATTTAATAGGTAATTTATATGTAATTACATAATTTATTAATAGATCAATAAAGATAATGAAAAAGTTTTTTTTAGTAATAATAGGAAATTAATACTGTTTGAATACCAGTGGAAATTCTTGTGTTGATGCATTTTGAACTGATGAAAACTACTTTTTTCATTGATTTTATGGACACATAACTCTTACCCATCAAATGCACTGCTCAAAAAATAGTCCATAAGTGCAGTTTGATCTTGGCCTAGACTCTCCACTTACCGTATAATTATTTCAGCCATATTAATCCCAATTAAATGCCAGTATAGTAGTTGAGTAGTCTCAATAATATTTTGTTTTGTGATATTCAAGAATAAGCTTGATTGGAGCTCTTGTAGGGACTTGTTACTATTGTATTTGGCATTGCTAGTCCTAAGTATGCTAAGGGCAATATAAAATTCCATGCTGACCATGTAGATCAAGATCAGACTGCTCAGAATATGCTTTCAGATCATTATCTTGTATGTTTGTTGTACAAAAAGGTTGTTACAGGTTGGTTTAATGGTCTAAGATTTAAAACACTGTTGTTTGGTTCAGTATGATTGAGATATATGGCAAGCAGGATATCAGGTTTTGACAGAGGCCAAATGCCAGTAGATCATTATTAATTGCAGGTTCATAACCTTTAGAGTATTTGTCTATTAGCCAGTAGATTTATGTTTGACTAGAGAAAGTTATCACAGATACTAGTCGGGTTATTTACTGACCATTCAAATTCAACCTTTCATTTCATCAGACTAGAAGCACAGTGTGCCATTAGTGGATGGCTAGTACTCCATTTCTGCACAAGTACAAGATTTACATCGCTTTTGTGGACAGTTTTTGAAAACGGAATTTTTTTTTTTCTCAGTTCACTATTTTCATGTCACTTCTAATATTTTGCAGAAGGTCTAAACCCTATACCAAACAATCCTTTATTTTAACAACCCTGAAGGAGAAGGCTTTTGAAAACACTGTGGGGAAAGGAAAAAATCCTGGTAACCGGCATTTTCTCCTCTTCCCACAGTGTTTTCTACCCGTCAAACAACAAATTCCAATTTTTGAGTCACAATTGTTTTGTCGTCTGCAGTTGCTCTCAGTCTAGAACAGTCTACAATTTTGTCGTGTTGTAAAGGATTAAATCAGCAGTTGGGTAATGAGCTAAAATTTTTTGGCCTGTCCAGACAGGCAGCAGAGCCGGGCAGCTCATTCAATTGATTGAATTGATTGGTTGATTGATTGATATTTTAAGCCGCTTTCAACATCATATCAATGCATCAAGGCAACAGGTCACTTATTCATGTGTGTCCTGGGTTTCACCAGTACTGTGCTAGGGCTCTGAAGTGTTTTGCCAGTGCTTCCAGTGAGGGTAGAATCCAGGGCCTCCTGGTTATACTTTGCCACTAAGCAGAGCAGGACCCCTGTAGCTCAGTCTAGCTGGCTAGCTCAGTCACACTGAAGAAGGCTTAAAAATCAAGGGATCGGGATCAAGCTGGGTAAAATTCTGTCCCAGGATTGATGATAGTCATTCCAACAGGAATTTTTCCTCTTACTCTACACTGTTTTGATGAAGTTTACGTGGGAATTTAGCAGTCATTTAATTGAAAAGAATGTGGTTTCGAAGTAAATAGATGCCCTAGCCTCGGTGACATAACTGCAATATTGTTGAAAGGGTGTTCAACACCAAACAATGAAACAGGCAGGAAAACAGTCTAGGCATATTTCTATATCCTTATCCCTGTACCAAATCAAAGCATTGAAAACACTGGTGTGGCATTTGTCAAGGAAGCCATTGTGTGGAATTAATGATTTGAGAAAAAAAGAAAAATATCATTCAAATAATAACTTGAAAGTCAACCTACTAAGCAACTAAATACCTTTTTTTTTTTTTGGTTAAAGGGAGAGTAGTGGTGCCAAAGTTTGGATGATTTGTGTATTGGTGGTCTCCCTTTGACTATTCACAGTCGGAGTCAGGGGTGATATCCCTTGATGCTAGGATGCATGATGGGTAGAGAGAGAAACCATGCATATATATTGAATAAAATTAAGTTTATACCTGAAAAGTATGATTTTGAGATACCTTCGGCTGTCAAGATCTAATTCCCAACATTACAATCAATTATTTCGATCTGTAAATATTCATGCACAATCAAATGGAGTAGCGTGCAATCATGGGACGAACAAGCCCAAGGACGAACTGGTTTTGGAACGAACAAGCCCGGAACCAAAGCGGCCAGTAGACAAATTTTGTGTATATCATTGCGCCAATAGAAGGCTAAGAGCGGGTGAAGCTATTTTCAATCAAAAAGAAGTATTTCCATGATCGATGACCTAATCCTGTTTATTTTAATATGCCATTTCCAATTTACATATTTGAGTGCTATCGGAAAACTCGTTTGTCTGAGAAAAATTTAGTTTAATTGGGTTTATTTCCTTTGGTTTTGCACAAAATACGATACATGGTCTTCAAAATTCAAAATTTGAACATTCAGTATTAACTCATAGTGACATTGTCTTCGACAAAAGCCACAAAAATCCTATTTTTTAATGACCCTGAAGAAAAGGGCTTTTGAAAACACTCAGAATAGATAAAATGCTGGTAACTAGCTTTTTGTCCTTTTCCCAAAATGCATCCTTACATTTCAGTGACAAAACCCATCGTTTGAGCCATAGTTTTCTGCAATGATTTCAATTTAATCAGTATCTGAATTTTTGTCATGATGGTAAAGACTTGATGGCCTTAAATTTTTCCAATGAGGATAGGTTAGAATTGGAAGCTAACACATTACCCCACCTAACCTATACTTGGAACCATCCTGGTAAAATAATGGGTGATCAACATGAATTACCATAGCTTTAACTCTTAACCAAAGGACTAATTTTAGACTGGTCCAAATTGAAAGCATTTGCAGACAATAGTTTCAATTAAATATGGCTGAAGTGATGAAATTTGTGGGTAAAAGTGTAGAAAAACCTTGTGGGAAAAGGAGAAAATGCTTGTTACCAGCTTTTTCTCCTTTTCCCACAAGGTTTTCAAAGGGCTATTTCCTTTGGGTTGTTAAAACTAGGAATTGTGTGTTGTAAGGATTTAATGGCATGCACTTGTACATAGATTAATTGAGAGTTGATGGGTTTTCCAATCCATTGTCTGCAATTGAGATTGACAAGTGCAGGATTGTATGGGCTGCTTAGTTAGGATGAACCCTTTTTCCCACTGCAGGAATCTCTGATGCCTTTGGAAAAAGTATTATAGGCTTCAAAACATCTGGACAGGTGGATAAGAAACTAGAAATTTCTCCCAAAAAAGCTTTTATGTTTGATGACATTTTGAAACTAATGATTACTCCAATGAGATGGTACTACGATGTGTTGCAGTGAGTTTACGGATGCAAGCCACTTAACTATGTAAAATTTGTGTAGTTTTAACCCTTAGAGTGCAGAACAAACTTAACGGAAATTTGTATCCCAGAAATACAACCCAAATAATGGCAATTTTAAGGTTGCTTTTGTCTGCAGAGTATCAGCAAAGCGGACAGTGTAGATCAAAGATCAGGCTGCACAAAATGTGCAGCCTGATCATGACCTTCACTGGCTGCAAAGGCAACTATGGTAGTTAGGTGTTAACTCTTTACCAAACGACAAATTTTTTGACTGGACCAAATTCAAAACATCTGCAGACAACAAATTAAGTCTTGGTAATATGATGATTTCTGACTTTGATAGGGTAGAAAATATTGTGGGAAAAGGAGAAAATGCTGGTTACCAGCATTTTCTCCTTTTCCCACAATGTTTTCTATAGGCTTCTTTCTGAGGGTCGATAAAAGCTGGGATTGTGTGGTAAAGAGTTAAGTGCATGTGTAACTTCTTTTGTTAGCTGCTACTCAGTGACTGAAAACACGGGAAATTTCTTTGAAAAATTACCACCAATACATGAAAAATTAGACATCTATCGTGTTGGTTTCAGTATTCATTTTCTCTCAATATATTGGATTAATTCTGAACCAAACCACAAAATTTATTACCCAAAATAAAAGTACTTGAAGACAACAGTATTGAATATGGCATAAATGATGGGGGGTTCAGGGTCCAAAAAATCCACACGTCCGCTCGTATTTACAAGTAAGAAATGGATGAGGACGAGTGAAATATCTGTCATGATCGTCCGGCAGGACGAGTGGTGAATAGGAGATAGTAAAACAAGTTTTTCAGATGAATATTTAACTTACAGGAAACAAAACGGCCATTTCAGTATTGAATAAGCGAATTAAGGGTATTCAGGAAATCAAATTTTGAAACAGAACATAAAACATGCTGGCCCCCGCTCCAAATAAAGACTGGTATCAAGTCAGCCTAATGATATAACCCGGGGCCTTTTATTGCAAACAAAAATCTTACAATGTGCTTCAGGTAGACCTAATTCAATACGAGCGACTTTGTTAATTATTAAAACGAACGATATTAACATTAACGCAAATACTTTCCCGAAACCAGTTCAAAAAACTCAGTTGTTTTGGATTTATTAATTTCTGTAACTTGACCGGATAACTGGTACCGGTTTTTAAAACCCGGTATTTAAGGTTCGTTGTAAAGTTTCCGTTTCGTCTGAAAAAAAAAGACATGTCAAGAAAATAACTATTGTTTTGTGCAATCCACAAGAGCAGTTTCTCTTGCGTTGGCAAAATTCGATTACACCAATATATGGAAAGGTTTTTCTCGTCGGACGAGCGAGGATCAAAGCAGGGCAAGTGTTTTTTCAAAGTCACTTGTCCTACAGGACGAGTGCCTTTTCTGGAAATTTTTGGACCCTGGGGTTGCATCAGAAAAAGGAGCAAGCATTGTTTGAAAAGGAGATGCTGGTTATCAGCATTTTCTCCTTTTTCTTCAGTGTTTACAAAAGCCTTCTTCAGCAGGGTAATTAAAATCCAGGATTTGTCTGGTAAAGGGTTAACCCTTTACCACACAATCACGAGTTTTAACGACCCTGAGAAAGAAGCCTTTTGAAAACATTGTGGGAAAAGGAGAAAATGCTGGTAACCAGCATTTTCTCTTTTTCCCACGATGTTTTCAATCCCATTAAAGGCAGAAATCATTGTTTGAGTCACATTTAACTTGTAGTCTGCTAATGCTTTCAATTTGGACCAGTCTAAAATTTTGTCGTTTGGTAAAGAGACTACTGAACATACCTCAAGACTAAAGATGTAGACTTGTTCAAGTTGACTGCATTTGCAGACAACAGTTTAAACATTGCCTAAATGATGGAACGTATACTTGATAGGGTAGAAAACATTGTGGGAAAAGGAGAAAATCTGGTTCCAGGCATTTTCTCCTTTTTACACAGTGTTTAGAAAGGCTTCTTTCTTGGGGTTGATTGTGTAGTAAAAGGTGACAGGCCAACCTTTTGTAAGTGATTTTGACTTATCAATGAAAAGTTGCCTGTGGTCTGTGGTCTATGTGGCATCTACATCAGGGATCATTGCAGGCACACTGGCACAGTCAAGAAAACACAGGGTACTTTTGTTAACTGCATGACAATGAAGAAATTGCTCATCATGAGCAATTTCTCAGTTTTTCATGGAGTTTCTCAGAAGTTACATGCTTCAGCATAGCCACATCAAAAACTGCACACAGAAGAATGAAGGGAGTTGTCTATCTCTTTCACTACTACAAAAAATAACCTTTACTTTTTTAATGGCTGTAAATACATCCTTCTGCAATATGAAGAGATGGTTCAGTTATGATCTAGAATAAAAGAGTGGACAGTGTAGATCAGAGATCAGACTACACATTCTGTGCAGTCTGATCTTGATCTACACTGTCCACAAAAGCTTCTTGTTTCGTCAACAGTAAAGAAAGAGCTATAGGGAAAAGAAAAACTAAGGGGTTAGTAATTGAGAAAGGCTGCAAATGATAAAAAATATCAGCTGTATTTTACATGTAGGCATGAGTCATGAAATGTAAACAGTCGAGAACAGTGACTCAGGTGATTGGGGAAAGGCTGATCAATGGTGTTTTTTACTCATATTTTCATAGAATTCTGTGGACAATTTGAGAAACTTGTAGATCAAGATCAGACTGCATGTTCTGTGAAGTCTTTAATCTTATAATGCTGTCCAATTTTCTGAAAGAATTTATTATTGAAACATAGGAATGAAATTGGGCTTTTTCTGCCAACTGGAAAGATATGTTTCGTTTGTTTAGCAGCCTAAGGGCTAAGCTATGTTTTTTTGATTACTTTTGTACTTTTACAACTTTTTCTGCGTGTGTGATAATAATGTAAAAATTTTATAGTAGTACTTCCTTCTGCAGAAGTTTCAGTTCTCTTGTTTTACAACGCTCGTGTAGCTCAGTGGTTAGGGTATCGGACTGATGTGACCTGATGGTTGTGAGTTCAATACCAGGTATCTTTTTGGCCAACTTTCTTTCTGGCAATTTTTCGCATCTCACCTCTGATGCATGTGAGAAAGTAGTCGGTACTGGTGTGAGAAAGCCAGGAAACGTAATGCGTAGGTGCACGGACCCCTGTGATATGACCTGAGCTGTTACAACGGTGATAAACTCCAATCAATCAGTCAGTCTTGTTGTACAAATCACTGTTGAACTTTTAAATCCTTTTCATTAAATTAACCCTTTACCAAACAATCCCTTGCTATGATGACCCTGAAGAAAATGGCTTTTGGAAATATTTTGGCTGAAAGAAAAAATGCCGGCAAGCATTATATCCTGAGGGCCTTTTCCCACAATATCTTCTACCATTTTAATAACGGATCCCGTCATTTCTGTTATTTTTTTTGTTGGTTTTTAGCTCACCTGAGCACATAGTGCTCAGGGTGAGCTATTGTGATCGGTCAATGTCCGTCTGTCCATCTGTCTGTCAGTCCGTCTGTCTGTCCGTCCGTAAACAATTACTAAAAAATCTTCTCTGAAACCGCCAATCAGATTTCAATGAAACTTCACAGAAATGATCCTTAGGTGATGCACTTTCAGAATACTTCAAAGATTTGAATTCCATGAAGAACCATGAAGGGCTAGAGCTTTCATACATGGCATGTAGCATCATCTAGTGGCCCTCTACCAAAATACTTCAAATTATGGCCCTAGTGTGGAAATTGGCCCTATGTTGTGGGTTCTCGGATTTCACATAGAGATAAAGAAGGAAATCTTTAAAAATCTTCTTGTCCCAAACCGTAAAGGCTTGAGCTTTCATATATGGCATGTAGCATCATCTAGTGACCCTCTACCAAAATACTTCAAATTATGGCCCCGGTGTTAAAAAATTGGCCCTATGTTGTGGAGTCTCGGATTTCACACAGAGATAAACAAGGAAATCTTTAAAAATCTTCTTGTCTGAAACCGTAAGGGCTAGAGCTTTCATATTTGGCATGTAGCATCATCTAGTGGCCCTCTACCAAAATACTTCAAATTATGGCCCTAGTTTGAAAATGGCCCTATGTTGTGGGTTCTCGGATTTCACAAGACGATTGTAATAAGTACTAACAACATAGGATTTAGCTCAGCATAAAGGCTTTAATCCATGGGGCATTCAATTCCAGCTAGTCGTATATATTTCAACAGAGACATTGGAATTCCTATCGCTTAATAAAAGTGTTGGCTTAATAAACGTAGTCGCTTAGTTAAGCAAGATCGACTGTATTGCCCTTTGACAAATTGGACTTCATGAACAACTCTGGTTTCCATGTCAACTGCTGAAAAAAAAAATCAACCCAAACACAAAGCCTACAACTTAATTGGCAACAGTAGCACTCTACCAAAGTACATCGAATTGTGACCTTAGGGAAAAAAAAAAGTGCTTTGTTGTTGGATCCCAGTTTCCACATCCAAATAAAAGATCTTTTAAAATCTTCTTTCATCCAAACATTAACCCTAGAGCTTTCATATTCAGCATGGACTGGTGGATAGTTATGCTCCTGTAAGGGCGAGCATATAGTCGCCACTTCGTCTGTCTGTCTGTCCGTCCGAAGTGATTTCTCAACAACCACTTGACGGCTCTTGTTTGCTAATAGAATTTACCAAATTTCTTCCTTGGAATCACAAAAAGTCCTTTGTCGTCACAATGTAGGATCAAATATGTAAAGAGTGTATTCTTGGAATCCTCCTGTTCCATATTGTATGGCCCACAACATACATTTGGCATGTGATTCTGTCTGAAAACCCATTATCAGCTCACCTGAGCATAACATACTCATGGTTAGCTTTTATGTATCCTTGAATATGCGTCGCCAAAATTCCACTGTTTATTATATAGCTATCGGAATTCCAGCATAATCTTGATCCATCGCCCAGAATGTTTGTAAGGTTTTGAACATGAACATGAACACACTCAGCAACCACAATTCTGGCTCAGTCATACTCAAAATTTCCCTGGATGTTCATAATGACCTAAGGACAAATCTGATCAAAATGGGGACAAGCTAAAAGCATCAAAATAGGGGATCTTGATGACAATTCCATTGTTTACACTCTAGGGCCTATAATTTCGGCTCTATCATTTTCTTACCTGCTCTGATTGTTGGTATTGTCACATGGATGAATCATTTTCAAAACTAAAACATTCCAGCACAGAGGCAAGTGGCCATAACAATGACAGCTGAGTTGCATTCCAGGTGAGCGATTTAGGACCATCATGGTCCTCTTGTTTTTGTTTTCTATCAATGCATTTAATTTGGGAAAGTCTAGAATTGAGTTGTTAGGTAAAGGGATCACCAATATATTACTAGACGACAGAATTTGAGCCTAAATGTCCAAATTGAACGTATTTGCAGACGACAAATTAAATGTGGCTTTATCAGCAGATTTGTCTTTTATAGAATAGAAAACATTGTGGAAAAAGGAGAAAATGCTGGTTTCCAGCATTTTCTCCTTTTTCCTACAATGTTTTCTTAAATTTTCATTCTCAGGGTCATTAAACTAGGGATTGTGTGTTAAAGGGTATAAGAAATATAAAGAAATTTAAGCACAATGGTAAAGAAACCAAGTTCTTTGATGATAGGAGACAAGAGATAATAATGACAAGAGTTACAATTAGAAATAAGTGAACTTTGAAAAAGAAATGAATTTGTTAACACCATCTGTGACTTATGATAATGAGTTTGTCAGTTAGAATTATATCTTAACAATTAGACAGTTCTAGTGACTGCCCAGTTATCAGATTTACTAAGTTAGCGCCTTTTACAACTATAGTTGCTTTTGTGGCCAGGGTAGATCAAGATCGGTTGTAAGGGGAAAAAAGCTTACAATGATCATATTTTCACTTTGGGTTATGTAACCTCCAGGGAAATGTTAGATTTTTGTACGAGGACTTTGCAAAAGGTTATGGGAATGTTACATGATTAGTAACACATGTTGGATACATGGAACCGTATTCAAATAAGTACAATGACTTCATCATGACTGTGGTCTCATAAAAATGGACAAAGTTACAGATTTGCAAAACAGCAAAACCTTTAATTAAACACTAAAATTGCTCCTTTTTTACAAATGGAACCGTCCAATTTCTTTATGCTTGCAATAAAAATGAATTTGGTATTATTTATCAGTGCTTTGCAATAATTTTTTTTTTCACTGCAAGAAATCTAGACATGCCCTTTTCAAAAGACTCCTCTAATCTTTAGCTTTGATTAGCCTGATTCATCATTCTTTGATTTTTCCTACAATGTTAAGGTTAATTGTAAGGCCAAGTTGTTTTGTTTTTGTGTTTAACACAAATGTAACTTTCAGTAATACCTTTTTATACCACTTCAAAGACAAAAGATTAGCAGATTGAGTGAACTAAACACAGGAAAAAAGATAACAGTCATGTACTCCAGAGATAATCTTTTAACTGTTTACTACATAATATGGAGTTTTAAAGACCCTGAAAGAGAAGGCTTTTGAAAACATGGTGAGAAAAGAGAACCAGCATTTTCTCCTTTTTTCAATGTTTTCTACTCTATCAAAGACAAAATTCAACATTTGATTTATATTTAACCCTTTGCCACACGGCAAAATTTAAGACCTATCCAAATTGAAAGCATTTGCAGATGACAATTTCATAGTGGCTCAAATGACGCAACTTTTCTTTGATAGGGTAGAAAACTTCGTGGGAAAAGGAGAAAATGCTGGTTACCAGCATTTTCTCCTTTTCCCACAATGTTTTCAAAAGGCCTCTTCTTCAGGGGTGTTAAAAGGCGTCATTGTGTGGTAAAGGGTTAAATTGTCTTCTGCAAATATTTTGAATTTGGTCAAGTCCAACATTATATTGTTTGGTAAAGAGTTAACCATTTAATAACACCTTCAAACAAGTGTGAGGAAAAAAGGCTTTAAAAAACATTGTGCGGTAACCAGCATTTTCTCCTTTTCCCACAATGTTTTTAAAAGTCTGGTAACCAGCATTTTCTCCTTTTTCCAGAATGTTTTCCACCCTTTCAAAGGTAATTAAACCTAATCATTTGAACCTTACTTAAATTTTTCTCTGCTAATGCTTTTACTTTGGATAAATCTAAAATCTTGTCATGTGGTAATGGGTTAGGTTACCTTACACAGCTAGATTTCTAAATATATTTCAAAAGAAAATATATTGGCCAAAAGTGCTCCTGTATATGTAATCCTGGTTTATCATTTTCATTGTGAAAAATTTTTATACCTGAGAGCTTCTTTCAGATTAAACTGAATTTGTTTAAACATGCATTCTGCAGTAATAGGCTGTTTCAAGTGCACACAGTGCTGTGAAGCTATAAAGATTATCATGAAGTATAGGCCATAATGGAGAAATTAGGAATTCAGAAACATGCAAGCACATGCAATATAACTTAACCCATAGGCTGCTAAGCGCGACTCACTGACCTGTTGCGGGCAGTGTAGATCAAGATCAGACTGCACAGAATGTGCAATCTGATCTTGGATCTACACTGTCCGGTAAGGAGATATCTCCCCCCCCCCCCCCCCCCCCAAAAAAAAAAAAAAACTTCGAAATAGCAAAATTTGGGTTTTTACTATCAGTTTGAAAGTTTCCCTTCACTTATTTAGCAGGATAAGGGTTAAGGAAGTTCAACTCTTTATGAAATGACAAAATTGTAGACTTGTCCATTTTCAAAGTTTGCAGATGAATAGTTCAGTATTGTTTAAATGAGGGTAGATACTATAAAAGGGTAGAAAAAATTGTTCTAGTTACCAGCACCTAATCCTTTTTCCACAGTGTTGCCATTGAGCTTCTTTTTTAAAGGTCATTAAAATACAGGATTATTTGGTTAAGGGGTAAGGCTTGTTTATCACTGAGTACATACCAGTTAAGATCAGATTGTGCATGAGATGTTTCTCCATTGTCAGATTGTGCTCCGAGAGTTGACAGGTCTGACTCCTGTAAAAGGTCCTTATTACCAAACATCAAAATTTTAGACTGCATTATTGACAGCACCAGTTGATGACAACATTAATATGTCTGAAATGGTAGAGTAAAATGAGAAAATGGTGGTTATCAGCATTTTATTTTGTTGCCTCAATGTTTTCTAATGCCTTCAGCCATATAAGCTTTCATAGGAAGAAAAATCATACTGGGTTGTGTGGTTAATTGAGAAAAAAAGACTAACCAGAGAGTCCAAACTCCCTGCAAAGGATTTGATGATTATTGTGTAAATCATTCAACAATTTTTCATTTGGTCAAAATGTTTAGTTTCAAGGAGGAGGGGGAGAAAATAATTATGGTAGCTATTTGTAAACCCATTACCAAAAGTCAGAATTTTAGACTTCTCTAAATTGAAAGCATTTGCAGATGACAAATTAAAAGTGCAGCTCAAAAGATGGAGATTGTCTATTATTGTGAAAAACAATGTGGGAAAAGGAGAAACTGCTGGCTGCCAGCATTTTCTCCTTTTCCCACAATGTTTTCAAAAGCCCCCATTTATAGTGATGATGAAACATGGGATTGTATGTGAACTCTTTACCACATGAGAAAGATTTAGACTTGTCCAAATTAAAAGCATTTGCAGACATCAACTTAAATTTGGCTCAAATGATGGCGTCTTTGATACAGCAGAAAACATTGTGGGAAAAGAAGAAAATGCTGGTTACCAGCATTTTCTCCTTTTCCCACAATGTTTTCAAAAGGCTTCTCCTTCAGGGTAGTTACAAGTTGAGCTTGTGTGGTACAGAGTTGACGGGAAAAAGGATGACTGTGACGGATAGGTATAGAGTATACTACAGCACACCTGATGTTTGTCAATCTGAATCACCAGAACTAACTGCTGTCTGGAAAATCATGTGTGTGAGGTGCACAATTTTGGCTGGTTTTCAAAAAGAGTAGAACATCTAGTTTAGATAACGTAACTTTCCTGCCAATCTCAGCTTCCACTACATGAATATGAATCTTGAAATTTTTGTCAAGTTTGTATGGTTTTCTTCGTCTGATATACTAAGTCTTTATACACCTTGATTGGTTAGTCCTTTATCAAAATAGACGAAAACATTTTGTGCATGTCCAGATTGAAAGCATTGGCAGAAGACAAAATTTTGGCTCAAATTGAAGGGAATTTTCTTTGAAAGGGTTGAAAATGTTGTTGGAAAAGGGGCAGTATTTACCAGCATTTTTTTCTTTTCCCCCCACAATGTTTTCAAAACCCCTTTCCCTCAGGGTTTAGTAAGAATTGATTGATTGATTGTATGGTGTTTAACGCCGTTTTCAACATTATTTCAGTTATATTGCGGCGGCCAGTGCACCTATCCATGCTTTCCTGGAGTCTCTTTTACCAGAACTCTGCACAATTTTCTTTCCAAGCCACTGGCTGCTTTCCGACATAATCATCAACAATGGTCAGCGGTGGGAGAGGAATGAATCCTGTCGCAGTGACTATCATCAATCCTTGGAAAGAAATTGGCCGAGTCAGGGGTCGTAGCCAGGGATCGAACCCTGGACCCCGTGTTCTCAAGTCCTGCATGCTACCGACTGAGCCACCGGGGCTCGGCTGTTTAGTAAGAAGTTATCACATGATGTGTGAAACTACAACTCTTACACCCCTCTAGTTGATAGATTTAGAAAAACTTCATAGCTAAAGGGACAAAATGCTTATTTACCAAATTGTTCTCTCACTTGAATGTCATCTCCCTTTTGCCATAAACAATCAGTGATCGCTTTGTGACAAAGTTTGCACGAGATAATGTAGAATTATTCTTATTTAAAAAAAAATTCTGAAACATAAGTTTCAGGATATTCACCGAAACTGTCTAGATATGGGTATAGTACAGATGACTGCCCTGGAAATGTTATTTTAGTTGTTGATGGGTTGCATCAGGGTACAGAGATGATTGCAAAAAAGAATGGTAGAAATCCCTGCATAGATTTATGTGCGCACATTTTAAGCTGTCATTTTATACAAATACTACAAAACTAGAATTTGAACATACGAGGGCTGAGCAAGGAGTTCATGGAATTTCTTCATAACTGTTTAATTTAATGTCTGATTGTTTCCTGATTTTTACTTGTGTAATCATGGTCTTATATCAATTTGCAGGTACATAATCACCAGTCTAATTTTTCTTTCTATATAATAATATTTTTTTTTTTTAAGAGCGCAAGATTTGTTGCCCTGGAGCACGCTGTAAAATCACTGTTTTCTTTCTTTTAAAAATGATCGTATTTCAGAATCATCTGGTTCAAATCTGGAATTATTTCAGTGTAATGTATTGTGCCATTTGACTCTGAAAATTTCTGACATTGCTTTGGAAAACAATGTTAGAACAACAGCTTTTGTGAGACCTATTGAAGGAGAAATAAGGTACAAATGGTGGTTTTGGAAGTGGTAGAAAATCACGTAGCAAATTATCCTATGTGAATTTAGGGCATAGTTCGTCTGAAGGTATTAAAAGAAGCTTAAGAAGGTAAAGCCACAATTGAAAAAATCTGCAGTGCTCAAGGGACATGCGTGGTTTAACCCTTTACCAAATGACAAAGTTTTAGACTGGTCCAAATTGAAAGCACTTGCAGACGACAAAATAAACGTAACTCAAAAATTGAAATTTGTTTCCAGCAGGGTAGAAAACATTGTAGGAAAAGGAGAAAATGCTGGTTACCAGCATTTTCTCCTTTTCCCACAATGTTTTCAAAAGGCTTCTATCAGGGTCGTAAAAACCAGGGATTGTTTGGTAAAGGGTTAAAAAAGGATGAAAGAGTATTGAAGATGATCCAAGGAGTGAATGTGTGAGGATTATAATAACGTAACATTCAACAACATCAACATCATGACATGCTCCTGATAGCCATTATGGTCATTATTAAAGGAGTCATAGCAACTACACTTTTACATCAATTTGTCTGAAACTATCCTAATTTGTCTTATGAATGGATCTTAAACATTCGAAAATTTAAGTATAATACAAGTCATAACTATTTTCTGCAAGACTCTCAGAAAATTCAGGTTGCTTTGTAAGCAAACTATAAAATATACATCGGTTAAAGATCTTGGTATATGTGGCAATTTTAGTTACCGGTACTTGGGGAATAATTTCTTGCATCATAGCCACATTTATTCTACCTTGATTTTTCTCTTCGAGATAATTATTTTCTGTCTAAGGAACAAAAGCCATATTATATCTACATTGTATTTGAATTAGATTGTTTTTTGTCTCAATAAAATGATACTTGCAAGATTTTAGCCCGGCTGTTTTCAAAGAGATATTTCAAAGCCAGTGTTGTTGTCAGTGTTTTTGCATGCAAACGTTTTCATATATTTGTGTATCTGTCACTTCATACGACATTTTTTTTTGAAGCTCCTGCTAGTTGTTACTTTTCACTGGTGAACCAATTACAGAAGATTGGGTAATCCTAAAAATATTTTTGATACTGTTATACCCATTTTTGACTTGCAATTTTCATTGCAGCAGGCAATATGTGGTGCTCTTAGTCTTACATAAAAAAATAAATGCTGAAATTACATGATTAATAAAAAGTGGAAATGTAATTAGCCCCAAGACAGCTATATTAATGAAATAGATACTTTTAGTTTGTAATTTGGCTAGATCAGTGTCATGAACAAGGAAGAAAAAATTCAAAACCCTTCTTTTTTTTAGCTCACCTGAGCACAAAGTGCTCAAGGTGAGCTTTTGTGATCGTGCTGTGTCCGGCATCTGTCGTGCGGCATGCGGCGTCCATCATCACCTTTTACCTTGTGTACATTCTAGAGGCCACATTTTCAGTCTGATACTCATGAAACTTGGTCAGAATGTTTGTCTTGATAATATCTCGGATGAGTTCGAAAATGGGTCATGTCAGGTCAAAAACTAGGTAACTAGGTCGAATCATAGAAAAACCTTGTGTACACTCTAGAGGCCATATTTTCAATCCGATAGTCTTGAAACTTGGTCAGAATGTTTGTCTTGATGATATTATGGACGAGTTTGAAATTGGTCATGTTGGGTCAAAAAGTAGGTCACTTGGTCAAATCTTAGAAAAACCTTGTGTACACACTTAGAGGCCACATTTTCAGTCGGAAACTTTTGAAACTTGGTCAGAATGTTTGTTTTCATAATATCTCGGACAAGTTTGAAAATGGGTCATATCAGGTCAAAAACTAGGTCACTAGGTCAAATCTTAAAAAGACCTGTGTACACTCTAGAGGCCACATTTTCTGTGCAAAGTACTTGAAATTTGGTCAGTATGTTTGTCTTGATGATATCTCAGATGAGTCTGAAAGTGGTTCAAGTCTGGTCAAAAACTAGGTCACTAGGTCAAGTCTTAGAAAGTCCTTGTGTACATTCTAGAGGCCACATTTTTTGTCCAAAATACTTGAAAGTTGGTCAGAATGTTTGTCTTGATGATATCTCAGACTAGTTTGAAAATGAGTCATTGTGTCAAAAACTAGGTCACAGTCAAATCTTTGAAAAACCTTGTGTACGCTCTAGAGGCCACATTTTCAATCCAAAACTTACATAACTTGGTCAGAATGTTTGTCTTGATGATGTCTCGGACTAGATCAGGAACAGGTCACGTTGGGTCAAAAACTAGGTCACTAGGTCAGATCTTACAAAAACCTTGTATACGCTCTAAAGGCAACATTTTCAGTCCAATACTCTTGAAAGTTGGTCAGAATATGAAACTGGGTCACTTCGGGTCAAAAATTAGGTTACTGGGTCAAATCTTTGAAAAGCTTTGTTTATGCTCTAGAGGCCTCATTTTCTGTCCAATACTCATAATACTTAGTATGTTTAGCTTGATGAAATCTCAGACGGGTTTGAAAATGGCTCACAAGATTTTGAAAAATCTTGTAAAACTCTCTAGAGGCCACATTTTTGTCCAATACTCACAAAAGGTGGTCAGAATCTTTGTTTAGTTAATATTACAACAGATTGTAAAATGGGCAACGTTTGGCTAAAAAGTAGGTCAATGAGACAAATTCTAGAAAAAGCTTGTGTGCACGCTAGAGGCCAAATTTTCAGTCCAATACTTATGAAAGCTTGTTAGAATGTTTGTCATAATATCTCGGAAGGGATTGGAAATGGATCATGTTTGGTCAAAAGACTCAGGTGAAAGACTCCAGGGCCATCATGGCCCTCTTGTTTTAAATGCAGTCTGATCCCTAGCATGGAAGTATTTTGATTGAAACAAAAGTGCAGGCTTTAAGAATATAAGTTTTGAAAATTAGGGAAAAGATTTTGAATTGTGTTGGCAGACTAATAACTTCTGTGTAGACATATGGCTTGTCTCAGGTTAATTATTCTGTTCACTAGAGTCTGAGGCTCCTGGAAAACCATTATGCTAAATCACTCTTTGAAAGAGAAAATTACCTGCAAAATTCCTGCAGAACAAAATTGCTAGCTTGGCTTTGATAGTGAATCATTTATAATTGTAAATGAACAATTTAGGTTGTATGTGGTCAAAAATAACCATAGAAGTATTTCTAGCTGACTGAAGAGAAGCATTGAACAAATTGGACAGATCTTTTAAATTTTTGAAACTGTTGTAAACAATGCATTACCATTATGATGAGTTTTTTTGTGCTGTATGAAGAAAAGTGGTTACATCAGAAGCATAGGAAGAAAGACCTGGACAGCCTGGATCAGATAACACCTCAGAAAAACTGTTGAGGTAATTTTGGTAAAATTAACATGACTCTTCACAATACATGTGCGAAATTTCTACAATTCCATTTTTATGAAATGCTTACTCTTCTTGCGAATAAAAAACAATGAAATTGCATCTGTGAAAGCACATAGCCAAATACTGTTGTTTTTGACCCAACCTGAAGAGCCTGTTAGCACAGTCAGTAGTGTAAATGACTTGAAACCATGGGGGTTGCTAGTTCAAATCCCCTGCTCTGCAAATCTTTCTTTAAGGCTTGATAATAGTCATTCTGAAAGGATTCATTCCTCTACCACTGCTGATCAGTCTTTTGACAATGGTTATGTAGGAATGCAGCCAGTAACTTTGAAAGAATATTGTGAGATTACTAGTAAAAGAAAATCCAGGAAAGCATGGATAGGTGTACTGGCTACCACAGTATAACTGAAATAATGTTGAAAAAAGGCATTAAACACCTGTCCATACAAACAAACAAATTGACACAGTCTTATCACAAGTACTTTTATACCAAGATCATGCAAATGTTACTCCAAGGGTTAATAATATTGTCCACCAGAAAGTCTATGTGGTTGACATTGACTAATTATAATGAAACTATAGAAAAATCCTCCTTTTTAGAAACACTGTGAGCTCTGTTGATAGTGTTAGACTCTGGCAGGATCATACTGATTTTGGAGCTCTGGTGACACTCTGGTGATACTGACAGGATCACACTAAGTTTATAGTTTTAGTGATAGTAACAGGATTATACTGAAATGGGAGCTCTAGTGACATGATATTAACAAACACAGAGACTATAAAGTTTTGGTGCCAAGCTACTAATAGGATCATAGTGACTTGAGTTCTGGTGAAATGATACTGATAGGATTATAATCACTATGGAGTTATTGTAGTATTGAAAGGATCAATAATAATGTCATTATACAGAGTCACTGTTCTTATGACCATATTACCAACAGAATTTCTCTAATTATGGAGCTCTAGTGATATGATACCTAAAGGATCAAAAATGAGTGTAGAACTATGGTTAAATAAGTTGATAACTGACATGATCATCACACTGACTAATGAGCTTTAAGGACATGATACAGGATTACTCAGACCATGGACTTTGGAAACATGATACTGACAGGAACATACTGACTCTTTGGCTCAGGATATATTTCCTTTATAGGATCACATAGACTCTTGTCTCTGCTCAGGATGCATGATATTGACAGGATCACATTGACTCTAGAGCTCAGAATGCATGACAATGACAGGGTCACACTGACTCTTGAGCTCAGGATATATGACATTGACAGGATCACACTGATACTTGAGCTCAGGATATATGACATAGACAAGATCACACTGACACTTGAGCTTGGGATGCATGACATTGACAAGATCACACTGACACTTGATCTCAGGATGCATGACACTGACAGGATCACACTGACTCTTGTGCTAAGGATGCATGACACTGACAGGATCACACTCACTCTTGTGCTCAGGATACATAACACTGACAGGATCACACTGACACTTGAGCTATGGATGCATGACACTGACAGGATCACACTGACACTTGTGCTCTGGGTGCATGACACTGACAGGATCACACTGATACTTGAGCTCAGGATACATGACATCAAGAAGATCACACTGACTCTTGTGCTCAGGATACATGACATTGGGAAGGTCACATGGACTCTTGGGATCTGGATGCATGACTATGACAAGATCACACTGACTCCTTAGCTCTGGATTCACGACACTGACAGGATCACACTGACTCTTGTGCTCTGGATGCATGATACTGACAGGATTACACTGACTCTTAAGCTCTGGATGCATGATACTGACAGGATTACACTGACCCTTTAGTTCAGGATATATGATACTGACAGGATCACACTGACTCTTGAGCTCAGTATACATGTTGCTGACTATCACACTGTCTCTTCAGCTCAGGATACATGATACTGACAGGATCACACTGTCTCGAGCTCAGAATGCATGACACTGACAGGATCACACTGGCTCTTGAGCTCAGGATATATGATTCTGACAGGACCACACTGGCTCTTGAGCTCAGAATACATGACACTTACAGGATAACACTGACTCTTGAGCTCAGAATACATGACACTTACAGGATCACACAGTGCTGACTTCTCCATCCATGATACCAAAAAACCACTGACTTTGGAGTTCTGGAGATATATGATGATACTTATCAGATAGAAACTCTGTTAGTGTTTGTTTTACACAAAGCTGTACTGAAATCACTCTTCTGACATTATCTGCTTGATAATTGAAATACTGGTATTTGTATTTCATAGTATAAGTAAGGATGACCCTCAAAAATACTGGATAATGTAGATCCAAGATCAAATTGCACTAAAGACATTCTGTGCAATCTGATATTCATTAACATTGTCAAAAAAGTCCTTTTTTGTTTCCCTTATGCTTAAAGCTTGACAAAACGTGATCAGATCTAGAGTAAATGTTGTTAAGAAAAAATTACTTATTTGTGTTTGACCTTTTCCCAAACAACAGATTTTACCTTCAAAATCTAAAGTATTTGCAAACAAAGATTACAATATTCATAAAAGTGAGCTGAAGTTCTCTGATAGGGTATAAAACATTGTGGAAATAGCAGAAAAAGATTATGCTGGTTACCAGCATTTTCTACTTTCCCACAATGTTTTCAAAATTGTCCTTCCTCAGGGTTGTCAAAACAGGATTGTCTGGTTAAAAGAGTTGAAGATCACAAGCACTAATGGTTATCAATATTATTGCTGGATACTGTTACAATTCTAAGGCTAAATTATGTAGTGGGCAACATATTTATGTGACTGTAGAGAGTTTCTTTGTCACATATTGACTGTTGTATACTGAAGTTTCCAGACATCCCCAGGGAACTCAGTAATCATGCAATCCACTCATTTACATTCCTCCACATATCTTTGATATGTATCAATACTGCCTAATCCTCTATAAAATATTTGTTCTGGGGATAGTTGGCTCTGCCTGGTGGACATTAACATGTTAATACCATGAAATGTGAAAAGGAGGAGAGATAATAGCAAACAGTAAAGTTACAGATCAGACTTTGGGAAATGTCCATAGTTCTTGTTTTAGGGAAAATGTTTGTCTATAGCATTCACTACGTTAGATTCCCATTAAAGGATTCCCCGATATTTACATTCGGCAGAAGAAAGTATTTTCAACTTGACATAAGTTAACCATGTACCACGCAATTCTGACTTCGAACGACCCTGAAGAAGAAGCCTTTCGAAAACATTGTGGGAAAAGGAGAAACTGCTGATAACAAGCATTACCAGCATTTTCTCCTTTTGCACAATGTTTTCTACCTTTCCCAGAACAAATTTCAATTTTTGAATCACAATTATTTTGTCGTCTGCAAATGCTTTCAATTTAGACTAGTCTGAAATTTTGTCGTATGGTAAAAGGTAAACTCTTCGCATTATAATCACGGAAACATTAGATGCACTTGCAGACTATAAAATTAAGCACTTTTATGCAGTCTGATCTTAAATGTCCTCCGATCAATATCTTGTGAGAGATTCTGGCCAAAACTGGCAGTAATTTTGCATGGTAAAAGCAAATCAGTCAAATTGTTAACTGTTGTCAGTCATATTTCGTGACAGCATACTGTAAAATCATACTGCAGGCTCCTGCAATTGGCTCAGTAGACTTGAATTTGGATAAGTGTCCCAGTGGCTCTGGGTTTGATCCTCGCCCAAGGCAATGAGTTTTTGTTCTGAAGTGCCCAGGAACAAGGTACTTCAGAACCCTATCCTAGAACTGGTGAAACCCAGGAAAGACCATCTTCGCAAGCCAAGGATACTAAGGTAGTTAGTACCCTTGGCCGCACGCCTCTTTAAAAATCGAAGCTCCCGCTGCGCCATTTCATTGGATGCGATCAAAACCCATCGCGTCCATCAAACCATCCGTAACAAGAAATCTTTCGCAAAACAGAAAACAATAATGGCGGCACCTGTCAAAAACGAAAGTTGTTGTGTTTGTGACAAAATTTGCCAAAAAAGATATTTAATGAGTTTTTTATAGTTTACGATCAATTATGTGAAATATTAGGACGGGTTCCACAGCCAAATGATTGCGAATCATTGTATGTCAGTTCGTCTTGTTTTGATAGATAACCTAACAAATTTTATTACAAACATTTTGATTGGTCAGAAATAACATCAGCAAAGGTTACGCAACTCGTGATATTCGATAGGTGGTGCAGCGGGAGTTTCGATTTTTAAAGAGGCGAGCGGCCAAGGGTACGTAACGAACAAAGTGGAGTTAGTATCCTTGGCTTGCGAAGATGAGGAAAGACATAAATAAGCTGCTGCCTTCATACAACTGAAATAATGCTGAAACAGATGAAACACTTTTCCATCAGTCATTTATTTAAAAAAAAAAACATTAACTCTTTACCACACAATTCTGAGTTTTAAATACCCTTAAAGAGATGGCTTTTGAAAACATGGGAAAAGGAGAAAATGCAGGTAACCAGCATTTTCTCCTTTTCCCATAATGTTTTCTACCATATCAATGACAGAAATCATCATTTAAGGTACAGTTATTTTTATTTTTCATCTGCAAATACTTTCAGTTTGGTCCAGTCCGAAATTTTGTTGTTTGGTTATGAGTTAAAGGTGGTTTTGATCACCCAGTGAAGTGCCTCAGATCTGTTTATACTGCTCTGGTTAATAATGTTTTGCCAAACAAGAAAATGTACTCATGTGAAAATTAATAGATTTGCTGATGATAAATAAAATAGAGTTAAAATTCTAGGATTTATCCCGGAAAAGGAAAGAAGCATTGTGGGAAAAGGAGAAAATGTTGTTGACAAGCACTTTTTCTTTTTTTTTTTACAAGGTTTTCTACAGCCTTTTTATATGCCCTAAGGGTCGTATTATGTTATGGCCCCGGTCGTCCGTCTGTCTGTCTGTTAGCAATTTCTTGTGTGCGCAACGCCTCCTACAGTTTCCATTGGAATAACTTCAAACCTACCACAATGAATCTCTTTGATGTGTAGTTGTGTATGTGACTCTTAAAATTTGGTTCTCTGTAGGCGTTCTAGATTTTAACCCATTTCACTGACAAGCCCCTTTGGGTATATATGCGCTGCTCTGCGAAGCTCTTGTTCTTCAGTATCATTATAGCTCATGATTTTTTGATAAAGGTTTAACTGTGTAGGAATTCTACACCCATGAAATTGATATTTTCAATTTTCATAAGTGCGAAAGATCCAAATGATTGTTTTGTCCCCATTCTAGGCTTGAAAAACGTAAGTTTATCGACATCGTAAACAGAAACGACAACAAAGGCTGATCATTGCTTATTCATTTATCATCAATACAGGAAGAGTTTACTACATCTAAATAAGAAAACAGGTTCAGAATGAGCAATCTTACTCTCCGATGACATAATATTGAAATTGTAAACAATAGTCCTGTGTACTACGTCATAGCACTAATGAGATGCAATGTTATCAAGTGACGTTCTCGAAGACCCAGTTCGAATATACACGAATGATAACGAAGGTTGTCTCGATCAATGGCATCCCTGAAATCGACGGACTTCTCCATGCATTTTTGCACACGTATACCATGGTAACCAATGCAGTAACTGACACGTTAGAGTTTTCTCCGATCTTATATATTTGTGTTCTGATGGGTTATCCGATATATTTTCGAGTTATAAACAGTTAAAATTACCTATTTTTGGACTTTACTGGGGCTTTAAGGAAGTATGTAGAATGCAGTGGAATTCATTGTGTTAATGTTGCACAGAAATGATTTTGAAGCATGCTAGCTAGTAAGCTGCAGTCTTGAAAGTTATGAAGAGTAAACTTTTAAGACTAAAATGAAGAAAATATGTAGAACGCAGTGGAACTTTTTAAGCTAGAGATATGAATAGTTGGGATAGTATGAATAGTAAGAGGTGGACAATACCATGAAATATAGCTGTACTGGACTAGATATACTTTTTTGCATAATTGTTAACCATATACAGCACAGTGCCGACTTTTAACGACCCTGGGAAAGAAGCCTTTTGAAAACATTGTTGGAAAAGGAGAAAATGCTGGTAATCAGCATTTTCTCCTTTTCTCACAATGTTTTCTACCCTATCAAAGGAAAATTCCACCATTTAAGCCACATTGAAATTGTTGTCTGCAAATGCTTTTAATTTGAACAAGGCTAAGATTTTGTTGTTTGGTAAAGAATTAATCATTGTTCCTTTTGTCTAGAAAAATTGTTCATTTTGTCTAGAAAAATTAACAGTGACATAACAATACCATAGCACATGCAGTGGATTGTTAATTACTAGGATGGAATTGCCCTTCTCCTGGATTACTTAGAATGATCTATAAGGGTTGTCTTGGCACTTCAAGTTGAAGAAAACCAAGTGACCTTCATTGAATATTTTGCTAACGACCACAGCTGATCATTGTTTTGATGATGGGTTACATAGGAAAACGGCCAGTGGCACGGGAAGAATACTGTGTGAAGTACTGGTAAAAGAAAGTCCAGGAGAGCATGGATAGGTGCACTGGCCGCCCAGGATATAACAGAAATAATGTTGAAAATGGTGTTAAACACCTTACAAGCAAAAAAGCTATTTGCCATGAATGGTAATGCCTTTCTTGCTAAAAACTACGTTATTTAATTGAACTGTAAAGTCAACGAATTTTGAAATAGCAGCATGTCATTGAACAGTTTTTATTTTTCAGCTCCACTGGCTGAAGGCCAGTGAGCTTACGGTATGTCATGGCCATGTGTCCGTTGTGCCTCCATATGTGCTTGCATGCAACTAACTTTTGTTTCAAACATCTTCTTCTCTGAAACTACCCATTTTGACCAAACTTCACTGAAATGATCTAGTCATGATCTTCTTCAGAATTTCTTTAAGAAATTTCATTCATCTAAAAACTCTGGTTGCCATGGCAATAAAACTAAAAAATATTGAAAATCTTCTTATCCGAAACCATAAGGCCTAGAGCTACCAAATTTGGCATGGGCTTCTACCAGCTTTATTCAAATTATAGCCTAGGGGTCAAAATGAGTGAGGCCCTGGGGATCACAAGTTTTACATTTAAATTTATGTCATGGACAGCTACCAAGATTGTTCAAATTATAGACCCAACTTATAGGGTCAAATTTGCTCTGCCCATGAATTCCAAACTTGTACTTTTACATGAATTCCAAACTTTTACTTTTACGTTGATGTCATCAGCCTTTAATGATAAACAATATGTCCCTTGATAAAGGTTTGAAATAACCGAAACTAGTCGGGATTAAAATATTTTTTCAAAATGACACTTGGAGTTTGATCTCTTTTTATTCATTTATTTACAAACTTTTACATAGGCTTTTTTAGTAAAAACTTTAGAGAGCTTCTTGTTCCTGACCTTGTTTATAATCATACAGCCTAGACCAGTATTATTTAGCATGTTGCTTTATCTTGTGGACCTTTACCAGGATTCAAGTAATTGTAGCTGATATAATAGCTGTTGCCAAAATTGGCTTTGTCCTGGGGTCACAATTTTCACATGGGCTTTTGTAGAAAAAACTTGGTGTCTTATTGTTCGAAACCAGTTGGCTCAGAATTGTAACGTTTGGTATGTATGGTTTGTACTTATTAGCCAGTAGAGCAATACAGGGCCATCATGGCCCTCTTGTCAAAGAATAAATTATTTTGATGATATTGATACATAAAGTGGAGTCTGATTTTAGGTTTGAAATTAGACCTTGTGCTGCACATTTTACCAAAGATTTGTTTGTTCAAGTATATTCCAAGGACCAAAGCAATTGTACTTAATCAGAGCAAAGGTTCAGTCTAATTTCTGATATCATACTCTTTCAAGGAAATTTGATATCTGAAAAACATCAAAAAATATTTTCAAATCAGTGCATTCTAAACAAAATATCTAAGAACTCATAAATCTGATATTGCAATAACCACCAAGGATTGATTCTTCATGAAATTAATGTTTGGTTTAATTTTGTTAAAGCTTCACGATACGGAATTCATTTGAAGGATGGTAAGGTCAACCTCAAACAGTCCTTTCTGTTAGTTCTTTACTCTTTTACTTTACATTCTGTGAACGTGTTATTGCTTTTAAATCTTTCATAAACGACCAAATTTTACACTTTTTTAACCTGAAAGCATTTGTAGATCACATTTAGGTCGCTCAAATGTTGAGAAAACATTGTCAGAAAAGGAGAAGCATTTACTCATTTTTCCACAATATTTTCAAGAGCCTTCTTCCGCAGGGTCGTTAAAATAAGGATCGTGTCATTAAGAGTTAAATATTCACAATATCAATTTTGCTTCTTTTGTTTTAGATAGGTTACTGCTTGTTGAGACTTTTTTATTTAGGTTATTTCTTTTGCTTTGATGATAGTTACAGTTCTTAGCAGTTCCTTTTTTCAGTTTACAGATTTTAAAATTCATCAAATTTTGATTTTATAAGTCATTTATTCATTCTGTTTCAGTGTTAGCCCACTTTAGCACCTTATTCTCAAACATGCACTTTTGTGATACCACTGTGTCTGTCATGTATTCCTTGTAGCCTGTCATTAACATTTAACTTGTTATCATGCTCGAAGCAACAGTTTAGCCCCAATATGAATTAAACAGAATATTCACCTTGATAGTGTCTAGTATTAATTTAAATATGCGTAAATCTGGGTAAAAAACTAGGGTACTGGGTCAAGCCTGAAAAATCGTATTACTAAATTTTCACCCAAATTTCAGTACAACTTTGTAAGACTATAGAAAGGTATAGGTTCCGGGGTCAGCTTGAACAGAAAAAAAAATCCATTAACAATTCAAAAAAGCATTATTAGCTACAGTTCAAACTATGATGTGCCCCATTCTCAACTTCAAAAATCAATACAGTAGAATTCTTACTTAAAGTTTAACTCAGGTGAGCAACTCGGCCCCCTCATGGCACTTTTCTATTTCATAATTTTGCTAAACCACTTTTATTATGTGTGTGATTTTTATGAAAGAAGGAAATTTATTACTTGTTAGTGACACCAGCAGTCTTGTATAGATTATTGTTCAGCCACTATAATCTCTATATAACTGAAAGGGACATTTTAAGTTTGCAGGAAAATTTCAAGTCATGCAAAACTCAAGGCCAATACAACAGAATGCCAGACTACTATTCAGCCTTTTCTTTATCCAAGTATTTCTCTATGGAAGTACTAGTGTAGTAGTTTTCCCAGATTTAATTATTAGGCTGCTAAGTGCGACTCACTTACCTTTTGCACATGGTGTAAATCAAGATCAGACTGCACAGAACGTGCACTGCTCAAAGTAACATCAAACACTATTCAAATCAAAAGAATATTTGAAAGAAAGAAAAAAAAAAAAATGTAATTTTTTATTAATCAATGGTTAAAAAATATACTTATGAAATGATTGATTTTATGTTTACTGGTGAACATTCTAGATCTATCATGTACATTATTAGTTGTACGGTCAGGTGGCAGGGGACTTGGAAACTTGTTCACGGCTGTGGTGAATCATGTCACCTCGAGCCAAAGGCGAGGTGGCGACATGATTCACCACAGCCGTGAACAAGTTTCCAAGTCCCCTGCCACTTGACCATACAATGAATTTATTATACTACAAAGTTTTTCCATTCCAACGTGTGTTAAGCGAAATTTACCTGTTTTTTTTGGTTTCAAAAATTGAGTACGCCGACGAAGTAGAATTTCCCTTCTGAGTGCCCCAATTCAATGAAAACTGACGTCACTGGGAACTGACGTCACTGAAATCTTGGTAAAACGTCCAGTTTAGTGCATAATCTTGATGTTAATCTTGATAGACGCAGCCATATTGGATGTTGTGTTGAAAGTGTAGTCATGTATACGGGGCTCCCGAAAGGGAAACTGCCTTTATGTTGGTTTTGCCAGTGTACATGATATATATGTTCGGGGCATATTATCCAATCAGATCACGAGAAATTTCGTTGCAGTATAATAAAATTATCTAATGTTATTATCAATTTCTTTTCAGGAGAGAGAATCATTCGACACAACACCGAGAGCTTTGCCACTGAAATACTGGTGAACCCACAGATTCACACAGTTACCAGTGCTGTAAAGAACTTTCTTGCAATTCCTACTAAACACAAGCATTTGATCCATGCAGGTCATGCCTTCCAGGTACGATATTTGGCCTGCAACATGTGAAGAGGGGCATTCGGACATTGGAGTAAAGTGTCGTACCGGATCAGCCTGCGCAGTCTGCGTAGACTAATCAGAAACAACACTTTCCGTTTTTATGTAATTTCTGTTTTGCGAAAGTCTACTGTAGCACAAAGTCTAATGTAGTGGTAAAGTGCTGTCTTGGATTAGCCTGCAGGGACTGCGCAGGCTTATCCGAGATGACACTTTATGCAAATGTCCGAATACCCCTTTTTGTGTGTTGCAGGCAATTTAAGAAATAATCTTCTTTCTATTGTGGTGTTTCGTTCAATAAACCACTGTTGTGAGTTATGAGGCACAATAAATAAACCACAAGGGCTTTAGCCTAAAAGGTTTATTCATTGCGCCTTATAACTCACAACCGTAGTTTATTGAACTGTAAACTATAATAGAATATTACTTGGATTCTAACATGACTAAGTCTTGATCAAAGGAAAACAAGTTCTCTCTTAGTATACAAAAGCAGGTGTGGATTAATTCCCTTGAATAAACCAATGGCTGTTCCTGTTACTTACCAAAACAAACCCAACTGCCCAGTCACTTATATAAGAAAAAAATTGAAAATTTCAATAAAACCTTAGGCATCAAACACACACACACACACACACACAAAAAATCACTGTTTTACTATTTAACTTTCAACCTTTTAAATGACAAAGAAGAATGTATCGTCAGGCGTTAGAGGTGCAGTCACTTCAAATACTCTGAATATTACCCCACCCACTCCCGATCCCATGTCCAATGCAACACCGACCAATTTTGATATTAATCTTCAACCTGAAGACACTTGATTTACACATGTTTACTGGTAATATTTCAAATAGTTCCATCATTGTCAATTTTTATCAAAAACAGTAAATATCAGTAAATCCTTTAGTTTTTCCTTCCTCCTTGGTCGAGCAGCAGAAAATGACAATAATTATGTTTACATTAAGTGACTTGCATTGATGAAATATCCAAGGGGTTGAGACATGGAATAGCCATGGCGACTTACCTTATATAGGTTGATGTCACTTTATATAGATTGATTAAGAAATAATCTTTCTATCGTGGTTTATCGTTCAATAAACCACGGTTGTGAGTTATGAGGCACAATGAATAATCCACGAGAGCGATAGCCTGAGTGGTTTATTCATTGCACCTCATAACTCACAACGTGGTTTATTGAATGATAAACCATGTTAGAAAAAAGATTATTTTGATTCTAACATGACCAACTCTTAATGAAAGTAAAACAAGTTCATAGATGGAGTAAAAATGCGCATGCAGATTATATTCCATTGAATAACTTACTTTATACAGAATGACATCACTCTATATAGAATGACGTAGATTTTACGTTTTCGTTGCACTGTGTTTATAGAGTCGAATTCACGTGTCATGTTAGAATGTTGATTTTATCACCCTTCCATTGCACTGTATTTATAGAGCCAAATTCATGTGTCATGTTATAATAGATCTTAACTGCTGAGCAAATGAAAATAACATTTGTAATGATAGAGAAAGACCTTAAAATTGCTAGTTCAGTGTTGTTTTAGTCAGAATATCTCACATGACATTGGAGAGTTTAGGTCCAACATGAGACAGTTGCATATGAATATCTCTTTGTAGAAGAGACTGGTCCAATTACTTTCACCAAAGAGTTGGATTACATTGAACAAGGTTTGGTTTGGAAAGGGAGTAGCTGAGCAGCAAAATTTATAAGCATATTAGCCCTCAGAGCACCGAATAAACAAAATTGACATTTTCCATCAAGAAAAAAGGAAATTGCTATTTTATGACTACTTTTGAACCAAAAAACTCTACATAGCAAATAGTGTAGAGCCAAGAACGCACAACACATTTTATGCATTCTGATTTTTATCTGCACTGTCTGCAAAAACTACAAAAGTAATTAAAGATACTTTGAAGGTTAATTTATAGCTATAATGTTTATTGTTTTGTTTATCTTACCAAGTCAATTAAAAAATGAAGCCTTGAAGCCACCACTGCCACCTTTAATAAAAGAGTTGTGATCAAAATATAAAGTTTCCTTTGTTGTCGATACCAAGGTTGAAAATGATGAAATAGCACCAAAAAGTGAATCAGCAAATAGTAACATGGAATCAGTAATAGAGATAAAATGATGGATAATTTTGAAGTAGTGGTTTGCATGTAAACTTGACAAAGGCAGCTGGAAAAGGTGTGAAATCAAAAAGCAAGAAAATGGTCTTTGCTGTTAGAAATCAAAAGATTGGTATGTGAGTTGGACACTGATATGCCACTAAACAGGTTTTTTTGTGTTAAACAGAAGATACGTAGATAAATGTATTGATCATTGACATTTCGTAGGAAAGACCCAAATACTGTAACCTCAAGTTATTTTGGCACATTTTGATATTGATCCACACTCTGCAGAAGCATCTGGAATTGCTCTTAGCATGCTGAAAGTTGAATGAGTTTATATCTATATATATCTTTTTTAACATTTCTTTGCAGGGGTCTGGCGCATGGATATTACAAGATGATACCTACACATTTAACAATTTTGTCCAGGCTTTTAAAGACCAAGATGTCAGTAATTCATTGAAACAACAGGAGGGGAGTTCTCTGTACATCTACACAGGAGCTGGTTGTGACTGGAGTGATAGTCATGTTGCTGGAAAAGACTTTTCAAAAGTTTTGAAAGTTAAAGTAAATCCAAATGCTGAGCTTGATAACATAAATGGGGTCTTGCAATTCACTGCGTATGTCAGTAATTTTGTCAAAGTTAGAAAACTGAATGAACTCTTGCAGTCCACTGATGTTGTGGGGAATATCCGATTTAGTCGACCAACTTTGTATATATTTCCAGGATGTCAAGGAGACTCTGCCCTTTTTGGAATGAGTGGGTTTAATCTGCTAGTCAATGGGGGTTACAGTCGAAAAGCCTGTTTCTGGGACTTTACTCGCCATTTGGATAGAATTGATGCTGCACTTGTCACTCATCTTGGAACAGATAATTTGTTTGGCTTCAGCTCTGTACTGCAGCGAAAGAGTACAGAAAATGTACATCCAGAGATTGGTTATATGTATATAAATGCATCTGATAAAATAAGAGCTCTTACAGAACAGGACAACAATGAGAACAAAGAAGCAACCCTTGCAGTTAATCTCGCAGAAGAGGGCAACAAGTTAATTCAGTATGCCAAGCAAATTGGTCAGCTTCCCCAGCCTTGTACTAGAAGCCAGACAATTGAACCAATTAACCTTTACCATAAGGTTGGTATTGGATCAATGGATATGTACATCCTAAACCCCATTACAGACAGCAAAGAGTTGAAGGAATTCTACCAACAGTGGAATCAGAGAGTGGCTCAGTTTGGGATCAGCCAGCATGTTCCATTGCCAAACAATTTGTCAGTTTGTGCCCTGTTGGTGTGGCGACCAAGTGATCCAAATGACAACATTACAAGAATTTTCTTTCCTGGCAATGCCCCACAACATAAAGTTTTGGAAGGACTTGAAAAACTCAAAACTCTGAATATTTTAAAATCTGCAAAATGCACACAGTCATCATTGAGTGAGAAACCTACTGTAAAGAAACCAGGTGCACTGGCTTCCAAAGCACCTGTAAGATCTAAGGTTTCTCCTTTGCCAACTCCCAAGAATGAAGCAGCAACTAAATCAGAGCCAGTCAAGAAAGCATCCTCTGTCCCAAAACCAAGACCCTCATCTGCTCAAAAGGCAAAAAAAGAAAATGATAACAAGAAAACTTCTAAAGTAGCTGAAAAAACCACAAAAAATGGAGAAAAGGTCGACAAAGCAAAATCCTCTGCTTCCTCTAGTCCATCTAAGAGTTCACTGAAAAGCTCAGCGGCTTCAACTCCCAAAGAAACATCATCCCCTACAAAGGAGGCTGAGCAGTCTGCTCTTGAGAAGGTTCCAAACTTAATTGATCATCAGGATGACATACAGCGTGACATAATTAATGGTGAGATTGAGCAAACAGCTAGTCAGGTGGACCTTTTATCTGCTCCCATACAACCAGAACCAACTGCTGTTGACAGTTTAATTGGAGAACCACTTCCACCACAAGAATTGGTACACCCTGGCCAGACAGAAGCTTTGGATAAGGAAAAACTGAAAGAACTGGGCATTTATGATGAAGATCAGGACATCGAAGAAGATTTGAATTCTCAACAAGATGATAAGCCAGAAGATGACAGAGAACAGCAAATGTTTGGTGGAATGACAGATAGTATGCATGAAGACTTAATAGGTGGTTTAAAAACATCAGATCCAATGCAATCTAGCTTTCATGGTAGTTTAATGACTGGAAGTATACATGAAAGTATGTTTGATGACAAACAGCCATTTGATGGATATGCTCAAAATGGTGGAGCAATAGAAGAGGTTACAACACCTGAAGATGACACATCTGAAGAAATTCAACCACAAGCATTACCAGAGCCAAAGGCATACACACCTGCAACATACGGCCAAGAGCCAGATATAATTCCATCAGTGGCATTGAAAGAAGAATCCCAAATTGTCACAGAAAACGAATTGCAACCTGCTACAGTTGAACCAGATCTTGTTCCAAGTAAACAAGAAAATACCGATGATCTATCTCTTTCACAGGATGTTGGAGATGACAGTACCATCCCAGTTGAAGATAAATCCAATGTACAAGTGCCAGTAGAGCTGGAAACCCCAGATGAAATTGAAAATGTAATTCCAGAAGATGAAGGATTTAGTCAACTGCAAACAGAAGATATCCAGGAAAAAGATATCACTGAACAAAATGAAAAAGAGCTTGTTGTAGAGGAAAGCGAAACTCAGAATAATGAGGAACTTGAGACAGAGGAAGACTTTAATGGTGATAAAACAAAACCTTCTGCTTTTGATACATTTGAAGAAAAATGTGAAGCTCCCAAAAATGGATTAGATACTGAAATCGTTGATGACCTCCAATCAACACAGTCACAGCAAATCATAAGCAAAGATGAGAATTTACAACAGGAGCTCGGACAAGATATTTTAGGTGGAGATTTTGACAATTATGGAAAGACAGATGCTGTTGTTTATGCAGAAGAGAGAGATTCTGATGATCAGAATGAAGAGGAGCCTGTAACTAAAGAAGGTTTTTATGGAAATGATATAAAAACAACTGATTTAGATAGATTTGAAGACAAACATGAAGCACCAGAAAATGGGTTGGATACTGAAATTATTGGTATGATCCCATCAGCACAAACAGAGCAATTGGCAGATGATTCAATTGAATCTGCAGAAGCTGAATATGAAAAAGACCCTCAGTCAGATCTATCTTTAGAACCAGAAATAGCTGAGCAAGTAGCTACCAGTGAACTTGAAGATGCTCAATCAGAGCTTGAAAGACCCAAATCCCCGGAGCCATCAGAGGCTGAGCAGGAGGCTAGTCCTGAATTTCAAGATGATGACCAGATACCAGTCGATGCTGGTATGGTTGAAGAAATATCACAGGTGCCCACATTGAAATCAGAATCAGACAAAGATATTGTAAGTGAAAGAGTTGATTCTGAAATGATTGAGAATGACTATAATGAAGAGGAAGAAAAAGTTGAACAATTTAAGAAAGAAGAGTCAGATGAACTTGAAAATGCCCAAGTACCTGTCCAACAGATAGAAACAAATGAAGATTTCTTACCAGAAGATAAGACAGAAGAAGCATTGATACCACAAGAACAAGAGGAGCAACACATGTTAGAACAAGAGAGAGTAATAATGCCTGATTCACCTGATTCTGAGATTGAAAGATCAGGAACTCCTGACTCCCAAGTAGGTGCTGCAGAAATAAACAGAGACTCTCTTGAAAAAGATCAAGCAGAAGAAATTAGCCACACTTCTGATATGCCTCATGAACAAAGAGACAGTATTGAAAAGGAAAGCTTTGCAAAGGAGGAATCACCGGCATTGCAAGATGGGCAGAGTGAACCTAGGGATAGTATTGAAAGATCATTTGAGGATGAAACTGATGACTCAGAAGAAGAAGATGAGGATGATGATGAAGAAGATGAAGACAGCAGTTCTTTTGAACAAGAAGAAAATACTGATGAGAAATGTCTCATTCAAGATAGTGTCAGTGAAGAACCAAAAGGTGTAAGTGGTGAGGGCGATAAAGCATTAGAGACTGATAGTCTTGCAGCACCACCAGATTCTCTCATGGATCAACCAACTGATAATTTGATGTCACCATGCAGTGAGAATATGTATACACCTGAATCTGAAATGACAGATCCTAGTCATGGAGGTCAGCTTGGTTACCACCAAATGGCTGAGCAGGATGATGCTGATTCTGTTGAGGGACTGGAAGACAACAGTGAGCTTTCACCACAACAACCTCCTCTAGACCCTGTCCCAGTCAAAGAAGATTATCACCAAATTGATCAACATATTGGTCCAACAAGTGGACCAACAAATCCGTTTGATTTACAAGAGAACACAGGTTATAATCCATTCACTGGCACAGAACAGCAGCAGCATGATCCACATCAAGATTTATCATCAGATGATGAAGAGAATGATGCTATTCAAGCTGGTGGGCCTGCTGATTTTAATCCAGTTGCAGAGTGGGGAGAACCAATGGGACTGCCATCTCCAGCACCCCCAGAAGACAAAGGTGCAGCCAGTGCAAAATCACCTAGGCCCAAATCTGCATCTAAAACATTAGACTCAAAGAAGAAAGATGATCTGAAAAAAACAGACCAGAAAGCCAATGGAGCAGTCAAGAAAATGGACTTCAAGAAGCCTCCTGCTACAAAGAAGGCTATCCCATCAGCAAAACCATCTCCCAAACAGAGTAATGGTGAAGCTGAAAAATCCAAGCCCAAAGTATCATCAGCCAATAGCAGTTTGAACACTTCTAAAGTGTCCTCAACTGCAACAGGTAGATTGTCACTGGGAGGCAAAACAACTACATCAAAGATGAGACCAACAAGTGCACCTTTGAACAAAAACAAGACTGATCCATCAACAGCTAAAGCCAATGGAGTGAAAAGACCATCCACAGCTGCTGGCACAAAGTCTGCTGCTTCAGCTGTAAAAATGCCTCCACTGCCACCCTTTACACCGTTCTATGTTGATTTGACCTATATACCAAACCATGGTAATACCCAGTACAGCGATGGAGAATTCTTCAAAAGGGTGCGGGCCAGGTATTATGTATTGAGTACCTTATCACCCAACACACAGGTGTTAGATTCCTTGTTAGATGCCAAGAATACATGGGAAGATAAAGATTTGCCAGTCACTGTAATCCCAACTTACGACAATGAGACCCTAAGGTTGTGGATGGTTCTTCATAAAGAGAAACTGGCTGATCAAAAAGTTGAAATCGCACCCTCAGCCAACAGATGTACCATTCAGCTTCAAGACCATGAAACTAGCTGTTCAGCATATAGATTAGAATTCTAGTCAAGTAATTTTGCTTATAAATATTTGTATTCAATTTATACTTTTTTTTGTTGTATTGATATAAGTTCTTAATGATGGATAGGAGGTCTTCTTGAACCTGTTCTAGATACATGGATTAATTGATTATGAACTTTTGTTCTATCCTTTCAATCTTTATTCATCTTTGTCTTACACATAAAAGTTTTGTTTTCTGTATTTGATGGATACCAGCCTCTCAAATGGATTCATACATTCAAGTTTTATCAGTATATTACTTGTTTTTTTTTTTTTCTAACTCGTTATCTTGAACATATTTTCGTTTTTGAAAATCTATTATGTGATAAAGGTATAGGGATTCTTGTTTCACCTGTCCATGAAATGTTAATAATTTGATTTAAAGGAAGTTGTTTAGGACATGCATCTGTGATGCATGCGTAGGTTATCAGCATATTGATAGAAATTGAGATAATTTTTGTGTCAAATTATCTGTGGTTCTAGAACAGTTTTAAAATTATTTTCCAAATTGTCAGTTCACATCATGTCAGCAATGCTCATGAATTTGATAGTTTCTAATTGCTAAACATATGTGCCAATCATTGTTTCAACATAAGTTATTTTGGAAGAATATTGGACTTGATGTTGAGAAACGATAATTTTACTGAAAATTTTAAATTTGACCGGTCTTTTGTAATAGAGTTTAGTCCTATGCTTAGATCTAATGATTTTTTGAAATCTATGAATAACTGATCCAAGTTTAGTCAAAGGGATGTTAGGTTACTGAAAACTTGATTCAGAATTAGTTAAAAGAAATGTGATAATTTTAGGGAACAACTCTTTTGTTGTGAGTCTAAAATGCTATTATTTAATTATCTTTTTTTATGTTGTTAAGGTTATTGAAAGCTGTATGCATACAATGACAAAACTCTGAAGTTACAAGGAATAAAGGAAAAATTTAAGGTAGATGTGTTGAAGACTTCAAGCAGCATTGTAAAGAAAATGTAAATTAAGGGGCAATCAAAAGTGCTATTTTTACTCTAAATCCCAAGAGTAGTCATACAATTTGCATACACTATTTCTGCTATTCAGATTACTAGTCCTAGAATCAGGATTAGATTCAGACTGTCAAATAGTATGTGATTACGGCCCAAGAACAATAAAATCACAGAAAACTAGCCTTGCCTCTTACAATGAAATACCTGTCTTTTTTTATTTAATACAAATTGTACCAGTAAGTTATGTCTTGAAGTCTGTTACCCATAGAGTGTTGAATAAATAAAGTGGGTAGTTTCAATTAGTAAAATAGTGCCTCTATATTCCAGTAAAATTTCAGTTTTTTTTTTTAAAGAATATTTCATGAAATAATGCAGATCCAAGATTAGACTTCCAACTATTATGCAGCCTGATCTTGATCTACTCTTCTATGGAAGCAATTTAAAGTTATTGTGGATACTCTTAAGGTTAAAGTAAAATACTTGCTGTCACAATATGTGTATTTCTAGTCTTTTACTAAGCTTTATGATGATTGTTAAATAATTTTCTCCATTCATAAACACTGCACTTCAAGATTTGTTAGAAAACATGAGAGAGTTAACTTTTGGAGCACTAAGTAAATGGAATTGGGATTTTTTTGTGTGTGTGAAGAAAGATTATGATAGAATTGACCATGTTTTTTTTTTTCTGGATTGTCTTGCAAAATATCAGTTAATGTAGATTTATGTTCAGACAAAATCCTGTCTGATCTTGATCTACTCTGTCTGCTGACGCTACTGAAGATTTGATTAGCGCTTGAAGGTTTCTGTGACAGATTTCTCAAACTGCTACAGCTTATTTTTTCCACAGCTCTGATATCCTATTCCCTGCTGTAGTGTGCAGAAATTTAATTAACTGAAGCTTTCGAGTGATTTTCTTTTTACCTAAATATTGCAAAAAAAAGACCCCACCATCAACATGGACATAGATGATTTATGTGAATACTGAAATCTTTATAATCGAAATACATGCTCAAGCAGGAATTGAATTCACAGTATCACTGTATTCAAGTTTTTTAAGAAAATCTTTCAAAGCAGAAGTATCTGTTGCCCTTATAAGTGCAAATATGGTTCTGATGTTCATATATGATTTTTTTGGCTTTGAAAATAGTGCAGTAGCTGTTCTGCTTGCTGATATTAGCATTCAGATCTACTGTTTCACTACTTTCCAAAGGCATATCAGTTCTAACCAATACATTTATTAATGAAGATACTTGATTCATAGCTTGTTTGATTAATCAGAGTACCTTTGTAACTATGTTCCCCACTTTTTGCAATGATAAAGCTCCAGTGATAAGAGCTATTTATGTACCATGTGATTTGTATCAGTGTTGTACTGCTTTTCTTTTTTTATTGCTTTATGCCAAGCTCATATTTTTTTTCCTGTAAGTTTATATGTTGCAGTAGATGATTATCAAACGTGTACAAAGAATCTCTAAACTATTTCCAATCATTTTTTTGATAATCTCTTTTTACTGCAAGAACAAATTAGGAAATCGCAATAATCATTCACAAACTTTATGTTCAAATAAAGTAAATATAATTATGATTGTATTTGTAAAACTGAATCTGTTCACAGTTTCTGTGTAACCAATAAAATTGAAATCCTGGACGTAGGAAACCACTGTGTTCACCAAGCAAAGACTCAATTTAAGACTTGCTTAACTCTTTACCAAACAACAAAATTTAAGACTGGTCCAAACTGAAAGCATTTGCAGACAACATATTTGGAAAGCATTTGCAGACAACAAATCATGTGTTTCTCATATTATCAAATTTGTCTGTCATAGGGTAGAAAATGTTGTGGGAAAAGGAGAAAATGCTGGTTACCACAAAGTTTTCAAAAGGCTTCTTCATCAGGGTCATTAAAAATCGGGATTGTGTGGTAAAGGGTTTTAAGACTGATAGCAGTTAGAGCATTTTAAAATATATCTATGACTCCTTGTTGTTTACTATAGAATTCAAAATGCCTTACCCATGAAATATTCTGTATCAACTCTGGTCACTTAAAATATCTTTTTACGGACACTGTGTAGCATCCAGCCAGTCATTTATTATAATTAGGAATGTTTTATATCAATAGATTTTATCTATACATCATTATATTATAATAATTTGTTAAGTACCTTGTAAAACTTCAATAATAATAACTCAAGTCCTAAAACAAAAGGACATGTGGGCTCTTTCCTTGTGTGCAATTCTGTGGCAAAATTGGTGCAGTTATGTAACTTTGTGTTCATGCTGTATACTGTTGTTAGGCTATGACTTCAGTGTACTTGTAACATACATCTATGGACTATAGAAATTATGTCCAATGTGTATCAGCCAGTTCAGGGGCCTTATTCACAGATTGAGCCATGCTCTGGCAATAGGGGGCTTAATGTATCTCAGTAATGCATTGTTCCAAGCAAGACATCACCTAATAAGGGATCCATAATGTCCACTTTGTGTAGCAAATGACTGAATCATGAGTTAGACTGGTCCTTGAACATTCAAAAAATTGACCAATAGCAAAAAGTTTAGGCAAAGGTCAGCATGCGCGGACTGCGAAGGCTGACCATGGTCAATACTTGCTGAAGATGCATTAAGACCCCTTTTCACAGAGCATGGCTCAATTATTTTAGATTTTTGTGTTCTTATTCTAAATTTCAAATCTAGCTAATCAGATGATTTCTTTCTTGAAATTTAGAATTTGAATTAAGTTTAGAATGATTGGTGAATACAGTCTTGCTTTACTGTGTTGATGAAGGGGATCACCACTGTGTTCAAGGGTAGTATTTACAGGATATGTTAATGTATACATATCTAATTTTATTGCACAATTATATTCAGCTGTGTTCTTTTCGAGATAAAGTTTGCACACAGCTCAAGGAAAGAGTTCAAAATTTTTCGATTAAACTTGGTAACATTGTGTAAAAGCTCATAAGTACATTTTTCTGGTTTATAGTGTACTTACAATCACTATTTGGCCTGTGAAAAAGGGCATTTGGACATTTGCGTAAAGTGTCGTCTCGGATCAGCCTGCGCAGTCCGCACAGGCTAATCCGAGATGGCACTTTACGACTACGTTAGATTTTGTCCCACAATAGGCTTGCACAAAACAGAAAGTTACACAAAAACTGAAAGTGTTGTTTTGGATTAGTCTGCGCGGAGTGCGCATGGTGATCCGGAAGGACACTTTATGAAAATGTCTGAATGCCCCTTTTCGCGTATTGCAGGCCATAAAATATGTTTATACATAAACCTTTCCTTTCTGTGATTACCACATACCTTGCAGTACGTGACTATCCATGGAAAGTGCCTATATTTATATGAGCTATGGTCAGGCAAAAGGAGGTTTAATGAATTGCCGTGATTTATTTCATGCTTTCCGGTAGGATATCGAGAAATAGTGAAAATATTTTTCGATATTCCACAGGTACGACCAGTGAAAATACCGATTTTTATATTCTAGTTACATAGGTAAAATGCGCGTGACTCACAACCGAGATTGAAATATGACGTCATTTACCTTACATTTCTCGCGCTTGACGTAATATTGTAACTGTACTGGATCTTGATAAAGTTTCTCCCAGAAAGGGTTAAAAGCATGAAATAAATAGAATATTTGTATTTTTCGGTGAAAGATCGAAATTTATTTCATCTCGTGAACACCGTTGGTAATATTTTCACTCGTGGCTGTGCCACTCGTGAAAATATTACCGATGATGTTCACTCGATGAAATAAATTTCGATCTTTCACCGAAAAATACAAATATCCTCTGTGTATTATACCAAGAAAGTCATAACATAATTATGGATCCATATAATCTATGGAGATAGAACAGTCCTTGGACATGCATAAAAATGACTAACAGCAAAAAGTTTCTACCAAGGTCAGCCCCTGCCGACTGCGCAGGCTGACATGGGTTGCTACTTTTTGCATATTCATTAAGCCTCCTTTTCACAGAGTATGACACCTATTATTCTTCTGGTATATTGATGTATTTGAATTTTATACTCAATGATATACCTTAGTAGAGGTCTAAATAAGCACTTTTTGTACTTGGTATCAGGAATTTAGGCAGGACATGTGAAAAGGCCAACAAACAAATTTCGAACTAATGGCCTTTATTTTTTCACATCTTTGTTTTACTGAACTTCACTTTTAAAATCTGAGATGAACCAGAAGATGTTTTACTAGGATAGGAATTGGAACAGTTGTTTGTGTCATTGCTCAAGTGTTTTAGTGGACATGTCGGAAAAGTTAGCCTTCTATAGACGTATAGTTTCATTTTGAAACAGGACATGTGGAATTTAGTCATACATGTACATTTATAGTTAGGTTATTAAAATTGTGCTTAGGCTTTTCAGGTTTTAAAACCTTGTATACAGTAAGAGTGTGACAGTGAGAAAGTAAAGGAATATTTGATTCGGCAAAGAAGATGATTATTTGAGTCAGTCATGATTACCTTATAGACTATTCATACATGAACATTAAACTATTTCAAAGACACAGGTATATGGGAAAGAAAATATGTCTTTTTGCAATCAACCCTGAAGCTTTTAAAGTCACAGTTGCCCCATAATAGGTTATTTTTTCTATCTTTAACATCATTGATACACATATGACAGACAAAACTTTTGAAAAGATACACATATGATGGACCAAACTTTTTAAAAATATATGTTTAATTGTTTGAAAAACTAGAACAATTTGGAAGTGGCCAGTGATGGTTGGAAAAAGAAATTGGTCATGCTCGGTGAACAGGGAGCTTAATGCATCTGCGAAAAGTATTGACCCAGGTCAGCCTGCGCAGTACGCGCAGGCTAACCTGGGTCGAAACTTTTCACTATTGATGAATTTACTATATGTCCAAGGACCAATCTACTTCATGATTAAGTTGGTTGTTAAAAACAAGTGGCTATTATGGATCCTAAATATGTTATGGCTTGCTAGGTACCATGGATCACGGAGATGCATTAAACTCCCTTTTGCTGGAGCATGGCTCATATTGGATGGAGAAGTTATTCTGCTGTACAAATTTGTTCAGTTTCTAAAATTTGTCTACAGAAATCTATCAACACATGTTCTAAAGTATGTTGAAGGAGGTTTTACTTTTTTGAAGTTAAACCCTTCATTGGGAAATTTAAAAATAGAGACAAAAGATTGCCTGCATGTTTCTACAGAAAATTGATGGGTTTTTGATATTGAATGGAATAGTGTATGCCTGAAAATAGGCAAGTATGAAACAAATCTCTGTAGGTGAGTGAGTGAAATTTGTTCAGTCACTATATAGCCTTCAACATGTGAAAAGGGGCATTCGGACGTTTGCGTAAAGTGACGTTTTGGTTCGGCGTGCACAGTACGTGCAGGCTAATCTGAGACAGCACTTTACGACTATATTAAAATTTGTCCTGCAGTAGACTTGCACAAAACAGAAAATTACATATGAACAGAAAGTGTTAACTTGGATTAGTCTGCACGGAATGGGCAGGCTGATCCAGGACAGCACTTCACGCAAATGTTTGAGTGCCCCTTTTCCTGTGTTGCAGGTCAATTATGTGAATGCTCTGTGATATGCTGCCACTCCATTTGGTAGACAATAGGATATGCTACTTTTGTAAGGACATAATTGATGTAGCGAATGAATACCCATTGTATATACATGCAAGCATTTTGTAAATTATTGATGTACATTATTTACTGCATTTCTGTAGTTTCCTCTAGTGGTCTCTGTTCATTGTGCTTTTCTGTTTTTTTTTTTAATTTGCTATATATAGATATTATGTCTTACATTCATTGTAATTATATTGGATAATTCTGTAACAGAATTGTAAAACCTGTTGAAAACAAAAACCTCTGTCAATATAAAGAGAACATTACTTATCAAAAACTGATTTCTCTGTAACCTGTTGCCAAACGATACAATTTTAGACTTGTCCAAATTGAAAGCATTTGCAGACTACAGATCAAATGTGGCTCAAACTTTGTATAATATAGGTTAAAGATATGAGCCATGCCCTGGCAAAAGGGAGTTCAGTGCATCTTTGCATCTGCTTAGGTAAGATGGTCCTTGGACATGCAGATAATTTACCAAAAGCAAAAAGTTTCGGCCTGGCTCAGCCTGTGCAGATTGCACATAGTAAAGAGTTCTCTACCAAACGACAACTTAACTGGACCAAAGTGAAAGTATTTGCAGACAAAAAAAAAAAAACGGACTCAAAAATTGAAATTTTTTTTCTGTAAAGGGTAGAAATCATTGTGGGAAAAGGAGAAAAAATGCTGATTACCAGTATTTTCTTTTTTCCCCACAATGTTTTCAAAAGCTTTCTTTTACAGGGTCGTTAAAACTCGGTGTTGTGTGGTAAAGAGTTAAAAGAAAGTTGCGAGTCTTTAACTCTTAACCACACAATCTCCGAGTTTTAACGACCCTGAAGGAAGAAGGCTTTTGAAAACATTGTGGGGAAAAGGAGAAAATGCTGGAAACCAGCATTTTCTCCTTTTCTCAAAATGTTTTCTACTCTTTCAAAGACATATCTCACCATTTGAGCCACACTTAAATTTTCATCTGCACAAGATTTCAATTAAGGCCAGTCTAAATTTTTGTCGTTTGGTATAGAGTTAAGTTGGTTTAGAGGGTATAGCAAGTTATAGAGATAAAATTTAATTTGATTTGTTTTGTGAATGATGAGTGACAAATGCAGAAAGATTGCTTTTGAGATAGGTAGCTAGGTAGGTTACAAAATGATTTTTTGAAATCTTTTGATACTTTTGAAAAAGTGCCTAATTTTAGATAAACTTGTGAGGTAGTGAGCCAGCCATATGTTGGAATTTTGGATGCAAAATGCTTGTGTTGTATTTGTTATGAATAAACCCTTTATCACATAGTGCCGAGTTTTAATGACCCTGAAATTGAAGGCTTTTGAAAACATTGTGGGAAAAGGATAAAATGCTGGTAACCAGCATTTTCTCCTTTTCCCACAATGTTTTCTACCCTTTCAAAGACAGACATCATCATTTGAACTACATTTAATTTGTCGTCGACAAATGCTTTTGACTTGGTTGAGTCCAAAATTTTGTTGTTTGGTATAAAGAGGTAATGGAAATTGATGCAGAAACTTTTAACTGATTACCCTGTGAAACATATACTGCAAGCAAAATTGAAATGTGAACAATGAACTTGATAATTATGAGGTTTAACTCTGAAAGCACCTTTCAAAAGTTAAGTTGACTTTGGAACCAGTGTTGATCAAAATCAGACTGTGCAAAGTATGATTCTGATCTCTAATCTACTCTGGCTGCTTTGCTGAGGTATACTAGACAAGACCCAACATGAAACTGCAATTAATTGAGTCTTATTTCTAAAATGATAGTGCAAGGTTGGTTTAATCAGCGCTTCAAAGATATTTTACAGGAATACATGTTACAAGTAATTTCTGCTGTAACCACAATGTTGTCAAAAGTGGTCTGCTTTAAGAAAAAGCATCTGATATGGTAATGTGTTAAAAACATGATGAAAGGAGGAGTAATAGATGCTAAAAGGAGCAGTATTTTTGAAGTTGTTCACCAGACGGATTGGTTTATGAGCAGTGCTCTGGCATAAGAGGCTTAATGCATCTCCATAGCAAGATAACACATGATTATGGATCTGCAAAAACTGGCTAAATCCTGAGGTAGACTAGTCTTTCGACATGTATAAATCTGATCAATAGCAAAAAGTTTCGGCTAAGGCCAGCCTGCTTGGTCTGAGTAGGCTGATCTGGGTTGATACTTTTTGCAGACACATTAAACCCCCTTTTCACAGAGCATGGCTCATATGTATGTAGAGGGGAAATGTCTCACTTTCTTTGTAGAGAGAGACAGTGACAATGATTTTTGTTAGGGTCAACTAAAAGCTTTAACCCTTTACTACACTAGAAAATTGTAGACTTGTCTAAATTAAAGCCATTTACAGATGATAATTTCAATGTGTCTCAAGTGATGAAATTTGTCTTTGATAGGGTAGAAAACATTGTGGGAAAAGGAGAAAATGCTGGTTACCAGCATTTTCTCCTTTTCCCTCAATGTTTTCAAAAGGCTTTATCCTTAAGTCGTTGAAAGTTGAATTATGTGGTAAAGGGTTAAAGTAAATAATGCACAGCATTTCTTACATTTTAATCTCTGTTTCCAAATCTATTATACTGATGTGATAATCATATGTATTAGAATTTCTGTTCATGGAAATGAAATAGATCTACAATTTTATAACATAAGAATCTTTGAGGTTTATTAAATGTACCAGTATTATATCTCCTCTTTTTTTCAACAACTTGATAATTATATTGTCTGAAAAACAGACATTCAGATTACAAACATGATACCGATAATGATCGTTCTTTAAACTATAGAAAATTTATCTTTTGTCACCATGTTTGCAAAACCCTTCCCAGGATTTTCATTAAAATGTAAGTACCTTTCCTTGTGCAAATTGCATAGGTTGGTACGAGAATGGTTGGAACATGTAGTCGGGGCTTATATTTATGTCTCCCCCCCGTCAGGGTCGGGAGACATATTGTTTTTCCCCGTCTGTCCGTCTGTCCATCACAAATTGTGTCCGCTCTATAACTCGAAAACCTTTTAAGATATTTTGATAAAACTTCGCACATTTGTAAAGCACCATCAGACGAAGTGTCATGCACAAGAACCATAACTCTGGCTTGTATATTTTTTGAGTTATTTCCTTTTATTTTCCTTACTCATTTTACGTACAATTTCATGTCCACAATAGAAATCTGGGAGAAAATGTTATTAACTTTATCCTGGATTATTAATCCTTCTGACACCAAAAAGGGGGAGACATCTGTTTTTTTGTAGAAAAACAAGTTCTAGTCATTAACTGTTCTTAAGAATATTCTTTGTCTAATTCTCAAGAACAATTTTGAAATTGTGTTACTTTCAAATTTAGAAAATCTTGAAGAGTTCGACTAAGAATATTCTTAAGAATGATTGATGAATATGTACCCTGATCTTGGTTACATAATCTTCTTGTTCATTTTAGCTGATGATCAAACAGGTCTCTTTATTTAACATGGCATGGTATTTCCAAACCTTGAAAAAGACTAATTCATTAATATTTTTGCAAAACAGCTAGCATTGTGTTAGGTGTTGGAAACAAAAAAAACATAATTTTCAAAAGATAACATATTGTTTTTTTCACATTACTATTTAGCAGCAATTATTGTTTCTTTACTGTGTCTTTCTCTTATGGAGATACAGAAATCAGAGTTGGTAAGCGCCTTTACATTTGATTTTGCTGGCACATGTAAGCAAATATTTATCAAGTTCTTTCTTTGTATTTCTACATAATTATCTTTATCTACATGGTTTGTGCAATAATATAAGAGGTTTGTATTACAAATAAAAACAATCGTCAGTGTCTTAAAAAATTATTCTATTGTGTTATGGTATTTTTTTTGTATTTTTTATTTGTATTTGATGAAAAGCCATCTTATTTGCGTCTATTGATCATTTCAATTCTGTATTCTTCATTTTTCTTTGAATTTAAATGATATGTCACAGACTGATAAATTGTAGATTTCTTTTTTAATATTTCTATGTGTTTGGAAAAGAAATTCCAAAATCATCACATCACATAACAGATTCCATACATTAACGCTTTACCACACAAATCTGAGTTTTAATGACCCTGAGGAAGAAGGCTTTTGAAAAACATTGTTGGAAAAGGAGAAAATACTGATAACCAGCATTTTCACCTTTTCCCACGATGTTTTCTTTTCTTTCAAAGAAAATATCAATTAAGCCACATTTGATTTGTTCTATGCACATGCTTTCAATTGAAACAAGTCTATAATTTTATGGTTTGGTAAATGGTTAAGAGACAAGCCGTTGAAGCAACATGTTTATCCTTTACTGCATGCAAAGTTGGATCACAAGATTATCAAATAATCAGATATAATTTCACCTTTGCAATACCCATAAAGTAAAGTTGTCATCTGTGAATTAAGATGTGGGGACATAGAGGAAGGTAGAACATGTCCGATGTGAAGGCTGAACTTTTGTGATTTGTGGTTAGTATGGACCATGTTATGGATAGTTTCAATCAAGATCAGGCTGTACTGAACATTATGTATGATCTTGGATTTACCCAGCATGTAATTTCGAGAGAAAACTTTGCCGAAACATTGTTGGATGTGTAAAAATTGGGTCCTGAGTATTATTGAATTCCAGTAACCAAGAAAAAAAAACTTTGTAAAGCTGTAACTATGTTTCGTAAAAAGAAGAGTTTGTAAATGATTCCATTGAATGGATTAAGTGAAAGCTTTTGTAAGTTTGTGTAGAGTGCATTTATGTACAATAGGTTGAATTTCAAAGATATGTGAGCTTCAAGTTGTATGCATGTCATTGCAATTTCTATGTTAACTGTGCATTTAGGAAATATTCTTGCTAGCTTTATAGTGTGCATCGAGTCTCATTCAAAACGAAACACTGATAGTCACATTGGCCAGAGATTGTTAATATTGCTCTATTGCTAAGTTCCAAGACTAGATATGTGAATTGCTGATATGTTTTGTGTCAGCCAATCAAATGCCTGGTCTTAGAATTAGAAATGAATTAAGAATGTTGGTTCTCTACAGCCCCAGACTGCGTCTTTGTTTAGATTCCAGGTTTTACTACTAAAATGGTGGTTTAAAATGATTTTGTATGAAGCTCACTTTGGTTTATGTATCTTTTGTGTATCAGTTCACAGAGAATTGAAGAGGATCAGAAGTTGTTGAACAATTTACCGAACAAAATTTTAGACTTATCCAAATTTAGAGCATATGCAGACAACAAATCAGATGTGACTAAAAAATTAAATTTTGTTTTGGGAGGGGTAGAAAACATTGTGGGAAAAGGAGAAAATGCTAATACCAGCATTTTCTCCTATTTCTCAGGGTGGTTAAATTTTACAGACCCTGAGAAACACAGTTTTTTTGAAACATTGTGGGAAAAGGAGAGAATGCTGGTAACCATCATTTTCTCCTTTTCCCACAATGCTTTCGAAAATTTCATAGACAGATCCCATCATTTAGTCATATTTATTTCGTCGACTGAATGATTTCATCTTGGACAGGTCTATAATTTTTTAATTCGAAATTTTGGTTAGGAAAGCCGTGTCTTTCAGAGGTAAATGTTTGCATAGCAGCTAGACCTGGTTTCAGCATACTAGCTGGCTGCTCAAGCAAGACTTCCAAACAAATAATGTGAGGGGAAAAAAAGTTAAGTTGGTCAGTTTTTCTCTGTGAACTATACTGTTCATTTAAATTAACCCTTAACCTGCTAAATAGATTAAATGAAACTTTTAAGCCGATAGTAAAAACCAAAATTTTGTTATTTCAAAGTTGTTTTTTTTTTTTTTTTTAAAACATCTCCTTATCAGACAGTGTAGATCAAAGATTAGACTGCACGTTCTGTGCAGTCTGATCTTGACCTATGCTGTCCGTAAAAGGTCCCGAGAGTCACGATTAGCAGCTTAAAGGTTAAGCAGTTTATTGTCTTAGTGATACTGCACTTCAGTTTGATACGTTTATGAAGTATTGAATGAGATTCAGAAAGCCGTTTGAAATCTAGCACCCTGATTTTGTACAGGTATCTCGAAGGGAAGAAGAAATTTTGTGTTCTAAGACACTTTCGATTTATTATTCTTGAAATGTATATCCTATGAGCTTACTGTTGCATTGTTTATAAGTGACCAAGTTTATTTGCATCACTGTTTCTTTTCTTTTTTTCTGTGTCATTGCCAGAATAAAAAGTGATAAAAACCCAAATTTGTGAATTATACTTATTGATATTTCCATAATCAGTGAGTTTAAAAATGTTCATGGGGCTTAATTTAAACCCTTAACCCTACATCACATGGTAAAATTTTAGACTCATCCATATTGAAGGATCTACACTGTCTGGTTTGTTTAGACATTCTAGAAAAAAATCAACCTTGACCTTGCATTTATTTGGGTCTTATTTCTAGAGTGAAAATCTTTGTAGGATTTTTTTGGTGCTCTAAGGATTAATGAATTCCTACAGTTTCCACGTCATTTCTAGCTAACATGAGTAAGAAGTACTCAAAGGGAGCTATTGCGATCATTTGTCCTCCTGTTTAATTGAACCATGCTCTGTGAAAAGGGTGCTTAATGCATCTGCAAACAGTATCGACCCATGACAGCCTGTGCAGTCTGCTCACCTATCCATGCTTTGCTAGAGTTTCCTTCACCAGCGCTTTGCACAACATTCTTTCCAGGCCACTGGCTGCATTCTGACATTGATATAATTGAAACCATGTTCAGTAGCGAGAGAAAGGAATAAATCTTTTCACAATAACCATCATAAATCCTTGGAAAATTTAGACCAAGCTGGGGATTTAAACCAACGAGTGACATTGACCTCTGGGTTTTAAGCCCTTTACCACATAACCCAGAGTTTTAACGACCCTGAGAATGAAAGCTTTTGAAAAAATTATGGCATTTTCTCCTTTTCCCACAATTTTTTCTAACCTTTCTTAGACAACTCTCATTAAATGGACCACATTTAGCTTGTCATCTGTAGTTGCCTCCCATTTTGATGAGTCAAAAATTTTATTTTATTTCGTAAAGCGGTAAGCCCTGTATGTATGAGCCACTTTGGTTGCCTGATACCCATTTCTATGCAGCTGCTCCATCAGTGAGGATTTTATTATTAATGTACACAAATTCTTAGTATGGGTCATGATCCCAGCATGAAAGTTCACATTGACAGTTCCTGGTTTGTAAAAGAATTGCAGCAAATGACTAACTATCTACATCTTGGCTAAATTTTTGGACTTTTCCAAATTGAAAACATCGGCAGACGACAACTTGGATATGGCTGAAATGATGAGATTTGTTTGTAAAAGGGTTGAAAACGTAGGAAAAGGAGAAAATGCTGTTTACAAGCATTTTCTCCTTTTTCAGTGATATTTTCAATAGCTGTTTTCCATAAGGTTGTTAAAATTTGGACCTGTTTAGGAAAGGGTTAAAAGCGTTGACTTTAAAAGTACTGATAATCAACATTAAGTTTAGATATGCAAATTGAATTTGAAAACATTGTGGCAAAGGAAAATATAGCTCAAGAAAAGCAATTTCTCCTTTTGCTCATGTACTGGTGAAGCAGTCTGCAGATTGTAGACTGTTTTCGCTTCGCAAGTCGATGGTATTACTTGAACAAATTGACCTGAAATTGACCTTTATGCAAAGAATAATCAGAGAATGAATATTTCTATCATTGTGTGTACTCGGACGGTACGGAAATTCTTTTAAAGGTAAATGTCGGGTTTTATCCTTTCAATGCCATAGTCAAAACAAGAAACTTTTCGCGGATGACATGGATCGGGATCAGCCTGCACAGAAAGTGCATCTTAGATCAATGTCACTCCCCACGTATTACCAATTCAAACCAACAAAATTGTGTTTATTTCAGTTATTTTAAGTATTGTTTATAGACGCGATAAATATATTAGCCACATAAAGAGTTAAAAATCGTTCATATAGTTCCGCATTCAGACCACAGTAGCCGAAGCTAAGTTCGACAGTAATTGAAGCATATAATATATGGTAATAGAGGTCATTTATTTCATGTCAATTTTTTCGAGTAATATCATTGCAACTAACTCTTGACCAGACATTCCAAAGTTTTGACAACCCTGAGGAAATAGCCGTCTTAAAACCTTGTAGGAAATGGAGAAAATTCTAGGAACAAGCACTTGCTTTGTTTCCCACAAGGTTTATTACACTTTCAGAGACCTGCAAATGCTCTCAATTTTATCAAGTCTAAAATCTTATCATTTGGTAAAGAGTTAATTAACATATACAATAATGTCACCACCTCTCAATTTCTTGCCAAAAGCAAAGTGATATAAGGGAACAAACGACTTACTAGTTAAAATTTTATCCCAAAAACAACTCTTTTGTAGTTGATCTAGATCAAGATCTGACTGCAAAAACTGTCCTGTCTGATCTTGTATCCAAACAGTCTTCTGGCCAACAACCTTGAAAGTGCAATTTTTAGCCTTTACCAAACAATAAAAATTTTTACCTAACCATTTTGAAAGCATTTGCAGATGACAAACTTAACTTAAATAATGAATCCTGTCACTGATAGGTACCAGCATTTACTCCTTTTCCCATTTGAAGAAGCTTTTGTTGACAGTGTAGATCAAGAACATGCTGTCTGATCTCTGATCTACACTGTCCATTGCTTTATTCTAGATTATGAATGAGTTGTCTTTTGATATAATAGCGAAACTGCTTTTGTAGCCATTGAGAGAATGCAATTCATTTTTTCAGTAGTGAAAAAGTTAAATTAACCCTTTACCACACAATCCTGAGTTTTTGAAAACATTGTGGGAAAAGGAGAAAATGCTGGTCACCAGCATTTTCTCCTTTTCCCATAATGTTTTCCAGGCTTTCATCCAAAAATTGCATCGTATGCACCACTTTTAATTTGTCTTCTGCAAATCTTTTCAATTGGGACAGGTCTAAAATTTTGTTGTCTGGTAAAGAGTTAACCTATTATTGTACAGACATGACTATTATCTTGCAGAAGATGTCTCTAAAAACACTGTCAGAAAAGGAGCAATTGCTGCTTGCAGGCAACAATATACACATTTATGCATTTCCTACTACTATAGACAATACTTTCTTGTCCCTAAAATATTCTTGCTTTCTGTAATTTGCGATAGACTTTTGTTAGTAAAGAAATGGCCTGAAGGTCCTAAAAGTACTGGATAACGCAATGTTTTAACCCTTCACCAGACGACAAAATTTCAGCTTTATCCAAATTGAAAGCATTTGCAGACGACAAAATAAATGTCACTGAAAAATTTAAGCTTGTTTTGGGAAGGGGGAGAAAACATTGTGGGAAAAGGAGAAAATGCTGGTTACCAGCATTTTTAGCTCACCTGAGCACGAAGTGCTCATGGTGAGCTATTGTAATCATGCTGTGTCCGTCGTACGTCGTGCATCGTCAACTTTTACCTTGTGTACACTCTAGAGGCCACATTTTCAGTCCAATACTTGTGAAACTTGGTCGGAATGTTTGTCTTGATGATATCTCGGAAAAATTGGGTCATGTCAGGTCAAAAACTATGTCACTAGGTCAAATCTTAGAAAAACCTTGTGTACGCTATAGAGGCCACATTTTCAGTTTGATACTCATGAAACTTGGTCAGAATGAATGCCTTGTAATATCTCGGATTAGTTTGAAAATGGATCATGTCGGGTCAAAAACTAGGTTACTAGGTCAAATCTTAAAAAAACCTTGTGTACGCTCTAGAGGCCACATTTTCTGTCCAATACTCCTGAAAGTTGGTCAGAATGTTTGTCTTGATGATATCTCGGACGAGTTTGAAAATGGGCCATGTCGGCTCAAAAACTAGGTCACCAGGTCAAATCTTAGAAAAACCTTTTGTACGCACTCTAGAGGCCACATTTTCAGTCCAATACTCTTAAAAGTTGGTCAGAATGTTTGTTTTGATAATATCTCAGGTGAATTTGAAAATGGATCATGTTGGGTCAAAAACTAGGTCACTAGGTCAAATCTTAGAAAAACCTTGTGTACGCTCTAGAGGCCACATTTTCAGTCCAAAACTCTTGAAAGTTGGTCAGAATGTTTGTCTTAATGATATCTCTGATAAATTTGAAAACGGGCCATGTTGGGTCAAAAACTAGGTCATTAGGTCAAATCTTAAAAAAACCTTGGGTGTGCTCCAGAAGCCACATTTTCTGTCCAATACTCTTGAAATTTGGTCAGAATGTTTGTCTTGATAATATTGCAGATGAGTTCAAAGTGGGCCATGTGGGGTCAAAAACTAGGTCACTAAGTCAAATCTTTGAAAAACCTTGTGTACACTCCAGAAGCAATATTTTCAGTCCAATGCTCTTTAAAGTTGGTCAGGATGTTTGTCATGATGATAGCTTGGATGAGTTTGAAAATGGGTTATGTCAGTTCAAAAACTAGGTCACCAGGTCAAATCTTAGAAAAACCTTATGTAAGCTCTAGAGGCCACATTTTCAGTCCAATAATCTTGAAATTCGGTCAGAATATTTGTCTTGATAATTTCTTAGGCTAGTATGAAAATGGGTCATGTTGGATAAAAAACTAGGTCACAAGGTCAAATCTCGGAAAAACCTTTTGTACCATAATTACAGTCCAATATTCTTTAAACTTTTGTTAGAATGTTTATCTTGATGATATCTTGCATGAGTTTGAAAATGGGTCACGTGGAATAAAAACTAGGTCACCAAGTTTCATCCTTGAAAAACCGTGTGTATGCTCTAGAGGCCACATTTTCTGTCCAATAATCTTGAAATTTGCTTTGAATGTTTGTCTTGATAATATCTTAGACTAGTATGAATATGGGTCATGTTGGATAAAAAACTAGGTCACTAGGTCAAATCTCGGAAAAATCTTTTATACACCCTACAGGCCATATTTTCTCTCACATACTCATGAAAGTTTGTCAGAATGTATGTCTGGATAATTTCTACATGTCAAGTAGGCCGCTGAGACAAATTCTAGAAAAAGCTTGTGTGCACTCTGGAGGCCATATTTGTAAGCCCAATACTAATGAGTGTTTGTCAGAGTGTTTGTCTTAATATCTCTGAAGAGATTGGAAATGGGTCATGTTTGATCAAAAGGCTCAGGTGAGCGACTTCAGAGCCATCATGGCCCTCTTGTCACCTTTTCCCGTAATGTTTTCAAAAATTTCATCTACCGGGGTCATTAAAGCTGGGATTGTGTGGTAAAGGGTTAAAGACCCCAAGCAAGAACATTTTTGAAATTTTATAATTTTTGAAATCATTGTTAGAAATTCTGGAAACCAGCAGCTTCTTTTCCATGAATGTTTTCTATTCTTTTAAAAGTAAGTATACTCATTTGAGCTACATTGAAGCTGTTGTCCGCAAAATACTTTCAATATGGACCAGTCTAAAATTTCATCATCTGATAATATGCTGATTCTGTGCAAAACTGTTACAGTAGTGATTCCATTGAAACATCAGACAACACATCCTATGGACTTCTCCGACATAATTAGGTATATATGCATATTTGCTCACGTCCAGCGCTTCATTAAAGCATCAAAAAGATTTTCTAAGTAGGCTGGGTGTCCAGAGCCAGTCGTCATCTCAATCTCCATTGCTATGATCAAATATCAGAAATCCACCCATGTATTTACAATGTTTTGTGATCTCCCATGTGACGGGAGAAGAAAACAGGAAGTGGTAATGATTTTTATACTCTTTTTTTATAAGCCTGTCGAAGACGGGACGTATTATGGAATCACCCATGGCATACAGGCGGGCGTCTGGGCAGGCGACAGGAGGTGTCCAGTTCTTTGTCCGGAGCATAATTTTGTCATCTCTAGTCCGATTGACTTGAAACTTGGCATTTGTGTTTGTTGCAATAATACAGAGTGCAGTGCGAAAGAACCATAACTCTACCTCATGCTGTCTTTGAGTTATTTCCCTTTGATTGTCATTTTTACAGCATTTAGTGCTTGTCCGGTGCATAACTTTGTCATCTCAAGTCAGAACGACTTCAAACTTGGTATGCATGTTTGTTGCAGTATTATGGAGTACAGTGGGTAAGAACAATAACTCTACCTAGTGCGGATTTTGAGTAATTCCACTTTGATCTTCATTTTTACAGTCCAGTTCTTTGTGTGGAGCTTAACTTTGTCATCTCCAGTCTGATTGACTTGAAACTTGGTATTTGTGTTTGTTGCAATAATATGGAGTGCAGTGCGAAAGAACCATAACTCTACATCGTGCTGTCTTTGAGTTATTTCCCTTTGATTGTAATTTTTACAGCATTTTCTGCTTGTCCGGAGCATAACTTTGTCATCTCCAGTCCGATTGACTTGAAACTTGGCATTTGTGTTTGTTGCAATAATACAGAGTGCAGTGCGAAAGAACCATAACTCTACCTCATGCTGTCTTTGAGTTATTTCCCTTTGATTGTCATTTTTACAGCATTTAGTGCTTGTCCGGAGCATAACTTTGTCATCTCAAGTCAGAACGACTTCAAACTTGGTATACATGTTTGTTGCAATATTACTGAGTACAGTGGGCAAGAACAATAACTCTACCTAGCGCAGATTTTATTAGTAATTCCACTTTGATCTTCATTTTACAGTCCAGTTCTTTGTCCGGAGCTTAACTTTGTCATCTCCAGTCCGAATGACTTGAAACTAGGCATTTGTGTTTGTTGCAATAATATGGAGTGCAGTGTGAAAGAACCATTACTCTACATCGTGCTGTCTTTGAGTTATTTCCCTTTGATCATCATTTTTACAGCATTTTTTACTTGTCTGGAATACAACTTTGTCATTTTTAGTCTGAGCATCTTTAATTTTAGTATGCATACTTGTTGAAAAATTATGGAGTGCCATGCACAAGAACCATAACTTCTTCTAGCATGAATTTTGAGTTATTCCCACTTAGATCTTCATTTTTATAGCATTTCTTGCTTGTCTGGAGCATAACTTTGTCATCTTAAGTAGGAATGACTTGAAATATGGTATGGTTATTTGTTGCAATATTTGGAAGTGCAGTGCACAAGGTTTGTAACTCTACCTCGTGCTGTCTTTAAGTTATTTCCCTTTGATCATCATTTTTACAGCATTTAGTGCTTGGCCTGTGCATAACTTTGTCATCTCAAGTCAGAACAATTTTAAACTTAGTATGCATGTTTGTTGCAATATTACGGAGTACAGTGGACAAGAATAATAACTCTACCTAGCGCGGATTTTGAGTAATTCCACTTTGATCTTCATTTTTACAGTCTAGTTCTTTGTCTGGAGCTTAACTTTGTCATCTCCAGTCCGATTGACTTGAAACTTGGCATTTGTGTTTGTTGCAATAATATGGAGTGCAGTGCGAAAGAACCATAACTCTACATCGTGCTGTCTTTGAGTTCTTTCCCTTTGATTATCATTTTTACAGCATTTTCTGCTTGTCCGGAGCATAACTTTGTCATCTCCAGTCTGATTGACTTGAAACTTGGCATTTGTGTTTGTTGCAATAATACAGAGTGCAGTGCAAAAGTAACATAACTCTACCTCATGCTGTCTTTGAGTTATTTCCCTTTGATTGTCATTTTTACAGCATTTAGTGCTTGTCCGGAGCATAACTTTGTCATCTCAAGTCAGAACGACTTCAAACTTGGTATGCATGTTTGTTGCAATATTACGGAGTACAGTGGGCAAGAACAATAACTCTACCTAGCGCGGATTTTATTAGTAATTCCACTTTGATCTTCATTTTTACAGTCCAGTTCTTTGTCTGGAGCTTAACTTTGTCATCTCCAGTCTGAATGACTTGAAACTTGGCATTTGTGTTTGTTGCAATAATACGGAGTGCAATGCGAAAGAACCATAACTCTACATCGTGCTGTCTTTGAGTTATTTCCCTTTGATTGTCATTTTTACAGCATTTTTTGCTTGTCCGGAATACAACTTTGTCATTTTTAGTCTGAACATCTTCAATTTTAGTATGCATGCTTGTTGAAAAATTATGGAGTGCCGTGCACAAGAACCATAACTTCTCCTAGCACAAATTTTGAGTTATTCCCCCTTAGATCTTCATTTTTATAGCATTTCTTGCTTGTCTTGAGCATAACTTTGTCATCTTAAGTAGGAATGACTTGAAATATGGTATGCTTATTTGTTGCAATATTTGGAAGAGCAGTGCGCAAGGTTTGTAACTCTACCTCGTGCTGTATTTCCCTTTGATTGTCATTTTTACAGCATTTAGTGCTTGTCCGGAATATAACTTTGTCATCTCAAGTCAGAACAATTTCAAACTTGGTATGCATGTTTGTTGCAATATTATGGAGTACAGTGGGTAAGAACAATAACTCTACCTAGTGCGGATTTTGAGTAATTCCACTTTGATCTTCATTTTTACAGTATTTCTTGCTTGTCCGGAATGGTACTCTGTCACCTCAAGTCAAATTGACTTGAGACTTGGTAAACATGTTTGTTGCAGCCGTAACCTTACCTAATGCCCTTTTGGAATTATTCCCTATTCATTTTTTTTACAGCTTTTCATGCTTCTCTACAATATAACTTTGTCTTTTCATGTTGGAATGACCTGAAACTTTATATGCATGTTTCCTTAACATTAGAGGAGACATTCATGCCTATTTCAATCACTAACATGATTTCTGCTGCACTACTATTTTCCTCTGCCTGCCCTTTACGATTATTATCCCCCCTCGACAACTGGCGGTGGGACGGGGGTATCTTGCGACAATTTGCCGGTCTTGTTTTTTTCTATTTTAGGCACAATATAGATCTATATGTTCTTCTGTTCAAAGCTATGGCATCTCAACATGTTGTATTCCTGAATAAGTATCAAAAACCTTCAGGAGAGGAATCAACATAAGTTATCCATAGCTTGTTTTCCAATCCTATCTGTCAACCCTTGCAACTTGTCATACCATGTATCATTTTTTAAAAATTATTTTACGTGTTTATTTGTATCTGCTTGAATAAATAAAGTTTAAAACTAATAGATATAATACACAAATGTGCCTTTTCACGATCTACCATTGACAGATTTTTACATTGTTGTGAATAATGTATTATAATGATATGATTTTTGGCATAAAATAGTAGAAAACTGGAAAGCTATTTAAAACTACAAACACCATCATCTTAGTGGACATTTCTACAGTGAAATAGAGAAAAATGATTGTTCTAGTTTTGTTTCCTTGCGTTATATTGTCTCTCCTTGCTTACATTTAATTATCTTTCCTTTGGTTTGGACTACAAGTCTTAGTTGGCTGGATGTTTGAAAAAGCGGCTGTCAGATCACATCATAAATATGGTAAAATAATCGCAAAAAATACGATAAATACTCATTTTGTGAGAATTGAAACATATGCAGACTGATACAATGATAAGAGTTCTTTCATTGACGATAAAAACCATTAACATGGCTTTTCACCTTTCTTGAAGCGCTGTCATGATTTTAGATGAATCACTCCGCCGTCTATTCGCGAGATGAAATTCCTTCATTGCTTCAAGAATTTTCAGAAGCAGAATTTTTCCTTGTTAAAGCGTTGATTCGGCTAATATATTTTGTCATTTATACTGAGTTTTCTGTTATCGTAATAAACGCCTTTGCATTTAGTCGGTCTTTTGCATGATATTAATATCCCAAGACGATCTCCCTGTGGCACTGTTCCAAATATTTTTGGTCACACTTGTGTATGTTAGACGATGAAGAGTATAACTCTTTAGGAACCGCCAAAATTTTAGACCATGAAACTGACAGCATTTGCAGACAATAACAGAAAAGAAAATCAAATGATAATATTTGTCTTCCAAAGGGTAGAAGACGTTAAAAAAAGATAAAATGCTGGTTACAAGCATTTTCTCATTACAATGTTTTAAAAATCTTTTGGAATTGTTTGGTATTTGGCTGATTATGCTGCATGAGTAGTTGCAGCACCTATCCTGTAAAGCAGGGGTTCAAGATTTGAGCCATGTTTCTGCTGCAATTTTGGCTTTGAGTACAGTATCGGACCCACTTTTACTCAACAAAATTACCAGATGAATTGACGACAGCATTTGATGGCCTTGCTATAAACTATAGCTATGAGGCTCATTCTTCATTCTTAAGTTTCTGTCAAAATTTTTAAGCTTGTCATTAGTGAATGTGTTAAAATCTTTAAAACACAATCCCGCCATCCCAAGTTTAATGACCCTGTGAAAGAAGTCTTCTGAAAACATTGTGGTAAAAGAAGAAAATGCTGGTTTCCAGCATTTTCTTCTTTTACCACAATGCTTTCTGACATTCAAAAACAACTTTCAATTTTTGAGTCATATTTGTGAATTTTTTTTTTGTTAAAGAGTTAAACAACCCTGAAAAATAGAACTTTCTGATTGTTGCTCAAATTCTGAATTCCAAGAGCGCAGCCATCTGATTTTTTGAGATATGTGTAGATAGTCTGATTGCAAGTACATGTATTGAAAGTTAGAAACAATGGCTGGTGAATGTATAGAAGAACAATTTTTTTCAGTGGCTATGTTAGAAATAGAATATCAATGGATTTTGGATCACACAGTTTCAAATCAAATTTTGCAGATGTTGATATGTTATTTATTTTATATTTTTGTCAGGCTGACTTCTTGAAAGAACTGCCATCATATGATGAAAATAATTTTACTAGATTCAACCCAGATTCTGGAATGAAACCAAGCGTAAGTTTTATCTTTCAGAGGTATTTAAGTTTATTTGATCTAGGTCTTTGGACATATGGATTTGCTAGCCCCATTCTTCTAAGATGTCCAAATGGATAGCTTAAACAACATGTCTCGGCCTATTACAGGGTAGGTAGTGCTTAGAATGATAAGGAGATCAGAATGAATATAGTTACTTAGTAAGTGCATGCCTTTATTCACAATATCAGGGACTGGCAAAAGGCTGATCCAGAGGTGGGTTCCCTGGAAAATTCTAGAAATGGAAAGGAACTTCATACTGTTTTTCCTTTCAAAATTCACAAAAATCATTTTATGGACAAAGATGAGGCTTGCCACAACAATTTTGTCAGATGTTGGAAAGGATGTTGGATGAACCTTGAATCAAACGTATGACCCAAGGATTAAAAACCAACACATCAGTGACTGAGCTACTGAGGCTCATTTACTGCATAGACAGACATGCTCATCATAGTAACGGTTTAGTCGGACCACCCCTGAGAAAAATCGCTGGATCCGTGCATGACCGGCTAACATCAAGCTGTTCAAAATAGGAGTGGCTGTTGATCAAATGGCTAGTCTTGAAATGTTTTATTTTCTTTTTAGTGTTATACATGTACTGTCATTCTGATTATTTTCCTTCAGGTGAAAAGACCATCTGTGTACATATCCACCAAAGATCACCCATCTGAGCAAGGTATGATCTAAAATTCTATTCCTCATTTAACCCTTTACCACACAATCCTGAGTTTTAACGACCCTGAGAAAAAAACCTTTAGAAAACATTGCGGGAAAAGGAGAAAATGCATGCTACCAGCATTTTATTCTTTTCCAGCAATATGTTCTACCGCATTAAAGATAAATTGCACCATTTAAGCCAACTTTAAATTGTTGTCTGCAAACACTTTCAATTGAGACAGGTCAAAATTTTTGTTGTGTGGTAAAGAGTTAAAAGTTTTTCTTTGTCAAGGATTCTAAAATCATTATGATATTCATTGTTAACAATTTTCCATTTGCCATTATGTTACCATGTCTCCTTTTTTACCCACTTTTAGTTGTATTCTATTCTGTCAAATGCTGGAACTCTAGGTATTAAATTCATCACACAAAGTGAAGGCTCACTTTTAAAACATACCTGTAATTTGTTTTCCTACTTAAAATGTTTCTATACTATGCCTGTGCTCCACATGGTCTCATTCTAAGCTCTGAGTTGTAAGATCTTTTTTGTGCAGTATACCTGTAATCATATTATTATTTCATACTCATTTTACAAAAAAGGGTCATAGTTAAACCGAAAAAGTTTGTGAATGTAGAATCCATGCCCTATTTCATCAATCATACCAAATATTGCTCTTATTTTAAGTTATTCAAAATTCCAAGACTAGCCATTTGATTGGTTCATATGTTTTGACTGAACAATTTGTCTGAGCCAATTAGATGTCTGTTGTTGGCATTTGGAACCTAGAACTGAATTTAGAACAAAGATTTAAATACAGCACTGGTAGTTCACTTACCATCAGAATAATTATTGCTGGATAGCAATGTTATGCGGATGCTTTTCTGGCAAAGATGAAATGTGTAATATCAAAGGTAATTCCTTGTGAAGAGAAAAAAGAACATGGTCTGTATTTAACAGTCATTCTGAATTTCATCCTATGTCTAAATATAGATTTGGAAAGTGATGCAATTTCTTATTGGCTAAACCAAATCATACGGTAGTTTAGCCACTGATTGGCTGAACCAAATGGTTTAGCCAAACAAGAATTGTGTTACTTGTAAATTCTAAAAATATCTAAGAAGTAAGAATAAGAATATTGGATCATGATCATAAGCAAATCTTCATCTAAATACATAACCCTTTACCACACAATCCCGACTTTTAACGACCCTGAGAAAGTGGCCTTTTGAAAACATTGTGAGAAAAGGAGAAAATGCTGGTAACCAGCATTTTCTCCTTTTCCCACAAAGTTTTCTACCCCATCAAAGATAAAGTGTGTCATTTGACCCACTATGAAATTGTCGTCTGCAAATGCTTTCAATTTGGATAGGTCTAAATTTTTTCTATGTGGTAAAGGGATAACAGAGAGTCAGAGACAGACACCAATATTGTACCACACTATGATTCTCACACTCTGGACCACATTTTTATTGTAATCATCTTTTTTTTTCAGTGATAACTACAGAAAAAACAAACATTTTATTACGGTATCTCCATCAACAGTGGGATAGAAAAGTGAGTATAGACAGCTATTTTAAGTTTTGTCTGTTTCGTTATTTTCTAGTTTGTCTATTTAAACTCATAATGGAATGGAACAAAGAAGAATGTTTATTCTAACTTGTACATAAATATGAGCCATGCTCTGTGAAAAGGGGGCTTAATGCATCTGCAAAAAGTATAGATCTATGTCAGCCTGCGCAGTCCGCGCAGGCTGACATGGGCCAAATCTTTTTTGCTGTCTGTGACTTTTTTGCCTGTCAAAGGACAATTCTACCTCAGGATTCTCTTCGTTGTTAGACAAAATGGATTTTATGGATCCATGATTATGTGATGACTTGCTTGGTATAATGAATCATGGAGATGCATTAAGCTCCCTTTTGCCACAGCATGGCTCATATATTATCTGTTACTAAAGGTATAAATACAGTACATTTCCCCTAGCAGATGACTTCTGGTCTTGCTGCAGAGCACTGTTTAAAAGATAATTGCAAACACAATCACAGAGAGGTTGGTTATTGCAAGTGATTTCTCCACTGCAGCAGTGTTAGGTTTGTCCCTCCTGCCTTGTGTCATATTTTAGAAAGACCTTTTCACACAGATGGAATGGTTCAGATATGAAGAAGTGCTTAAGAAACAAAGTTTGTTTTGGTCTTTCAAGGAACTAATAAGCTATTACATAGGATGTAATATAGGGGCTATTTTCTTTATCTATTAACCCTCATATTGTTAAAAAAGTGATCAAGCCTAAAGTAAAATCCATAATTCTGCTATTTCAAAGTTTTTTCGGGTGGTGGGTGGGAAAAATGTCTCCTTATTGAACAATGTAGATCCAAGATCAGAATGCATTTTCTGTGCAGTCTGATCTTGATCTATGCTGACTGCAAAAGGTCCTTGAGTTGTGCTTAGCTTCCAAAGGGGTAAGAAATTGTACTAGTTCTTAATTACAAAAGCATCAAAATGGATGAGGGAATATCTCGGCCTATCAGATGACAAAGTTTGGAATTTAGAACAGGAATGGAACGGTGTCCGTGGTTGTGAGGTAGAGCGTCGGCCTCGAAACCATAAGGTCCCAAGTTCGATACCCGGCAGCGGGTGTCAACTTCGGGATTTTCATTGGCTCACACATTTGGCGCGAGTACTGGTGTAGTTCCCAGGAAGCAGAATCGAGAGAGATTAGTATAAGTTGTAAGAACTTGTTTCTCAATCGATGTAAAATAAATATGTTTGAACTAAACTAATGGAATTTATGATGGCTGATAAATTGGACCCCTGGTTTTTACAAATTGTGATGAACAATTAATAGAGGGTTTGAAATAGGTGGAACACTTAATCAAAACATAAAATAAGGACTGTTGAAAATTACTGTAACATATTACCATTAGACTAACACAAAACTGGCCAAAAAAAATGACACAAAGGAGAAAAATGCATAGGAAATGAAAATACCATTTAGGAAACATATGGAAAGAAATGGGGATTGGGTATTATCACTTGCTGCAAAACCATTCCCCCCTTTTCCAAAATTGCTTCAAAAATCCTCTACTGGTGGATTGTATAAGATGTTATTTGTTAGACTTTATCCTGGGAAAAAAAACCAAAAACAAATGTAGAGAAGATGCATTCTGTATCAGCCTATAGAATTTGAGACTTGTACAAGCTGAGAGCATTGGCAGGCAACAAATAAATGTAACTCAAATGTTGTTTTTTTGTTGTTGTATGGTGTTTAACGCCATTTTCAACATTATTTCAGTTATATTGCTGCGGCTAGTGCACCTATCCATGCTTTCCTGGAGTCTCTTTTACCAGTACTCCGCACAATTTTCTTTCCAAGCCACTGGCTGCTTTCCCACATAACCATCGTTGAAACAATGGTCAGCAGTGAGAGAGGAATGAATCCTGCCGCAATGACTATCACCAATCCTCAAAAAAAAATTGGCCGAGCCAGGGATCAAACCCATGACCCCCTGTTCTAAAGTCCTGCACGCTACCAACTATGCTGCCGGGGCTCGGCCTCAAATGGTGTAATTTGTCTTTGAAATACTAGAAAGCATTGGTTACAGGATGGTTACCAGCATTTTCTCCTTTCCTACACAGTTTTCAAAAGCCTTTTTTCTAAAGGTTGTTGAACAATAGAATGGTTTGGTAAAGGGTTAAAGAACAAAAGATGGTAAATTCTGCTCTCAAAACACTGTTATCTTTGACCCATTTTGTGTTTATTTCTTTGTTTCAGAATTGCACAAAGCGGGATTCTACGAAAGCCAATTTAGAAACAACAGAAGGTGCATCGCCAATTAAAATGCCAAGAATATCGCAAGATGACTCAACTTAAAGACTCTTTGCGATTGTTAATATTTTAGTGAAACTTTTGTATCAGCATCTAGAAAGGCAAGTTGAAGAACAGTTCCAGTAATACAGAAATGGGCAACAAGAAGTGACACCTACCAACCATTCTACATATCATTCTAATTCTTAATTTTAAGACAAGCAATATGATTGGCTGAGACATGCTGTCTCAGCCAATCATATTGCTTGTCTTGGATTTAAGAATTAGAGAGCTGTTGATTTAGAATGATTGGCAAAGATGGTGCCCAATCATGATAGTTTGTGTTGAAGTTGGACAAAGTCTTTCATTGTTCTGTTTCTTTGTGTAGATTTTGAGTATTGCATTTTATGTGTCCTTTCTGACGATAGTGTGGACATCATTTGATGTCTTCTGTTTCGAAATAGTGTGTTAATGATTTGCCACAGTGTTTTTGTCTTTCACTGTTATGCAAACAATAATGAGTTGGGATTTTTTTTGGGGGGGATGAAATTCTCTAAGATTAATGGAGGTTTATGAGTTTTCTAGGCAACTATAAATACATTATTTCATGCTTTCAGGTAGTTTATTGAGAAAAAACGGCGATATATTTTTCGATATTTCATGGTTACGACCAGTGAAAAATACGATGTTATTTTCTAACTCTTCAATTGAAGGCAGAAACAGTTGTTCCTTTGCCCTAGTTACCTAGGTAAAATGCATATGCCACTCAACCAGATCGAAATATGACATAATTTACCCTACATTTTCTTGTGCTTTACGTAATATTGTAATACGTTGTTATGCGGAGGGTAATGCCAACGGAAATTACCGAAAAGAACTGTACTGGGTGTTGATGTAAGTCCCCTCCCACCCCGGAAAAGAAAAGGTTAGAAGCATGAAATGAATAGAATATTTGTTGTTGCGCCACTCGTGAAAATATTACAGATGATGTTCACTCGATGAAATAAACTTCTATCTTTCACCGAAAAAAACAAATATCCTCTATTTATTCATCAAAGTCTTTATTGTTGAAGTACTCATATTTTGACTTAGGAATAGTCACAACGTAAGGTTTAGGAAAGAACACTATAGATAACTTATTTTATCCGAATCTCATGAAATTCATGTAAGCCATGCTCTGGCAAAAGGGGGTTGAATGCACCTTTATCATGCAATATACAAACAAGTCATCACATAATTATGGATCCATAAAATCCATTTTGTCTAGCAGCCGGCTGAATCATGAGGTAGTTTTGTCCTTGGATATACAGAAAATTTACCAAAAGCAAAAGTTTTCTCCCATGTCAGCCTGCGTAGACTGCGCAGACTGACATGGGTCGATACATTTTTGCAGATGCATTAAACCCCCATTTCACAGAGCATGGCTCAAATATATGATACATAATTAGGAAAGGTATATGTGAAAAGCGCTGTGAATATGGAGAAAATGCCCGTTGAATTAATGATTTTCTTTATGTGGAACAAATGTTTAACAGGTGATATGTACTAGATTTGTCAAGTTACAACTGCACATGGCACACAAATTTTACAGCTTCTAATGAATTGTAGGAAAGTTCATTTAAAGTTTGGTTATTTGAATTCATCAACATTTTACTCTTTAGTACACAAGCAAAATACAGACTTGTCCAGATTGAAAGCATTTGCAGATGACAATTTAAATGTAGCTCAAATGATGAAATTTGCCTTTGGTAGGGTAGAAAACAGTATGGGAAAAGGAGAAAATGCTTGTACATGTACCAGCATTTTCTCTTTTTCCCCACCATGTTTTCAAAAGGCTTCTTCCCCAGAATTGTCAAAACTTAAGATTGTGTGATAAATAGTTAATCACAATTGAGATTTGTAAAAATTTCATGCACTCTTTGATGACATTCTAGGTCCTTTTTCCACTATGTTTTCTATCCTTCCAGAAATGAATTTCAATTTTTGAGTCACATTTATTTTGTCTTCTGCAAATGCTGTCTGTTTGGACACGTCTAAAATTTTGTCCTTTGGTTAAGAGTTTAGACCACCTGTCTTACAACACACTTTCTGGTCCTCCTGTGACGGTCTGTTAATAGCTAGTCACCACACAAGCCCGACTTTTAACGACTCTGAAAGAGAAGGCTTTCAAAAATAATTGTGGGAAATTGTGGAAAATGTTTTCCACCCCTTCAAAGTTTGAAATCATCATTGAACCCTTTACCAAACAATCCCTGGTTTTTACGTCCCTGAGAGAGAAGCCTTTTGAAAACATTGTTGGAAAAGGAGAAAATGCTGGTAACCAGCATTTTCTCCTTTTCCCACAATGTTTTCTACCTTGCTCTAAACAAATTTCAGTTTTTTAGTTACGTTTATATTGTCGTCTGCAAGTGCTTTCAATCTGGACGAGTCTAAAATTTTGTCATTTGGTAAAGAGTTAAGGCATATTTGACTTATGGTCTGCAAATGATTTCAGTATGGAAAAGTCTATAAAATTTTGTTGTTTGGTTAAGTATTAATACCTAGTAAGTTGCTTGACTGCTAAATGAATAAAATAATGTTCTTAGTGAGTTGGAAAAAAAAATTCAAAACTTTTCTAGCCAGACTATCTCTCAAAATAGAATGAAAGGTCAAGTACTGGAATCAGACTGCACATTTTATGCAGTCTGATCTTGTTTACAATCTATTTATCTGTGAAACCAACTTTTTTTGTTAAGGTCCTTGGCAATCCAAAGTGTAGGATGCCATGCTTCCTACCTATATCCCACCCATGAGGACACATTTTTTCCTGAAAAAAAAAAAAAAATGATGGTTCTTTGGCTTGGCTGCTTTCGATGAAAATGTCAAGGTAGTGTCATAACCCTGTTGCTGTCTGCGTTGTCTTGATTGTCTTATGGCAAAAACTTTTGACATTTTATGATATCTCTGTCATTACTGAAGTTTCAAAAGGGTAACCAATACATCAGGGGCAGGTAACTATCATGTTTTAGCACAGTTATGCCCCTTTTTCAGATTAGAATTTTCACCGAAAATCAGTCTTTTTCTAAAAGCAAATGCAGCCAAGTGTTGGCACCTGCATGCTGTGCTCCTGTTTTGTCATATCTTTGAAAAGATTTCAAGGACAATTTTGAAAGTGATCAGTTTGTGTAAAAGAGCACCATAAAAAATTATAAATCTATTTTAGCAAATTTATTAAATATTAACTTTGATAGTTGTAATTACTTACATGTATTTTTGTTTCATACATTTAAATGGACTTGAGGAAAAGTTTCCAGACCTTATGTCAGTTTGAGGGGTTAAGCAGCCCTTAAAGGCCCAGTAAAGGCCAAAATATCAAAGCAGGTATCATAATACATGTAAATTTAAATCATAGCATTTAAAAGTATGGAAAATATTGTGGAGATGACAGTCTGTTATTGTGTGGTCGGGCCATATGTTAGTTGGTGGCAGAAAAAATAATTTTAAAACCAGGCAAAAAGTAAACAAAAGACACAGCTATCTGGCAGATTTTAACCTAGTTTTGAAACTAATTTCTCTGTCAGCGACTAACACTTGGACCGACCGTACAATGACAGATTGTCATCTTCACAATAATTTCCATACTTTTAAATTGTATGATATAAATTCAAATGCATTTAAACACCCGCTTTGTTTACATTTGGCCTTTATTGTTACTTTAGAGGCTAGATGATGTGTTCAGAGTGATTGTGTGTTAGTGTCTGTAACATATTGCTAACCTTTTGCCTAAGTCCTGTGTTTTATGACATTAAGGAAAGCAGCTTTATAAAACATTGAGGAGAAAGGAGAAAATGCTGGTAACTAGCATTTTCTCCTTTTCCCACAGTGTTTTCTACCCTATCAAAGACAGAAATCGTCATTTTAGCAACTTTAATTTGTCGTCTGCAAATGCTTTCAGTTTTTTCGTTTGGTAAAAAGTTAAATGAAACCCTATCTGTACTATATTTGTTCTTTGTATACAGTATAGGTCAAGATCAGACAGAATTTGTGTGATGTTTTATGAGGTATTCGCAACAAGTTATCCTTGCAAGACATAAAAATTGTACTTTGTCCATTTGGTATTCAATTTATTAACCAATAACCCTTTCCCTAACAAAAAAATTTAGACTTGCAAATGGAAAGCAGTTGTCAATGACAAGTTTTGAATTTTTTATGAATGAGCTTTAGAAAACAGTGTGGATAAAGGAGAAAACGCTATTACCCATAATTTTTTCAAAAACCCTATTCCTCAGGGTCACAAAAACATGTGATGGATTGGTAAAAAGTTAACAGAAAAATTAAGTCGTGTTATGCGAACATGAACACAGTAACTGATAGGTGTATAGCATCTGCTTCATTTGACATTGGTGAATTTTACTGAAAATGTATTTTTTCCCCATAATGGTTTGTGAACTGTATTGTATAAGATAAAGAATGTGTGTGTATTGTGGTTCTTTTCTTGTGTAAAGACTTCATTAATACCATTATGTAAATAAACATTATAGATATACATTTTTTGCTAGATACAAGTTTTTAACTCTTTACCACACAACAAAATTTTTTACTTGTCCTAATTGAAAGCATTTGCAGACAACAAACAAAAGAAACCCTTGCAATTTTTTTTTCCCTTTTTTTTTTTAAGGGTGAAAAACATTGTGGGAAAAGACAAAAAGTGTTAATAGGGTTGGTAATGTACAGACTTGAGACCAGGACTTTGCTGGTTTGAATCCCCAGTTCAGCTTTCTCTCTCAATGCTGATTATTGCTTTGAAAATGGTCATGTGAAAAAGCAGTCAGTGGCTTTGGATGAATATTGTGCGAATTACTGGTGAAATAAACTCCAGGAAAGAGTTTTTCAGTTTAATTCGGTTGCTTCATAACATAGAATGGACTGTAGTTATCTGCTTGATAAATATAATTGTCTTTTCAAGTTGAAGAAACACACCCAAGTACTTATTACAAATTATATTGCAAAATTACAGTATAACCTGTCCAAACCAACCCCTAGATAATCCGATCCCCTATCCATTCCGGTCTGTGCTCGCGGTCCCGGCAAGTTCCTTCTTTATTTCATTATATTAATACCCAGGTAATCCGATCCCTGTCTACATCGAATACCAACCCCAATCGCAAGGCCCAACCAAAATTTATTGCGTAAATTCCCCTAGATAATCCAATCGTATATCTGTCATCAATCATCGATGTGTAAAACGTTTTATTGTTTGTCACAAACTGTCTATAAATCAATATACCGTTACGCGTGATTCGCTTAGTTGTTGAGGCTCGATAAGGGGAAAGTTTGAACATAGACCCCTTCTTTTCTCGTTTATCGTCGTCTGCAGTAATTTATTATGACGAAAGCGAAAGTGAAAATGAGGCTGACATTGACAGTGACCTTTGTTCTAATAATCCACTTCCGGGGTCAGAATACACGTATCGGCAAGTGTATAATATGCTTTTGGAAATCCGGAATTTCGCCCTAATGAACGATGATCGGTATCTACAAGGGGTAGAGGAGCTCAAAACAATGACTGAACAGACAATTTTAAGACAAAAAGCCGAGGGCAAGCAAATGAAAATCAGTTCTTTTTTTACGATGATAGTACTGTATTTTAAAATTTCCTAGTTTTGTAAATACAGTGTAGATCGGCATGCACATTTCATTTTTATTGAAACTAATGTGATTTCTTTTGCTTTAAATTGTGAATTGACATACACGAGGATTAAATTAATGAAACCATGGACTAGTCTATCTGTTCACAGAGAAACAAGGTTCGGAAAGTGGAATTTCTTTAGCCATTCTTCACCCCTTGATAATCCGATCCCCTATACAAACCGACCTTTTTTCTCGGTCCGAGTGAGGGTCGGTATAGACAGGTTATACTGTACATTGAGGTTTGAAGGCATTTTCTTAACCGAATGACAAGATTGAACTCTATGTTTTGTAAGTTTGATTTTTATTTGAGCTTGTAAACTACAAATTAACCCCTTACCACACAATCCTGAGTTTTAACGACCCTGATGAAGAAGTGTTTTGAAAACATTGTGGGTAAAGCAGAAAATGCTGGTAACCAGCATTTTCTGCTTTTCTCACAATGTTTTCCAACCCATAGGAGACAGATTTCATCATTTGAGCCACATTTAAATTGTCATCTGCAATTACTTGCAATCTGAACAAAGCTATATTTTTCTTGTACAGTAAATTTTCAAAATCTGTTTGATAGCTGTCTTTACATTAGTAGGCTTTGGTATAGATAGTTCATATTGTCAGCTGATGTGTAAAATTGCTATGTAGGAATTATATATGTAGATTTGAATGCGTTGTGATGAATGGGTAGAACATGTTACTTCTAAATAATGCTCATATACCTTAACTCTTTAACAAACAATCCTGAGATAGAGGTCTTTTGAAAACATGGTTGGAAAAGTAGAAAATGCTGGTAACCAGCATTTTCTACTTTTCCCACAATGTTTTTGTCTCTACCTAAGAACTTCAATACATTTGTACCACTTTCAGATTTGTCATTTGCAGATGCTTTCAATTTAGAAGAGTCTAAAATTTATCATTTCGGAAAGGGTTCACTCTTTTGCTGCTACTTAAAGTCGACATTTTTTGATGTCTAAATGTACATTTCAGCTGCGATAGATCATACTTAACTTTTAATCAGATAGTGGACATTGTAGAGAATTGTACAAAGTACTGGTTGAAGAAACTCCATGTCAGTATAGATAGGTGCACTGGCCCCAGCAAAATAAGTGAAATGATTTGTGCTAAGTAATTGGTTGAAAAAACTCCAGAACAGTATAGATACATGTAGGTGCACTGGCTGCAGCATAATAACTGAAATAATGTTGAAAACCACATTGAATACCATTACATAAATCATCTGTAGAATCATGGAAAGAAGATCCAAATACATATGAACTATGCTCTTTGAAAAGGGGGCTTAATCCATCTGCAAAAAAAGTATCGACCCAGGTCAGCCTGCGCAGTCCTCGCAGGCTGACCTGGGGCTGAAACTTTTTGCTAATTGTAAATTTTCTGCATGTCCAAGGACCATTCTACCCCATCATTTAGTGGGTTGCTAGACAAAGTGGATTCTAAGGATCCCAAGTTATGTGATGTCTAGCTTGGTACAATGCATCACGGAGATGCATTAAGCCCCCTTTTCACAGAGCATGGATCGTATTTTGCATCTTGGAAAGTCTGATTTGTGCATTATAAAAGATGATGTCCCTCTGATATGGCTTTAGGTGTTTGTATATGTTAGTAGTACCATGAATATGTATATGTAAACATGTCTGCAGGTGTGTTCTCTCATGTTACAAAGTGTAACTTGTGTAAATATTTCACTTGTTGATTGATTATGATTATACATACATGTACAAACATGATTGTATAATAAAAATGATATTTATCAAAACATGTTCCGAGATTTTCTTTCATCTTTGTTTGTCTGATGATGTTAGTTCTACAATGTTCACAAAGTTAAGTATTTTGTACTACCATTCTCCCACAGGCCCTTTTTTTACACCAGCTCTGCCGTCTTTGACTTATGTTTGAGACTATAGAGGGCAAAGTTTGTGAAAAAACAAATGTGCCACACTGGCAAAAGGGGTTTTAACAAACCCTTGTGATACTCTATTCCAAGCATGACATCTCATAACTATAGATCCATAATCCATTTTGTCTTACAACCAACCGAAATCAAGAGGTACAATGATCCTTCTTCATGCAGAAAAAATTCCGCATGTGCTATAGTGTTGAAGACAAAAAAAAAAAAAACAATCTTTATTTTCCATTTTTTATGTCTAATTTCAAAAGACAATTAAAAAACAAAATACATGTATAGGGAGTGTGTCATAAACTGTTTTTCAAAGTGAGAAATTGATCATTTCTATACAATTTCTCTTCTTGCAAGAAATCAACTAATTTTGATAGATACATACCCTTGAGGATGCTAAGTGCATCTCAATGTGCTTTTGTAGATGGTGAAGATCCAAGATCAGACTGATCTTGGATCTTCACTGTCTAATATGTCGAGATATTTTTCTAGCAAAGAGATTTAAGTCTTTACCAAACAACAAAATTTTAGACTGGTCCAAATTGAAAGCTATAGCAGAAGACAAAATAGCTGTGTCTCAAAAATGGAAATTAACTTTTGGACGGTTTCAAACATTGTGAGAAAAGGAGAAAATGCTGGTTACCAGCATTTTCTCCTTTTCCACAATGTTTTCAAAAGGTCTTTTCCTTAGGGACATTAAAACTCTGGATTGTGTGGTACAGGCTTAAAATTGCAATACTTGGGTTAAACTATGGGCTGAAAATGTTCATTTATTTCACAGTTAATTAATTAACCCAATGCAAAAATGTTAGACTAATCCAAACTGAGAACATTTGTAGAGGAAAAACTAAGTGTAACTCAAATATCGACATTTATCTTGGAAGGGGTGGAAAACAACGTAGGAAGAGGAGAAAATGCTGGTTACAAGCATTTTCTTCCTTTTTCTGCATTTTTTTTGGAAAGCCTTCTTGTACAGGGTTGTTGAAACTCCGATTCTGTGTGGTAAAGGGTTAACTCTACCAAATGACAAAATTTTAGACTAACCCACACTGAAAGCATTGTAATAACTGTATTCCACACAACAATATTTTAGACACATCCATATTGGAAACCAACATACCGATAGGTTATGGTTTAATTCTTTACCAAACAACAAAACTGTACACTTGCCCAAATTGACAGTATTTGAAGACAACAATTCAAGTGTGACTCAAATGATGGAACTTGCCGTTGATAGGAAAATAAAAAACATTGTAGGAAAAGGAGAAAATGCTGGTTACCAGCATTTTCTCCTTTTCCCACAATGTTTTCAAAAGAGTTCTTTCTGAGGGTCGTATAAACTCGGAATTGTGTGGTAAAGAGTTAATCCACCAATGCATGGCAAAGAAGAAATTGTATGTTAGGAGCTATACCTTATACTGCCACAATAGTTTCAAAAGTGATCTACTGTAATACACATCTCATCTGTTTGACACAATTGCCTTAAGTCTTTGATAAAAAAAACCTTTTGTCGTGTAACGATCCTGAGGAAGAAGCTATATGAGAAACATATCCCAGTATGTTTTCTACTCCTTCAGAGAACTTGAGTTCATTTGAAACCATTCCAAATTTGTAATATTCAAAAGACTCTAACTTCAAAGAGCTTAAAAACTGTCATTCAGGAAAGGGCCAAACTACTGATGAAGTAAGCATACCATATCCTATATTTTTACTGCCAAAGTCATGTTGAGCTCATCCTGATGACCTCTGCTTACTTGTCACAACTTTTTCGAAACCATGACAGGTAAACTAAGTCATCAAATAGCTGCTTTTCCTAAACTGATTACTAAACTTAGGCACAGAGCTATGTTACAGTTGAATACCTTACAGTTCACTGCATTTTAGATTGAGGTAAAATAGATTATTCAAAAATCATTGTGAGCAGCCATAGTTTGTGATTAATCAATATGACAGCGCAAATTTGGACTGCATGAAATGCAAAATAAAGATAAAGAATGTGAGAATCCAACAACATGGTTAAGAAGCACCTTTTTCCACAATGTTTTATAGATGGTAAAAGAGTATGCACATTATGTTTCCATAAGCAAAGGATCGATAAAGTATTGTTACGATGCATTTTTTATGTAGATTTAGTTGGAATGATTCCAAACTGGCTCAAGGCCACTAAAATGAAAAATAAACTGGTCAACTTATGTCAAAGGTTAGCCACGTCCTGTCGGGTCAATTCTTACAGCTTATACCATCCTTTAACATCCTTATTGATATAATACTTGCACTATCCTTGATGGATACTTAGTAGAAAATCTGTAACTATAAATAAGGGCGACTTTGCCCTTTCAGCACTATGGATCAAAACAAGGTATTTTATAGCTGGCACAGATTAAGATCAGACTGTACAGAATGCTTCAGTGAATTGTATACCCAGACGAAGACAGAGGTCAAGATTATAATACTTGGCATTGAAAGATTTAAATTACCTTTAGCATTCCAAGGGCTGCACACAACAAACAATCTTCTCTCTACTACATTGTTTAGTAAAGTCAACCCTTCAGCTACTAAATAAATGAAACAGAAATTTTCACTGTAAGGTAAACACCCAAATATTGCGATTTCAAACTTGATTTTATCGAAAACAAAATACTGCGTAGATCAGACGATGTAGATCCAAAATCAGACTGCACGTTTTGTGCAGTCTGATCTTGATCTAAATTGTCCGCAAAAGCTCCCACTATGCAGCCTCAGGGTTTAAGTAGTGATTATCATCTAATCTATATCAAGAGAACCCGTATGTACTTAATATCACTGATCCATTCTAATACTTTTCAATTTATCTTATACATACGCACTACGCATGATCTCACTCTAGAGGTGGGAAAAAGGAGAACACGCTGGTAACCAACATTTTCTTCTTTTCCCTCTGACAATGTTTTCTACCCTATTGATTGATTCTGAATGGTGTTTTATGACACTTTTAACATTATTTCAGTTATATCATGGCCACAGCTAACATATTCATGTATTTCCTTGGTTCCACCAGTACTAGGCTAGGTCTTCAACGTGTCTTGCCCAAAGACACTCCCATGAAAAACCCAGTGGTTCCGGTGAGACTCCAACCCGTGGCTTCCAGATCACAAGTCCTGCACTTTACCACTGAGCCATGCAGGACCCTGCCAAATTTGAATTGTATTCTGCAATTGCGTTCAATTTGGAAAGGTATAATTTTTTCTCACCTGGTAAAAAGTTAAAAAAAAAATTAGAGCAAATTGATGAAAACTTAGCTTACGCATATGACATACTTGTATACCGTGGTGAAAGGAAAACTATAACAGATGTATTAATGACAGTTCAAGTCATACACGATAGTACTGTTCTGGCATTCTATATTTGGCACAAATATGATGTGATCTACAGTAAAAGTAAAAATTAAACACTAACAAATATCAGGTGCAGAAAAAGGATTCCTTAATTACAGGAAGGTACTGTCAGGTCAGTTGCTATACAATCAGCTTACACAAACAAGCCTTTTTCTGTATTCTAATTTTAACATGTAACTTGACAAACAAACTAGAACTGTTGCAATGCGGACAAATACCTCCCCATCCTCCCCACCAGCACCTTGTCACTGAAGCAGCACAATCAGAGATCGGAAATGATTTTCAAAAAAAAGATCACCAGTTACACTGACCTTTGACCCATGTATCCCAAAAACAATAGGTCACTTCCTTGGGTCATGAGCAACACTTGTATAAAGTTTAAGGATCCTAGGTCAAACAGTTATTGAGTTAGAGCATGGAAAGGACTATCAAAAAAAGTTCACCTGTGACCTTGACCTTTGACCTATGTGACCCAAAAACATAAGGGCACCTCTTTGGGTCATGAGGAACACTTGTATAAAGTTTCAGGGTCCTAGGTCGAATGGCTTTTGAGTTGGAGCACAGAAACGAAAAAAAAGACAGACTGACAGACAGAATGACATGGTGAAACCAGTATACCCCTATCTACCTTGTAGGTGGGGGGGGGGGGGGGGTTAAATTACTACCTGTAGACAATTTTTTCTGTCTTGTAGGTAACAACGTTGGGAAACATTGCAGCAGAACATGAAAGCATCATCTCATCCCTATGCTTTCACATACATGTAATAAAAAACCTTAAATGATATTTACTTTCCTGCTTTAACATGTCATAACTCGACCATTTACCAAAAAATCGCTGGTTTTAACAAACCCGACAAAGAAAGCTCTCATCAACATTGAGAAAAAAAGAAAAGAATGCATTTAACCAGCATTTTCTCCTGTTCTCAAATTGAGTTCTAACTTCTACCCCTTTCAAGACAAATTCCATCATTTGAGCTACCATCAATTTGTTGTCTGCACATTCTTTCAATATACAGAAGTCTAAAATTTCATTGTCTGTTAAAACATGCTAAAAAGTGTTAACCCTTTACCAAACAATCCCATATTTTAACAAAAATGAGAAAATAGCCTCTGGAAAACATGGTGGGAAAAGGAAAAACACTGGTAACCATCATTTTCTCCATCCCCACAATGTTTTTAATCCTTCTAGAATCATTTGAGTCCTATTTCACTTGTTCCCTGTGAATGCTTTAAATCTGGACAAGTCTAAAATTTCGTTGCCTTTGAAAGTGTTAAACCTTTATTCATATTGATTATTCCCATCTTTCTTCCATTAGATTTTTTCAACAGTGTACGCTACAAGCCAAGCCCCTGTAGCTCAGTCGGTGTCGTACAGGACTTGAGAACAGGGGGTCGATGGGTCGATCCCTGGCTCAGTAAATTTCTTTCTGAGAATTGATGATAGTCATTGCGACAGGATTAGTTTCTCTCTCACCTCTGACCATTGTTTCAACGATGGTCATGTGGGAAAGCAGTCAGTGGCTTGGAAAGAATATTGTGCAGAGTACTGGTAAAAGAAACTCAAGGAAAGCATGGATAAGTGCACTGGCTGCCGCAATGTAACTGAAATGATGTTAAAAACGGAGTTAAACACCATACAACCGATCAATGTATCCTGCAAAACTTTTAAAAATGTAGAATTTTTGAATTAACTATGCTGTTTTCTGACAACTTTCAAATTTTCTTGGCTATCACAACATTCCATGTATACTAGTGCATGTATGAATGTATAATTGTACGTATTTAAAGTAAGTCATGAAACTGTTTTCAATACAATACATATGAGCCATGCTCTGGCAAGAGCGGGATTAATGCATCTCCGTTATACATTATACCAAGCAACTCATCACATATTAATTACAGTCTGTAATTTACAGATCAATCAAATCCATTTGGTCTAAAAATCAATTGGATCTCGAGGAAAAATGGTCTTTTGACTTGCAGAAAATTTACACAAAGCAAAAAGTTTCGGCCCATGTCAGCCTGCGTGGACTGCGCAGGCTGACATGAGTCAATACTTTTTGCAAATGCGTTAAGCCCCCTTTTCACAGAGCATAGCTCATACGGTATCTAATCACTCTGAGCCAAAATAGAAAGAACAGCACTTAACCCTTTATCACAAAATCCAGAGTACTAACGGCCCTGAAGAAATTGACTTTTGAAAACATTGTTGAAAAAAGGAGAAAATGCTGGTAACCAGCATTTTCTCCTTTTTCCACAATGTTTTCTATCCCTTCACAGACAGTAATCATCATTTGAACCACATTCAATATGTCGTTTGCAAATGCTTTCAATTTGGTACAGTACATAATTTTGTCATTTGGAAAAGAGTTAACTCTTTGGCAGCTGCATGAAAAGATGGGTTCTTTTTATGTAGCTGCCTACTGATCTAATGATCTAGACTACACAAATACCATCTTTTAACATCTATAGACAACTTTTGAAATCACTTGGAAAAGGAGCAACTATCTGTCTCAAACAATCACACCATTTCCCACCATATTTTCAAGACTTATTAAATTTATCCTTATGATTCCACGTAGTCAGATAAAAAGCTTGTGTAGTGCATGATTGAAAAGAGACCGTGTGGTGTCTGTGGTTGTGGGGTAGAACGTCGTCCTCGTAACCATAAGGTCCCAAGTTCGATACCAAGGAGCGGATGTCAACTTTGGGATTTTTCACTGGCCCACACATTCGGTGTGAGTACTGAAGTTCCCAGGAAGCAGAATCGAGAGAAATTAATATAAGTTGTAAGAACTTGTTTCTCAATCAATGTAAAATAAATATGTCTAAACTAAAAGAGACTTGAAAAACACTTAAAAACTTATTTTTGTACATTTCTTTGCATCCATTTGAAATAACTACTGGCTAAAGTGGACTGGAAAGACTGTTTACTGTTTGTTTCTATCTTCTTGACGGAGTCAATCTCTTTCTCCACCAATAACTGAGCATCATTTTCAAGTCTTGTTTTCTTCTGTTGAGAGTTTGTAGTGAAATAGCTTGCATCTAATTGCATAGTGGTATTTTCTAGTTTAAATAACTTGTGTAGACTACAAAATACAAACTTCCTGAAAAGAAAATAGGCAAAAAAAAAATTAATTAAAACTTCCATCGAATTAATTCTTCAATTACCACACAACAAAATTTTAGACAGATCCAAATTGGAAGCATTTCCAAAGGACATAATAAATGTGGCACAAGTAATGGATTTTGTCTGTAAAGGATAAGAAAACATTGTGGGAAAGGAAGAAAATGCTGGTCACCAGCATTTTCTCCTTTTCCCACAATGATTTCAAAAGCTTTCTTTCTCAGGGTTGTTAAAACTTGGGATTATGTGGTAACAGACATACAATGAAATGCCATATATGGAAGACCTTATCCTTTACCACTTATTTCCATATTCTTACCACAATGAGAAACTGGCTCGGCCAATTTCTTTCCGAGTATTGATGATAGTCACTGCGACAGAATTCATTCCTCTCCCACCGCTGACCATCGTCTTGACAATGGTTATGTGGGAAAGCAGCCAGTGGCTTGGAAAGAAAATTGTGCGGAGTACTGGTAAAAGAGACTCCAGGAAAGCATGGATAGGTGCACTGGCTGCCGCGATATAAGTGAAATGATGTTGAAAACAGCGTTAAACACCATACAATCAATCAACCACATTGAGAAAGAAAGTTTTTGAAAAAAATATGGGAAAAGAAAACAACTATGTTCTCCTTTTCCCCCACAATGTTTTCTACCCTATCAAAAACAAATTAAGTCATTTAGTCACACTTAATTTGTCTTTAAAAAATACCTTTGAATACTGCTGTTATCTGGTAAAGAGCTAAAGAAACATACAATCTATATTGTTTATGGGTTAATGGTTTGACTACTAGTACAACTTTAATCCTTTGCCACACAGCACCATGTTTTAATGACCCTGAGAAAGGAGGCATTTGAAAACATTGTGGAAAAAGGAGAAAATGCTGGTGCCTTAACCCGTAATATTTTCTACACATTTAAAGACAAGTTCCATCATTTATGCCAAATTTAATTTGTCATCTAATCAAAGCGTTGAGAACGCTGATATGGCATTTGTCAAGGAAGCCACTGTGTAGAATTAATAATTTGAAAACAGGAGGGCCATGATGGCCCTGGATCGCTCACCTGAGTCAATAGGCGAAATTCACTCCACGTGCGTAATACAATTTCTGACCAATTGTCTGGTCAATTGAGCTTAAAATGTGGCCTCTGGAGCATCCACAAGGAATTTCCTGAAGTTGACCTAGTGACCTAATTTATCACCCGATGTGACCCAATTTAGAACTCGTCAAAACATTTATCAAGACAAGCATTCTGTACAGTTTTCAAGTTAATTCAGCAATAAATGTGGCCTCTAGAGTGCCCACAAGGTATTTCTTAAATTTGACCAAGTGACCTAGTTCATGACCCCAGGTGGCCCAATTCCAAACTCACCCAATATTTCATCAAGACAAACATTCTGACTAATTTTCAAGTCAATTGAGCAAAACATATGGCCTCTAGAGTGCCCACAAAGTATTAGTTTAATTTAACCTTGAGACCTAGTTTATGACCCCAGGTGACCCAATTTTGAACTGACTGAACACGTTGTGCTCAGGTGGGCTAACAAACTTAGAACAGGATCACTACATACCAAATAACAAAGCTCTATGCTTTCCAGTTTTAGAAAAGAAGAATTTTAAAGTTTTCCTTCTTTGTTCCTTTGTTCGAACTTGTGACCCCCGGGGCAGGGCCAGTTTTGACCCCAGCGGCATCATTGAACAAACTTGGTAGAGGTCCACTAGGAATTGCTACATACCAAATATCAAAGCTCCACACCTTCCAGTTTTAGGGAAGAAGAATTTTAAAGTTTTCCTTCTTTGTTCCTATGTACGAAATTGTGACCCCTGGGGCGGGGCCAGTTTTGACCCCAGGGGCATCATATGAACAAAATTGGTAGAGGTCCACTAGGAGATGCTAGATGCCAAATATCACAGCTCCATGCCTTCCAGTTTCAGAGAAGAAGAATTTTAAAGTTTTCTTTCTTTGTTCCTATGTTCGAACTTGTGAACCCCGGGGCGGGGCCAGTTTTAACCCCAGGGGCATCATATGAACAAACTTGGTAGAGGTTCACTAGGAGATGCTACATACCAAATATCAAAGCTCTACGCCTTCTAATGTCAGAGAAGAAGATTTTCAAAGATTTTGCTATTTTTTTCCTTTCTGTTGCCATAGCAACCAGAGTTAAGGGTGGAATTCAATCTCTTGAACAACTTTGGTAGAAATTCACCCAAGGAACATCCCTGCCAAATTTCACCAAGATTGGCCCAGCGGTTTAGGAGGAGAAGATGTTTAAAGGAATTGTGGACAGATGGACGCCGGACAATGACCGATCACAATACCTCACCTTAGCACTTCGTGCTCAGGTGAGCTAAAAAAAAAAAAGAAATATTATTTAAATATTAACTTGAAAATCAACCTCCTAAGCAAATTAATACGTCTCTTTGGTTAAAGGGAGATTACTGGTGCCTAAGTTTGCGTTATTTGTGTATTGGTGGTCTCCCTTCGATCTTTCAAGAGGAGTCAGGAGTAACGTCCCTTGACGGAAGGATGCACGATGGGTAGAGAGAGAAGCCATGTAAATATATTGAATTCAATTAAGTTTATACCTGAATACTATAATTTTGAGATATCTTTGGCCGTCAGGACCTAATTCCCAACATTACAATAAAGTTTTCTTCCTGTAAATATTCATGCACAATCAAATGAGTAGCGTGCAATCATGGGACGAATAAGCCCAGGACGAACTGGTTTTGGAACGAACAACCCCGGAAGCAAAGCGGTCAGAAGACAAATTTTGTGCATATCATTGCGCCAATAGAAGGCTAGGAAGAGGTGAAGCTATTTTTACTCAAAAAGAAGTATTTCCACGATCGACAGGCTTTTGCAGTTTATTTCAATACGCCATTTCCAATTATATATCTGAGTGCTATTGAAAAACTCTTTTGTCTTGAAAAATTGAGTTTAATTGGGTTTACTTCCTTCGGTTTTGGACAAAATACCATACATGGTCTTCAAAATTCAATATTGAACATTTATTATTGATCTCATAGTGGCATTATCTTCGACAAATGCCACAAAAAAGCTTTTAATACGGACAAGTCTAAAATTGTGTTGTCTGCTGAAAGGTTCATGTCAATCATTTTACCCATACCAAGTCTAAACAATACGTAGAGCCACGTACTGGCAAAAGGGGGCTTAATGCATCTCCGTGATCCATTATACCAACCAAGCCATCACATAATTATGGATCCATAATAGCCACTTTTTTAACAACAGACTTAATCTTGAGGTTCACTGGTCCTTGGACATATGGAAAAGTGACCAAGAGCGAATGTTTCGGCCCAGGTCAGCCTGTGCGGACTGCGCAGGCTGACCTGGGTCGTTACTTTTTCCAGATGCATTAAGCCCCATTTTCACAGAGCATGGCTCAGTTATTTTGTGTAACCGACTTTAAAAAAGAAAATTCTGTATGAAACAGTTCTGTTCTGTAATTTCATCATTCTTTTTGTCTGCACATTATAGCAAAGAAATACATTAGATATATATTGGACCTAGATGATGCTTTCAAGTATTTGTTGACCATTTTAAACAGAGATTTATATTCATGCACCGTTCTTGGTCAAATGATTACGAACTGCCTCCTAAGGATGACTTGTAGTTTACAACTTTTGAAAACAATGAGGCAGAAGGAGATATAATTTATGAAGAGCAGCCCACATCATTTGTCATTTGAGCCATAACTAATTTGTCATCTGAAAATGTTAAAATTAGAATGTGCAGTCTGATCTTGGATCTACACTGTCCAATAAGGAGATTATTTTTTCCCCCTAAAAATAACTTTGAAACAGCAACATTTGGGTTTTTACCATCAACTTGACAGTTTCATTTCATTTATTTAGCAGGCTAACCATTAAAAGTAAACAAAACAAGTTAAAAAAAAGTTTACTGCAATGAAAAAGAAAAAGCCAGCATAAAAAGTTACCTGTGATTCCACATTGCCTCATGACCTGGATAAATTTGTATGAGATCCTGTACAAAGTGGTATTCTTTTTGTAATAAATTGCTATAAACCACTGAGAACTGTTCCTTTAAAACATCAGCTTGAGCCCAAAGTGTTGTGAGTAAAAACTGTCGATAATGAAACCCGCAGTGGTCAGATACATGCTGACTAACCCAAGTTTCCGTACTCTGTAACTCGCTGAGTAAAACCTGAAATGTGGCAAAATCTCAATAATTTGAATACAGTCGAACCTTGTTTATATGAAATACTTTGTGAATGGATGTGTTTGGTTGGTAACTGAACTATAACTGTTGTTGAAATGAATGTTCAGGCCCAAAACAAATGCTGAGTTTTTTTACCAAATGACAAAATATTTGAATGGTCCAAACTGAAAGCATTTGCTGAAAACAAATTAGATCCAGCAAAACGATTGGGTTTGTATCAGAAAGGGTAGATAACATTGTGGTACAAGGAAAAAATCTAGTTACCAGCATTTTCTCCTTTTCTGAAAATTTTCTCCAAAGTCTTCTTTCTCAGAGTTGCTAAAACACAGAATTGTTTGGTAAACGGTAAAATTGAAAAAAAGGCCAAAGTCAAGGGGAATAATTTTTGTGTATAAAGGAAATGGCAATCTGGATTTACACTATCCAACTAAAGCATCTAGAAGTGTACTTAAAGATGCATCTATAGTAGTTTTCAGCCAGCTTTCAACCCATTTCATCTTTACTTGATCAAACTATAATCACTCTTGTATCTTCATGCTAAATTTTGCCCCTGACGGTTGCAAGGTTACATAGATTACGACCAATAGAAATGGATATCATTTTCTTCATGCCAACAAAGGAATCACTGTTGTGACACTTCCATTTTTAAATCAAAGATTTTAGACACATGCATTTATTCCTAACGCCGTATATATTGGTAAATTAACTATGTTTACGCATTTGACTAAATTTTGAACCGTTTCACAGTTTATCAAATTTTAACAGTGATTTTTCTCTCTGGCTGTAAGAATGTATCTTTAAAGACCAACATGATGTTAATTTTATACAAAAATCTTCTCCAACCTGTAATGAGCAATTGTAACATCTCTGGAGAAGCCATATTCTCTGGGACCATGCATAATAATTACTCGGGTACTTTGATGCAGCCCTTTGACACACCTGTAGTTCTGACTTCATCAGTTTATAATACTCTGAGCGATTTTCTACATTCAGACCATCATGACCTGAAAATGGAAAATAGAGGAACCAATTTTGAGCAAAAGATTACTCTGTTTAAAAATAAATGCCATTTTTCAACATAATTTCTGTCAGAGCACTTGGCCATACATATCTGAGGCTGTCAACACCAAGAATTCTAAAATCTATTCTTTTTCTAAAACCAAGACATCCTATCTAATTGGCAAAGACATACATTTCTGCAAATCAAATGGTAAGACACTCATTTCTGCAAATCAAATGGTAAGTCTTGTAATTTAGACTTGAAACTGAATTTAGAAAGGTGGGTTATGACATGCTTTGTAGACTGCCAGCAGTTTTCTTTCACAAAACTCTTTTGAAAGTTACAAGCTGCTTTCATATACATGTACGCTGTATTTAGTATTCGAAGTCTAGAAAATTATTCTTGTTGCAAGCACCTTCATCAAAGTCTTCTTTGAAAACAGGCCAAGTTAAAAATTTGGGAACAGCTAACCCTTTACCATGCAATCCTAACTTTTATTGAACCTGAGAAAGAGAGCTTCTCAAAATATTGTGGGAAAAGGAGAAAATGCTGGTAATCAGCATTTTCTTTTTTTCCCACAATGTTTTCTAGCCTTCCCAAAACAAATTTCAATTTTTGAGTCACAATTATTTTGTCTTCTGTAAATGTTTTAAATTTGGACAAGTCTACTATTATGTCATTCAGTAAAGAGTTAAGATAGCTCATCATTATGAGCACTCAGAATTGCTGCTACACTGTCTTCACAGAGATATAACTATTCAGTCAAATCTTATGCTTTCAATCAAAGCAATGTATTTGAGTTATTGGATGGTAAAAAGAACTATCAAGGTTTCATACTACCATTGTGTAGTGGGTTATGTCCAATATCTAGATCAATTGCTTCCATGCTGATAAAACCGTCCTCTGTGCTGCCAGTACTTCTTGTGGAATTCTGACTGGACTGTAGATGGTTCTCTACATAGTTATTTAAAACCCATCGTCTGTTTATAAGAAAATAAAGATGACCTAACTGATCTTTTATACATCAATATACAGGGTAATTTTCTATATTTAATATTCAAAACTTATCATTTATTTAACTATTTACCAGCCATGTCCGGTTTTAATGACGCTAAGAAAACAGACTTTTGAAAACAATGGAGAGGAAAATAAAAATTTGGTAACCAACATTTTCTTCTCTTCCAATGTTTTCTTCTCTTTCAAAGACAAATCTAAACATTTAAAGCAACATGTAGTTTGTTTTCTTCAATGCTTTGATTATGGAAAAGTCTAAAATTTGATTTTCCGGTATGGGTTTACAGAGAACAATAAGGATATAGGCCTGGGACTAAATATATTTATTTACCAAAAAGTGTACAGACTACTCTTTGATTGATAAAATCAAGAGAGTCATGATGGCCCTGTATCGCTCCACTGTCTAATAAATACAAAGTTTAACATACATATAAAACATTACAATTCTATGCCGCATGATTTCAAACATGAAGATTTTCAAAGTTTTTTCCACAAAAGCTAATGTAAAAATTGTAACCTGAGGGAAACCTGGCCATTTTTACGACAGAGTTATAGTAAGTTTAATTCTGATAGAGGTATACAAGATAAAGTGACATACCAAATAGTACAGGTCTTGGTCTCATGGTTATAGACAAGAAGATTTTTAAAGTTTCCTGAATATACAGCCCCTGTAAAACATGAGACCCCTCAAGCTGGGTTAATTTCTGAATTGAAGTCTGAAGTTAACCACTAGATGAAGATATTGCCAAATTTGGTAATGCTAGGGGGATTGATGGTTAGGAACAAGAAGATTTTTAAAATTTTCACTCTATTAGTACATGTTAAATTTATGACCCCAAAAGTGGGCCCAATTTTGTCACCAAGGCTCTATTTTGAACAATTTTGGAAAAAGCTTACTAGACGATAACACTCACAAAATATTGCAGCTGTACCTCATGGTCAGGAACAACAAGGAGATTTAAATTTGCATGTAAGCCTATGTAACTGTGTGGTGTTTGTAACTGCCAGGGTATGGCCAAATTAGACCCAAGAGCTATAATTGGAGCAGTCTTGGTAAAAGTCTATCAGATAAGCTGCATGCCAGTTTGGTAGCCCTAGGCCTTATTGTTAGGAACAAAAGAATTTTTAAAGTTTTCATTATATAAGCCCCTGTATAACTTGTGACTGCTGGGGCAGCCGCAGGGCCACTTTTAACCCAAGGGCTAAGGTTTGAAGGGTCTTGGTAAAGGCTCATTAAATGACGCTGCATGCCAAATTTGGTAGCAAAAGGCCTTATGGTTTCAGACAAGAAGATTTTTAAAAAATGAAACTATTTTTCAGTTTGTTGCCATGGTAACCAGTTTTTGCTGGAATCAATTCTTGGAGTAAATTCTGAAGAGGACCATTGCAGGATCATTTCTTTCAAGTTTGATCAATATTGAGACCTGATACATTTATCATTAAAATTGTAATCACACTATAGGTGAGATGAGAGATCAGCTTCAACACAAAACCTTTACTTACCTATGAATAAAAGTTTCTGAACTTTTGGGATGTTTTGTAAGTATCACAGCACCAACTTTCAAATCTTCCAGTAAACTTATATCACCTGATTCTATCAACTCTTTTCTAGAAAAATAATGCAGACAAATCAGTTATCTGAACAGGAAAGCTTCTATAAATAATAGCATAAAAGTACTTTATCTTTTCACTGAAACAGCCAATTAAATACAAGTACGTCAAAAAATCATGATATTTATCAGAAACATAGTCATGCTTTTATTTCTTCACCATTTAATTTTTAACACGGAATTCAACTTTGCATCAGGTATGTCATGGAAGCCAGTGTCTCTTCACTTCCTGGTCTTCCAGAGCCAAAACTACACACAACATGCTTTCCAAGGCATTGGCTGCTTTCCACAGAAACAAAATCACTACACTAATGTTAAATAGTGAGAAAGGAAAGGCCTAAATGAACATAATTGAACAATAGCAAAATGATCAAGGATTCAATCTCATAACGCTTGTAAAGCAACTTCTGCACCTCACAGACAGAGCCATCAGAATCTTAAAATTTCAGATAGTACTGTAATAACATGTCTATACTGGTATATAATAACTTACAACAGAATGCAAAACAAAAAAATCAGTACATGGAATACATTATGTTATATATGAGTACTTCATGTACTACATTGGGATTTGATTTATTAACACATTTCCTATATCCAAAGTCTAAGGAAATTGCATTCTTTTTATCTAACAAAATAATTTATACCAATAGGTGTATCTTGAGGAATACTTTTCTTTTTTCTTTGGTTCGTATGCTCTCTTGAGGGTGAGAGGGAAAGAGAAGGGTTTGTTAATTTATATGTGTACAAAACTTGGTCCCAGCCACATACCTCAAATGATGCCACCTTGATGTATGATACGACTAGAAAACAAAATTTGAATTGGATTGTGAATATGGCCATAGATGTCAGATAGATATGTTCAGAAAATGTGACTTCTTCCGCCCATCCCCCTTAACCCTTTACCACACATTCTCGAATATGAGCGACCCTAGTATAGAAACCTTTTGAAAGCGTTGTGGGAAAAGGAGAAAATGCTGGTAACCAGCATTTTCTTCTTTTCCAACAATGTTTTCTACCCAATAAAAGACAGAAATAATCATTTGAACAACAGTTAAATCATTGTCTGCAATTTATGCTTTCAATGTGGGTAAGTTTACAATTTTGTTGTGAGGTTAAGAGATGAAAAACTTGATTACCGTATATTCCATGCTGTAGAACATTCTGGATTGATGAGTAAAACAGCTCTGGTTAATTGGACAAGCTCCTGAGGCTCTGTTGAAGACAGTAAAATATGAGCTATGCTCTGGTAAAAGGAGGCTTAATGCATCTGCAAAAAGTATCAACCCAGGTTGGCCTGCGCAGTTCGTGCAGGCTGACCTGGGCCGAAACTTTTGTTATTAGTCAATTTTTGTAGGTCCAAGGACCAGTCTACCTCATGATTTAGTCAGTGGTTCAAGAAAGTGGCTATTATGGATCCATGATTGTGTAATGGCTTGAATGATATAAGGCAAAGTAGGCTTTTGAAAACATATTGGGTAAAGGAGAAAATGCTGGTAACCAGCATTTTCAACTAACCCACACTATTTTCTACAATCTCATAATCTAATCTGAGTGATGTTCCATTTTATGTCTGCAATAGTTTGACTTTGGACAGGTCTAAACTTTTGCTGTTTGGTACAGGGGTTAACTGATTTTGAACCAAACAAATACAATCAATTTGGCTGATGACTAAATATACAGTTTCTCTGCACATGGAGAGAGACTTTGGGCCATGATTTGGAAACAAGTTGGGGTCCTGTGTGGCTCAGCGGTAAAGTGTGGGACTCTTAACCTGGAGACCCCAGGGTTGAGCCGCACAGGATCCACTTGGCTCTTCATGGGAGTGTCCTTGGGCAAGACATTTCAGAGCCCTAGCCTAGTACTGGTAAAGCCCAGGAAATACATGAATATGTGATCTGACTCTGTGATATGGCTGAAATAATGTTGAAAGTGGCGTAAAACACCATTCAATCAATCAATCAATTGGAATCAAGTTTCACATTACTAAGATCTAAAACCTGTTTGCAAATTCTGTGGTGTCTGATCCTGATCTTAGGGTCCATGAAAGCTTATTTTCCCTGAGAGGACGAAAGCATTCATCGATTAAAAGCTGTCAGTTTTAACAGCCTCTTGAGTAGACAGTTTTTGAAAATATTTTAGAAAAAAGGAGCATCTACCTCAAACCAGCGATTAATTTTTTTCCTGTAATGTTTTACTATCAATCTTATCTTTTATCATTTCAATATAACCCTTTCTCATATGACAAATTTCAGACCCTTCCAAACTGAAAGCATCTGCAGATGACAAATGTGAAAGTGGTAAAAATGAACTTAAGTGCTTTGAAAATGTAGAAAACATTCTGGGAAATGGAGAAAATGCTGGTAACCAGCATTTTCTCCTTTTTCCCAAAATGTTTTCAAAAGGTCTATTCTTTATGGTCGTGAAAACATGGGGTTATTTGGTAAAAGAGAAAAAGACTTTTTAAGGTATACATATGTGGTTGAATGTTAATTCTTTTCACACATTCTTTGACAATGAATATACATATAGTTTTTTCTGAAATATATTTCTGTCATGTTACTTTGACAGCATTGTAGCAAACCGAGAAATTTTCCTACTGTCACATGACTTCACTGCTTTTCTTGTGTTATCCATTTCCAAGAATAAAAATAGAAGTCTCGCAAATTCATAAATGGTATGTCTTAACCCTTTACCACACAATTCGGAGCTTAAATAACCCCAAGAAAGAAGGCTTTGAAAACATTATGGAAAGAGGAGGAAACCAGCATTTTCTCCTTTTCCAACAATCTTGTCTATCCTTTCGAAAATAAATTTCAATTTTTGAGTCACTTTTACATATTGCCTGAAATTGCCTTCTAGCTGAACCAGTTCAGAATTTAGTCGTTTGGTAAAGAGTTAACTCTTTGCTAGACAATAAACTTGAAGACTAGTTCAAGTTGAAAGCACTTCCAGATGGCTTTCTTGACTCAAATGATGGTATTTGCTTTTGATCAGGTAGGAAACATTGTGGTAAAAAGATAAAACACTGGTTACCAACAGTCCCTCCATTTCCCACAATGATTTCAGAAGCTGTCTTTTGTAGAATCAAAACAACACAGGATTCTGTGACAAAGGATTAAATAGTCTGTAATAGGTTAAAGCTTAACCCATTACCACACCATCCCTACTTTTGACGACCCTGAGAAAGAAGCCTGTAGAAAACATTGTGGGAAAAGGAGAAAATGCTGGTAACCAGCATTTTCTCCTTTACCTACAATGTTTTCTACCCTTCCCAAAACAAATTTCAAATTTTCAGTCACTTTTATTTTGTCGTCTGCAAATGCTTTTGATTTGGACAAACCTAAAATTTTGTTGTTTGGTAATGAGTTAACTCTTTACCAAACATCAAAATTTTGGACTCAACCAAATTCAATGCTTATGCAGACAACAAAATAAATGAAGCTCAAACAATGATTTCTGTCTTTGATAGGGTAGAAAACATAGTGGGAAAAGGAGAAAATGCTGGTTACCAGCATTTTCTCCTTTTCCCACAATGTTTTCAAAAAGCTTCTTTCCCAAGGTCGTCAAAAGTCGGCATTGTGCGGTAAAGCTTAAACTTCTTTTACTTGTCGATCTAAACACAGACTAAATAAATGACTTACCTCTAAATTTTTGCGATGTTCTTGATCGCCAGTCTAACAGTGTTTCATACACATACAGGTATAAAATTTTTACACTCCAAAGTTCTATACCAAGTTTGTGGTCGACAAGAATCACAGGACTTCTGTTTTGTTTGGGCTCTGCTACTGGTACAATATCAAACTCATCACTTCGGGTATGAAAAAATAGAAAATACAGTTTACATCATGCAAACCCCCCCCTCCCCCCAAGTCAATTATCATTGTTAATTTCATATGAACTATACTCTGTGAAAACAGGACTTAATCCATTTGCAAAAAGTATTGACCCAGGTCAGCCTGCACAGTCCGTGCAAGCTGACTTAGATCAAAACTTTTTGCCATTAGTCAATTTTCTGCATGTCAAAGGACCAGGCTAAATTATGATACAGTGAGTTTGTTATAAGATGAAATGGATTTTATTGATCCCTAATTATGAGATAACTTGTTTGGTATCATGCATCAAAGAGATGCATTAAACCCACTTTTGCTAGAGCATGGCTCATATGTATGATGCCATCAAGTGATTCAAATCATGACTCTCCTTTATATAATATCTCAGTAACCAAAGTTCGTACATTTAACATTAAAACAGATGGGCAGAAATTTCTTACCTGGGTATCTTATGGTATGTGAGCTCAGTTGGTAGCATGCAGGACTTGAGAAGAGGGGGTCGTGAGTTCGATCCCTGGCTCGGCAAATTTCTTTCCAAGGATTGATGATAGTCATTGCGACAGGATTCATTCCTCTCCCACCCCTGACCACTGTCTTGACAATGGTTATGTGGGAAAGCAGCCAGTGGCTTGGAAAGAAAATTGTGCGGAGTACTGGTAAAAGAGACTCCAGGAAAGCATGGATAGGTGCACTGGCCGCCGCTATATAACTGAAATAATGTTGAAAACGGCGTTAAACACTATACAATCATTCAATCAATTATGGTATGTGCTTTTTGATCTCAGTATGCTTCAGTAATAAGTACCAGTATCGCTACTCTACGCTAAGAACAACAAAGTTTTTCCATCGTAATATTTGCTTATCTTGTTAGATTACATCATACCTGACAATGTGTCAATAAAAATCATATTATGACAAAACCTGAACTTTTCAAAAGAAACAAAAAATAAAGAAGAAAAAGTTACAATATTTATAACTGAAGTTTGAGCTTTTGAGAAACATTTTCCATGATGATTTAACTCTTAGAGGGCTGAATAAATGAAATGGGTATTTTTCGATCAGGTCAAACATCCAAAATACTGTTGTCTCCAGGTTGTTTTTGCTAAAATATTTAAAAAAGTAGCTAACAGTGTAGATCCAAGATCAATACTGCATGTTCTGTGCAGCCTGATCTTAATCTACACTGTCTGCAAAAACTACTTAACTCGGTTCCAGCACTTTATTGGTTAAAGAGAAATCATTCCTTCAAATAAAAAAAAAACTTAAAATAAACAGCACTGATTTATCATTATGATAATAGAAACAACACCAGTTGCTATTTATTTGCTTTTTTTCCATAACAACGGTTTTGCTCTCAGTAGATCAGCTACTGTACCCTGGCAATCAATTATTACCTTGGTAACAGTGTTACCCTTCAAGCCCATTCTGGGTTCTTTTACAGGCCTTTATGGAAATGAGTCAGTGTATTTAGCTTTTTATTATAACATCCTAATTTGCACACTTTCAATTTATAGACCTTTTTATTCAAGAAAATTACTGGATGGAAACCCCCAGAACTTAGTATATCAGCATGGTGTGGCTGATTATATTATGTGGTCATTGTAACCGGCCACTTTTGAAAACAGCTAAAAGTAGAAATTGCTCATAATAGGTAACAGACCTGTTTATTCTTGACTTAAATACAACACAGTCCCCGGTTTTAACAACCACAAGGAAAAAGCCTTTTGAAAACATTGTTGGAAAAGGGAGAAAATGTTGGTAACCAGCATTTTCTCCTTTTTACACTGCGTATTCTACCCAATCAAAGACAAATTTATTCAGTCATATCTGAATTATTGTCCACAAGTGCTTTAAATTTGGACAAGTCCAAATTTTTGTTGTGTGATAACGAGTTAAAGATTGATTCATGCTAATTATCAATGGACATACTTCAGATGGCTGTTTTTTATGTCGTCTGCTAATAATTTGTTTCCAGGAATTTGACTACAATACATCCAGTATTTTCCCTGCACTTCCTCAAACTGGAGGTCATTTGACTCTTTACAAGTGAATTAAAGTTGCCAAACCACCTAAATTTTAGGGAACATGTTATTCAATTTCAAGGGTCAAAATTCACAGGGACAGAGTGTCAGGTAAACCCCTTGTCTTTCAGACGAACAGAATGACACAGTACAACATTCCTGTCCACTTACATATCTGGATCTCTTTTAAATGCATTGTTTAGGTCAACTAGAAGCCTCCAACCCCGCTTGTCATTTGCCATTGTTCACTTTTTATTTGTTTGTTTGTTTACTGCGCATAATTTCGCTGACGATGCAACCAATGCAAACTGTGACTCCTTTACAACCGATAGGCAAATATATCGTTTCTTGTAGATAAGTGGTCAAAAGCACAATGGGAAAAAAGGAGTAACGTTAAAATACAATCAATATATCAGTAAGATTTAAGAATTTCACTCTCACTCCTGCTAAATGAAATTAAATTGTTAGTTTTACTCTATTGTCTTTATAATGACACCGTTGTATTTGTTTAGTACTATAGAACTTTCGATATAATTTTTTTTAATTCGAATAAAAATTGATATTAAATTATTTAGTATTTATTTAAAAGGAATTTACTACAATCATAAAGAAATATTAGATCAAATATAAATGGAACTAGGGTTTATAAGTCTTCTGAAAGATCACGATAACACGTTTTTTATTCCTTTTTATCCCCCCATCACTTTTCGAATATTATTCCATCATTCAATTTATGAATATATTAAACTTTAAAAACGAACTTGCCAAAGAAGCTCAAGCCGCACTCAAACGAAGATTGTTGGGTTACGATTTTACTGGAACACTTGTTCGAGAATGTCAAGGAGAAGACGCGCTTCTTTTAGCGACGATGACGATGAGGGTAGGTATTGATTGAAAAAATAATTCAGACGAATTGAAAATATCAAAAATGCTTTCTAATTCCTAAATCCGCGAAAACACATGACATTTTTATATTGCGTACCGAAAACAGGATGATTTTTTATTTTATGAAGAAAAACAAGATACCCCCGTTATGCAGCAAAATGAATAGCTGTTGTCTACAAGAATGACTTAATGTCTTACATGATATATTTCCTTGTTACAGGTCCAAGGAAGAGGAGAAGAACCTCAGAAAATATTGACATTGAGGACAGGCTTGAATCTCTGATATCTAGAGTTGGAGAAAAGGTAACTAAGTACTGGCATAAATCAAAACACTTCTTGAAACAGTGATCAGCGTTTACATTAGCGTTAAAATATGCATCTGGGACGCAATTCAACCAGCACCGGACATGACAAAATTACCATCTGTCTGCGTCCACAGGACGCAAAGTACCCTATATAATGCACCACCAATCATGGTGATTTTAAGTTCAGAGACACCAATGAAACATCTTAGTAGCTGGATAAGGTACTGATTTTATTGACTACTCGAGATGAATTGGTGTAATTAGCATGCACCACATGGAGACCAGATTCTCACTCATGCAGGGATGTAGAAATCCTGCGATTATGTTCTTTTCACCCAACTTGGGAATATTTGGCATCAGACAAGTGACTTTTTGCAATCTAGTTGTCCGCAGTTAAGTAGAAAGTGTGGGGAAAATTTTGAAACAAAGATCTGTTGTATACATTTCCCAGAGCAATACAATTGTTCTCACTTCATTAAAGATTATAAAAGCAGTGGTTTGAGATGACCTCCGATTTCTGGAAACCCAAAATACACATTTGGTCTAGCTCGGCATTCATTGCACTATGCCAAGGTAATATGTGGTTGTGTTTGCATGCCAATTTATTTCTTGGCTTTGACAAATGTCTGAATACTTTCAAAATCACCATCATGGATTAAGATATTTTTATAAGTATTGTTTTAGCATGGTTTCAAAGATCGTTGACGCCAGTGTCCAAAATGTGAATACTTTAACCTTTAATCTGATGGTGCAGATTCGGTGCTAAATGGGCCGTGATTCAGACATTATCTCCTCTGTTGGAGACCGTCTCAAACCAAAATGATTTGCTCAATTGATGTGTAAAATCTGAGAATATTTGAATAAATGCGATTGTCTTTGGTAATATTTTTCATCAGTATGTTTTTGTCTTTTTAAAAAGAAAAAAACAATGTTAGCATAATGTCCATTGACAGCATGATTTACAGACCCAGGCTTGTTAAAATACCAGGGGTCAAATTTAACTTTTTTTTCAACTAGCAAAAATTTGCTAGTGACCATTTTTTCTACTAGCCAAAATCAATTTTGTACTAGCAATATTTTAACCCATTGCCACTCAGTCCCGTGTTTTAACGACTCTGAAATGGGAAACTTATGAAAACATTGTGGCAAAAGGAGAAATTGCTCATCATGAGCAATTTCTCCATTTCCCATAATGTTTTCTACATTATTAGAGAATTAAGTTTCCTTTGTACCAATTTTGAAATTGTCGTCTGCAGACACTTTCAATTTGGGAGAGTCTAAATATTGTTGAGTGGGTCTCCTCTGTTTGCTCATACAATATTATAGTTTTATCAAGTTTCGTCGTTTTGGGGTCTGTGCATTCCGGCAATGTCACGGAATCCGGCCATTTGCCAAAAAAACTGGATATTTTCTGATCCATACTCTCAGCGAGGCAATGCAGACGTATAAACAATGTCAGAATTGTCTACGCGCTTTAAATATCGGATACATGTATTTACAATATCGCAACAAGCGTCTCTACGAGTACTGGCCACGTGGTCGGTGATCCTCTCAAAGGATAGTTCTACACCGCATATGGCAATTCAGTGTACACGAAAAACGACCGCATTTATGAATTAATTCAGTTTTTTAAGTGGTAGGTTTGCCCATTTTCCGGAGCACTCGCAAATTATTTCGACTGTTAGAATTTGGCACTCGCATTTTTTCATTTCAGCTCGCATTTTGCGAGTTTGCGACAGTTAAATTTGAACCTTGAAATACCAATATCTTCTTTCTTCTTTTTATTGTCAGTTTACAAAATACTAACAGTGGGAATGTCCAAGAAAACTATTCACAGCAAAGATGCAAAATAATCAATCAAGGACGCAAATTTTCAAACCTCTGCGTCCACAGGATGCAAGGTAGAAATAGCTGCTGAAACACTGAGTGATAGCAAAAAAATTAGAGAAACAAAATGGGTTTGTGTGCCACAAGAGCTTTTTTCAAGGTTAGAGTGGGTCTAAAAGGCCCATTGCACCAAACCATACTATAACTGCCCACACTGGCGTACGAAAAGCATACCGTTGAAATATGTTCTATTGGCATTTCAATCAGTTTTATCAGAACGTATATTGTATAACTTTCTTACTCATGTCTATTTTTTGAAAAATGATGTGTAATTTATAGAGCTTGGATCTCGATTTTCCCATACTTGTGTGGGCTCTACTCTGCATCCCAGTCCAATGTTCAGGGTTGCATCTAGAGTGCGGGATTGCCGAAATCCCGCATCAAAATAAAAAATCCCGCGAAAAAGAAATTTGTTTGCGCACCAAATCCCGCACTAAAACGAACTAGCCCGCAAAAAATCTCATGATCGTGCGCACCATAATCGGGGAAAAAGAGAGAAAAAACGACTTGGGGAGAATAAAATGTAACAAAATTTGCATGGTCACCCAAATAATCATTCGAAACTTAAAACCATAAACTTAAATCGTAGACTGTCGAGTTATTTTGATCATATCAATAGACGCTTGTCATCTGTGTTATGCAGACGAAAAGCCTCACTGCTGGGCCCAAGCTGTCGATCACTGAATGCTACAATTTAGGAAAAATGTGTCCAAAAATGACACACTGGGGAATCTGCTGGCAACAAGTGATGTCTTAAGGCTACAAAATTCTTGAAAGAAAATAACTCCGTCATAAACAGTATTAAATATGATGGACCACTCGATACCGTTTATCACAACCTAACAAGCTGGCGTGTAATGAAAAGGGAGATAATAGTGTCAATCCTCAGATCTAGGGTAAAATGACCTGTTTTGAAGTGACCTACAACCCTTATTGACAATTTCTTGAAATATCATATGGAAATACTTTGAAAAAAAAAAATTAATTGACATGAAAAAAAAGATAGATGCAAAAAACCGCGAAAACCCATGACACAACAAAATGTCTATTTGACATCGTCTGATCAGATGCACTTCAGACTGTCTTTTCAGCTTTGTTAGTGAATTTAAGCATTAAATTCAAATAAATATCTGTATGAAACAATAGATGGAAGCTAAAATCTCAGTCTAATCTAACAATTAGGTAAAAATTTCGGTGAATTTATGAAATGAAAATGTTGAACAACTTAGGATAAATAGAGTAGGATGGGGATTAGTCTACTTGTCTTACAGTGATTATACTGTAACAAGTGTGAAAGAAGAAGTTACGAGGCATTCATCTTAACAAAGAAGACTAGAATGTAATAACCCTATATAATCATTATTATTTTTCCAAAGACAAAAACAAATAATACATTAACCCTTTACCACATTATCGGAACCACCATGAAATTTGTCCCCCCTCTTTACACTTGAAAGGGGGGACGTGCCCCCCTTTTTCTGAAGATGATGGGGGCCAGCCCCCCTATTTGAAAATTTCTAGATGCAACCCTGAATGTTGAATACCATGTGTTCTCATTTGTTCCATCCATGTTCTTTTTCATATGATGATTTGGCATTCTATTAAATGATATATATGTTTGGATTTGTTTTCCAAAAGTATAACACCTTTAGTTGTGCACAAATTACAAATACGGAAAACAACAGAGATATTCTGGAAAGGAGTACAGGAATATCTCCATGATTTCATTAAGGCAGAGCATCTCTCTTGATTCACACGATCAAAGACCGTATTATTAGTGAAATGTTCATATTGAAAATTAATTTTGTGATCTAAAGTGACTTTAAAGAGCCTCAATAGTTTAAAAAGAAAAAAAGAGAAATTCTGTAAATCAACTAAGAGTAAAACAAAATTGAGACCAGAGTGAGCCCTGCTTGCCACATTTAACTAAGACACTTGTGTCTCAAATGCATTAGTCCATTATATTATATTTCATGTGTCTATTTTTAGAAATGTTATGGGTAAAGAAATGTCGTAATTTAAGCTGGGGGGAATTATTTCCCTGTCACAGTGAGTATTTTCCTCCTGCCGAAAATCTGGAACTACTTTTTTAAGTTTTTTAAGTTTTTAAGTTTTAAAAGTGACATTCGTTGACAAAATAATCAGAGGAAATATAATATATAATTTATTTCATCAGCTTGTGGTTAATATGGGGAAATATTTGCCTCAAAAGGGGAAGGTCCGCGAAAATAACTCGTGCCTTACGGCACTCGTTATTTTCGCATACCTTTCCCTTTTTCTGCAAATATTTCCCCATATTAACCACAAGCTGATGAAATAAACTCTATTTATATTTTCCAAAAATCATCACATAATTATGGATCCATGAAAACCATTTTGTCTAACAACTAACTGATACATGACCATAGCAAAAGATTTCAACCCATGTCAACTGCATGGACTGTGCAGGCTGACAGGGGTCAATATTTTTTGCAGATGCAATAAGCCTCCTTTTTACAGAGTATGGCTCATTTTATGAATGATATACTGACCATCTACAAGGTACCTCAAACTGTAATTTTCAGAGCACATCATCTTTAGAAAGTAATTTGGAAGGCCTGGCCAGTGTGCTTGAAGCAGATTTGCCAAATTACAAGACCAAAATCATGCGAATATTAACTGAATGGTGAGTAGAAAATATGATGTTGTTGTTAAAGCTTGACAAATTGATCTATGGTACATGTTTTAATAGTGCCAGTAAATCATACTGATAAATGGGCATAATTTTTCATGCCTTGGTTGAAGTTGGTTCATGGACATCTGTTCTGCTCTATTGTAAACTTGCTTACTAGTGTTTATGAGACAACACAATTTAGAACATTTTTTTATTCTTCTACAAACAATACAGTTTTAGACTTTTCCAAATTGAAAACATTTGCAGATAACAGAATAAATATTACTGAAAAATCAAAATCTGGTTTTGGAAGGATGGAAAACATTTAGGGAAATGGAGAAGATGCTGGTTACCAGCGTTTCCTCCTTTTCCCACAATGTTTTCAAAAGCTTTCTTTCTCCGGGTTGTTAGAAGTCTGATTGTGTGGTAAAGAGTTAAGCATTTGCAGACAACAGAAATACAGGGTGTCCGGAAAGTAAGGTAACACTTTTATACGTTTATAATATTGCTCTAAATTTCAGATGAAATGATAAAAATGTATGTAAATGTATATGAAATTATAGGTAAGTTTTTTGTGTGAAAATTTCATTTAATTTTCATGTCATTTATCACTTTTACACAGATTTCAAATCAGAAGTACCTTTCTGTCATTTGCGTCATTTTAGTAATTAACGACGTTCTTTCACTTCTTGTTGTCTGGACATGTTTGTAAACAAAAAATGCGCTTTTGTGCACATGAACAATCACACTGTTTCACAGAAAGACAGCTGTACAGTGAAAAATTAACTGTAGTATGGTATAAAATGTCATGTCACTGTGTTATTGGGCCATAAGTCTTTAACATGATGATTAATTGCAGTGCTACCTATCGCTTTCAAAAAAATAAGTTTGTTTTCGCGCTTGAAAAGAAAGCCCCTACCTTGGAAACATGTGGTTTGTGCAGGATGGTGCCACGGCACACACATCTAATACTGTGATAGACTTTTATATGATAAGTTCAGTGATCGGGTAACATCAAAAATTATATCTGGCGGTAAAAGATTGCGGAATATAGTGGCCTGCACACAGTCCCTCCTTAAACCCCTGTGACTTTTTCCTTTGGGGTCATTTGAAGTCAAAGGTATACAATCCAATCCCAAGCTAGACAGCACAGACATGTTGTAAACGATAATTAGATGTGAAATTAAGAAGATTGTTATAGGAATGTGTGCTGAAGTGATCGACAATTTCATGGTGTGTGTTCGGCATGGAAAGAGCACAAAAGGCAGTCACAATGAAAACGTCATATATTAGTAAAATGACGCCAATGACAAAAAGGAATAGCTGATTTGAAATCCGTGTAAAAGTGTGTAATGTAATGATAATTGAACGCAATCATCACACAGAAAAACTTGCATATTTTATCTACATGCATATGTATTTTTATCTTTTCTTCTGAAATTGAAAGCTATATTATAAATGTACAAAAGTGTTACCTTACTTTCTGGACACCCTGTAATTATGGAACTTGAGTTTGAAAAGGTGGAAAACAATTGATCGGAATGGAGAAAATGCTGGCCTTTTTTCAGCTTTTTTCCCTAGGGTTGCAAAATTTGGGATCTTTTCGTTATGGATTAAGAAATGTAAAGGGATGTGAGGTTTTGAAAATATTTTAAAGATATTATTACTGATTTCTTTAGTTCTGAGTCATACTAGTAAATTATCCATTGAACCAGAGCAAAAGTTTAAGGGACTATCAGTTTCAAACACCTTCACCCAAATCTGTGTATAGTATAGTTCTCACTCATATTATGTTATGTTATGCTAGAGACCACATGAATTTAGAATGAGAATGTTGATCTTTAGCCTTTGCATATTTTTTTCAGTGTACAAAAATTACCAGAGAAACAATGTGTGTACTCCACCCTGACAGGTCTGTTGAATGCTAAGAATTACAACTTCGGTGGAGAGGTGGGTATTTCTTTTTTGATACTGTGATTTCATGTTGAAACCATGAAATTTTGTTGACTTTAACACCGTTTGTGGGAACTCACATTTGTTAATTTTGATCTTAAAAAGGCAGTTCCAAGGATAGATTTGTTAATTCTGGATTTTGTGTAAATTAAGAAGTGAATTTAAATGTATGTAAAAAGAATCTGTTTAAATTTTTCCCAGTTGAGGTGTTCTGTCTGATACAGTTCTTTCTTTTATTTTCTTTAAGTTTACTTGTAATAAACATAAAGGTTTTTATCAAATCTTTCCATGAAGGAAAAGACAGAACAGATATTTAGTCCATTTCTTGATAACTTGAAATCTAACAGGCCCATCAAAAGTTAACTTGAAAGTTTAAATATGGGAAAGGTTCGGTCTTAGCCATGGTCTCTCAAGCTAATTTTGTAAGACAGCATAGAATAATGGTGTTGGTAATTTGTAGTTCTAATAGTCCTGTCAGCAACCATAGGCAAAATAAGTATTTTTTGCAGGTAGAGTACAATGTAAATCAAGATCAGACTGCACAGGACAAGGGGCCAATATATTGGATTCTTAAGTTTAACCAAAAGTTTCTTTATTTGCAATGGAAGTGTGGGGCTCTGCCTGGCTCAGTGGTAAAGTGTAGTACTCGTGACCTGGAGGCCCCTAGCTTCAGGCCTCACTTTGTTTTTTATGGGAGCGTCCTTGGGCAAGACACTTCAGAGCCCCAGCCTAGTACTGGTGAAACCCAAGAAATACATAAGTGAGCTGTTGCTGTGATATGACTGAAATAATGGTGAAAGCGGCGTAAAACACTGTTCAATCAATCAATCAAGCAATGGAATTGTAGTGTCAAATCTGCACTTCAATACAAATGAGCTATACTCTGGTAAAAAGGCACACATTTGGCGCGAGTACTGGTGTAGTTCCCAGGAAGCAGAACTGAGAGAGATTAGTATAAGTTGTAAGAACTCGTTTCTCAATCGATGTAAAATAAATATGTTTAACCCTTTACCACATAATCCCGACTTTTAACGACCCCAAGAAAGAAGCATTTTGAAAACATTGTAGTAAAAGGAGAAAATGCTGGTAACCAGCATTTTCTCCTTTTACCACAATATTTTCTACCCTTCCAGAAACAAATTTTATTTTTCAGTGACATTTATATTGTTGTCTGTAAATGCTTTGAATTTGGACAAGTCTAAAATGTTGTCGTTTGGTAAAGAGTTAAACTAAAAAGGCTTTTAATACATCTCAATGATGCATTATACCCAGCTAGTCATGACATAATTATGGATCCATAAAATCCATTTTGTCAAACAACCAACTGAATCTGAAGGTAGAATGCTCCTTAGACGTGCAGAAAATTTAACAATAGCATAAATGATTGACCCAGGTCAGCCTGAGTGGACTACACAGGCTGACCTGGGTTGAAGGGATAGCTCAGAAGGCTGATTGCATTATTGTAACTTATGCTGATAAAGTGTTTTGGATATTAATAAGTACTACTCTTTTGTGTGCAGTTTGTGGAAATGTTGGTCAGAAGTTTGAAGGAACAGCTAAAAACAGAACAATTTCACTCGGCAAGACTAATGGTAAATAAAAACTTTTATTTATATCTGTTGTTTGTAATACATTTTTTTTTTTTTTTATACAATTAGCACAAGATAGAGCTCAGCAAGTCATTATATTACTATTGAAATCTATGAAATCCATTTTGTCTAACAGCCAACTGAATCATGTTGTAGAATAGTCCTTTGACATGCAGAAAATTTAACAATAGCCAAAAGTTTTGTTCCAGATCAGCCTACACGGACTGTACAGGCTGACATGGGTTGATACCTTTTGCTGATGCATTAAACCCCCTCTGCGCAGAGCATGGTTCACATGAATGAAATGATGGGAAAAAAGAAAAAATAGGGTCCTGTGTGGCTCAGTGGAAAAGTGTAGGACTCGTGACCTGGAGGCCCCGGGTTCGAGCCTCACTGGCTCCACTGGGTTTTTGACAGGAGTGTCCTTGGGTAAGACACTTCAGAGCCTAGCCTAGTACTGGTGAAAACCCAGGAAAACATGAATATGTGAGCTGTTGCCGTGATATGACTGAAATAATGTTGAAAGCAGCGTAAAACACCATTCAAACAATTCAAACAAAAAGAAAAAATGCCAATTACCGGCAGTGTCTGTAATTGCCTCAATGTGTCAAAGTGATATACTGCAAAAATCAAAAGGTTGTCTGCATAAAGTACTGGATAAAATAATGATGTTGATATGACACAAACAACCATTTAGAGATGCTTGTGTTATAGGCGAAATTTATATGAGTCGGAGGCAACTTTTACAATTGCCTTGATATTACCAAGACGTGCAGGACATTGTGGAAAATGCATGATATTGTTAACATCTGAAAGTCCAGATTAATCATCTCTACATATTACTACCTTTCAGATAAGATTTCTGTCAGATCTTGTGAATTGTCGTGTGATTATGGCTGGATCTCTACTTGCTATGTTTGATAATTTTATAGAGGTCACATTGGAGGACAATATCCCACAGGTAAGGTTTTTGTTTTCCTTTGTATTTGAAGTAACAAGAAGTTACTAACAGTTTTTTCATTTGGATAGATTTGTGGCAGATGACATGGATTATAGTATTTTGACACAAATTGCAGCAAACTCCTTTGTAAAATTTGAATGATTGAAAATAATCAAGGCTTGCTACATGTTTACATTCAAATAAAGTTGTGGCATCAAGAAAAATTAGCCTTAACTCTTTAAAAAACGACACAATTTTGGATTGGAACAAATTGAAAGCATTTGCAGATGACAAAAGAAATGTTGCTTAAACAGTGATTTCTGTATTTGATAGAGTAGAAAACATTGTGGGAAAAGGAGAAAATGCTGGTTACCAGCATTTTCTCCTTTTCCCACAATGTTTTTCATAAGGCTTCCTCTTCAGGGTCGTTAAAACTTGGGATTGTGTGGTAAAGTGGTAACATGGTATGTTGTACTATTAGGTTTCATTTTAAGTTTTAGATCTTTATGATAAAAAGTACTCTTTTATTTTGATACATTTTTGGGAATGACAATTTTGATTTGCCATGTTTACAACCATTTTCAGGTCAGATCAGATTGGTATGTGTATGCCGTTTTATCAGCACTTCCTTGGGTAAGATTTTTACGATTGTTGAACTTCGTTTCTTCTGATCATGAGTCCTTCAGAAATATGGCTTTTCTTTGCTTCTTTCTCAGATGTTTTTCTGTCATATATGAGCCATGATCTGGCAAAAGGGGGCTTAATGCATCTCAGTGATGCATGATTCCAAGCTAGTCATCACATTATTATGGATCCATAAGGTCCATTTTGTCTTAACAACCGACTGAATCATGAGTAAACTGATCTTTGGACATGCAGAAAATTGACCAATACCAAAAAAGTTTTGGCCCAGGTCAGCCTGCTTGGACTGTGCAGGCTGAACTGAATCAATACTTTTTGTAGATGTATTAAGCCCCCATTCACAGAGCATGGCTCATATATATTAGGAAATGTTGTGGAATCCTGAAATCTAATTTTAGATTTGATTCTTTTTTCTTGGTTGCCCTATTATTGATCTGCCTCCAAAGTGACAGGCATGAATAAGATTGTTTATTACTATCAGAGGTCCAGATAACTGGGCTTATTCTAATTCTAAAATGATCCATTTCTTGCCAAAACCTATGATGTGGATTTTACTGCTTGGTTTTTGGTAGCCTAAAACGTTTTTTTATGAAGGTTTTGCTAAATTAATGGAAAAAAATATTTTATCACTAGGAAAAACACAGTGAATGAAATCTAAAAGTTTATTTGAAAGGGTCATACAAACAACTGGACAGTGCAAAATCAAGGTCATACTGCATGTAATGTGTAGTCTCATCTTGTATTTTATTGTACACAAACATACTGAATGTTGCCTTTAACATGCCAAGAGGTTAAGTTTACAATGTTACTGAGAGATAAAAGTAATCTGGTAACATTTTCGTCCATTTTTGTACATTCTAGGTTGGAAGAGAGCTCTATGAGAAGAAAGAAATGGAATTTCAAAAGTTACTAGTCACCATAGACAACTATCTAAGGTAGTAATCTTTGTAAAAATTGAGACATAAAGTGCTTGAGCAACTTATTTCTTAAATTGTTGAATATGGTGATGAACCAAATGTTCAAGTTTAAATCCAGAAAAGATTTTTTTTTCTGTTATATTTAATTTGTAGATGGTCAGTTGATGATATCAACACTTTAAATCTGGCATTTGGAAAGACTGACCTTTAGCATTACTCCTGCTATTTTGTCTAAAAGTATCCCAAAAAATTATACTGTGTTCATCCCAGATCAGTGCAGTGAAATCCATGATTTAGACCATATTAAAGATTCATTTGCTTTTTTCAATGTGAGGTATATCCAGATAAATCCACATACTATTTTTATTTTTTTTTAAGAGCTGTACCAATTGATATACTGATATACCTACACTTATATTTCAGCAAGCGACAGAAAATCCATGTTCCTGCTTTGAGAGTATTTTCATCAGACTTTCCACACCCACAAGAAGAGGTACCCATGTTTGTAATATTATTTTAATTTTTTTTTGGGGGGGGGGAGGGGTTTGCCCATTACAAAACATGCTATTTGTAGAAATAAGTGCAAAGGACACAAATGCAAGCTGTTCGAAGGAAAGGATTATATCAGTTTTGGCTGATACGGTGAGTTTTTGTGTCAGATATGAAGGAAAAATTGAAGGAAAAGGAGCAATTGCTTGTAAAGCTGTCTGTGACATGGGCTTGGAAAACTGAGTTGATGAAATGTATATTTAACCCTTTACCACACAGCAAAATATAAGACCTATTGAAATTGAAAGCATTTGCAGAAGACAATTTCATAGTGGCTCAAATGACGCAACTTTTCTTTGATAGGGTAGAAAACTTTGTGGGAAAAGGAGAAAATGCTGGTTACCAGCATTTTCTCCTTTTTCCACAATGTTTTCAAAAGGCCTCTTCTTCAGGGGCGTCAAAAGGCGTCATTGTGTGGTAAAGGGTTAACTTTGATATTCATAGAGATTTTTCTTGTGCACCAGGCACATACTCTGATTTCTGAAATGGCTGTTTGTTCAGTAAATGGAAAATGTGTAGTGCAAGTATATTAATTGTGATAAGAGTTTGCTGTGTGGTTGCACGAACATGAACATTTTGTGGAGCTTTACTTGATTGGGGGTTCAACAAGCCTGATTTTTACATGATTTATTACTAATGAAATTGTCATTGCATTGTAACATGAATGGTATTTATTTGTGAATAATGTAAATGAATACGATGTAACCTTGTGTATGTGGACACTTTTCTGACATTTCTAATGGGGAAAGACAGCAAGTCCTATAGTAACTTAATCCACAATATGCTAATGAAAAGCAGTGAGACTAAACATTGCTTAAACTGAAAGAGCCCCATTCTAAAAATGCAAAAACAAAAAGTAAGTTTAGAAATCAAGCAAATGTAAAAACTTTTATTGTACTAGAAAGAATAATACCATTGCATGTAAACTTATGATTTCATCTAAATGTGGAATTATGTATTATTATTATTATTATTTGTGTGAATATTAAATATTGTTCTTTTTGTGTGAATTATTTTGTAACTGTAATAGAACTAAATAAATGAATTTTATATTTTCTGCAAATAGAATCTTTCTCTGATAAGATTGCTTGCCAATTTTATGATGCGTTCATGTAGAGATGTAGAGCAGAACATTATGACAAAGAGATACTGAAGAGATCTGTAACGATGCTTGCTTGGGACAAAGTTTTAGTAGAGAATAAAACTATGTCAGACAATAATATATCGATGCATATAGTTTTTTCATTTCTCATTTTCATGTAGTATTTGGATTGTTTATGGGCCCAAATAAAAAATCTGCGCAACAACAAATGGCTGGAGAAGCAAGTCCAAAGACCCTACCTTGCCTTTGATGGAGTTTTGTGTGAGGCCCTGCAACACACTCTGCCCCAGATTATCCCTCCCTCTCATAATGAGGAAATCATGTATCCATTACCTACAGTTATCTTCAGAATTTTTGACTACACAGACGTACCAGAGGTTTGTTTGTAGTCAGGGTACATATTCACCAACCATTCTCAAAAACATTCTTAGTCTAATTATAGGTTTAGAAAGTAACACAACTTATGATTGGCTAAACCATTTGGCTAAATGGTTTAGCCAATCAGAAGTTCTGTTACTTTCAAATTTGGAAAGTTCTGGAGGATAAGACTAAGGATGTTCTTAAGAATGGTTGGTGATTACGGATCCTGGGATCTACTCTTTAGTAGATGACAAAATTTTAGATGTGTCGAAATCGTTAGCATTTGCTGTTGACAAATTAGTTCTTGCTTCAAAGATTGGTTGTCTTTGAAGGGGTAGAAAATATTGTGGGAGTAGGATAAAATGCTTTTTACCAGCATTCTCTCCTTTTCCAACCCTGCTTTCAAAAACTTCCTTCCTAAGGGTCATGGGACTGTAGAGAATTCAACTACATAACAAAATTTTAGAATTGTCCGAATTTGAAAGCACTTGCAGACTACAAATTCACTCTTGATTGCCCCTTTACCAGATGAGAAAATTTTAGACTTGTCCAAATTGAAGGCATTCACAGACAAAACATTGAATGTAGTTCAAATGATGAGATTTGTCTCTAAAATTGTAGTAAAATTGTGGGAAAAGGAGAAAATGCTGGTTACCAGCATTTTCTCTTTTTCCCATTATTTTCGAAAGCCTTTTCTCAACAGGGTTGTTAAAACTTGGGATTGTGTAGTATAGGGTTAAATAATGGGATTTATCTCTTAAAGGGTAGAAAAGATTGTGGGAAAAGGAGAAAATGCAGTGTACTTCTTTTTCTACAATTGTTTTTAAAAGCCTTCTTCCTCAGAGTAGTTAAAAACTCTGGATTGTTTGGTAAAGGGTTAAAAGACTATATCTGTATTGTTTCGATTTTATGACTGGATTCATAATCCTTGATGATACTTAATTATGTTTTAAGTCTCGTAAACTAATTGGCCGAGACATATTGCCCAAGCGAATCAGCTTAAAATTTAATTGGATAATTTGACTGGCACTACTTATCTTCAATCTGATGTTGTAAAATAAAGAGCTCTAGAGTTTGGCTAGTCTGTCTTGATTTTGATGTTACAAATGAATTGGTATCTTTAGAGTATCTTTAGAGTTTTGCATTTATACTTTATCACATTGATGCTTACACTGTTATGACATATTTTTATTGAATGTTGCAAATTTTGACTGCTCATAAATCTAAGCATGTTTGTTAAGGTCAAAGAGGCTTAGAAAATGCTTTGTTTTTACATAACTTTTCTCTCTAAATTATGAAACTGATGGATTATGTTCCTGTTTTTGAATGAAAGAATATTAAATCAGTGCAGAAAAATGTGATAATTTTGACTATTGCAGGGACCAGCTTTACCAGGCAGCCATGCCATTGAAAGATTTCTAATCGAGGAACAGCTGTCTCATATACTGAGTACCTACCATCTGGAGAGAAAAGACTGGTGAGATGCTAGATCAGAAGTTCTTGCTTCACTACTAGGATGCCTATCATATATTAGTATGAGCAGTGCTCTGGCAAAAGGGGTTTTAATGCATCTTTGTGATACATTATACCAAGCAAATTATCAAATAATTGTGGATTCGTAAAATCCCATTTTGTCTAACAACTGAATAGATCGTGAGATAGAATAGTCCTTGGATACAAAGAAAATTGACAAATAGTAAAAGATTTCAGCCCATGTCAGCTTGCGTGGACTGTGCAGGTGACATGGATCGATAATTTTTGCAGATGCATTAAACCCTGTTTTCACAGAGCATGACTCATATGTTGTTGATCTTGTGGACAGAGAAGCACAAGATTAGACAGTATAGATGTTGTTAGATCTTGAATCTTTGCTGCCCAACATTTTGAGAGATATTTTGTCAAAAGCAGCCTTGATATTGCAGTAGTTGGTCTCATCTACCTACTGTTCGGAATGTCTGTGTAAGTTTACCAATGAATATCAGACAGTATCAGTCTGAGATGAAGTTGTCTGATCTTGATCTATAATATCTGCAACTGCATATCATGCTGTTCTTCATTCACAAGATAAATTTTCTAATGTCTGACATGATTTCGTTTTGAATAGAAAACATTTAATTAACCTTTTACCAAATGTCAAAATTCTAGACTTGTTCATATTGAAAGTATTCACAGGAAAGCAACGAATTAAATACAACGTAAAAAACTGAAGTTCGTTTTAGGCAGGGAAGAATACATTGTGGGAAAAGAAGAAAATGCTGGCTACCAGCATTTTCTTCTTTTCCCACAATGTTTTCAAAAGGCCTTCTTCGGGGTTGTTAAAACTCAAGATTATTTGATTAAGGGTTAATGATTGTGTATGTGATCTTTATTTACAGTGCTGCACAGTTGCTGAGTTTTACAACAAAAAACAAGATCCCACTGAACTACATGATTGTAGAGGTAAAAAAAAAATGTAATGTTTTGGATTAAAAATGAAATATTTGTAAAGCAGACTTTTTACACCCTTTCTGTTTGCTGAATTTTCATATCATTTTACAATATAATCTTGTATCAACTTGTTATCTTTTGAAGCAAATTCGCAGCAGGCAACATGGAAAACACTCTTGTTAAATGGGAATAAATAGTGAATGTATTTTAAAAATTGTGGTAAAAAGAAAATTATCTCTGAATTTGTACATTTTCACTGGCTTTGTGTGAGGAAGGGAAGAATGAAAGAAACATGACATTTTTCTGTGGAAAAAAAAGAAATGTATCCCCATTTTTGCTGCAAATAGATAAGCCACTCTGTGAAAGGGGACTTAGTGCATTTGGAAAAAGTTTTTGACCTGGAACAAAACTTTTTGTCATTGGTCAATTTTTTGAATGTCATTAGACTGGTGTGACCTTATGAATCAGTTGGTTGTACAAAATGGATTTTATTGATCCATAATTACATAATAATTTGCTTGGTATCATGCGTCACAGAAATGCATTAAGTTTTGTTAGAGCATGGCTCATTTAAAAAATAAATTCCTTAGTGTATTGCTGGAGGTTGTTTTGTTGATGTGTATAAACTCCTTACATATGAAGTGACAATGGGCAGGTATGGGTAATTTAGATTTAGATCAGACTTGCAATACACTGAATTATGCAGTCTTATTTTAAATCAGCACGGTTGGATTTTGATAAAGTCTGAAGAAAAACAGTCTTGGGTTTTGATGCTTTGTTTTTTCCTACTTACGGAAAAAAATTTTGTTTAGTGGCAGCCTGAGGACTAAACATGGTTTGAAACTTACTTAACCCTTTACCACACAATGACGACTTTTAACGCCCCTGAAAGAGAAAGCTTTTGAAAACATTGTGGGAAAAGGAGAAAATGCTGGTTAACAGCATTTTCTCCTTTTCCCACAATGTTTTCTACTCTATCAAAGAAGAATCATTTCATATGAGCCACATTGAAACTGTCATCTGCAAATGCTTTCAATTCGGACAGGTCTAAAATTTTGTCGTGTGGTAAAGGGTTAACCTTTGTTTTTCTATATAGGTTGTGTTTGGCCAGTTACTGAGGCTCCCATCTCCACCATATTTGGAGATTTTCTATGGGTCTTTACTGATAGAACTTTGTAAACTACAACCAGGATCAATGCCTCAAGTTGTATCCTTTATAGATCTTGATATAGTTAGTCACTGGTGTATGCAGAGTCAAACAATTAAATAGTTCTTGTACATAAATCAACAGTGGTAACCAATAAATGAACTATTTAGATAACTGATAAGTGCTTTTAACATTGCTCATATTATGATATTTGTTCATGAAAGGGTAGAAAACCAGCATTTTCTCCTTTTCCCACAAAGTTCTCAAAAGTCTCTTTTCCTTGGATTGTGTGGTAAAGGGTTAGTTGTTCGCAAAAATCTAAATATGTCATGAAAACAGTTTTCCAATTTTGATTTGATGTGTTAGCAATTAGGGCTAAGCTACACTTTTTCCAAACAAAAAGCATATTGAAGCAAAATAAATGTACATGTATATTCATAATTATCAGGTATCTAAAATAGTTTGAAGCAAAAAAAATGTATATTCATAATTATCAGGTATCTAAAATAGTTTGAAGCAAAATAAATGTATATTCATAATTATCAGGTATCTAAAATAGTTTGTAGCAAAAAAAATGTATATTCATAATTATCAGGTATCTAAAATAGTTTGTAGCAAAAAAAATGTATATTCATAATTATCAGGTATCTAAAATAGTTTGTAGTTATAATCTTTGACCCAGATAAAGCTTGCACAAGCCACTGAAATGCTGTATGAAAGGTTAGATGTCATGAAAGCAACATGTATTGACAGGTAAGTAAAAAAATTCTGAACATACTTGTCTTGACAGTATGAATTCCTCAGGGAATGAATATAATACCATGAAAAACAACACTCTGGAGTGTTGATTTTCATACTTGTCTTGGCCTTTTTTTTTTTTTAATTCTATATGATAAATGGGATGAATGAAAGCTTAATTTCTTGGCAATGGTTCTGGTTTGTCTGAATGCTTTTATAGTGATGTTGAACATGCTAGAATTCTTTACTGAAGTCTGCATTGGAATTATGAAGCAATTTTTTGATACATTACCAGTTATTGAATTACAAAGCCAACTAATGTTTGAATAATCTGTCCCATTTCTGTACAAATACATTCGAGCCACTCTCTGGCAAAATGTGGGTTTTGTGTGTCTTCGTAGTGCATCATACTGACCAAGTTATCACATACAGTGGAACCCCATTATAACGCGGTCCTCGGGGTCCATGGATCCGACCCGGGTTATATCTGGGGTGAAGGATATAACGCTGTTTCTTCCCCCCCCCTCCCCTCCGTGATTGGCCTGTATCCACGGTCGATCGTCTCATATTAAACATATACTATATAGACTCATACATGTACATTAAGACTCTTCTTAGTTCTCTGATGCAAGTCTAAGACTTGGATTAGATTAAGCCCACGAACCACGTCAAGGTGAGAGTCACTCGTGAGTTTGGATGATTATGGATCTATAAAATCCTTTTTGTCTATCAGTTGACTAAGTCATGGGATAGAATGGTCCTTGGACATGCAGAAAATTTACAAAAAGCAATAAGTTTTAACTTATGTCAGCCTGTGTGGTCTGTGCAGGCTGACATGGGTTAATAATTTTTGCAGATGCATTAAACCCCCTTTTCACAGAGCATGATTCATTTTTTGTTACCCTTCGAAGTTTGTCAGCTCTGGTGAACAAGGGGAAAAGGAGCAACTGCTTGTGACTTGTGTCTCTTTTCTCTCTCATGTGCCCCATACTGTTGAAAAAAAAAAAAATTTTTTTTTTTTCACTTTTCTTCTAAGTTTGTTTTATATGAAATTAATGGTCTAGAAATGACATATAGGTTAAATGGTTAATCCTGTACTGCACAATGCTGACTTAAAGACCCAGAGAAAGAAGCCTTCTGAAAACATTGTGGAAAAAGGAGAAAATGCTGGTAACCAGCATTTTCTCCTTTTCCCACAATATTTTCTGCCTTATCAAAGAAAAATTGTATCATTAAGCCACATTGAAATCATCATCTGCAAGTGCTTTCAATTTGGACAAGGGTAAAATTTTGTCGTCAGTATAGCATTAAGGAAATGTTTGATGAACCTTTCATACCACACGATCCCTGAGCTTTTATGACCCTGAGAAAAACGCTTTTGAAAACATTGAGGGAAAAGAAGAAAATGCTGGTAACCACCATGTAAAACGATTTCTTTTGTACAAAGTAAATGATATGTTTAAGTTTATTATTCTCCACAGATTTGCCAACTGGTTCTCATACCACTTGAGTAATTTCCAATTCCGGTGGAGCTGGGATGATTGGGTTGCATGCACCCAGGTGAATCCACTTTTACCCAAACCAAGATTTGTGGCCGAGTGCCTGCTTAAAACACTTAGGTAAGATACTTTATGCATATAGAGATTTGTCATCTCATGTTGCAGTGGACAGTGTTAAGTCTTTTTATGGAAAGTGTACATTGTATTGAAATTAAACTGGACTAAACATGCAGTCTGATCATTGATCTCAACTTACATTTGTTTCTCAGAAAAGTCCATGCAAAAATTGCCTGGAAATTGAAAGTCCTTTCCACCTCTGAACTTGAAATGATGTGTCGCACACAATTAGCAAACAATGGTATGAATACACAAACAAATTAAGTCAAGTTGCTCTAGCACTAGAAAACAGAGCATCTGATAAACAAACTTCAAAGCCAGCATGCTATTGATATACAGTAAGATGATGTAAATAGGAATGAATGAAAAAGATTTTTGTTGAATAAATAGATATGTACTGCAATTTTAGGAAAAGATCATCTTTTGTAGTGTGGTCCTGCATGGCTCATTGGTTGATCATTTACCACTCAATCTCAAGTTTTAACTACCCTGAGGAAACCACCTTTTGAAAACCTCATGGGAAAAGGAGAAAATGCTTGTAATCAGCATTTTCTTCTTTTCCCAAAAGGTTTTCTACACTTCCACAGAAAATGACTTTAAATTTTGCTGCATTTGATTTGTTGTCTACCATTGCTTTCAATTTGGACAACTTTAAAATTTTATCATTTAGTAAAGAGTTAAGATGGAGGATTTGTAATCCAGAGGTTCGTGGTTCTTTCCAGCCCTGCAGCATCATATTTTGTGGGATTGTCCTTACCCAAGGTACAGAAAAGCCCCAGTTTAGTACTAGTGAAACCAAGAAAATACATAAGTAAACTGTGATATGACTTCAATACTGTTGAAGGTGGCATAATACTCCATTCACTCTTAAGTCTTTACCAAACAACAAAATTATAGACTGGTCCAAAATGAAAGCATTTGCAGACGACAAAATTAACGTGACTTAAAAATTGAAATTTGTTCTGGGAAGGTAAAAAAACATTATGGGAAAAGGAGAAAATGCTGGTTACCAGCATTTTCTCCTTTTCTCATGATGTTTTCAAAAGGCTTCTTTTTCAGGGTTGTGAAAACCAGGGATTGTTTTGGAAAGGGTTACCCAAACAAAACATTTAGATTTGTCCAAATTCAAAGCAGTTGCAGACAGCATATCAGATGTGGCACAGATGTTTGGACTTGCTTTTGAAATAGGGAAAACATCGTGGGAAAAGGAGAAAATGTAGGTAGCCAAAAGACCTCTTTCTCTGGGTCGTTAAATCTTGGGATTGCATGGTAGAGGGTTAATTCAGCATGAAGTCATGTTTTAGCTCCTCCTAGACATACTAAGAAATCCTATTTCATGACATGTTTTCTGATGTTTCTGATTGCAGGTAGCCTATCAACCTGTTTTTACAATAGGTGATAGGTCTACATTGTATAAAATGCTTATTAACTTTCACACAATAGATAGTAGAATGTGTATGATGCTTACTATGATTCCTGCAGACTGTCATACCACCAGAGGATCAAAGACACAGTCCCGGAATCCTTCTCAGAATTGGTCCCAGCAAAACCCCAATCTCGATTTAAATATGAGGAAGAGGGAGCAGGTATTCAATTATTTATCAAATGACAAAGTATTGGATGAGACCAAATTGAAAGCCATTGTAGACACATAACAAATGTTGCTGAAATGATGATTTCTGTCTTTGATAGGGTAGAAAAGATTTTGGAAGAAGGAGAAAATACTGGTTATCCATCATAATCTGTGCAACCTGACAGCTGTCAGGGATAATATTTGGCAGGCAGACACAAGAATGATTATAGTTTCATAAAATAAGGATGAAATTGGTTAAAAATTGGCTGAAAACTGGCTGAAAACGAGTATAGATGTATTTTTAACTGTTTGGCTATAAAGTATATGAACTTTTTTTGAAGGCTAAATAAGACTGTAAGCCAAGAGACTATGCAGACACAGAAATAAAGTTTAGGATGTTGTGGAACCAGATCAGATTGCTCATTTTGTGAAATTTGATCTGTGTCTTCTTTGCAACACTGTTCATACCAGAAAAGATCCAGGTTCAGAATTGCAGGATTTTTATGAAGGTTAATTAAAAAAAGGTCTTCAGTGCTAACACTCTTGAGCAATTATTAACTAATCTGTTGAAAGTTGTTTGACCCAAACAGTGTTCCCTATAATTCAGGTCTTCTTGATCAAAGTTCAAGGACACTTTGTTAGCATGATCTAAATATCTTTCTGCAGGGTATTTGTGCATTTGGACAAGTTGAGTTGTGTTATATGACAGTAGTGAAGTGAGACAAATAAAATAAGTTTCTTTCTGTCTTCTGTGTTCCAGTGCAATGTTTTGGGTTGTAATCAATGTGTCAAAATAAGGTCATTCATTACTAGATTGTAAATGCCTCAATTTAATACTTACAGCGCTGAATTAATATAATGGACTGCTTCAATTCTGAAAAGAATCTGCAGTACCAAATTTTCATTTTTGTTATGGCCAGAATATGTAACAAAGTAGCGGACAGTGTAGATCCAAGATCAGACTGCACGTTCTGTGCAGTCTGATCTTGATTTACACTGTCCGCAAAAACAACTTAACTCGGTTCCAGCGCTTTATGGGTTAACTTTGTCAAACAAGACCTTAGTTGGTTTAGATAAGCGTAGTGGAATAAAGAAGTTAGAAAAATGTAATTTGTACTCTGTAGTTAAAGATTGGCAAAGGTTAAACTTACTCTGTATGTTATGAGGAACTACATATAATTGTGTCAGAAGAAATACTGTTAGCACTACATTAATGTTTTTGATACAAATGTACATGTGTGTATTTTATGTTGATGATTGTTAGAAGAAGTATAGTTAGATAGACATTGTTGTTTCTGATACATGTATATTATGTTATTGATTGTTAGGCTCACTTCCTGGTGTGATGGTGGCTCATCAGCTGATAGATGCCATTAAGTCCAAATGTACGCCTGAGGAAACACTGCTACTGTTGAAAGATCTCCAAAACCCACTGGCAGATGATTCAGGTAATGAGGACTTAACAATAATCCCTCAGACCTTTCTTTTATTGTCTTTCAAAAGATCACTTGAAAACATTCAATATTGCCAAAGGAGAAATTCCTTGTAAGATGTAAGTTCTCCATTTGTCACAATGTTTCCTCACAGGTATTATTATGTGAAGATATTAAATACCTATGTTTGACAAGGCTGAAAAGTTGTGCAGGAGTTAATGAGTTAATTTTCCCATAAGTAAGGGGCTTTATCACATAACTTCCCTTGTTTTCAGTGTTATACAGCCATTATGAATTTTCTTACTGGACACATAGCTGAGATAAGTATTAAGTAGGGATGGCAACGGTTAGTAAAATTGCTAACCGGTTAACCGTTCAATCTTTCGATCGGTTAACTGGTTAACCAAACGACCACGTAAAAATCATTTAAGATGAAGGTACCTGCCATTTGTTCGATGTCAAAATTGAAAACCGGTGCGTGAGAAATGCATACCCGTGACGTTTACTATTTCTGTACTTTAGCGCAGAAGACGGCCAATCTATCGACGATCTCTATCTCTCTCGGCAATATAATCAATTTTCCACAATGTTTTCTTAAGAGGACAAGAAATTATCAGGCTATATATAACTTCACAGAATCGATTTACTGAATCATGCAGATGATGCTATGGTTATTGGTTATTGATCGTCAAACGAAGGGGCCATTGCTAAGTGAATCGGGTGTTAACCTTCTCCCAAACGACAAATTTAAATACTTCCAAACGGCTGATGTAGGTGGAGGCATGTTGTTTGTTTTTGAGATTTGTGTTTAAGATTAACTTCTGATGGTATATTTCGATTTTCGAGGATACTTATTGAACTGATAATGAACGAAGAGTAATCGCTGTGCTGATTGATTGAACTTGCGTTTATTTATCGTCGCCACCGGTTTCCCATATGGGCTACGCCCCCTGAAGGCTGTTAGTATTGTTACGGGGGATAGTGCGAATACAGGACGAAACCCATCCTAAGTTACGCCTGGTCCTTTAACGTGCTTGGTGTATAGCACTGTCACACGGGACCTCGGTTTAACATCTCATCTGAAAGACTATTAGTAATTTTAGATGGCCAGCCGTGGGAATTGAACCCACACCCTCATGATCACGCGTCTTACGCTCTACCAACTGAGCTATGCGTCTTGACCAGAGATCTATTAAATTGTTAATTTCAATACTTCTTACGCTGATTGGTCAATCCATGCATATATTTATTTGGGGGCCGGCACTTAATGAAATAATCCAAGCAAATCAATTACGATAAACTGTAGAAGCGAGTGCCTTCGATTAGAAGAGGACACCTGTTTTTGATTGTTGGTTAATTAGCGGATTAACAATGTTTATTGCACAGACATATCAAACTGTGTATCACACCTTCGCCGCGTCTTGGCGACATGGTTGCGCGTATAATGCAGTTATGGTTGTCAGAACCGGCAAAGTTAATTTTGTAGACGTATTTTTTCACTATTTTGGTAAAATTTTGGTAATATATATTTTTTTTCTGGTTAACCGCTTTCCGATTTCCTAACCGGTTAATCGGTCATTCGATCGGTTAACCGGTTAACTGTTGCCACCCCTAGTATTAAGTGATGTCATTAACTATGTGACATTATTTTATACTATTTTCAGAGGAGTGAGTTGGCTTTAATTCATGGCAGTTCCCGTGTGTATTGAGCCATGATCTGTAAAAAGGGGGTTTAATGCATCTGCAAAAAATGTATTCACCCATGGTGCAGTCTGGGCTGACATGAGCCGAAACATTTTGCTATTTGTCAATGTGCATGTCAAAGGACCAGTCTATCTCATAATGCTGTCAGTTGTTAGACAAAACGGATTTTATGGTTGTGTAATTATATGATTGTTTGCTTAGTGTGATGCATCATGGAGATGCATTAAACCCTCCTTTGCCAGAGCATGACTCATGTGATTTTGCATAATATAACCTTTGATTTGTGAGATAGTGCTGTGTGATATGAAGAATCTGACATTAGTTGACTTATTCGATAAAAATTTACTAAACTTGATTTCGCAAGCTCAATAAATTTTTTATAGACAAACTTTACATAGTGTTATCTCAAATGCCAATTTATGTCAAATCCTATATACATATCTCAGTTTTATTAGTTATATAGAACTGAGTAAAAGTAGAAGAAGACAAGCCATCTTCTAGTTTTTTACCCTACATATTGAAATATTCACACTGCAGATGTCAACAAATTGAAAGAAATATTTGGGAAAAGAAGCAATATTTATTAGTCTATCTTGTTATCAAATGCTGTTGAATTTGAAGAAAAGAATTGAGCAATACCCTGTGAAAAGGGGGGCTTAATTCATCTGCAGAATCTATCGACATAATTACATGCTGTCTGCACAGGCTGACATAGGTCTAAACATGTTGCTATTTGTAAATTTTCTGCATGGCAAAGGATCAATCTACCTTAAAATCCAGTTGATTGGTAGACAAAATGGATTTTACAGGTACATAGTTGAGTGATGACTTTCCTGATATAATTCATCCCAAAGATGCATTAAATACTCCTTTGCCAGAGCATTACTCAAATGTGTGTATATATTTTCAGATGAACCTTCCCATCATCCCTTGAGCATTGACATATTTGTATCAACTTTACTACATCTGGGGTCCAAGTCCTTCTCCCATTCATTTGCTGCCATTGCAAAGTAAGTTTATTCACAACTAGATCCTTTAATTTTGTTTTCACTTTGTTAAGGACGGTAGTCCTGTGTAATTATAGCTTTATAGAGTGCAGATGAGATCTAGTGGTTTATCTCCTAACTGCATAGTCCAAGTTTTAACCAACCTGACAAAGAAGCCTTTTGACAGTGCTAGGAGCAATGTTCGTATCTAGCATTTTCTCCATTTCCTGCAATGTTTTCTACACTATCAAAGACAAATTCCATCATTTTAGCCACATTTGAATTGTCCTCTACAAATGTTGTCAACTTTGACTAGTCACAATTTTATCGTTTGGTAAAGACTTAAAGTCTTTGATTTGGGATATACAGTTAGGCTGGAGCTGTGTCTGAGTCTTTTTCCTGCACTCAGACCTATACAGGCCATGCATTTGTTATAGGCTGGTTTGTTTCTTGAGCTTTGCATCTTTTGGGAACGGTATTCATTTGAAAAAATATGTAGCAAATGTAGAGGCAGTTTTACCATCAAATTAAAATGATAAAAAATAAATGGCTTGAATGTACATCCATATGAAAGCAGTGTAGCAGCAGTCTATTGCTAATATTGCTGCACTATTTTCAAAGAAAAAGTGTCATCAGGATTTGTAGAAAGACTAGTATACTGAATTTTTAAATATGTCCATTATTTTTGAGATGTATAGATAAGAAATAAGAACTAGAGAGCAATCAGTGGTATATTTTGTCCATACCAGTATTTAGTAACTATATACAACCTTACAAAAGACCATTAGATTTCGATCTGTCAGAGCCTGATAGAATACGGAAACCATGATGGCTGTTAGGCCAATTATTCAAGTCAATCAATACTTTTCTTCAGGTTTCATTATGTTCTCAAAACTCTGGCAGAATCAGAGGATGGCCAAATCTGTCTGCTGAAAACTTTGTATGAAGTATGGAGTACACATCAACAGGTAAAGGATGCTGAAAATGATAATAACTCTTTACCATACAATCCCGACTTTTAACGACCCTGAGACAGAAAGCTTTTGAAAACATTGTGGGAAAAGAAGAAAATGCTGGTAACCAGCATTTTCTTCTTTTCCCACAATGTTTTCTACCCTTCTCAAAACAAGTTTCAATTTTCAAATCACATTTATTTTGTCGTCTGCAAATCTTTCAAATTGGACTAGTCTAAAATTTTGTCGTTTGGTAAAGAGTTAAACATTATGGTTTTTGGATGAAATTGATAGTTACAATACATTTTTACAAAACTTTAACTCTTTACGACACAATCCCGAGTTCTAATGACCTTGAAGAAAAAGCCTTTTGAAACATTGTGGGAAAAGGATAAATGCTATTTATTAGCATATTTTCCTTTCCTACATTTTCTACCCTTCCCAAAAAAAAACTCAGTTTTTGAGTCATGTTTATTTTGTCGTCTGCAAATGCTTTCATTTAGGACCATTCCATTATAAAAATTTTTATCTGTGGAAAATAGTTAAAGAAATGATGGAAGTCTATATCACATGACAAAATTTTAACCTTGTCACTATTGAAAGCAATAGCAGGTGATGAAATACATGTGGCCAGATTGATGGAATGTGTCTTTCATAAGGCAGAACACAAATCATGTGAAAAGGTAAACATTCTGGTTACTCACACTTTTTTCCTTTTCCTATGATGTTTTCCATAGCTTTGCTCAGGGTTATAAACAAGCATTTGCAGAAGACAATTTCAGTGATGCTCAAATGGTGCAAATTTTCTTTGATAGGGTAGAAAACAATGTGGGAAAAGGAGAAAATGCTGGTTACCAGCATTTTCTCCTTTTCCCACAATATTTCCCTCCCAGGGTTGTTAAAAGTCGATGTTGTGTGGTAAAGGGTTAACATGAACAAATTTCTTTGTTACAGAGGACTAAGTATTCATCAATCAGCTGGGAATAAATAGTATGTGAGCTCTGTGAAATGGGTTTTTATGCATCTCTGTGGTGCATTATACTAAGCAAGTTAGTACATAATTATGGATACATAATCGTGATGGTGCTGTGCCCATCGTCTATCATGCGTTGTCAACTTTTACCTTGTGTACGCTCTAGAGGCCACATTTTCAGTCCAATACTCATGAAACTAGGTCAGAATCTTTGTCTTAATGATATCTCGGACAAAGTCGAAAATGGGTCATGTGGGGGTCAAAAACTAGGTCACTAGGTCAAATATTAGAAAAACCTTGTGTACGCTCTAGAGGCCACATTTTCAGTCCAAAACTCCTGAAAGTTTGTCAGAATATTTGTCTTGATGATATCTTAGACAAGTTTGAAAATGGGTCATGTCGGGTCAAAAACTAGGTCTCTAGGTCAAATCTTAGAAAAACCTTGTGTACGCTCTAGAGGTCACATTTTCTGTCCAAAACGCTTGAAAGTCGGTCAGAATGTTTGATAATATCTTGAAACTCCTGAAAGTTTGTCAGAATTTTTGTTTTGATGATAACTTGGATGAGTTCAAATATGGGTCATGTCGGGTCTAAAACTAGGTCACTAGGTCAGTCTTAGAAACACCTTGTGTACACTTTAGAGGTCAATATTTTCAGTCCAAAACTCTTGAAAGTTGGTCAAAATGTTTGTCTTGATAATACCTTGGACTAGTTAAAGAATGGGTCATGTAGGGTCAAAAACTAGGTCACCAGGTCAAATCTTAGAAAAACCTTGTGTACGCTCTAGAGGCCAAATTTTCAGTCCAATACGCTTTAAACTTGGTCATAATGTTTGTCTTGATAATATCTTGGACGAGTTTGAAAATAGAACATATTGGGTCAAAAAGTAGGTGACTTGGTCAAATCTTTGAAATAGCTTGTGTAGCTCTAGAGTCAATACTTATGTAAATTGGTCATTATGTTTTACTTGATGATCAATAATGATGAAATTGAAAATGGGTCACATTTGGTGAAAAACTAGGTCGCCATGTCAAATCTTGGAAAAACCTTGTATACACTCTACAGGCAACATTTTCTGTCCAATACTTATGAAAGGTGGCCAGAATCTTTGTTTTGGTAATATCTACAATAGGAAAATGGGCTATGTTTGGCTAAAAAATAAGTCACTGAGGGAAATTTTAGAAAAAGCTTGTGTACAAGCTAGAGGCCAAATTTTCAGGACCAATTCTGAAAGCTTGGTAGAGTGTTTGTCATAATATCTTAAAAGAGATTGAAAATGGGTCATGTTTGGTCAGAAGACTCAGGTGAGCAACTTCAGGGCCATCATGGCCCTCTTGTTTTTTTCAGCCAACAAAATTATGAGGTAGAATGGTTCTTGGCCATGCAGGAAATTTACACATAGCAAAAGATTTTGACTACTTTTTGCAGATGCATTAAATCCCTTTTCCCAGAATATGACCCTTTTTTTTTTATTTTCAGATGATGGTTGTCTTGACAGACAAATTGCTGAAGACACAAATTGTAGATTGCTCTGCTGTGGCCAACTGGCTGTTTTCTGCAGATATGGCCCCAGATTTCACAAAGTAAGGATTGATTACATTTTGTTTCGAAATTTCTGTCACATTTTAATAGGAAAACTAATTTTCATGGAGCATTGCTAGTTGTCGTCATTACTTATGCTTGAAAAGATTTCTTCATTTCTGATCTAGTTTTGGTCTTTCAAGGTAAAGACATACTCTGGTCTTCCTAGTTCATTTTCAATGCTTTGCTTTACTTGATATACGAGGGTTGTTCGATATGTAATGTGTATTGTACGATATCTCAAAAGCATTCGACTCAAATAGTGAAATGAACATTACATCCCTTCAAAGCATTCTCCGCGGTTTGAAATACATAATTTCAATCTCTGAATCCATTTCTGAAATCCGTCACGGTACGCTGATTTAGGTAGACCTCTGAGGCACTGACTGATGGCTGAGCCAAGGACTTGTCGGGACTTGTAACGATGACCAGATAAGAACTTTTTAAGTTTTGGAAAAAGGAAAAAGTCACATGGGGTTAGATCTGGAGAGTATGGTGGGTGTGGCAAGACGGTAACCTTCTCCGACTTCAGAAATTGCTTCACAAGCTAAAATGTATGTGATGGAGCATTATCATGAAGTAGACGAACATGCCTAAATCCTGACACAGGGCGTCGTTTAAGATAATATTTCTTGACCATTTTTAGTATAACATCTCGGTAATACCGACCTGTAACACTTCTGCCCTTCAGCACCGGAATTTGTACGGCTATACCATCACATGAGAAGAATATGCAATAAAGAACCTTCTTTGTGCTTGTGCTTCTTTTGGCAACTACAGGCCTTCTACCGTGTTTAGTTAGCCATATTTTGTTTCCAATTTTTCTTACTGGTTCGAAATAGTGAACCCATGTTTTGTCACCAGTAACAATGTTTGCAAATTGTCTTTGATTGAATTTGGGAAACATTTTGAGCAATTGCTTAGCGGTTTGTACTCTACCCGTTTTTGGTCATCTGTCAATATATGAGGTATCCATCTGGCAGAAATCTTTCGTACTTTCAAAATACGCTTCAAAATGAAATGCACCCGTGATAGTGATATGCCAACAGCGTTGGCAATATCACGAATCGTGTATTTGCCATCACTTTCAATTATTTCCCTGACTTTTGAGACATTTGCCTTGCCTGTTAAAGTCACAGGTCGGCCAGATTTTGCTGCATCTTTGACGGACTCTGTGCCAGTCAGAAATTTCTTTCTCCAACTACGAACTGTCTCATAAGATACATTACCAGACCCATAAACTTCCCCCAATTCAGTAAAAATCTGCATTACCAAATGACCGAGTTTTGTGCGAACTTTTATATAAGCTCTAATTTCTTCAATATTCTTAATCCGTTTCCCAACCATTTTTACAACAGTGGTCAACGACTAGCTCTATTGAAATGACTATAAGTTTAAAACTATGTGGAGCTGAAGGCCCGTGTTTATACCATTGGAAAGGTATTGAATAGAGCTATTCAAGCGTATCATCATCCACGAAATCGTGCAAAGCGTTATCGCGCTGTGGTACAATACACATTACATATCGAACAGCCCTCGTAAGTCTACAGGTTTTTCCATTTGTCCACCTCCATTTACTAAAGGCATTAACTTTTTCAGTCATAGACTGTTGGATAGAAGAAAATGAACTTCTTTAGGCGGAAGAAGAGAACTCCCTTTTTTTGATCAGAATATCTGGCATGGTAAGGATTAAATAGAGTAGATTCAAAGAGCATGGAACGTTCATTACAGTTTCATCTTCAGTCTTTCTTTTCCTGAACAAGCACCTACTTGTCCATACCATGCTAAAAGTTAATCTTTTACCACACAATCTGGAGTTTTAACAACCCAGGGAAATTAAATTTTGAAAACATTGTGGGAAAAGGAGAAAATGCATGTTAACAGCATTTTCTCATTCATCCCATGTTTTCAACTTTTCAGAAATAAACCAAATCATTTTAGCCACATATAATTTATTGTCTACATCTGCTTTCAATTTGGACCAGTTTAAAAAATTGTTGTGTGGAAAAGAAGTAAGAGATTACTTGCAGTTGATGTTGATACATTTGTTTCTTACAATTTTAGAGGCTATGTATGGGAAATAATGCATTCCACCATACAGAAGATGAGTCGACATGTGGAAAAGTTACAGAAAGAAGCCGAAGAAGCCAGAGATCTTCTGGATGCTCATAAACGAAAGGTAAGATTTTTATTGCTTTGTATGGTGGCCTTGATGATTTAGAAGTTAAAAGGGCAAACAAGATTTTTGCAGCCCGGCCAGGTAGCTCAGTGGATAGCTTATCTGACTTACGACCTGGTGATTGTGAGTTCAATACCTGATTGATGCAAGCTTTCTTTACTGGCGATTTTTTGCCCGTCACATCTGATGCATTTGAGAAAAGTAGTCGGTGACTTTGAAAGAAAGTTGTGTCAGTACTAGTGTGAGAAAGCCAGGAAACACATGCAAAGGTGCACTGACCGCCATGATATGACCTAAGCTGTTAAAACGGCTTTAAACTCCAATACATTAAAGCAAGTTTGATACCCGGCTGAGGCAAATTTTCTTTCTGGTGATTTTTCACCTTTCACCTCTGATGCATGTGAGAAAAGTGACTTGGAAAGAAATTTGTGTCAGAATTGGTGTGAGAAAGCCAGGAAACAAATGCATAGATGCACAGACAGTCATGATATGACCTAAACTGTTGAAAGGTGTTAAACTCAATACAAACATGGTTTTTGGTGTGACACACAGGCAGTTTATTATGATACACCTGATGGATCTGAAAGAGGACTAATAAGCTGTTGTATTTCTGTTTGCCATGTCCAGTTAGCTCAGTCGGTAGCGTACAGGACTTGAGAACTAACTTCTTTCCAAGGATTGATGATAGTCATTATGACAGGATTCATTCCTCTCTCACCACTGATCATTGTTACTATGATGGATATGTGGGAGAGCAGCAAGTGGCTTGGAAAGAATATTGTGCAGAGTACTTGTAAAAGAAACTCTAGGAAAGCATGGATTGGTGCACTGGCCACCACAATATAACTGAAATAATGTTGAAAATGGCATTAAACACTATACAGTCAATCAGTTTATTATTATTTACTTCTGTGCACACAGGTTGCTGATGGCCTTGATGATGAGGATGAAGATGTTCCTACAGAAGAAATGGTGGAAAGAATGGAGGAGAGACTGGAACTGGTGCAAAATCAACAGAAAAGATTGTTTCTTATTATTTTCCAGGTCAGGCTGAGACATTGTCTGTTTTTAATTCCTTTACTCCTGATATAAATATGTGGATACCATTTTGAAAACTTCTGTAAAATACAGATTTATGGTATGAATTAGGGACGTAATAGATAAATTCATGTGAAAACATTGCAATTGAAATCAACAACCAGTTTATCCTTCTACCACAGTGTTTTAAAAATAACCAAAATGCAAGATGCAAAAATTGCCTGAGGGAGGTAACATCTTTACCTATTACCCTGTGTAAATTAAGGAGGATTCTATAAAGGTCCATAATGAAGAGAAGATCTATTCTGTACAGTTACAACTTAACTCGTTACCACACGAGAAAATTTTAGACTGGTCCAAATTGAAAGCATTTGCAGATGACAAAATAAAGGTGACTGAAAAATTAAAATTTGGTTTGGGAAGAGTAGAAAACACTGTGGGAAAAGGAGAAAATGCTGGTTACCAGCATTTTCTCCTTTTCTCACAATGTTTTCCAAGGGCTTCTTTCTCAGGGGCGTCAAAAGTAGGGATTGTGTGGTAATGGGTTAAACATACAGATATTAAGAAAAACATTTGGATTGATAGAGATTCCATGAATCAAGTCATTTTTTTGTTTTTTCTCAATGATGACAGAATCCATCAGCCGATGAGCTGTCAATAGACTTTTGAAAGAGGAAAATTTTGAAGAACTGTCGACATAAACCATCTCCACCAAGATAAGATCTGAACCTCTTGCTTAGGATAGTTTATTATAGTGGTGAAAAAAGACAGTTGCCTGTCACTAAAGTTTATGATACTGTCATTTACATTAAAAAGTTAATGGTGAAAATTTACATTAAAAAGTTAATGGTGAACCTGAACACCAGGTATTTCTTTTTTATGATCTAATATTTTTTATAAACCATTTATGACCACTTTTTTTCTATCGTGTTTGATTGGATATTTGATATTTCAGAGATTTATCATTATTCTGACTGACCATTTGGCAAAGTGTGAATCTGAGGGAGTGGATTATCAAACACCATGGTATAAATGGGTCATTGAACGGCTTCAGGAAGTATTTCTTGTGGTAAGCTACTGGATTATATGTGTTAGGCTCTGTAAAAATGGGATTTAATGCATCTGCAAAAAGTATCGACCTGTGTCAGTCTAGGCAGTCCACACAGGTTGACTTGGGTTGAAAGTTTTTGCTATAGGTCTTTTTTCTGCATGTTGACGGACCAGTCAACTTCATGATTCAGTTGGTTGTTAGACAAAATGGATTTTATGGATCGATTATCATCTGATGACTTGCTTGGTACAATGCACCACAGAGATGCATTAAATAGAGTTTATTTCATCAGCTTGTGGTTAATATGGGGAAATATTTGCCGAAAAAGGGAAAGGTATGCGAAAATAACGAGTGCCGTAAGGCACGAGTTACTTTCGCGGACCTTTCCCTTTTGAGGCAAATATTTCCCCATATTAACCACAAGCTGATGAAATAAATTATATATTATATTTCCTCCGATTATTTTGTCAACGAATGCCACTTTTAAAACTTAAAAACTTAAAAAAGTAGTTCCAGATTTTCGGCAGGAGGAAAATATTCACTGTGACGGGGAAATAATTCCCCCCAGCTTAAATTACGACATTTCTTTAACCATAACATTTCTAAAAATAGACACATGAAATATAATATACCCCTTTTGCTACAGCAAGTTTGAAATTCTCTTGAAGTACAGCTCTAAATACTGTCCCACACAGCTCTAAATACTGCTTTAGTTCTATAAATAGAGAATAGATGGTTGGTGTCTTGGTTGGGTTTAGTTTATCGGGCAAGGCGGAGGAATTTATCTGGTGAGCTGAAGGCGAACAGGATAAATATCGGAGCCGAGCCCGATAAACTTAACCCATCCAAGACACCAACTATCTATTCTATTTATCCTTTAATAAATTTCCGGAGCCGAGCCCGATAGATCTACAGTAGACTTTCCCAATCCAAGACACCAACCATCTATTTTATTTATCCTTTTTCTCAATTATAATCTAAAATCCGACTAAATTGAACATTTCTCTCAAAATAAGGCACATATTGACATCTTTCTTACTAGAACTATAAGAAATGTTAAAAAATTAAGAACCGTGTAAAGCCCTCTTGATATGCAGCCGCAGTAATGACGTCATGAATGATAATGGGTACGTCATAATCATTAAACGTGACGTAGATCTATTTTCACAGAAAATATTGTGGCGAAGAAGACAATGTGTTTTAACAAAACAGACGAGCAAAAGTAATCACTGGCGATTGATTCATTCATTTTGGCAGTAAGACGCTTAGTTGAAAATAGTCCCAGTTAGCAGGTGTGCACTTGGCGGTCACATGATCAACTGACGGATAACAAAAAAAATATATGGCACCCTGTTATCGGGTCGAAATTATAGAAGGTGACAGGATAAAGTAAGATAAGCCATCTGCTTGGCTTAATACATAGAACAGTTAAGGGCTCAAGGCTAGTCTTGAAATTTTGAATTGAATTGAGGATTATTGTTGTGTAGGCCCTCTATGTTTCAGTTGAAAAAGGGATGGTTAGATGACTTTTAACAAACCTTAAATATCATTTTAACCCTTAGGCTGGGCAACATGATTCCAGGACCTTTTTTTGGACAGTGTAGATCAAGATCAGACAGCACAGAACATGCAGTCTAATCTTGGATCTACTCTGTCTGATAATGAGATATTTTTCCGCCCAAACAATTTTGAAATAAACAAATTCTGAGGTTTTTACTATCAGATTAAAAGTTTTGTTTAAGTTAATTAGCAGGTTATGGATTAAGTGGTAATGGGTAAAAGACAAGCCAATATGCGATTTTTTTTATGTAGATGACTGATTTTCTTGGTATATTTTTATATCTACAGCACCATAACCTTGTTTTCAAGTACATCAACACACTGGAGAGTCTGCTTTTTACAAGTGACATTGACATTCACATACTGGAAGTGTTTCAACAGTTCTGTGCTCTGAGATCATGAAATGGTGACAGCTACTTAATGACAATATCACATCATTACAGATAAATCATCCTTCATGAATGAGAAAATTTTAGTTCATTTTATTAGGGACGTGGATTTGTGTGAAAAAAGTTTCATTTTTGTTTCATGACTGAGGGTTAAACATTTCACATCTAATTGTATAATATGGTTACAATTGTAGTCTAATCATTTTAAATCATTTTAACAATATTGTTCCTCGTTTGATCACAGCAACTGTTGATGAAATATTGCTCTTTTTATTTTGTCAAAACTGTAAATATATGAACATGTTTATAAACATGAAAATAGTTTCACAGCGCTACAGTGCATTGCAGTTACAGAGAGCTGATCAAACGAATAGAAGTGTCACTGAATTAGTTAACCTTTTACCAAACGATCCCCAGTTTTAACAACCCTGAAAAAAAAAAAAGGCTTTTGAAAACATTGTGGGAAAAAAAGAAAAGCAGGTTTCTCCTTTTCCCACAACGTTTTCTATCCTTTCAAAAATAAATCGCATCAATTGAGTCACATTTAAGTTGTTGTTTTGCAAAGGCTTTTGAATTTGGACTAGTCTAAAACTTGGTTATCGGGTAAAGGGTTTAACCTCTCTATATGATTTATGTCATCTAACAAGAGTTCTTGACAGGTTGGTGGCTACTTTGTCTGCTGAATGAGCTACAAGTTCCTTTTCTTTGGCCATGTAAGAAATTAAACGTTTAGGTCATTTTTATTTTATTAAATTCATCTTTGAGGTGTAAATGGAATCATCTAGTATAATCTTCAGTCATTTATGACATGTTAGATAAAATGAACGGATATGTATTTTACTCCCTTTAGAGAAAGAGCACATATATATGCTTATCTTAACCTTTTCAGCCCTCAGTAAGTAAAGTGGAAGACTGACAAAAATATTCCAATATCAATTGGTTTTTTTTTGCCAGAGAATTTCACAAAAATTTAATAACAGATTGAGTAGTTCAAAGATCAAACTGCATATTTTGTGTAATTGGCACTCTGAGCATTAATTTCCAAAGTATGAACTATACCTATTATTATGAAGTTTGCATGATCGAAACTTTTGAGATGTTTCTCAGTTTTTCTTGTGCCATTCTTTTATTCATTTTAACTCTTTACCACACAATCCCGACTTTTAATGACCCAGAGGGAGAAGCCTTTGAAAAGTGTTGTGGGAAAAGGAGTAACCAGCATTTCCTCCTTTTCCCACGTTTTCTACCCTTTGAATAACAAATGTCATGTTTTAAGTAGCATTTGTCTCCAGCAAAAGCACTAAATTTGGACAAAGCTAAAATTTGGTTGTCTGGTAAAGGGTTAACCAAAAACCAGAATTTCAGACACAGGAACGAGTTTGTTCAACCTGCTAAAGTTTAATTTCACAATAGCCTTTTAAGTTGTTATTCAACAAAGGTAAATCTTTCTAAACCAAGGGTAAAATCTGTTTTACACTCCTTTTAACCCTTTACAAAAGAATCTTGAATTTTTATGACCATGAGTGAGGAAACTGTTGAAAATATTGTGGAAAAAAAGAAGAAAACACTGTTAGCTAGCATTCTGTCCTTTTCCCACAGTGCTTTTCAACATTCAATGGACAATTCCAATCATTTGGGCCACATCATTTTGTTGTCTGCAGATGCTTTTAGTCTAAACCAATACAAAAATTTTGTAGTTTGGAAGAGTTAATTTTTAGCTTTGAACTGTTTCATTTCCAAGTAAAGTTTATTTTTTTTAATTTACAACATAGTTTTAATATTTGTTTCCAAAATAATGGATAGATCTAGAATGTTGTTTAATTGGGGTTTGTGCCGCCTTGTCAAAAATCAATGCCTATCACAATGAGGGTGTAAAATAAAACGGACCAGAAGTCAACACTTCACTTGACATTAACAACAATTGAAGTTGAAGAATGATTTAACTCTTAACCACTCAATCCTGACTTTTAACAACCCTGAAAAAGAAGACTTTTGAAAACAGTGTGGGAAAAGGAGAAAATGCTGGTAACCAGCATTTTCTCCTTTTCCCGCAATGTTTTCCACCTTATCATAGAAAGAAACCATCATTTGAGCTACTTTTGATTTGTTGTCTGAAAATGCTGTCAATTTGGACAAGTCAAAAATTTTGTCTTTTGGTAAAGAATTAAACACCGTGAACAAATGCTTCTGTCTTTACAAGTTTTCCATCACGTGTCTACCATTAATGAAAAAACTTCCATCAGTCTATGTAGATATACATGTACATGAGCGACCCTTTGGCAAAAGGGGGTACAATGCATCTCCATGATGCAATAGACCAAGCAAGTCATCACATAATCATGCATCCACTTTGTCAAACAATCAACTCAATCTAGAGGTAGATTGGTACTAGGACATGCAGAATATTTACTAATAGCAAATAGTTTTATCTCATGTCAGCTTGCATGGACTGCGTACGCTGACAAAGGTTGATTTTTTTTTTGCAGATGCATTAAACCTCTTTTCACAGGGTGTGGCTTATTATATAGTTTTAAAAAACTATTCGGAGCAGTTGTTTATTCAGGACACTGATACGGACTAAATAGTACACATGACCTCTTCGCTTTTTGTGTCATAATTACTTGTCTTTACCCCATACCATTCTGCATCACCCAAACTGTAAAAGATTTTTTCGTTCCTCTGTGAACTATTTCAGGAAAGGAGTAGTTGCTTATACTGAAAAACAGCTAATTTCCTTGTGATATTTTCTATACCACTGCAAAACACATCTTTTCCAGTTAATCGTCCTCCATTAGTGTGCCTATTTTCCTGCCAGCTGAGTTTTTTTTAAACCTTTACCACACAACCCCAAGGTGTAATAACCCTGACAAAGAAGGCTGTGGAAAACATTGTGGGAAAATGAGAAAATGCTGGTAACAAGCATTTTCTCTTTTTCCACAGTGTTTTTCACCTTTTCAAATTAATGGCCCTATGATGTTTGCTTGAAATGTATACAAATTGATTGATTGATTGAATGATGTTTTATGTTGCTTTCAACATTTATTAGAGTCATATCACAGTGACAACTCATATATTCATGTATGCCCTGAGTTTCACTAGTACTAGGCTAGGGTTCTTAAGCGTCTTACCCAAGGACACTTCCATGAAAAACCCAGTGCTTCCAGTGAGGCTCAAACCCCGGGCCCCCAGGTTACGACTCTTACAGCCATGCGGGATCCCAAATGTGGACAGTAAAATCTAGATTCTAGGGAATGATCGAGGTATTTGCATCTCTGATATGCCTGTAGTCCCTTCAAAGTACAGTGTGTCAAAAAGTCTAAAAATAATTTATCACATTGAATATTGATCAGTGTAATGAGAACAAGAAATTTTTTCATACAAAATGTGCAGGAGCAATTCTGATAATGCATTAGCAGACAGAACTACTACTTCACTTACTTTAATAGGCATGTCAGTTCCAGTGACTGCAACAAATTAACCCCTTACCACACAATCCCGACTTTTAACAACCCTGAAAAAGAAAGCTTTTGAAAACATCGGGAGAAAAGGAGAAAATGCTGGCAACAAGCATTTTCTTCTTTTCCCACAGTGTTTTCTACCCTTCCCAGAACAAATTTCAATTTCTGAATCACAGTGCATTTGTCATCTGCGACTGCTTTCATTCTGGACTATTCTGAAATTTTGTAGTTTGTGATACAGAGTTAAGTGATATATTATTTGACATACTGCATGTCTGATGAATAAGACTTTTTTTGTATATACAATTTACATGTATTTAGCTCTTCTGTCTCTGTTACATATGGGGTCTTATTGTAAGAAATCAACAAAACAGATTTGTTATGATGAATTGCATTTCTCAAAGATCTAATAAAAATGAATATTCATGAAGCTGGTCATATTCTTATTACACTACTGAGCATTTCTGGGCAAAAAAAGTCAACAATATTTGGTCTTTTTTCCCCCTTAATAATTTGGACAGCAAAATAGTTCACAAAGCTTTACTAATATGGCAGAATGCTGCAGTTGTGCTGTCGTACATATGGCAACTTATGTTTTGCCTTCTAATGATTTTTTGCCAATGAAATAGTGTAGATTAATATTCTGTAAGCTATTACTAATGTAATACGCCATCTTATTACTGCAAGACAGTTAGTCACATGACATGTGATAGATTTGAAATTATGTTGTTTGACTTTTCGGTGCAAAGACAGTTGGTCAAATGCAACATTTTGTTGAATTAGTTAACAAGATGAAATATACTGTAGTTGATTTTTTAAAAATTTTTACTTCAGCATTGAAATGTTGCAGCATACTATATGTTTCTTTCTGCAGTTTACCACTGGCAGCCCCATTTTTAGCTCACCTGAGCACCATGTGCTCAAGGGGAGCTTTTAGGATCACCCGGTGTCCATCGTCAACAATTCTTTAAACACCAACTCCTCCTAAACCACTGGGCCAATTTGGACCAAAATTGGCTGGAATGTTCCTTGGGAGGTCCTCTTTAAAAATCGTTCACAGAATTTGATTCCATTAAAAACTCTGGGTTGCCATGGCAACCAAATGGAATTTTCTAAGAAATTCTTTAAAAATCTTCTCCTCTGAAACCGCTGGTCAGATTTTAAAATAATTTCACAGAGATGTTCCTTGGGTGACCCTTTTCAAAAACTGTTCGCAAAATTCTGATCCGTCAAGAAACATGGCTCTGGTGAATGGGGGCTACTTGCACTATACACAAATGACGAAATTCTTAAAAATTTCTTCTTCTCTGAAACTGCTGGTCAGATTTTAAAATAATTTCACAGAGATGTTCCTTGGGTGACCCTTTTCAAAAATTGTTCGCGAAATTCTGATCCGTCAAGAAACATGGCTCTGGTGACTCGGGGCTACTTGCACTATACAGAAATGAAGAAATTCTTAAAAATTCTTCTTCTCTGAAACCACTGGTCAGATTTTGAAATAATTTCACAGAAATGTTCCTTTGGTGACCCTTTTCAAAAATTGTTCGCAAAATGCTGATTCGTCATGAAGCATGGCTCTGATGGGTGGGGGGGCCCACTTGCACTATATGGACATGAAGAAATTCTTAAAAATTCTTCTTCTCTGAAACGGCTGGTCAGATTTTGAAATAATTTCACAGAAATGTTTCTTGGGTGACCCTTTTTGCAAATTGTTCGAGAAATTTTGATCCATCAAGAAACATGGCTCTGATGGCTGTGGGCTATTTACACTATACGGACATGAAGAAATTCTTAAAAATTCTTCTTGTCTGAAACCGGTGGTCAGATTTTGAAATAATTTCACAGCAATGTTCCTTGGGTGACTCTTTTTAAAAATTGTTCACAAAATTGTGATCTGTCAAGAAACATGGCTCTGATGGTGGGGGCTATTTGCACTACAGGGACATGAAGAGGAATTTCTTAATTCTTCTCTGGAACGGCTGGTCAGATTTTGAAATAATTTCACAGAAATGTTCCTAGGGTGACCTTTTTCAAAAATTGTTAGGGAAATTTTTATCCGTCAAAAAACAACAGCCAATTGCTGGCACCTGCATGTGGTGCTCTTGTTCAACTTATGTTTTTAGTCACTATAGAGCATGTGCTCTTCTTCAAGAAATTGTCCTTGGGTGATCTATCCAAAAATTTATTTGCAGAATTCTGATTCATCAAATTCATTGCTGTGGTGATGATTGTAGGGGTGGTGACAGATTTTGAAATGACATTTACAGGTGACCTTTTCAAAATTGCTTGGCAAAATAATGATTTTGTTTCCAAAGTTTCAATACCTCAAAAAAAATTGGCTATGTTCCTCTCAAAAATTCAGGTGAACGATCCAGGGCCATCTTGGCCCTTTTGTTATATCCATTCTCCCCCCCCAAATTCTGTTTCAGCAAAATTCCAATTTGACCATCTGTCCTTTGCCAAAAAGTATAGGACTCTCATTAAAAAGTGTTCTGAAAGACTAGGATAAGGAGCACTTGCTTGTTTTAACCCTGAGGAATTGATTTCTCACTCTCATGTTTTTTTGTAGATGTCAAATCTCAGAAATACATGTGTTCTGCTTGTACTCACAATTCCAATGTTGAGACCCTCTGTCAAGGAGATACGTGTATGGTCCTTATTTGATTTTTTGTATATGTAGAGCTAGATTACGTGACTTAGATCTAGAATCACAATAACAGTACCTTAGAAGTTTTGGTTTAACTTTTAATATAACAAACTGGAAACAAAGATGTTGCTCAAAAGATAAATAAAGAGATATTTATGAAATTAACTCTTGTCCCAAACACAGAACAACAAAAAATGCAAAATAACACATCAATAATTCAAAAGTCAGTCACACGGCCCTTTCTTTCCCAGTCTCCATATCTTGTAGGTTCTGGACCTTTTGGTCCACCAATTTCACCTGTGACAGGATTTTTATTATCTGGGTGTCTCTCTAAAGGTTCTTGTTCCTGATACGGCTCTATTGATTCTTCAGTCTCTGTCTCCCATTTGTCATCAAACTTCCCTGCTGGTGTTTTGCCTCTACGTCTTGAAGGTTTTTTGTCACCATCTGTTGAGTGATGACAGACTGATAATACTGGAGAAAACAGCTTTTGGTGTGCTGGTGAAACTAGAGAACTTCCTGCTGAAAAAGTGAGAATAGTTTTATGAATTATCCTTCATTTTTATAAGCAGTGAAGAAAATTTACATCTATACAACTGTTGGCTTTTAGAATTAAAAATAATTTAGGGACAGTGGCAATTTCTAGTCCATACAATCCTATCAGTGTTTCTTGCATTGCACAATGTACGAAACTCCATTCACTGGTCTTATTTTCAAATAAAATAAGTCAAACAATGTTCAGCCTTATGAGTTACAATGACTCTCTAAACATCAGAAATATTTTGGAAAAAGTTGACTGGAGAGAGACAGAGTGGGCCGTGCCTGTTGCTTGACTGGACGCTGGTGACATGCTATCAGCTGTGTTGCTTGTGGCGGATCTCGGTGTCAATATCAGGAATATTTTGCCTGATTTATCAAATAACTACAATTGAGGGATCCATGACATTTCGTTGAAAACCATTTCGTAAAAAAATATTTTTTATCAAAGTTCCATCTAGCTAAAGAGATGTTTCACCAAATGAAATGTTTTGTCTAAGAGATACTTTGCCAAGCTTCATTGAATTTTGTTGAAGTGGGGAAAAAAAATCCATAGTATGATGGACAACAAGAACGTATGAATTATAACATTTTAATTCCACTTGCCTGGCTATAATTGATTAGGTTGCTTGATTTTAAGCAGTTATACGAAAAAAATATTATTCAGCCAAGCAATCAGATCAAGCTACAAATTATTTAGCTGAAAGTCCATTAAACAATAAATAGTCTAGTCTTGTTTGATCATTCATCTGCTCTTCAATCTTGTGGAGAATGTTACTGGCAATCCCTATGAAAAAGTTATTCGCAGACTGAGGAAAGATACAGAAATGCACATTATAAATAATGGTATATTTATAAAGAGAATAATCCTGAATAGTTAGGAATAAAAATGTTGCCCGACAATTTTTTATGACCAAATGTTGTACCAAGGATAAAATTTTGGTTATTTCAGTGAATAGTGGCTTCCAGATGATTAGTCTTCAAGGAAAATATATCTCAACAAATGTGTCTTGCAGCATAATTAAAGGGACAATTTGCTATCAAGTGCAAGTCATGTTGGAGGGCTTTGATTAATTCATCGCATTGGCGTTTAATGCTGTTTTAACAGCTTAGATCATATCAAGGGGGTCAGTGCACCTACGCATGTTTCCTGGCTTTCTCACACTAGTACTGACACAACTTTCATTCCAAGTCACAGTCTACTTTTCTCACATGCATCAGAGGTGAGAGGCAAAGTCGCCGGAAAGAAAGTTTGCCTCAACGGGGAATCACACTCACAACCAGAGCCGGATACACTAACCACTGGGCGACCCAGCCAGGCTAGCTATACCAAAGATGCACTTTGGTTCTCATAATTTTGGGAAGTCAATCAAGGTGCTTATTAGATGCGACTAAATCTTTGATGGATGAAACAATGTGCTAGATACATTTTTTTGAAGGCATAGAGGGTTGAAAAATGACATTTTAGGAAGTGTCTCATCCTGTGTTCTCTTAACTCTTTCAGTACTGAATAAATAAATTGCATTTTCTCAAAGGCTCAAAATACATCTTCCTCTGCAAGATCAAGAGACAGGTCATAATCTAGAATAAAGCAGTGGACAGTGTAGATCAGAGATCAGACTGCAGTCTGATCTTGATGTACATTGTCCACAAAAGGTTCTGCTGTCGTCTATGGTATGGAAAGAAAAAAGCAAATAACCCATCATCTTAGAGGGCAAATTATTTTACATAACATTTTCCCATTAGCAGAGAAAACACTCATAACGAAGCAAGCAAGAAAACGAACTCGCTTAATTGACATTACAAGCTTAAAAATCTTCTTAATATGCCATTTAGGGCTAGTACTACGAACCATATAGAGAATAAGCACTTTTTGAAAATGCAAAATTTGCAAGTTGTCTCACTGACGCCATGTTGAAAAAGAAATTATTTACTTTGGTTCTCTGCGTTTACTTAAATTACCTAGAAAACGGGATCAAGTCGCGCTGATGATTTTTCTTCAAAAGCAATGCAAAGTTGGATTTAATACTGCAATATATCCATAATGGTATGACAAACTGTGATGTTTATGTTCATTTTATTTAGTTTATTTGAAAGATCACGGATAAATACAAAAGCAAAAGCTATTTCGAGTTCCCCTGAAGTTGTAGTCTTATAGACGCTTTCATCACTTTGGGAAATTTGCCCTGCTATATTTAGATTTTCCTGTAACATCTATTTTTAGAAACAAACAGAACGGAAAAGATGGAGGACGGAGACTTACCTCTGGTTGTACCTGTAAGAAAGTTTTTTAATTCCTCTCTTCCTAGTTCATGTATGAATTTCATTGCTGACAGTCAGTCTAACTTGTAATTAACATTTTCGAACTATTAATAATAATAAAGAAAAGATACACCAATTGGCAAAGTATAACGGAAGTTTTCAAGAGTTTGTGTATTAATCATTTAATGATTATATATGATTGAATTAACTCATTCCATATCATAGACGACACCAGAAGCTTTTGTGGACAGTGTAGATCAAGATCAGACTGCACAGAACGTGCAGTCTGATCTCTGATCTACACTGTCCACTGCTTTATTGTAGATTATAAACGAACTGTCTCTTGATCTTGTGGTGGAACTGCATACATTTGAAGCCTTTGAGGAAATGCAATTTATATATTCATATATTCAGTAGTGAAGGAGTTATACCCCTGTCACACCAAACTTGTTCTTACTCCATTCCAAAAATTGTTGCCAAACAGACTTAAACTGTGTTCGGACGGAGTGGACGTATTAGCAACCTTTTACCACCTGTTTACGAATTTAATGGACGGGTTAGAAAGGGAAGGCGCTCCCGAACTCTGAGCCTGCTCAAAATTTTTGCCGTACATTCCATCTTGTAATTAGAGGGAGTGACAATGTACTGAAAACAAGATGGTTGTACTACAAAAAGAACTTTCATACTTCGATCCTAATACAGACGCAGTGTAGTCGGGCATCAATTGGCAGTGCATTTGCATTTTATTGACCAAAATTACAGTTCCTATCCGGACCGAAGCCCGTTTTACGATTTTGGTGACCGGGGTAAGACTTTCTAAGAACTAGTTTGGTGAGACAGGGGCTTAAGGCATTATCAGGCCAAAATTACATGTTCTACCCAGATGGCAACTGGTTTTCTGATTGCGTCAGGACGGGGTAAGACATTCTAAAAAATAGTTTGGTCAGAGCTCCAGATAAGAGGGAGTGATAGTATTCTAAATCCATTATTTCTCTTCCAAACCCTATGTTTAATACTGGGTGATTTTCAAAGCCTTTGCATACAAAAAAAAGTTGGTTGATCAATTAATTGGATTTTTCTTTGATAGGGTAGAAAACATTGTGAAAAGGAGAATACTGGTTTTCAGCATTTTCTCCATTTTTTCTCAACGATTCACAGGCTTTTGCCCTCAGGATAGTTAAAACTTAGGATTGTTTGGTAAAAGGTTATCTGTCCACTGCTTTATTCTAGATTATGAATGAAACTTCTCTTGATCTTGTAGCAGAACTGTATTTGTAGCCATTTAGAAAATGTTATTTATTTATTCAGTAGTGAAACAGTTAAAAAAAATGACTTTAATTGAAAGCTTTAGCAGACGACATAATAGTTGGGACTCAAAAATAGAAAATCGCCTTTGGGATTATGTGGTAAAGAGTTAAAAGTTATGTGCTACATTACCTCTATTATTAAATAAATTTTTCTAGTTCACCTAAAGTAGACCAGCATTTTATCCTTTTCCCACAAGACAAATTTATCATTTGAGTTACATTTCATTGGTCGCCTACAAATTCTTTTCAATATAGACAGTTCTATTTTGTTGTCAGGTAAACAGCTAAACATAATTGTGTTCTTATTTAATTTTTCCAGATTGCATCTTTGTCGGATTTCTTCCAGTGTTCAATATGCATGTGTAATATGAGCACGACAGTAATGACAGTGTGTGGACATAGGTATTGTGATAAATGTATACGAGAATGGGTGAACCGTCAACACAAATGTCCCTGTTGTAACCATCCACTCTCCGAGAGCCAGCTCATCAAAGACCATCAGTTTGACAGTTTATTGAGTAAGTACATGTATCATACCATAATGTTCTTTTTTTATTTTTAAAGATACATCTTTACTTCTTTTCATCCAGTTTTTTAACCAATTTTATCTTTATTTTATGAAAGTATAATCATTCTTGTATCTTGGTGCCAAATGTTGCCCCTGACGGTTGCAAGATTGCACAGATTACGACAGATAGAAAATGCATTTCATTCTATGGAGGCTATCCTTAGACATTACAGCCACAGTTTTCGGTTTAAATCAAAGACAAATCCCTGGCGTTTCTTTATCCCATAGACCTTATATTGATTTTTTATCTATGTTTACACGGCTAACTAGATTCTACACACTGTAAAGTTTTAAAAGGGTTTGTTTACTCTCTGGCTGTAAGGATGTATCTTTAAACTATTTACTACATAACAATATTTGAGACTGATCCAAATTGAAAGCATGTGCAGACGACAAATGTGGTTCAAATGATGGGATTTGCTCCTGTAAGGATAGAAAACATTGTGGGAAAAGGAGAAAATGCTGGTTACCAGCATTTTCTCCTTTCTCACAATGTTTTCAAAACTCTCATTTCCACTCTCATAAATGGGTTAACTCTTTACCACACAATTCTGAGTTTTAACGACCCTGAAGGAAAGGGCTTTTGAAAACATTGTGGTTACCAGTTTTTTCTCCTTTTTGCCACATTGTTGTCTACCTTTTTAAGAACAAAAACTTTCATTTGACTGATATTCAATTTGTTGTCTTCATGTACTTTCATTTTGGACTAGTCTAAAATTTTGCTGTGTGGTAAAGAGTTAAAGGCTGTTTTTACTTTAAAGCTAAAAGTATCTTTCTTTTCCACATGTGAAAATTATTGAAATCACAGTTATTAATTGATCGAAATTATTTTTTCATGGTCTTAAAAATATTTTGCACAAAAACAGCATGACAGAAATAGTGCAGACTAGCAGTATGAAGACTATTATACCACAAGGTTAACCAAATCTCCATCAACGAGATTACCAACTTCAGTCTTGGACTAGATATCATATGTGCCAGCAAACACTAATTTACCTTTAGTAGATGACCACTATTTAGTTTAAAATAGGTAATTTAATGATTCTTAATTCTGACAATCAAGGTAGATCTATAATATTGCTTTAAAAGAGTTGTGTAGAGTAAGAAATATAAAATATGCTAGCTAAATTGATAATTTTAAGTGATATGAATTGTTAAAGGCCCAATAGCAACCAAAAAAGCAATGCATGTATTAAAATGCATTTCTATTTTTATTTCAGAGTAAGGAAAACGTTGTGAAGATGACATTCTGTTACTGTGTGGTTGGTCAAAGTGTTAGTAGCTGGCAGAAAAATGAATTTTAAAATCAGGCAAAAATTAAGATAAAAAAAGTGGCCTGGCAACTTTTAATGTAGTTTCGAAATTAATTTCTCTGCCGGCAACTGTCACTTGGACCAAGAGTACAATTACAGATTATCATCTTCACAATAATTTCCATACTTTTAAATGGTGTGATATAGATTTAAATGCATTTTAACACCCACTTTGTTCAGTTTTGGCAGCTATTGTTACATTAGATTATCTTGTATATCCAACTTTTCTTTCGTCCCATTGTGCTTTAGCGGCGGTCAATTGAATGTTTTTAGTGTCTTGATAAGTGGAGGTTTTTGTATTTAAATTTTGACTCTAATCTGTACGCACTTGGAGCTACTCCAAAGAAAGAAATCTCAAAACACAGGTGAAGGAACGGTCCTACTAAATACCACAAAGACAAGGACCCTGAAGGAATGCACACCCCTGGGTGAATTGAATTAGCGAGGCATAGATATTCATTACTTGTCTGAAAGTTTTCTTGCAATTCTTATCCGAGAGCATTGACCCATTTATGGACTTAAATATATAAATACATGACAATAATAAATAGAAAGGGTCACTTTTTCAGTCTTCAAATTTCACCGAGTGACGCGTCTTTTTTTTTTTGTATAAGGGAGGCAAGTCCTACTTGCTTAAATTTTGATATAGTATGATTTACCTCCCTGTACCCCATCCAGCCAAAAAGCAAGACATATGATGTGCAATTTGATGAATTGAGTGAGGATTCTTTGAAGAGTTAAAACAAGAGGAAGTGAATTAAACATGGGTAGATCCATTTGATCTAACATCTGGCAAGTTCAGCTCTGTAGCGAAGGCCTCTCTTGTATTAGAATCAAATAAAAACAGTAGATCGTTTTCCCAGTTTATCTTCTCTACCTGTTCGTAAATGGATCAATGATGACATTGACTGATGCATATGATTTCAGATTCAGATTAGTTTAGATGATTTTGGGACAGCAGCAACATTTTATTATAATTAATTCAATTCTATTCATCAATGAATCATCTTCTAAACCTTGAGGTCTGTTTTCTATGGTGGCATATTTCTGCCACGAGATACGAGATAGCTATCATGATAATTTTAGTAAATTATCGCGATAAATTAAAAGTTTCCTGGAAATCTTATCAAGATCGTGAAAAGTTTCATGATAAAAATATCTCGATAAACTTAATATTTTATCGCAAAATTTCTCCACCGTGCTCAAAGCTGACATGCGAGATAAAATTATTGTGATAGTTTTATCCGTTTCTCGATATCTATAAATAGAAAATTCATCATTTGGATGAACTCGGTAGTTTTGACTTAAAGGGCAACTACAGCCAAAATCTCTTTTTGGATATACGAATCCTTAAATGAAAACCATCTTAAAATAGGAAAACCATATTTCAATGTCTATCGTAAAAAGAGAGTTATAAGCGAAGATGTGGTTTGCACACCTGTGCGAGTTTGTGAAATGTTCGATAAACCGGATGTGATGCCACACTTTTTTTCTCTCAGCCGTATCCTCCCTCATGTCGGGACACAACTTTTTTCGTCACAAAAATCCCTATCGTATGCCGTGTGCCGAGTTTAAGCACAATTTCGAGCCAGGAGATGACTATTTATTGGTCAGTCTGCTGTCTGTCTGTCTGTCTGAACTGATTGACGTGGCTTAATATCAGATCTACCATTAATCCTCAAAAGGTGAAATAAACCTTCATGCCAATTGCAAAATTTTGGAGAAACACAAATAGATGTTTCCGCATTGGACACTGTACATAAGATCAGATTGCACGTTCTGTGCAGTCTGATCTTAATACACACTGTTTGCAAAAGGTCACTGAGTCGCGCTCAGCAACCTTGGGGCCCCACAGAAATTTAAATGAGGCATGAAATAAATGGTAAATTTACTGCCGATTATCCATCTCTTTCATGAGAGAGAGAGAGAGAGAGTAGTTAGAAAAGAAATTCGACAAGCAGATTATGCGTTTTTTTTTTTTTTTAATTTAAGATCGTATGAATGAGGAAAATACAAAAGTTATGACGTTCGACTTACCCATTTAACCTGTGTAAAATTCCAAATTCCATTTACATTATTTACGAAAAAGGGTTCAATATGGTCCCGAAAACAAAAGAGTACATGACATGTTTATGACAAGTGCTTGTTAACCTCAAGTTGCAAGCCGGGTAAAAAAATATGTCAGACCACAACGGTGCGATACCATCACCAAAGAGGCACTGAATTAACCCATTGTCCCTGTACATGAATGGAACACACAATTCTTTTCTCAAAATAAAAGGTTGGCGCACTAAAATTTTGTGTAAAGTTTGTACGCAGTTATAAATTTTTAATTTACGCTGCATTTTCATGGTCAGCATCTCTTATCTCGTACATGATTACAGGAAGAAACACGGGAGAAGACAGTTAAACAATTTTTGTCCGCGTTGGTATTTCCTTTTAAATTGTACGCCTTACATGCCTCAGTATTTAGGAAATGGACTGACCCTGTATTTTGCAGACGATCAAAAATGTTTACTGCATGATATGGAGGACAGGAAGGCAGGAGGCAATTCAGACAATCTGTTAACGTTGTTGTTGATGAAAAAAACAAATTTGAAATTGTAAACAAAAAGCACATAGGAAAATAAATGAAGATCAAGTGAAAAAAACAAGTATTTAACTTTAACAGCAAAAGAGGATGTGTGCTGGATTTAATGTTGTTCGTGAATGTTAAAGAGAGGATACGATTTCTAAGGCAGATCAAGGCTTTTAATTCTTTCCAAGCTGAAGGAGACATGTAAAATGCTGACACTGATGGTGTAGATCAAGATCAGACTGCGCAGCATTTGTAGACCGTGAAATGATCGACGGTGTCCTATATTTGGTAGAAACAGCCTTAGAACTGTACTTGAATGATTTCCTTTACACATTGCAACCTTCCTTCTTCCTTCTAACACCTAGTAGGAGAAAATTTTGGCATGTTTCAACTATCTTGATTTATTATTTCTTTTTTTATATTTAGCTATTACAACTCGTTGATTAGGTAGTGGTACAATTGAAACAACATCAAGAAATAAATTTCAAAATATTTTTGTTCGTTACCAGAAGAATAACTATTCCTTTTTATAAGTACTTTCTCCACTAACCTAATTCATTCAAAATTTCTTTCCTATGATTGTAGATGTAAGAGCGATATACCCCCGTCACGCCAAACTCGTTCTCACTCCGTTCCGTATTTTTTTGCCGATCGGACTGAAACTGTCTTCGGACGAAGTGGACGTATTAGCATCCTTTTACGAAGGGTCCCCCAGAACTTTGAGCTTGCTCAAAATTTTTTGCCATCCATCCCGTCCTGTGATTAGACGGAGTAACAGCGTCCCAAATAACATGTCCTATCCCAGCCCGTTTTTCGATTTTGTTGACCGGGTTAAGACTGTCTGGGAATAGGTTTGGTGAGATAGGGGCTTCAGCCATTATCAGGCCAAAATTATTCGTTCATCCCCGACCATTATCAGGTCAAAATTATTCGTTCATCCCTGACCGTAACCCGTTTTCCGATTATGTCAGGACGGGTTAAGACGTTCTAAAAACTAGTTTGGTGTGAAGGGGGCTATAGAGTTTGAAACTCTGCAGTACCCAAGTGATTGAAACGTGAAATAGCGATGTATATTTTATAAATATCATGCAGTTTTCTCAATTTTCTGTGTTAGTTCATATATAGCGACTATAATTATCTTCTCACACTTGTGACATCACGGCAAACTACCGGAAGTCACGGTTTTTTCAATTAGCGACTTTCACACAAGTGAAAATCCGAAAGTTTAAACCTCTATATCTCGTGAAGTAAGCATCACAGAACGCTAACAAAATTTTTGTTGACATACTCTGGTGTCGTTTTATCCGATTTTGAAATGAAAATTTTGGTCTGGAGTTACCCTTTAATAAGACTGCAGTCAGTAAAATTTCGAATCATTAATTAACAATTGTAGCTTAATAGGTAAATTTTGACAATGCCCGAATGACAGAGGTCTGTAAAATCACAAAGACAACTCGAAATGCCTCCTATGAACAACTTTAAAACCGTGCAGGGGAAAGGAGAATTAATAAGGTTGTATACGAAGGTATTCTGAAACCGTATCTAATTATAGGTATCATGAATGTCAGTTGTGGGCACGAAAGCAAAAAAAAATCATGATAAGAGTTAGCATTATTGCGATATTTTTATCGTGATTTTTTTTGTTTTATCACGATAATTCTCTTAAATTATCATGATAGCTATCTCGTATCTCGCGGCAGAAATATGCCACCATAGTTTTCGATATTGCAAATGCATTATGGCGGGGAAAGGGGGGGGGGAATAAGGGAGCTTACTACTACAATAATAAAACTAAGATGGTGGAAGTTTTTTCCTTTAGACCATAATAATATACTTTTGAATGGGGCTATCAAGTTTTCTTCAGTTAGTTTTTTTTTAATAATTGAAATACATTCAGTTTACAAGGGTAGATAGGATGTCCTGAGATAAATTCAACATAGATATACTGGTACAGTGTTAATTAATTATGAATATCCAGTCATACCTTACCACATATATATGTTTAGGAAAGTTATGATCTGCTTCTCCGTTTATTCATTATTCTCCATTATAACTGTTGCAAAAGACTACTGGAATAACCCTTTCCAAAACATAAAATTTTAGACTGATCCAAACTGTAAGCATTAGCTTTGTAGATTACTAATCTGATTTGCTCACGTATTAGGGTGTGTCATTGGAATGGAAGAAAACATGGCGGGAAATTGATAAAATGTTGGGTACAAGCATTTTTTCATTTTCCCACAATGTTTTTCAAAAGCATGTTTGCTTACTGCTGATAAAACATGGGATTGTGTAGTGGAAGGTTGTTAATTATATAAACTGTATTAGCTCTTTCATTTTCATGGTATTGTTCTGATCGGGGTTCATATACGTCCATCCATAACACATAAATTATTTTATGGATTAAACGTAGATATGTATGGGAGAGTTTAGACTTATTTCTGTAAAAAGAGTAAACAAGTTTTTGAATATGTACAGGCCCTGCTACAATCGTTGAACTGATAATGTTGATGCTGTACTGTTGGTAAGTGACACAAAACAAGTACAGTTATATGCTAAGAGTTATTGTAAAACTTTGTTACTTTGTATTATCTCATAAATGAAGGTAAAAGATTTTATAAAAAATGGTTAAGAGCTTTCTATCATGGCACCTATTTTTAAGCTTTACATTGATTCTTTTGAAAGGTTTGTATGTTAAAAAACAAATCTGGTTACCAGCATGTTCTCCTTTCTAACCTTTTTTTTTTAAAAAAGCTGTCTTCTCTAGGGTCATTAAAACACAAAAACATTAAAAAGTTACTTGACTGTCTTATCTCATTCAGGTACAGTGGAGTCAGAATCTGAGAAAGCAGAAACAAAGTACTTTGAGTCACTGATTGATGCAGGTGAGTTTTTGCATTGTACAGGTATTACAACACTGTAGTATTGATTTCTAAAGCTTCTTATCTCTCCATAGTGGGCTTTGGTTGACAGTGTAAATCAAGATCAGACTCCACAGAACATGCAGTGTGATCTTGGATTTATGTACAGTAGTTGGATATAGGGAGATATTTGTAGCAAAAGTAATTTCGAAACCACAGTATTTGAGGTTTTCTGTTTTTACCATTTACTGTTAATTTTTATCCAATTTATGCAGCAGTTTAGAGCTTATACGGTTGATAGTCTCTGATACATGCTTATGCTTCAACCCTTTGCCAAACAGTCCTGAGTTTTAATGACCCTGAGAAAGACAGCTTTTTGAAACATTGGGGGAAAAAGAGAAAATGCTGTTAACTGTCTTCTAACTTTTCAGTTGAAAATCCAATCATTTAAAGAACAGTTATTGATTCATCATATACAAATGCATTCAATTTAGACAAAAAATGTTACTGTTTGGTAAAGAGTTAACAGAGAACTACAAAATTGCTCATTAACCTTTTACCACACAGTCTCAAGCTTTAAAAACTTAAAAGAGACTTTTGAAAACATTTTGGGAAAAGGAGAAACTGCTTGTTATCAGCATTTTCTGCTTTTCCCACAATGTTTTCCTCCCAATCAAAATTAATTCCATTATTTTAGCCGCATTTAAATTGTCGTCTGCAAATGCTTTCGTTTTAGACATGTCTACATTTTAGTTGTGTGGTAAGTAGTTCTGAGCAATATTTCCTATGGCACAATGCTTCCAAGAGTGGTCTGCTGTAAGACATGTGTCAACCGGGGTTTACTAATTTGAACAACAGGGTTGAGTTCGATAGTTTTAGTTCCGTGTGAGGCAGTGGTCACATAGACATAAGCATGACATAAAAAAAACCTGAAAAGAACAATAAATCATTTTTAGTAATCTTTTCAAGTAGACAACTAAGAAAACTACATCAAAGTAAGCTATAGGTTAAAAAAATCCAAAAATACAACAATACAGATTTCAGCAAAGGATAGAAAAAAATAGCTTTCCGGAGTCCAACAACATGTGTTCCAAAGATTATAGTGAAATAATCAATGTTTGGTAGTATAGATGAAAAAATGATCTAGCAGCAATGCAGGCTGAAGACAAAGTGAATGTGAATCAGTGTGCCAGAGAGAGAAAAACTTGACAGTGAGTAGATATTAATAAAAAAAAACATGCATACACACTTTCTCTCTGATCACATCTCACATAAACAAAGGACAGCACAAGAAACATGAAAGACATTAAGAAGCATGTATGTACACAGGACAAATACTAGGACACCACAAAATCAACCCATGGTTACACATGAGACAGTGCAAGACTTGGAAATTTTAACCAAAAAATAGAATATTTCTCTGTTATTTTTACAACAAGAAATTAGGGCATTTTGTTTCATGCTGTCTGATTGATGGATTTGGTACATATTAAAACAAATAGCTGACCTTGATAAATTGGGTGTTACCTGTTGTCTATTGGATGGTAATGTGAGATACAACCAGTTTATAGCACAGTGGGGCTTTGCCTGTATATCACTGAATACAGTAGTGAAATTTTCATTAACACTGTTACAAAAAAAAGCTCATAGGCAACTGAATCTATATCATATATAATAACTCTTGTATACCAAATAGAAGCTTGTTTGAATGAATTCGCGTTTATTTATTATTAGTATTGTCATGGGGGATAGTGCAGATACCGGAAAAGACTCATCTGAAGTTACGGCTGGTTGTTTAACATGCATGGTGTATAGCACCGTCACAGGTGACATTGGTTTAACTTTTCATCCGAAAGATTATTAGTAATTTTAGATGGCCAGCCATGGGAATCGAACCCACAGCCTCAAGTGACCCAAGACATCACGTCCACAAATCCTATGCTCTACCTATTGAGCTGAGCGGGCTAGTCCCAAATAGAAGCAGTCACCAATGTGCTATTTATATTAATGGTGTCCGATGATCGACCAATCAAAATTGCTATATCCTGTGACAGACTGATGGAGTTTCAGTGGCCTATGGTCACTATTGTGTTCTTTACCAAATTATTTACAGCCAGCAGTTCAGTACAGAAAGATGACAGGCCATTTACAGCCATAGAGTTGGTCTTAAAAAGTGAGTTTGATCCCGTTTCAAAATTTTCAAAATTAAATTTTTCAGAAAAAATTATAGCTCTTTACCAAATGACAAAATTTCGTACTCCACCATATTGAAAGCATTTGCAAAAGGCAAATTTAATGTAGCTTAAATGATGAATTCTGTCTTTAATGGGATTGAAAACATTGTGGGAAAAGGAGAAAATGCTGGTTACTAGCATTATCTCCTTTTCCAACAGTGATTTCAAAAGCCTTCTTTATCAGGATCATCAAAATTTGAAATTGTGTGGTAGAGGGGTAGTTACTGTTGTTAGAGGCTTGCCCTGTTCATTATTTAGCTCTGTGTGTTAACTTTCTTCTTGACAAAATTTTAGACTAACCCAAATTAGATTGTATGGTGTTTAACGCTGTTTTCAACATTATTTCAGTTAATCATGGTGGCCAGTGCACCTCTCCATGCTTTCCTGGAGTTTGTCTTACCAGTACTCCGCACAATATTCTTTCCAAGCCACTGGCTGCTTTCCCACATAACCATCGTCAAAACAATGATCAGCGGTGAGAGAGGAATGAATCCTGTCGCAATGACTATCATCAATCCTCGGAAAGAAATTGGCAGAGCTGGAGATCGAACCAGGTACCTCCTGTTCTTGAGTCCTGTATGCTACTGACTGTGCTACCGGGGCTCGGCCCCAAATTAGAAGTATTCGCTGAATTTGACTACAATTGAATTGTAAGATGACAAAAATGTTAAAAAAATGGAAAAGTGCTGTTACCTCACTTTCAGCAATATTTTCAGTCATATAACAAAAACAGCTCCCTCATTCATGTCTTAACTACTCTAGATTTCATCAGTTCAAAACTGGAGCTCTATAGTGTCTTAATCAAGCACATTGTTACTTGAGCAGTACCACAAGCTGAGATTGAATCAGGTTTCTGAATACAAATTTAATACCTTAAAGTCTACAACCAATAACTCATCGATAGATATCGTGTTACATGAACATTTTCGTGACGGCTATTCGGCCAATCTTGGCAGCTTGTGTCTTTTTAAATGAGAGTTAGGGGCTGTAGACTCACTAATTCATTGGTAAATATCATGTAACATTGATGTTTTGGTAAAGGCTATTTGGCCAAACTTGGCAGCTTCCGTCTTTTAATATGAGAGTTAGGGGTCGAAGACTTTAAATACTTTTGCACCCTGGACTTGTTGATGTGCAAGCTGTCTCAATATGATGTAATAATCCAAGTTTTCTATTTCAGAGCACCTTAAACAGGGACTCCTTGCTCATGAGAAATACTTTCAGGTAAGAATCACACATTGTATAATCAAAAGTTGGCTATCCCAAATTTTTTCTTTGACATGCTGTCCCTTTTTCACTCTTTTCTTACTGTAGACGACACTTAAAGCTTTTGTGGACAGTGTAGATCAAGATCAGACTGCACATTCTGTGCAGTCTGATCTCTGATCTACACTATCCACTACTTTATTCAAGGTTATGACCAAAGTGGTTCTCCATCTTGCAGCAAAGGTGTATTAGAGACCTTTGAAAAGGTGTGACTTATTTATTTAGTCGTGAAAGAGTTAAACAGTATGTTAGTTATTACATGGCATTAGTTTACCTAAGGAGATAAAAATCATAATTTGAGTTATCTCCCTTGTTACATAAGCCCTGAAAGAAATCAAAGTGCAGATAGGCATTTTTGTTGACTTTACGTTCACGCTGTGCTTGTGTCACATACAGATTTTGCAAGTAAATTGACTTGGAGCTGTGCTGAATCTTAATTAATTTTTATGGGCTCAGTTCAAAGCACCACTGGTAGGAGACTCAGTGAGACTTATTGGAAGCCGCTCGAAAGCGGCTTCCAGTAGGAATGTACCTAAACTATTTACCATGTAGATGATCAGTAATTATTCGATTGGTCATTATTTTTGTAAAATTTCTAATAATGTTGTGTTGTTGTGACGGAATTACTCCACATGACTCTTTCTTAAATATTCCAACAGACCTACATGAAATTCAAGCCTGGTTTTCTAGCAATATATAGTTCATTCCCAAATAACAATAAAAAATACAGAAAGATAAACATCCTTTAATTGGATAGTCCCCCGAAGTTTTCAAACATATAAGATTCCTTCTATTTTCCCAAATGAAGTTGTTATGCTTTCCGTTTATCACAAGCTTTCCCACCTCTCAATGGTTTTCACATTTGTCTACTTTTTTACAAAACAAAATAATGATGATTATGATATAGAGAGCATCTTAGAATATGACAATCAGAAGCAATTTTATGTACAAGTTTTTCGTCCAAATTTTAATCTGTAAAGGATAAAACGGCAGTTAACCTTTAACCAAGGTATAGACTGGTTACCTCCCTACACAAGAGGCGTCTACGTCAGCTATTTATAGAACACTTGCGGAAAGATAACCCTTTTTCTTCCCTTCGTCGACACTTTAGCCGAATGGATTTTTGCTACATGGAACATCTACCTTATGATACCTGTGAAATTTAGCATTTACTGTATTGTGTGTCGAAGCTGTTATGATCAGACTGTACGTCTTTATGGTATGGTCTTGATCTACAAAACCCTTGAAACATGACGTATGGATCGTGATGTACACTGACTACAGTAATTATTATGGTGGTGCCTGGTGCTCTAAGGGTTGAAGCTGCTCGAAACTGACGGAAATAGATGAAGATCAGACAGCACATAGCCCGTGTAATATTTTATTAGTATTCTATAAGATATTTCGTAAACATAAAAAAAAATCTTGTTTGTTTTCGTTATTCAGTGTATCTATTTCGTTATGCAGTCGAAGGGTTAAAGTTATTACAAAACTTATTACTGTGAATATACAACTTTTTACGTCGCTGCTGGTCAAAGGTTTAGAATAGCTCTTGAAATTTACATTAGAAGTTTTACACTAGGTTTGTACAAGGCCTATGCAAAAAATGGTTCAAACTACTGTTTAGTAAACGAAATATGTATAGTAATAGTTATTATGTTGTGGTTGAATAGATCCAGATCTTTAAGGACTTAAAAATTGTTTTTTTTTGTGTGTGTGTGTGTGGCTGCCATTCATGAATAATAGAAACATGGTTTGTGCCAACTGTACAGACTATGATCAGAATAATTTTGGAGATGTCATGCAAAAGTTTTTTGTTTCTACAGAAGAAACGTAAAGATTCACTGTGTTACAAGCATGCTAAGATACTTTTTGACAAGCAAGAAGATCATCTTTTAGAAAAAGTTAAGTTTTTTTTTTTTAAAAATGAAACACAAAGAAGAGATCACTGATAAAAATTGTAAATACATGTACATGTAAACGTCATATGTGAATAACAATCTTAATATCACTTTGAATAATTGGTAACTTGAATAATTCCGTAGTATATTGCCTTTGATGCCGCTACAGAAGTTTCCTTTCTAAAATCATTTGATAAATGGAAAATGGTGTATTTGAATGCGCAATTTCTCCATTTTCAAATTTCGAGTAGAAACTTAAAAATTCCGATGCTTTTACGTTTTTTTTTTAAATATAATAACAATATTATTTAAGATTCCTCTCTAAAATTCTTCTTTTTTTTTTATAGAATTAGAATACATGTACATATTATTTTCTTTTTCTTTTTTCCTTGCATTATAGTACCATTTGTCATGATTTTCTGTGGGTGGGGGGGTGGTGGTAATAACAGATACAAAAAATGTAATCACAATTTCTCAAGACAGTCAGTATTTCTGAAATTGTCCACCAAAAGATTGCGGCTTCTATGATGCAATGCATCATAAATTTGTCTTGTTTCTTATTGGCCAAAATGGGCTTGATGAACCAGAAGCCTGTATTTTATAACTTATGTATGAGCTGATTTATACTTGGACATGTGTTTTAGAAGTCATTTGTATAGCTTGTTATTTTTTCCTTATTTCCTCTTTCTAACCCATAGTGTGTCATATTCTAGCTGAAAGCATATTCGAGGGTTGTTCATTTAATTGTGTCACTGGGTGTCTATGAGACACATTATATTAAATGCATAAATTTCATTCATTTCATTCCTACAAAATATTCTCCCTTGACAGAAATACATTTTTCAAGTCTGGAAATCCAGTCTGTGAAGGCTGCAAAATAGGCTTTCTGGGAATACCCATCAGACACTGAAAAATGGCACTTCCCAAGGCACTTTTAGAGCCATATTGACGTCCAGAGAGAGTTTTCTTCAATAAAGAAAAGACAAAAAAGTCACATGGGCTGAAGTCAGGAGAATAGGGTGGATGGGGAAGCTGTACCACTTTTTCCGTTTCCAGGAAATTCTGAACAATTGCAGACTTGTGAGCAGCTGCATTGTTATGAATAAGGCACTGGCCCCTTAATCCAGTTCTAGGTCCTCGTTTTTCATAGTGTTTCTTCACTTTTGAAAGAACACTGTCTTCTTGTAAAACTTGCCTGTAACTGTACAGCCCTTCGGTACAGGAATTTGAGTAATTGGACTGTCTGAATAAAAAATATGGCATATAAAACTTTTCCTGCGCTTTTTATCCTTTTGCTATGATCGGCCTAGCTTGGTCTTTGCGCAGCCACTGTTTATTATTGACACGTCTCTGGTGCTCAAAATAATAAATCCAGGTTTCATCACCTGTGAACAGTTCTGATATTCTGTGTTTGTCACAATTTTTGTACTTTTTAAGAAGAATTTAGCCATTTTTACACGAGTAGCCTTTTGTTCATCTGTCAAGAGGTGGGGGAACCATCGAGCGCAAATCTTATGAAGTTTTAACTCTGTGGTCAAAATCTTATGAACTGACCCAGATGATATGCCAACTCTCTTAGCTATTTCTTTCACTGTAAGCCTGGCATCCTGCTTAATTAAATCTGCCACAGCAACAACATTTTCTTTGGAAGCTGCAGTTTTGGGTTGACCAGGACGGGGGGGCATCTTTTAAGTAAGTTCTACCATCTTTAAATCTTTTATACCATCTGAAAACTGACCATTTTGATACCACAGAACCCCTATGTATCTGACATAATTCACTAAATATTTGTGAAGCTGAAATAATTAGACTAAAGCGACTTTAAATATAGGCCCTAATTTCAAGCTTTGCTTTTGGGTTCATTGTACATTCAGTAATATAGCCAGTGTATATGACTGCACCTACTTTAACCTTCAATAACTTTTGAAAGAATGAACCTATCAAAACAAAATTTTGTGCCAGTATTCAAAACAACTTGATGTGAAAATATTTCCGTGTGATACATATGGTCATGTGGTATGGAGGCCTATTAGTGACACAGTTAAGTGAACGACCCTCATATTTTTTAGAGAACAAGGAGTCAAATCCAGTGTTTATTATTATGAAAGCTTCATTTAACCCTTATCCAAATGACAAATTTCAGACTCTTCCAAACTGAGAGCACCCACAGATGACAAATTCAGAATTGGTACAAATTAGCTTTAGATCTTTGATAGGGTAGAAAACATTGTGGGAAAAGGAGAAAATGCTGGTTACCAGCATTTTCTCCTTTTCCCACAATGTTTTCAATAGCTTCCTTTCCTAGGGTCGTGAAAACCAGGGATTGTTTGGTAAAGGGTTAACTCTCTAGCACATACCAAATTTTAGACTGGTCTGAATTGAAAGCATGTGCAGCCAACAATATAAATGTTACTACCGTATTTTCTGGACCACAATAAGCCGCCACACTGTATAGGCTGCAACCGTTCATTTTAACCATTATAGAAATAAAAATTATCGTAAATTCCTTCAATATGGATGAGTCTAAAATTTTGATGTGTGGTAAAGGGTTAACTTGTTACTAAATGACAAAATTTTGGACTTGTCCAAATTGAGAGCAAGTGTAGACAACAAATTGAAGGTGGCAAAAATTGTATCATTTTTCCTTGATAGAACAGAAAACAAATTGTTGGAAAAGGAGAAAATGCTGGTTACCAGCATTTTCTTCTTTTCTCACAATGTTTTCTAAAGGCTTCTTCCTCAGGGTCGTTAAAAGTCGGGACTGTGTGGTAAAGGGTGTATAATTTACACTTACTATCTTTACAATATCAAGTCTTTGAAGAAGTCTTTCCAAGGAAAACTCAACACCATGGAAACAACAACACAGAGGGCCATTCAAGAACTTCAAACACATGATCTCTCAGACCAAGGTAAGTCACCCAACATACAGTAACACAATCTCATATCTAAAAGTACATGAGCTTTTACATCTGTGTGGCAAACAACTTTTGATAACAGTGGGGAAATGGAAAACATAGTTGGTATGCACAATCAGTGGTTGTTTTCTTTACCTACGAATTTCTTCCTTTTTATCTCGGCTGTTTTTGAAGAAAATGTCGAGATGTTGTCATAGCCCTGTTGTCTGAGTCATTGCCCTCTGCTTCGTTGTGGTGCAAAAACTTGACATTTTATGTAAAATCTCTGTCATTACTGAAGGTATTTACTTTAGACTTGGACTACTTGCTGACCATCAAAGGGGAACCCATATAAAAGGGGAAGGTACCTATCAAAATATTTTTGCACAATTATGCCCCTTTTATGACCTTTTTGTTGAAAATCAATATATTTTTAAACGCAACTGCAGCCAAGCGTTTGCACCTGCATGCAGTGCTTTTGTTTTATTTTCTTGTGTTCCATTTTTTGGAAGTCTTAAGAATACCCTGTATGAAGAAATGTCTGAAGAAAACATGGGAGAAGAAATGTCAAACCTCTACTTCAGATGTCTTTCAAACAAGATTTCTGTATCCAAGCTACCTTATGAATGTAGACATTGGAAACAATGTTTAAAAAGGTACCTTAATCATATTTGTATGGTTTCCTTATGCCATATACAAGTTTGTGACTGTAATTTGGTATAACATATCACCTTTTGTGGGATGCTTTGGTCTCGTCTCCTCTGAATAAGATAAGGAAAAAAGATTGGAAAAAAAGCAGTTTAGTCAAGGGACATTTTTTTTTTTGTAGTCCAATTCCATCTTATCCAAAGAATTTCAAAGAAAAAAAGTACTTGTGCAATGTACCAGAGAGCCCAAAAGAGATACCGTCTCTAGCAGTTTTATATTGAAACATAATTTTGATTGAAATAATATTCTTTGGCACTCAGAGTCAATAAAAAGACCAGTACATTTTGTTGTTAGTCCTTAAGGAAAACACTGAAGGATTGAGCTGTGAAAATAAAACTGAATTATGTTTCAGATGCTTTAGTTGTAAATTTTATGGCTTTATAGTAAAACATGAGATATATCAGAAAAATGATTTGATAATAAATTCAAATCTAGACCTTATTTCATTTGTAGAAATAGATCTCCAAACTCAGGACCTCAACTCCATGTTAACAAGACAGAAGTCTGAATTACAGCAAGAATTACAAAACTGTGCACAACTTGTGGCTGATGCCTATGACAAGTATGTATACACTGTTTCCATACTCTGTACCAGAGGACATAAATGTAGACACCCATTATTTATTGGTGTATTTGCGGTAAAATATGCAAAAGAAAAGTTGGCTAATTTTTCAAATTCGCGAAATCGCAAAAATTTCCACGTCCCAAAAATTTCCACTTATACAGTATCAGCTTTTTCAGAAGACAGTTTAAATGTGGCTCAGAGATGGAATTTGTCTTTGATAGGGTAGAAAACATTCTTGGAAAAGGAGAAATTGCTGGTTACCAGCATTGTTTTCGAAAGGCTGCTTTCTCAGGCTTGTCAAAACAGGGGATTGTTTTGTGAAGGGTTAATTTAATCCTTTGAGCTTTTAACCCATTATCAAATAATGAAGTGTTTTTGTGACCCTAAAGGAAAACACTTTTGAAAACGTGGGAAAAGGAGAAGATGCTGGTAACCAAGATTTTTTCCTTTAGTATCATGCGCCACGGAGATGCATTAAGCCCCCTTTTGCCAGAGCATGGCTCATTTGTATCTGGTAACGAATTAAATAAACTAAGTTTGGCCGTGCAATGAAGTTTAACATTTTACTGTATAGGCTTTTTCTTTTTTGTTGCTTTTGGTAACTACTATAAGAAATAATTGGAAAGACTAGCATGTAAGGAGAGGAAAATACATTTTTTTCAACAATTTGAAAAACAGTATGGGAAAGAAGCAAGTACTCGTTACATTTTGTTATTTTTGTTGATTGAGTTATGCTTAAGGAATGAACTTAGTATCACAGAGTGTAGATCAAGACTGGACTACACTGTGGCATTTTGGGAAAAAAACCTGAAATAAAGGCATTCAATCTGTTTTTCACTTCTTTAATTTCAATCATGTGTGCACCGTGTTTTTCCATTCTCTAAAACAAGCACTACTTTTCCCTACCCACTTGATCTGCATTATGCAAGAATAGTTCTAAATGTTTGACTAAACCTCATCGATCAAAACTGACCAAAACTCATCCACTGCAATACCTACCAAGTATACAACAACACAGACATTGGAGATGATCTTGTTACACATTCTCCGCAAAAGATACCAGTGCGCAGGTTAAGGTCAGTATTGTGGATAGAAAAGTCTAAAGTCATCTAATTCTTTCCCAAAGTACAAGTCTATGACTTCTCTAAATTGAAAGCACCTGCAGATGACAAAGTCAAGAGTCATACAAATGAACTTAAGTTCTTTGACAGGGTTGAAAACATTGTGGGAATAGGTGAAAATGATGTTTACTGGCATTTTCTCCTTTTCCCAGGATGATTTTTTGGTAAAGGTTTAATGCTGTTTTGCTCTGTTGTTATAGGTATTTATCCAGCCATGTTCCAAATTTAGATGTTTTACCTGTGAAAGTCTCTATCAGGATATTGGATAAGGGTATCACCCTTACGGACATGATATTTGAACCAACAGATACGTAAGTAATCTCTCATTTGTGTATATTTTCTTCTGATTAACCCTTTGCCATATGACAAAATTTTAGACTTGTCCAAATTGAAGGTATTTGCAGACAATTTGTTAAATGTGGCTTAAATAATGTGGCTGCTCTACTAAAGGGTAGAAAACTTTGTGGGAAAAGAAGAAAATGCTGGTTACCAGCATTTTCTTCTTTTCCCACAATGTTTTCAAAAGCCTTCTCTTTCAGGGTTGTTTAAAGTCGGGATCGTTAGGTAAACGGTTAAAGTACATGTACAAAGTAATGATGATTTTGATCTTGTAGAGGACAATTTTTGAAGTTCTTGTACAATAGCCTGTTTAGATCACGTAGCAAACAACTGTGGAAAACATTGTAGTAAAATTAGTAACTGCTTGTAACAAGTAATTCATCCTTTTGCCACCATGTTTATATATACCAAACCTTAATTCATTTGTTTATATACCTTATTTCAAAGGAATGCATAGTTTTTTTTGGGCGGTAAAGAGTCACACAATTTAACCCTTTACCAAACAATCCCTGGTTTTAACGACCCCAAGGAAGAAGCCTTCTGAAAACATTGTGGGAAAAGGAGAAAATGCTGGTAACCAGCATTTTCTCCATTTCCCACAATGTTTTCTACTCTTCCAAAGTCAAGTTTCAATTTTTGAGTCACATTCAATTTGCCATCTGCATTGCTTTGAATTTGGAAGAGTCTAAAATTTTGTCATTTGGTAAAAAGTTAAGTTTGGAAGGGGTGTCCATAGATTATCTGGAAAAGTGTCAAAGCTTTAATAACAATATGTGTGGTTAGTGCTATTTTGTGATTCCTTGAAATTTCCAAAAGAATTATAACTGTGCCATGCTCAGTCATGCATTATACCAGGCAAGTCATCATTTTATTATGGATCCATAAAATACATTTGATCTAGCAACCAACCGAATCATGTGGTAGAATGGTTCTTTGACAAGAAGAAAATACACCAATAGCAGGGCTAGCGGAATGCGCAGGCTGACCTGGGTTGATACTTTCTGCAGATGCACTAAGTCCCTTTTCACAGAGCATGGCTTAAGTAATAAATCACCAGTATTTTCGTTTCAGAATGGAACAAGTGAGGGTAAATGTGGAATCAGCCATGCTCAAACGTCACAACCCTGTACATGATTGGACACCTGATGTTAAAATGTTTTTGTTTGGGTAAGTTTCATTTTACATATTAGCAACTCAGTTTTTCCAGGTTCGTCTTGATGTGGAACAGTGAGAAAGACCTTTGTAACTATTCAGACAAACACTGCTTGTCCATGGACAAGGTAACAGTAATAGCCCAGTTGCTTAATACAACTGTTTGTCTCTTTTTTTCAGTGATTTTATACTCACCAGACATTAAAAAGATAGAATTGCTCCTTTTCTTTCAATATTTTCTTTAATAATTTTCTCTGCAATAAATTGAGCCATGCTGTATGAAAAGGGGACCTAACGCATCTGCAAAAAGTACTGACCAATGTCAGCGTGCACATTCGGCTAGTTCTTTTATTGGTTTATTTTTGCGCAGGCTGATATGGGTTGAAATTTTTTGCTGTTTGTAACTTATCTGCATGTCCAGGGACTATTCTACCTCATGATTCAGTTGATAGAGTCATAAGATTTTTGTGGATCCATAATTATGTGATGCCTTTCTTGGTATTATGTATCACAGAGATGCATGAAACCCCCTTTTTTGCCAGAGCATGGTTCATTTCTTTTGTTCTTGTTGGTGGTACTGGTATCGCCTTAACCCTTTACCACACAATCCCGACTTTTTAATGACCCTGAAAGAGAAGGCTTTTGAAAACATTGTGGGAAAAGGAGAAAATGCTGATAACCAGCATTTTCTCCTTTTCCCACAAAGTTTTCTACACTATCAAGAGCAAATTTCACCAATTGAGCCACCTCTAATTTGTAGTCCATATATGCTTTCAATTTGGACAAGTCTAAAATTTTGTCGTGTGGTAAAGAGTTAACTGTACCATCAAATTTCATACCTCCATGATTATAACAAAAGTTATTCAAAGGATTAACCCTTTACCAAATGACAAAATTTTAGACTTGCCTGAATTGAAAGCTTTTGCAGATGACAAAATAAGTATGACTCAAAAATAGAAATTTGCCTCTAGGGTGATAGAAAAAATTGTAGGAAAAGGAAAAAACTGCTGGTTACCAGCATTTTCTCCTTTTCCCACAATGTTTTCCCACAAAATGTTCAAAAGGTTTCATTCTTAGGATCATACAACGAATACATACAACGAGGACAGATAGCCATCAAAACATTTTTAACACAGTTGTACCCCTGTTTGGACTGAGAATCTTCACTGAAAATCAATCTATTATTAAAGGCAACTGCAGCTGAGTCCTTGACACTGCATGTGGAGCTCTTGTTTTATTTGCAGTCCATTTGCAAAATGCAGTGAATGTGAGATGACAACCATTATTGAGGAATATTTAAGTAAAGGATCCTTGATACCAGATGTACAGTTACTGACTGAAGGCTGTATGTTGGGGTTACAGTATGCAATGGTAAGGCTTTAATGTTTACCAGAGGACAAAATTTTAGACTTGTCCATTTTGAAAGCATTTGCAGACGAAAAATAAAATTGTGGCTGATGTGATTGAATTGTCTGTGAAAGGAAAGAATGATTGATTGATTGTAAGGTTTTTAACACTGTTTTCAACATCATTTCAGTTATATTGAGGCAGCCAGTGCACCTATCCATGTTTTGCTGGAGTTTCTTTTACTAGTACTCCACACAATATTCTTTCTCAGCCACTGGCTGCTTTCTCACATAACCATCATCCAAACAATGGTCAGCGGTGAGAGAGGATCGAACCCTGTCGCAATGACTATCATCAGTTCTTGGAAAGAAATTGGCCGAGCCAGGGATTGAACCAGGGACCCCCTGTTGTCAAGTTCTGCACACTACCGACTGAACTACCGCAGCTCAATGAAAGGGAAGAAAATACTGTGGGTAAAGGAGAAAATGCTGGTAACCAACATTTTCTCCTTTTCTCACAATGTTTTTTTAATAGGCTTCTTCCTCAGGGTTTTTAGAAACATGGATTGTTTGGTACAGGATTAAGTATTACTTTTAATTAAAAGAATATTTGAATGAAGGATTGCTGATCCTGGATGTTCAGTTACTATAGTTTGCATGAGTCCGAAACTATGTCGTTTGGTAATGATTTAATCAAATAAATTTTTAGAATTTAATGATATGATTTGTTATAGGCAAAATATTAGCTCACAAGATACAGTACCATATAGATCCAAGTTCAAACCACATATTGCATGTTGTCTGATCTTCATCTACACTGATCACAAAAGCATCCTAATGTCGCACTCTAACATTTTTAATGTTGATAATTATGCTTAGCACATGAAAAAATTTCAAACTTGTCCAAATTGAAAGCATTTGCAGATGATAAGATAAATGTGACCCAAAACTTGAAATTTGTTTCTGGAAGGGTAGAAAATGTTGTGGGAAAAGTCTCTTCCCTGAAGGTTTTTAAAACTTGGAATTGTGCTGTAAGTAGTTAAAAGGTGATATCTTTTAGCTTCTTAAGTCTTTGTATATATACAGATGATGCATTTTTCAGAAACCTGGAAGTAGCATAGTGATATACGGTCGCATAATTTGTGAAAGTGATTTGCCCAAAAAATGTTTTGTGGAAATGTTTAAGAAGGGAGAAGGTGGCCTAAAAGTGGATTACTTTTCTTGTTCTTCCTGTGCATTTAAATGTAAGTATGATAAACGTTTTCTGGTACAGTGAAATCATGATAATCTACTAATTAAATGTACATGTATATCTGAATCAGTCAATACTGCACAGGCTTTTCCAAAGACACAAAAAGCTTATGCAAGTAAAGAAATTGTAAAGGAAGGGAGGAAGCCTAGTTTTACTTCTAATCAGATAAACAATTTTAGACTTTTCCAAATTGAAAACATTTGCAGCCAGCCAGTTTTTAACCCACGTTGTCCTTATCTCATGAAACTATAATCATTCTTGTATCTTTATGCCAAATGTTGCCCCTGACAGCTGCAAGGTTGCACAGATTACAATGGATAGAAAATGCATTTCTTGTTTTGGTGGCATTCAAGATAATCGCTGTTGTTGCTTCCAGTTGTATATGACGACAAAATCCCTTGAGTTTTTCTATCCCTTACAACATAAATACTAGCAGTTTATCTATGTTTACACAACTGAGCCATTCTACACACTTTCAAGTTTTAGCAATGTTTTTTCTCTCTAGCTGTAGAGATGTATCTTTAAGTGTGAGTTTTATCTTTGAAAGGTTTAAAGTAATTTTAGATCAGTCACTGTGAAAAGATGAATTAATGCACCTGCAAAAAGTATCAAACCAGGTCAGCCTATGCATAGGCTCACATAGGGCTAAACTTTTTGCTATTGGTATATATTCTGCATGTCAGAAGATCATTCTACCTTATGATTAAGCTGTTTTTTAGGCAAAACTGATTTACGTTATGCTATGGTTTGCGTAATTAAACACCCTTTTCCCAGAGCACCACTCATGTGTATATTATACTGGAAAGAAATTTCTCCCAATCTGAATGGATAATATGCTGCTGATGAATATTGTTACCTACTGGCAGCTACCAGGGAACTGCACAGTTTTCCTGTCAGGAGATTCATATACATTTGACTTATACACTTCAACACAAAATCCAAAATGGCGGCATGCAATGAAGCGAGTCGCCCACAAGACAAATACGCCTTAGAATTACTTGTTTCCCTTGATGGTTGTCTTTGAAGGGGAAAGAACAGATTATCTTTTGAAATAAATGAAAATGGTTAAATATGTTATTGTTTGTTCTCATTCTAAAACAAATACACAGGGTTAAAATGAGCAATACCTTCATCTTGTAAACAAATTGTGAAATGTCAAAGGTCATATATTGTATCGTTAAAAACAATAAGCAAATGGTTGTTTGAAGCAACTACCGGTAATGGTTGTTTTCTTTTGCCAACAAACCTTGAAGTTGTCAAAACCCATGTTTAAATGAAAATATGTCGAGTCCCATTCACTTCATGCATAATTTTACAAAGTTTTCAGTGACGTCAGTTTTTACTGTGATTGGGCATTCAGATGGGAATTCAATGTCATAAGCATTTTTGATTCGACTATAGAACGGAAAAGTTACTTGAACACACATTGGAATGGTAAAACTTTGCAATATAATAAATTTGTTGTTCGTCGGGTGGCAAGGCACTTGGAAACTTGTTCATGGCTGTGGCAAATCATGTCACTGCCAGGCCTTTGGCTCGGGGCAACATGATTAGCCACAGCCATGAACAAGTTTCCAAGTGCCCTGCCACCTGACTGGACAACTAATCACGTACACTTGTGTACCAAATTATTGTTCTCAAACATGATAGGCATGTTTCTGTTTTCTATTTCCAGGGATCTGTAGATCATGTATGGAGGTGTGTCATTTAGGTCAGTATAAAGGGATAAAAATTTACCTCTGATTTATTGATGAAGATAGAAAATAAAGTGTCATGGGACTTTGAGATAGAAATATTGTTCATCCTGCTAGTTATTTGCTGTGTAATTGATTCAAACTCCTTTGGCTAATTTAGGAGAAGCAGGAGTGCTTTAAATGTTTTTTTTTTCTTTTTTTGAATTTTCTGATTGATTACAGTCTCTAATTATTCCCTGCCAAAGGTGGAGGGATGTAGTTTTTGTGTTGTCTGTCTGTCCATCCTCTGTCTGTCTGTCTGCCTTTCCGTCTATTGGTCTATCTGTACAGACAGATATCTTCTAAAATCCTAGATGAAAAAATGATGAAACTTCATACACATGTTCTCTATATTAGTCAGCCAATATAGTCTTTTTGGGTTTTTAGCTCACCTGAGCACGAAATGCTCAAGGTGAGCTTTTGTGATCGTGTTGTGTCCAGCATCCTTCGTGGGTTGTGTATCTTACGGTTGTCAACATTAACTTTCAGTGCACTCTAGAGGCAACATTTTCAGCCTGATACTCTTGAAACTTGGTCAGAATGTTTGTCTTGGTGATATCTCTGACAAGTTTGAAATTGGGTCTGGTCAGGTCAAAAAGTATGTTACCAGGCTAAATCTCAGAAAAACCTTGTGTGCACTCTAGAGGCCACATTTTCAGCCTGATACTCTTGAAACTTGGTCAGAATGTTTGTCTTGATAATATCTCAGAAAAGTTTGTAATCGGGTTATGTTGGATGAAAAAGTAGGCCACTTGGCCAAATCTTAGAAAAACCTTGTGTGCACTATAGAGGCCACATTTTCAGCCTGATACTTATAAAACTAGGTCACATTGTGTATCTTGATGATATCTAAATGAGTTTGAAATCGGGTCATGTTGAGTCAAAAAGTACTGTAGGTCTTTGGGAAAAACCTTAGAAAAATCTTGTGTACACCATAGAGGCCACTTTTCAGCCTGATACCCATGAAGACTGGTCAGAATGTTTGTCTTGGTAAAATCTCAGACAAGTCTGGAATTTGGTGACATGGAGTCAGAAAGTAGGTCACCAGGTCAAATCTTAGAAAAATGTTAAATGCACTAAAGAGGCCACATTTTCAGCCTGATACTCTTGAAACTATGCCAGAATGTTTTTCTTGATGATATCTTGGACAGGATCGAAATTTGATCATTTTGGGTCAAAAAGTAGGTCACTTCACGAAATCTTAGAAAAACTTTGTGTACAGTCTAGAGGCCACATTTTCAGTCTGATATTCATGAAACTTGGGGCGTATTCCATTCACCTGTTTTGGCACGATGTTCTGTGTTCTGGAAAGCTCTTCTGGAATGTGCGAATAGAATATTTCAGAACACATACACTGTTCTGGAATTATGTTCTGAAAGGAGCATTTTCGGAACATTGTTCTAATCAATACCGAAATGAATGTACATTGCCATGATGGCTGTTGCAAGAGCTACTGTCTTAGCTGTGCTAGTGGAGGATATGATTAGTTGCGGAGAGGGAGTAGAGACTGACACTGACGAGTCTACAGTGCTCCTATTTATGGTGTTCATATCGTAAAAAAGACATTTGAAAGTTTCGCCATGAAGAATTGTCCGTCTTTCAGCCATCTTGTATCACCTAGCAACCGTTTTGCAGGTGCCCTGCACCTCGATTGAATTAGAACAGTCAGAACATGTTCTGAAGAACATAGCACAGTGTTCCAAAATACTCCATTCACCTAGAACATGTTCTGAGTGTTTGGAACAGCGAAAGGAATACGCCCTTGGTTAGAATGTTTGTCTCAATGATAACTTTGACAAGATTGAAATTGGGTCACATTTAGTCAAAAAGTAGATCACTGGGCCAAATCTTAGAAAAACCTTTTGTGCACTGTAGAGGCCACATTTCAGCCTGATACTCATGAAACTTGGTCAGAATGTTTGTCTTGATGATATCTTGGACAAGTTGTAAATTGTGCCATGTCGGATCAAAATGTAGGTCACTTACACTTATGTGTTTTACTTCATTAAAACCAGAATCTCTTCAGCTTTATCAACTGTAAATGACATTACTCAGGTGAGCACTTTAGGGCCAATGGCCCTCTTGTTTATTTAATGCTATGTCAGTGAAAAAGGGGGCTTGATGTATATTTCCATTATTGACCAATATCTCTTTAACTGCTGGGCACTATTTTATGAAACTTCATGTTTATATTATTTATCATAAGCCACAGACAATCATTATTTGTTTTTATTTAATGAAATGCCATGTCAATGTATAATTGCATCATTTGCATCATGAATTAATAACAAAAACGCCACACATACATGCTAAACACAATACCTCTTATGTGTTTCTATGGAAAAAAAAGGTCTTTTTCAGTGGGTGGTATTATTTCAATGAAATAACTTGTTTTCACTTGTTGACACAATATGCAGTATGCAATAAACAGTTTTACTCTGTACCAAACGACAAAGTTTTAGACTGGTCCAAATTGAAAGCGTTTGCAGACAACATTTAAATCTGACTGAAAAATTGAAATTTGCTTTGGGAAGGGTAGAAAACATGGTGGGAAAAGGAGAAAATGCTGGTAACCAGCATTTTCTCCTTTTCTCACCATGTTTTCAAAAGGCTTCTTTCTCGGGGTTGTTAAAAGTTGGGATTATATGGCAGAGGGTTAACTTTTTTTAACTATGTGCAGAATGTATAAGCCGATAAGCATATCAATTCATTTGTGGTACATGTATCTGAAGAGATAGCGTGATGATAATTTTAGATAAAATTATTATCTTTTAAAGCATTAACCCAGTCCTAGTGTTTATATTATTAGTTGTTTTATTTGAATCACTTGTTCCTATTTGATGAATTTTATAACATTTAGCTCTTTACAACACAATCCTGACTTTTAAAGACCCTGAGAAAGAAGCCTTTTGAAAACATTGTGGGAAAAGGAGAAAATACTGATAACCAGCATTTTCTCCATTTCCCACATTGTTTTCTACCCTTCCCGAACCAAATTTCAATTTTTCAGTCACATTTATTTTGTCGTCTGCAAATGCTTTCAATTTGGATTAGTCTATAATTTTGTCTGTCGGTTAAGAGTTAATAAGCAGAGTCGGTCGTGTCATAGCGTGGATGATTTTATTTCAAAACAATTTATGATCTGTTTTCTATTTTAGGACATGAAGTCACTCCTTACATAATGCAGCATCAGCCAGCATGGTAAATTTTTGTTTCCGTATTAACTCTTTTAATTTTAGACTGGTCCAAATTAAAACCATTTGCAGACAACGAATACAATGAGGCTCATATGATTAAATTTGTCTTTGAAAGGGAAGAAAACATTGTGGGAAAAGGAGAAAATGCTGGTTACTAGCATTTTCTGCTTTTCCAACAAGGTTTTTATAAGACTTCCTTCTTATTTGTTTGATTGTTTGGTAATTGGTTAATGACTAGTTGACAAAACTTACAGACCTTGTCTTGTACTGCAGATTACAAGTATGCACATAATGTAAGAAATAACGTATCTAATGACAGAATGAGTGCTCTGGACATTATTAGTTGTACGGTCAGGTGGCAGGGGACTTGTAAACTTGTTCACGGCTGTGGTGAATTATGTTGCCCTGAACCAAAGGCGAGGTGGCAACATGATTCACCACAGCCATGAACAAGTTTACAAGTCCCCTGCCAATTGACCGTACAACAAATTTTTTATACTGCAAAGTTTTACCATTCCAACGTGTATTCAGCAAAATTTCCCCATTATATATTCTCACAAATTGAGTATGCTGAAGACACAGAATTTCCCTTCTGAGTGCCCCAAATCAATGAAAACTGACGTCACTGGGAACTGATGTAACTGAAACTGAAACCTTGGTAAAACTGACGTCACTGGGAACTGATGTAACTGAAACCTTGGTAAAACGTGCAGTTTGGTGCATAAACTTGATGATGTCACTGAGATAGACATTCAACGTATTTTTGTTCAAACACCCATTTGAACAACTTCAAGGTAAGTAACTATGCATTTTAATGATTTGTTGGCAAAAGTATGTATGCACTTATTAGTTGCCTTGAACAACCATTAGGTTATCCTTTTAACATTATAATGTATGAGTTTTGCCAGTGTACGTGATACATGTATGGGGTATATTATCTTGAGAAATTTCTTTGCAGTATAATAATAAAATTTGTAACTTTTCGGTATTAAATCTTTACCAAACCACACACTTTTAGACTTGTCCAAATTGAAAGCATTTGCAGACAACAAAATTAGATATCTCTCAGATGGCCAGATTTGTCTGTGATAGGATAGAAAACAATGTGGGAAAAGGAGAAAATGCTGGTAACCAGCACAATATTTCCCATAATGTTTTCAAAAGCCTTTTTTTCATAGGGTGATTGTTAAAAGTCGGGAGTGTAGGGTTAAAGTATAATCAATTGGTATGAAAATCTGGTTATTTAATTTTTATACCCGCCCACCTACGTAGTAGAGGGTGATATACTGGTTTCCCCATGTCTATCTGTACATCCATCCAGCTGTTCATCCGTTAATCCGCCCGTTAGACTTTTTTGTTTCTGTGCTCTAACTCAAAAGCCATTTGACCTAGGACCCTAAAACTTTATACACATGTTGCTCATGACTGAAAATGATTCATGATTATATGATGAATATGATGATGGTATACAGCATCACAGAGATGTGTTAAACCCCCTCTTGCCAGAGCGCTGCTTATAATTTTTTTCCCTGAGAACAAGATTTGTAAAACTGATTCAATAACAGTCTAAAGCAGTTGATGAAGGAGTAGTAGCTAAACCAGATATGCTTTGTACGTTTTAGGGCCTGCTGCTACTGTCCAAAGAAGAAGAAATGCACTCTACAGACAACTGGATGAAAAGAAGTGCTACAGATTTTGATAACACATTTTATTTTAAGTAACTTATCAGATTAAAAAATAGGTTATCATGTTTTATTTATTCCAAGAATTCCATAGCTCCATAATACAGTTTATGTTTGCACACATTGGTGTCGACAGCTTTTAAAAACATTGTTGGAAAATGGAGCCTCCTAGCCAAAAGTAACAATGGTTGGCAACCACTCCTTTTCTCGGTAACCTATTCCTCAAGAATGTTATCCATATCATTCATGTAGGACATATCTTCATTTCTTTACTTAATTAACCCTCTACCAAACAAAAACTGTTATTCAATGACCTGGAAAAGAAGGCAAAGAAGAAAACATTATGGGAAAAGGGGAAAGCTCTGGTTACCAGCATTTTAGGGTTAAAGAAAAATGATCGTTTGAGCTACATTTAATTCATCAATTGCTGGTGCTTTCAGTTTGAATGAGTCTAAAAAGAGATTGTCATCTGACATCGTCTAAGAAAAGCTTGTATTATAATAAGCATTGGATTTCATGAATTTGATGTGATGTTTCAATGTATGTAAACCATACAGGTAGCAGAACAAAATGAAGCAACTGAATGCCTGGTTGCTAGTAACACAATTTAAATTATTTGATCAAATGTTGCAAAAGATAATTTTAATTATCAATAAGTTGATGTTGGTATTTTTTCATATTTTATACGTTTTAGACATTTTTTGACCAATAAATTTGTTTTGATTATTTACAAACTCTTGTTATCATGTTTTGCTGTACAGACTAACACCATATACAAACTGCAACACAGAAATGCCTTTTCATGCTGCTGAAGTAGATACTCTTGATTTAAAAACATATAAGTCATGCCCTGTGAAAAGGTGGTTTTGTGGCAGTTAACTTGTTTGCAAAGAGAAATAACATATTAAATATATTTTGTATTTTCATCTTTATTTGATTAATTTCGTACATTTATGTCAGTCCAGAATACATATGTAGGAAAAACAACCTGATCACCAGTATCACATCTATACTAGAACTATAAATATATATTTATATATCTAAGCCATGTTCTGTCAAAAAGGGGCTTAATGCATCTTCAAAAAGTGTCGACTCAGGTCAGTCTGCGCAGTCCGTGCAGGCTGACCTGGGTTGAAAAGTTTTGCAATTTGTAAGTTTTTTTCATGTCAAAGGACCTTTCTGCCTCATGATTCAGCAGTTTGTTAGACAGAAAGGATTCATGGATCCGTGGTGATGGGATGACTAGTTTGTGTCATGCATCACGGAGATGCATTAAGCCCCCTTTTAGCAGAGTATGACTCAATTACTTTATATTTGACCCATGCTCTGGCAAAATGGGGCTTAATGCATCTCCGTGATGCATTATACCGAGTAAGTCATCACGTAAATATGGATCCATTATGTCCATTTTGTCAAACAACCGACTGAATCATGAGGTAGAATGATCCTTTGACATGCAAAAATCTTGAAGATCGTGAAAAGTTTCGGCCCATGTCAGCCTGCGCGGACTGCGCAGGCTGACATGGGTCCATACTTTTCGCAAATGCATTAAGCCCCCTTTTCACAGAGCATGGATTATACATATATATATATATATGTGGAGAGTTTGGTTAAAATATCAAAGTCTTTGATAAATAGGATATATAAAAATATATTAATTAACAATAGAGTGCCAAAACGGACATTTTCAGCAAGATTAAGTCTTAAACAGATACCACAATTTAAGACTCGTTTATTTTGAAAGCATGCACAGACGACAATTTAAATGTGGCTCACATGGGATTTGTCTTCAAAATAATTGACTACATCGTGGGAAAAGAAATAAATGCTTCATACCAGCATTTTCTCCTATTCTCGCAATGTTTTCAAAGAGCTAATTTAAAAAAAAATATGGATGGGATAGTTTTGATCAACTCAGTTTTTTACTCTAATTGAAAAAGTAACACGATTTTGATTGGTGAAACCAAATGGTTCAGCCAATCAGAAACAGCATTCTTTTGAAATTTAGTAATTTCTTTGAATGTAAAAATTGGTGTACAATTCAGAATCATTAGTGGATACGACGATCAGACTGCATTTTGAATTAATCTTCTTTTCAGTCTGATCTAAATCTACACTGTCTACAAACACATGTCTGATCTTGAGCCCTAATGTATGCACATACAACTGAATTTCTGCAAGACACTCTAAAGGTTTTTTTAGTACACTATGTCCAATAAGCAAGACGCACTTTTCCAGTACCTGTTTTCATCCCTTATATCCCCGGCCAGGATTCAAACATTTACAGTAATGGGGAAACTTGACAGGCACAAACGATACCGGCGGGTTCTTGTTGACTTTGTGATCATAGACTAGCACCCACTGAAAGTTGCTCTCGGCGACGCACGCGGAACATGACGTAGTGTTTCCATTTCTGGAACAAATTGAAGAGGACATTATGATCATTCTACTAAATCAACTCTTTCCCAAACGACAAAATTTTAGACTGGTTCAAATTGAAAGCACTTGCAGGCGACAACTTTAAGGTCGCCCAAATGACGACATTAGTTCTTGATAGGGTAGAAAACATTGTGGGAAAAGGAGAAAATGCTGGTTACCAGCATTTTTTCCTTTTCCCACGATGTTTTCAAAAACCTTCTTCCTCAAGGTCGTTAAAAGTCGGGGTTGTGTGGTAAAGGCTTAAAGGCCCAGTAAAGGCCAAAATATCAAAGCAGGTGTCATGATACATTTAAATTTAAATCATACCATTTAAAAGTATAGAAAATATTGTGGAGATAACAGTCTGTTATCGTGTTGTCGGGCCATATGTTAGTCGCTGGCAGAAAAAAATAATTTTGAAATCAGGCAAAAAGTAAACAAAAGACACAGCTACCGGGCAGGTTTTAACCCAGTTTTGAAATTAATTTCTCTGTCAGCGACTAACACTTAGACCAACCGTACAATGACAGATTGTCATCTTCACAATAATTTCCATACTTTTAAATGGTATGATATAAATTCAAATGCATTTAAACACCCGCTTTGTTTACATTTGGCCTTTATTGTCACTTTAATTCTGTACCAAACGACAAAACTTTACACTTGTCCTTATGAAAAGCATTTGCAGGCAACAAAAATGAATGTTACTCACAAGTTGAGATTTGTCTTTGAAAAGGATTGAGTCCGCTCGGGTAGCTCAGTGGTTAGGGTATCGGACTCGTGACCTGCAGGTTGTGAGCTCGATACACGGTTGAGGAAAACTTTCTTTACAGCGATTTTTCGCCTCTCACCTCTGATGCAAGTGAGAAAAGTAGTCGCTGGCTTGGAAAGAAATTTGTGTCAGTTCTAGAGTGAGAAAGCCCGGAAACACTTTCGTAGGTGCACTGACCGCCGTGATACGATCTACGCTGTTAAAATGGCGTAAACTCGTAAACTCCAATTGAATCATTCAATGAAAAGGATTGAAAACTAATTGCGAAAGGAAAATATGCTGATTACCAGCATTTTCTTCTTCTCCCACAATATTTTCAATCTTCTCCTGCTTCAAGGTAGTCAAAACACGGGGTTGTCTGGTACAGGGTTTAAAGAACACTATTATCATAGAAATATTGTATGTTCTACATGATTTACAGCGTCATTATTGTTGTATTACATTTATATAGCGATGATGTAATAAATTTTATTATATACAAGTAAATTTTCCTGGATCAAATACATGCGTTGAATCGGATGAAATAACACACGCGACAGGAAAAAAAATCCGTATCCAGTGGCGTAGCTAGCCCAAAATGAAGTATACGCAAAAGTAATATCGCAGGTAATATCCGAGGTGCCAAATGCCGATATATAGGGAGAGGGAAGTTTCCCAGGAGGGCCCGAAGGGCCTTTCCATGAAAAATCTTGAATTCTAGAAGCTATTTGGTGGCATCTGGTGACGTTTTTGTGCAAATTTGTCTTTTTTTTTTAAGTGTACGCCACTGCGTTTTTGCGTACAGGCAGCTACGCCCCTGGTTTCTATACGCAGTGAAATACGGTCCCAAATATGGTATGATGACGTATCTCAAGCACGGACTAAGCATGCATTGAGTCGCGATATGATTGGTTAAAATGTTACGCTATAATATTAATCCGCCATTCAAAAAGAACAGAGTTACTACCATCCGCACTATTGTCTCATTTTGTTTGCCGCTTACGAATAAAATGTCAATAATTGCAAAATGTTGTCGTTGAAAGTTGTAGGTATATAATAAAAGGAATATTATGTTGTAGTAACTTTCCTGGTGTTTGTATTTACTTCTCGCTGCGTAGGAAAATTTTGACATCGTGCTCGACCTTCGGTCTCGCGCGATATCAAATTTTCTCACGCTGCTCGAATTAAATACAAGCACCAGGAAAGTTACTACAACATATTGCGTATGTATGTGAGCCATGGTCTGGCAATAGGGGCTTTAATGCATCTCTTTAATCCATTATACCAAGCGAGTCATTACATAATTATTGATCTATAAAATCCATTTTGTCTAACTATCGACTGGTTCTGGAGGTAGAATGGTACTTGGACATGCAGAAAATTTACCAGAAGCAAAAAGTATCGGCCCAGGTCAGCCTGCGCGGACTGCGCAGGCTGACCTGGGTCGATACCTTTTGCGGATGCATTAACCCCTCCTTTCGTAGAGCATGTTTCATTCATAAAGCGCTGTTGTAACAAAATTGTATATGTTTAAAATGTTTTAAAGCGGTGCACTGGCTTGCACAGGTACATGTTAGACGCAAAAAGAAAAACAATTTAGACGATAGACCAATTAAATCGCCCGCAGTTGCCAGCAAATATACATATATGTAAAAAATAATGATTGCACATGGATTGATATGGATTGGCCTGCAGTAATCATTTGTACTGCTAAACATTTGTGTTTTATACCTGTCAATGACAAAGGCCTGATTTACTTACTGTCCTGAAGAAAAAAGGCCTTTGAAAACATTGTGGGAAAAGATAAAAATGCTGGTAACCAGCATTTTCATCTTTTTCCACAATGTTTTCTACCTGTCAAATACAAAACTCATCATTTGAATTATTTTTAATTTGTCATCTGCAAGTTATTTCGATATGGATCGGTCTGAACTTTTGTTATGTAGAGTTGATAAATTTTCACTCAGAAAACCAATGACTAATTGCTCTCAAGCTCGCTGGTAAAGAATTTCACTGCTAAAAGCTTTTAAAGTCCCCGTACACTTCAAGTTCCCCTTTTCGGTACCTCAAATGTACAGGAATTATTATTTAGAAAAGTTAAATTGTATCGGATTAAGAATATCCGACTACATTAAATATCGGTCAGTTTTTTTTTCTGTTACGCAATTTTCAAGATGACATAAAACTGTTTTTTTCGGACAATTATTTTAGCTAAAATGTCACTTTATTAATGTCAAGGTTCCAAACGATGTAGGCGTGCGTATTTAAATTACAGTCATTCATATTCAAAATCTGGCATTATATAAATCAGTCGCCTGTCTTGAGTTATATGGGTAATGTTTGGATTAAGGTGATATAGACAGAATAATAATTAGTGTACGACAGAGGCGGAAAAAGAGAGAGACGGATGCACGGAACAATGAACGGGTGGACAGAGGACAGACAGACAGACGGCCAAACAGACAGTTTGTTGGCTGTATTGAAGTTTTAACAGCATAGGTCATATCAGGGCGGTCACTGCACCTACGCATGTGTTTCCTGGCTTTCTCACACCAGTACTGACACAACTTTCTTTCCAAGTCACTGACTTCTGTTCTCACATGCATCAGAGGTGAGAGGCAAAAAATCGCCGGAAAGAAAGTTTGCCTCAATCGGGTATCGAACTCACAACCACCAAGCCACCAGTCGGACACGCTAACGACTGAGCTACCCGGTCGGGCATAGACAGATAGACATACATAGAGATAAACAGACAGACAGACATACACAGAGATAAACAGACAGACAGACATACATAGAAATAAAGAGACACAGACAGACAGACAGACAGACAGATAAAGTCAGACAGACAGACACTGTACGTACCCACATATACCCTGCACTAAGAATTGGTTCCTGTCATCAGGTAGCTGTACAACATTATAAGATTCTTTATCAGACTCCACTGTCAGTGGTAAAACAACCTGTGGGCGACTGAAATAGACGTGACATCAATCATGTAGATTACTTACTGGTATATCCCAGCCGATCCCCGGTAGCTCAGTCGGTAGCGTACAGGACTTCAGAACAGGAGGTCACTGATTCGATCCACGGCTCGGCCAATGTCTGTCCGAGGAATGATGATGGTCATTGCGAAAGGATTAATTCCTCTCTCACCGCTGACCATTGTTTCGACAATGGTTATGTTGGAAAGCAGCCAGTGGCTTGGAAAGAATATTGTGGGGAGTACTGGTAAAAAGAAACTGCAGGAAAGCATTGATGGGTGCACTGACCGCCGCGATATAATTGAAAACGGCGTTAAACACCATACAATCAATCAACCAATCAATCAATCAACCAATCAATCATATCCCTAAGTCCCGGAATCGAACCATTAGCATGATTGATTCTGGATGTTATCTATTATCCTATAAATAAATGAAATGAAACTTTTAAGCAAGCTGATAGTAAAATCCCTGATGTTGCTATTCCAAGGATGTATTTTAGGGAAAAATATCTCTGTATCGGACAGTGTAGATCCAAGATCAGACTGCACGTTGTGTGCAGTCTGATCTTGGATCTACACTGTCTGCAAAAGGTCAGTGAGTCGCGCTTTGCAATAGTAAATTAAGACTGTCTCTACATACTATAGCTCAATGCATCAAAGGCCATACTTATAGGTATGGTGGCATATTTCTGCCACGAGATACGGGATAGCTATCATAATAACTTAAGAAAACTATCGCGATAAATTAAAGTTTCCTGGAAATTTTATCGAGATAGTAAAAAGTTTCCTGAAAAAAAAAATATCATGATAAACTTAATATTTTAACGCAAAATTTCTCAATCGTGCACGAAGCTGACATTCGAGATGAAATTATCGTGATAGTTCTACCCGTTTCCCGATATTTATAGATAGAAAATTTACCTTTTTGACTTCACAAGACTACATTAAGTAAAAGTTCGAATCATTAACAATTGTAGTTTAATTGGTAAATTTTGACAAGACTCTAAATGAACAGAAGTCTGTAAAATCACAAAGACGACTCGAAATGCCTCCTACAAACAACTTTAAAACCATTCAGGGAAAAGGAGAATTCATAAGGTTGTAGACGAAGATGTTCCGAAACCGTATTTAATTCTAGATACCGTGAATGTCACTTATGGGCACGAAAGCAAAAAAAAAATCATGATAACAGTTAGAATTATGCAATATTTTGATCGTGAAAATTTTTATTATCTAGATAATATTTGCAGGAAACTTTGTTTTATCACGATAGTTCTCTCAAATTATCGCAATAGCTATCTCGTATCTCGCGGCAGAAATATGCCACCATATATAGGTAATATTAATAGTACGGAGGAACAGAGGGGACATGCAAGATAAGAAAAGGTAACCCGTTCCAGCGTGATAATCATATCGTTTTCAGAGGATGACTATCTTTTTTCCAAGGCATTATAAATGCTTCATTTCCTAATTGAAAGTGAGACACCCCATTAGGTTTATCATTATGGTGAAAAAGCGATATAATTATCTCGCAGAAACGTGATACTATGGAACAGAAACCACAAAATTGTCACGTGGGAACAGGATAATATGGCGCAGCCACGATACAATTGTCTCGCGGGAACTGAATACTATGGCGCAGCCACGATACAATTATCTTGCAGTTCTAATGTCATATTATGGTTCAGAAACCACAAAATTGTCCCGTGGGAACGGGATACCATGGCGCTGCCACGATACAATTATCTTGCAGTTCTTACGTCATATTATGGTTCAGAAACCACAAAATTGTCCCGCAGGAACAGGATACTATGGCGCAGACTCAACAGAATTATTCCTCGGAAACACAGCAATGGCGCAGAAAAAGCACTATTGTTTCATGGTAACGCGATGATATGGCGCGAAAAACGATACAATGGTCTGCTGGGATCGCGATATCAAGGCGCAGAAACTATGTTATGTCTTTGAGACGAGATGTTGTTGAGTGGAAAACGACATGATAATATGGAAATAGAGTGGTAGTATGGCGTTTAAACGAATGGTTATCGAGTGGAATGCGATGCAACGGTGAAGAAATGACATATTTGTTTCTTTGGAACGCAATTTTATGGACTGAAAATGATATAACTGTCTCCTTGGAACTCGATTATTGTGTAGTGGGAACTCATTTTTTGGCGTAATAATGGCATGGGAACGCGATATCATTGAATAAATACTTTTATGCTTTCACCGCTAAACAGTGTGTCGACTTTTCATACACTGAGATAGTAGCCAGTGACACTTAAAGAATGTCGCATTTCTTCTTGGCCAGTAACGCTATATTATCATTTCAAAGATAAATGCAATCATTTTAGCAGGATTTAGTTGAATATCTGTAAATGAGTCATACTCTGAGAAAAGGGGACTTAATACATCTGCAAAAAGTATCGACTCAGGTTAGCCTGCGCAATCCGCGCAGACTGACCAGAATCGAAACCTTTTGCTATTGGTTAACTTTCTGCATGTCAAAGGACCAGCCTACCTCATGGTTCAGTTGATTGTTAGTCATAATGGATTTTGTGAATCTATGATTAAGTAATAACTTATCAAGTATTCTGCATCACGGAGATGCATTAAGCACCCTCTTGTCACAGCATGTCTCGAATGCTTTTGATACAAACAAGTCTGAAAATGTTGTCATCTGGTAAAGAATCACATAAACCATAGGCCTCTGGAAGTCCATTGGTCTATCAAGGGATAACGAAATTTTCATTACCGGACACCGTTACTATAAATAGCACATTTGCGATTCCTTCTTTACCCGGGTACAGAAGAAAAATCATTTGTGAACTCATCTGCATCGGTAAATTTTTCCATTTTCTGTTAAATATTATCTCTGAAAGGGGACGGGGTCATTTTTTTTTTTTGATTTCGTTGCACACCTTGTCTTACTATATACGATATAGAGGGAGTCGCCAATGTGCTATTTATAGAAACGGTGTTAATGAAAATTTGAGTATATTCCATAATATACAGGCGATGCACCAATGTGCTATAAGTGTTCGACCAAGGAAAATCTTAATGTTCCGTGATAGACCAATACAGCTTCAAAGGCCTGTGCATATACTTACGTCCCACAACATCCAAAGTCGTCATCGTCTTTCCGCGATATTGTTCTCAGTTGTCGTTTGAACCGTGGATGTGCACAAGATGGAAGCCCTTCAGACAGCAGTTTGTATTTACCGAGAGAAAATAGTTGGAGATATTTCTTACATTCCAGGAATTTCGCGGGCTTTTCAAACAGTCCCGGAAAGATACTGTCTAACTCCAGTGTTTTGTCCATGCACTGGTCAAAGGGACAGGCGTAACATTGCTTTGTGCGCACCCCAAGTTTAGAGATGACATGTTGATTCACCGTTTCTACCGACACCTTAGAACTAAAGTCCGGATTGAAGGGGTCCACAAAAGTGTTTTGTATTTTGGTAGTGTCGATTTGCCGAAATACTGGCGGAGGCAAAGCAACTCCACCGGCTTTACCGGGTCCCAGCATTTGTTTTACAACGGGCTGGTTCACTCGCATTAAAGCAGGTACTGGCGCCGAGCCAGGAAACATCTCGCCTTGTCCAATTTCTAGTCGATTGATGTCTATATTATTTGGAAAATTTCGCGTTCGTAATCTAGAGGGCTTTTTAGGTTGAAAGTTAATGTTTGGTTGTGTGCTGAATGGTTGCGTCGGCGCATTGTCTGCCCAGCTCCATTTTACACGGCTGACTTCCGGTACAGGTTTGCCCAAACGGGTAAATGGTAGATTGGCTCGGTTCTGGTTCTCGGATAACGGAATGTAAGGAGCAGTGACTGGTTGTGCCGACGTTTGATGAGGGAAGTTTCTATGTACCGTTCGCTTTCGTCTTGATAGTGAGTGGTTGAAACTGGATTTGTCGTTAGCCATTTGGTCTGGACTGTGCTGATTTCCCAGCTGTTGTAACTTACTGAGGTCACCAGGGGTCATTATTGAAATATCAGAACAAGCGAAGTATTCATTGAAATATTTTCCTCGTCCGAAGCCACAAATTTCTTCCTTCGTTTTAGCGTCCACTTCACAACCGTATATATCAGCTAAAATGGACACAAAAAAAAAAGTTTGTCATTTCATACATTAGTAGTAAGGGAAGAGAGCATGGGATCTACCCAGGCCGGGGGTAGATCCCATGCTCTCTTCCCTGAGTGCCCTATATCACCGTCCCTGACAAAAAATGTGTCCCTATATGCTGTCCCCGAAAGAATTTTTTTAAAAAATATCCCATACTCTCTACCCTGAGAGGGATTTAGCATTCAAAATGGCGGCCTTGGGGAGGACATTCTGGGGATGTGTCCCTAGGCTCCCGTCCCTGAGCGGAATTTTTTGCAAAAAAGGGAAAAGGGGGGGGAGTTTTTCCTAGGCTCTCTACCCTGAGAGGGATTTAGCATTCAAAGTGTCGATCTTATGACTGACAGGCTGGGTAAAAAATGGTCAGATCACTGAGTTGGACTTAGTTTTTTCACCCTATGGATGATTTTTTTCTCTTTCTAATTGCCTGACCATTGAGTTGGACTTAGTTTTTTCACCCTATGGATGATTTTTTTCTCTTTCTAATTGCCTGACCTTTGAGTTGGACTTAGACTTTTTTCTGCATCTCTATGAATGATTTTTTCTCTCTAAATGGAATTTGTTCCTATATCGCTGAGTTGAACTTAGACTTTTTTTACCCTATGTATGATTTTTAAATGTCTAACCATTGAGTTGGACTTAGTCTTTCTGATTTTTCTGCATCTATGAATGAATTCTCTTTTTAATTGCCTAAGCATTGAGTTGGACTTAGACTTTTTTCCCCTATGAATGATTTTTCTCTTTCTAAAAGGAATTTGTCCCTATATCATTGAGTTGGACTTAGTCTTTTTTCTACACCTATGTATGATTCTTACTCTTTGCAGTATAACTCTCTGGAGTGTATCTCTTCTAAAAGAAAGATAGAACTTTCGTGGTAGATGGTTAGTCCTGAAAAGGACTGTTGGGGTTAGCTCTGAAAAGAGCTGTGACAATTTGAAGAAATGACAATTTGAAGATAGAACTTTCGTCTGACAGCTTGAAGATAGAACTTTCTTCTGATAGCTTGAAGGTAGAACTTTCGTCTGACAACTTGAAAATAGATCTTTCGTCTGTCCTCTTGAAGATAGATCTTTCGTGGTAGATGGTTAGTCCTGAAAAGGACTGTTGGGGTTAGCTCTGAAAAGAGCTGTGACAATTTGAAGAAATGACAATTTGAAGATAGAACTTTCGTCTAACAGCTTGAAGATAGAACTTTCGTCTGACATCTTGAAGATAGATCTTTCGTGGTAGATGGTTAGTCCTGAAAAGGACTGTTGGGGTTAGCTCTGAAAAGAGCTGTGACAATTTGAAGAAATGACAATTTGAAGATAGAACTTTCGTCTAACAGCTTGAAGGTAGAACTTTCGTCTGACAATTTGAAGAAATGACAATTTGAAGAAAAGATAGAACTTACGTCTGACAATTTGAAGAAAGGTAGATCTTCCGTGGTAGATGGTTAGCCCTGAAAAGGGCTGTTTGGGGTGTCCCTAAAAGGGAGCTGGTTTTGGAGGTTGTGTTTTTAAGCACAACCTCCAACCTTCCTGCAGGCTGGACAGCTACTTGCTGCCCGCCTCTTTAGCCTCTTCAATTCCCGTTCATCCAGGTCAAAGTCCAAAGAGAACGAAGGCTCAGCGTCTTTGTTCCAATCTTCGCTCTGGGGCACGACGAACTCCTTCTTCTTACCGTCCGTCTTCTTTACTTTTGTCGATAGCTGGGCAAGGTCCCAGAAATCCATATCTCTTAAAACACATTCCATTTTTGTTGTAAGCCGGAGAGATGAATGATGTGCGGGAAAATAACGCTGGGTTTTATAGCTTTACAGGAGGATTGAACTAGTTGACCCATGACGTCATTTTCTCCTATGTTTTTTCCCGCGTCGGCGTTTCATGCTGTTTTGGCTCCAAATTAATGTTATCCAATCAGAATCAGCGTTTTATTTCTAATACTAAATGTTTTATTGTTGACCAATCCGTGGGTTTGTTACATTTTCTTGTTCGGGTTAGAAAAACTAGAGTTTAACTAACCTATGACTTTTTTTGATTATGAGTCTTCTGATAAAATGAAAAGAAAGATGATTACTTAAGATAGCTAACCCTGAAAAGAGTTGCTTTTTGTACAGAATGCACTTTTTATACCCCTCTCTTTCTTTTGATTGATTCCATTTTATCTAGCATTTGCATCAGATGTTCAATTTCATGTCTGATATATCTGAAACGTTCTCTTTCTTCTAACCAGAAGAGCAATAAGAGAAAAAATGTTAATCCAAACATTGTACGATACTGGCTCAGGTTTTACAAAAAGTTAATGGTGAATGAGAAAAAAATAATCAAGAGTTTAGTGTTTTATATGTGTAATGGATCACTTTTTAGTTTTTTCATCCTATGAATGATTTTTTCTCTCTAAATGGAATTTGTTCCTATATCGCTGAGTTGAACTTAGATTTTTTTACACTTTAAATGATTTCTAAATGTCTGAGCACTGGGTTGGACTTAGTCTTTTTTTTACCCTATGTATGATTTCTAAAAGACTGACCATTGAGTTGGACTTAGTCTTTTTTCTGCATCTATGAATGATTTTTTTACTCTTTGGAGTGTAACTCTCTGGAGTGTGAGTCTTTGGAGTGTAACTCTTCTAAAAGAAAGAAGTTTGACAATTTGAAGAAATGACAATTTGAAGAAAGATAGAACTTTCGTGGTAGATGGTTAGCCCTGAAAAGGGCTGTTTTGAGAAGAGCTGATTTTATGAAAATGTTTATTCAGTATCAGCATCAGTCGATTCGCTGTCTGACTCACTCCTTTCAGTGGCGATTTGCGCACGGAAAAGACGGGTCACCTGCTCAGTTTTTGAAATAACATACTGAAAATACATCTCAAGCATGCCCTCAATAATGAGTTCCTTCATCCGAAGGTTATAACAGAACAGCCTGTTATTAGCAAGCTCAGCCCTCTCGTATCGTCTTCTCACTCCAGCTAAGCGTTGTTTAAGTAAGACGATTTGCCTCCTTGCTCTTATTAACTTTCGCTCAGTATCCATCCAAGTGACGACTGGTGATTGTCTTGAAGCCATTGTGAAAATGAAATGTATGGAAAATAAATCGCTGAGATTTATAGCTTTACAGGAGGATTGAACTAGTTGACCCATGACGTCATTTTCTCCTATGTTTTTCCCGCGTCGGCGTTTCATGCTGTTTTGGCTCCAAATTAATGTTATCCAATCAGATTCAGCGTTGTTTTTCTAATACTAATTGTTTTATTGCTGACCAATCCTTGGCTTTGTTACATTTTCTTGTTTGGGGATTTTTATTGTTGACCAACCCGTGGCTTTGTTACATTTTCTTGTTCGGGTTAGAAAAAACTAGAGTTTGGCTAATCTATGACTTTTTTTTGATTGTGAATCTTTACAGTGTAACTCTTCTAAAAGAAAGAAGTTTGACAATTTGAAGAAATGACAATTTGAAGAAAGATAGAACTTTCGTGGTAGATGGGTAGCCCTGAAAAGGGCTGTTTTGTTTTTTGGAGGCTGTGTTTTTCCACTTTTAATGGCAGCACCCGAAATTCGCTTGACAAATGGGACATGCTGTAATCTTCCCCCCGAACTCGATATCAACCAAAATAATATCCGGTGTTGTCTTTAATAATAGCTGAACTAATCTTTCGCCGAGATCTTTGTATGGCTGTGTTATACGTCGCAGTTGGTTTTGTTCCTCCTCTCCTACGAGACGAGTGGTTAGTTGCAATAACTGTTGCCCTGCATTTAGATACTCTTGGAGAGCCTCACGTAGTTGATGATTTACCTCTTCCATATTGATATTGTTTCCGAATATTGACACTGCTTTCGAAATGATCGTTAGCTGAGAGTCAAAGAAATGGTGAATGTATGAAAAATAACGCAGGCTTTATACGTTTACAGAGGATTGAAATTTTTTAAAGAGCTCGGACCTGGCAGAAATCACATACATTTTTTCCATGCTACGCTTCATGCTGTTTTTGGCTCCAAATTAATGTTATCCAATCAGATTCACCGTTGTTTTTTCTAATACTAATTGTTTTATTGTTGACCAACCCGTGGGTTTGTTACATTTTCTTGTTCGGGGGATTTTATTGTTACCCAATCCATAGGTTTGTTACATTTTCTTTTTCGGGTAAGAAAAAACTAGAGTTTAACTAACAGTTATGAGACGTTGTATGGAAAAATGTAACCAGAACAAGTCTTTTTGGGAAAAACAGAATGAAGAACTCTATTGTTTTTGAACTTTTATTTAATGAACTTTTATTTACTGAACAGAACTAAACATTGAAACATTTTTTGCAATGCATCATAAAAAATTTCTTGACAATGAAAAAAATTTCTTAACAACTAAAAAAAAATCACAAGCAAACATTTTTTTGCAATGCATCATAAAAAATTTCTTGACAATGAAAAAACATTTTCTTAACAATGAAAAAATCGCACTGAAATATTTTTTTCACAATGAATTATTCACAACGATTTGATCACGATGAAAAAAAACACACTGAATTATTTTTTCGCAATGAATTATTCACAACGATTTGATCACGATGAAAAAAACACCCTGAATTATTTTTTGCAATGAATTATTTTACAATGAATTAATCGTAAAAACAGTATATAACAAATTTTTATAATGCAAATTCACAAACACCACGAGTTTCACGTTTGTTTTCATATTCCGTAATGTCTTTATGCAATTGCTCATACCCAAAAAACATTGTATACTCACTGTCCATATCGTCGAAATCTCGTAGTCCTATGAATGGAGCAACATGTCTATAAGCGTCTTTTGTTGAAAGAGTTGAATTCACTACTTCTTCTGTAACATCTCTATCAAATAGAATATACCCTGACATGGTTTCCACTGTTTCTCCGTAGGAATCATGAACAGATCCTTTTTTGTAGCGTAAGTAAAAGTCAAATAGAACTGATTTCATTTTCACAACGTTAAGAAAACTTTCTTCTGGTGTTCCTATGATAAAAAATGTCCATCGACTTGTGGATCGAAACAGTTTACTAATAACATTGTCTTTCATACAGCTATCTGCTAAATAAGTCTTGAGAACGAGATCCAGCCCCGAATCGTCCACCATCATCGCAATAAAGTTGAATATAGCATACACTTTGTAGGACTTTTCTCCTTTTGCAACCCATTTAAACATTTTTTTGATCCAAATTTTCACACAGAAAAATTTAATGTTAAGCTGTGTTTGTTCATCAAGCGTATGCTGTCGAACAAATTCTCCATAAATTTTTTCACGTAGTTCTATTGGTAACGGCAACATGATTGTTATTTTTTGACCAGCGGCTAATATTTTTCCCCGACTTACTTTGAGTGATTGGTACACAACAATGTGATATGAAATTATTTTCTCAAGCTTTTATAACCATAGGGTACAGTATCAGTACCATTTACAATGACTCTCTTGGTGTATACAGAACGAAACGTTTTTGTTTGTGGCTCACTGGTAACCGTTCTATCTCTGTGTCTTTTAATTCTACAATCATACTGAATTTTGATTTCTACTGTACGATCCAAAGCACATTTCGAATATGTATCGAAATTTACCACCTGTTTTGTATTGTAATCCAGAGTAACCCCCTTTACTTTACATTTGCTTATCTCTTTTCCATCTTTTGTTTTCATTTTGTAAGCATAATTCTTAGGTCCAAGTCCTCTGAATTGAATAATTTTACAAGCAGGCTCTTCATCAGTCCATTTTCCTAACCGGCTGTTAATAATAGGGGGATTCCATAATTCAGGGTCGTGAATGTACATACAACTATCTGTATCGAAATACAGAACTCTATCTTTTAACTTTTCAAGAACACTGTACAATTCCAACCTTGCATAAGCTGTTACGTAAGAACCTACTATCACATTGGCTGTAGCATGGGTGTCAATATGTTCCAACTTTGATTCATAGTTAACCAAGATGAATGAACAGTCCTCGTCAAAGATTTCTACATGCTTTACAATGAAATTGGGATTGGTGACTAATTCGAAATATTTAGACGGATCACTGATGTATTCCGTCTGGGTCATTTTTTCACGCTGAGCTAATTTTCCCCAAAGGCAGTTCAACATAATCTTAGCAAATGATCTTCTCCCAGGATTTCTTTGAATACAACTTGGATCAAGACGAACACCTTCTGCCTTCTCATATTCACAAACGAACTGATCTTTTTCTGAGTCTGATTGACAGCTATCTGGATAACCACTGGCTTCTTGCTTAATTTTCAAGAAATTGTCCACATAATGTTTAAAGAACTGATCTGACACAGAGTTGAAATGCCAAATTTCATACACTTGCAATAATCGATAACCGCAGTCAAGAGCCTTGAATAATTCAAAAGTAACCCAAGTTCCGACCAAAGCCCTCTCTTCTTTACCATGTCTACAAATGTTTGAACTTTCTTCTGCACATTTCATACAGAGGGGAAACATCATTTTGTTGTTACAGTGAACTGGGAGAACGGGGTGAAACAAATCAGTTGGAGGTAAAACTTTACACTTGATTAATCCCTCATATTGGCGAATATTGTTCATATCAATATTCTCAGTAGACAAAATTTCTGGATGACCTACAGGGTAGGATTTGTGTTTACAAACATAAGGGTATAGAGAACAGATATCGATGTACTTGATTTCCTTTTTGGTTTTTTCATCAACATCATATCCAATTTTTATTGCATTACATCTTCCCCCGGACAAACCATCCCTCGGATCGATAGGGTCCCAATGTGGATATAACTTTTCAATGAGTTTTTTGTACTCTTTATCCTTCATCTTAGCATCAAATTCGTGTTCCCAAATGTACACTACATTATATCCCATGTCTTCGATATCTGCTATACGTTCAAAAGTACATTTGAACAATTCAGACATGGGTTTTCCATTAATAGGATTGATCTGTTTTCGGTCTGTATAGCATACAGGACAACCATGATAAAAATCTCCAAGAAATTCATAAACAGTGTTTGTTTGATGGTGAAAACCATCTACACTATATTTCCCGATTTGAGCTTCACCACCATTTTTTGCATGCTGAATATTAATACCTTTTTCCTGGGCAACGCTTTGAACCCATCGTATCGCTTTCATAGAAAAGCGACGTCTGGATGAGTCTTTACTTGAAATGATAGCTATTTGATTTTTTGGTAAATATTTGCTTCGCCACACCTTGTTACAGGCATCTGCGATGGTAATCGCCTCTAAAAATGGACAAATACCACCCTGTTCGATAAACAGCTTTCTGAATTCAGCACATCCTCGTCTGAGGATATCAACATCTGACCTACAGTACATTTCCATCTCCTTCTGAAAATTGAATTCCTCACCATTTCGAACTTTGTCATTATACCAAACTATAAATTTTGACCTAGCCTCTTCAGACATTGAGTCGGGTTTGTAATAAGACATATCCAAGTAGGGTCCGATGTAACTCCAAAATTCATCTGTATTTGCCCAGTGAGGAAAGTAACCTTTTTTCATTTCTTGAAGGTCAAAGGTGGATGGAAATTTTGCCAAACCAAAACTCATGAAATTGAAAGAATCGATCAGACGTACACCGTTCAGTTCTAACTTCATAATATTGTTTCCATTCATGATCACTTTTGGAAGTTTTAACCCAACTTTGACAATATAGTCAAGAATGAACTGACCGTCATAACCTTTGAAATTATGGGCAATAGCCGTAACCCCTTTATGATGTTTTGAAAAGAGCCAGTTGCAAAATTGACTCAAAGTTTCTTCACCTTGAAAAATAACTTCCCTACCCTCTTCAAATTCACTGCATGTAGAACAATGAAAATCAAGTGATTTATCGATACATTCATCACACGCTCTGTGTGCAATACAATAATTCGGGATGTGCACACCTGTGTCTTGTTTGCATTCAAAATCAAAGAAAATAAACTGTGGTTTTTTGACTACAGAAGAACTCGTCTCGTCATCGCTGTCATGGTTCAACTTACTTTGGTAAGGCTGAATATAGCATTGATGAGAAAAGTTAACAATTCTCTTACAGATATGACACCTTTTCTTTCCATTGCAAACATGATTTTTCTTTCTGACATGATATTGTGCACCGCATTTCGAGCAGAGTTTCACTAATTCACAAATGGATTTCTTTTCTTTACCTTGAACATTTCTGTGATTTTCAAAGCATACAGCATTAAAAAATCGTCTACTGCAAACACTGCAAACATATTCTTTTGATTCTGATGGACATTTTCCTTCGCGATAACAACCTTTACAGATATTTGAACAAGCATGACTTTCCCGTTGAGGGTAACCCACATCACAGAACTCACAATAATATCCACAACTAAGAAAACCTTTGATAGATTTGATGTAGTCATAATGGTTTTGATGAAAGTACAAATGTATGATCTTACTATTGGCTTTCACTTCTGGATGTTTAAATATTTTTTCCACTTTTGAATGCTGTTGGTGAACTTTAATGACATAGCCTTTTTCATACAAGAATGTTTGAATTTTTTTGTATTTATCAATTCCTACAGACTGTGTTGGTGAAACTCCAGCTTCATGTAACAATTTCTCAGCTTCAGTCTTTTGAAGAGGACATTTTGAATGACGAATACGATCCCATTTTCTATTCCATGCCTCGGTGTTTTCACGCTCACTGTAGCAAATTCCCACAACAACAGCTCTTGCGAAACATAGTTGGTCATGATTGTCAATTTGAATAATAGATCGCTTCTTCTGGGCAAAAAACTTTGAATCTAATTCTGACGATCTATATTTTGGTTTTCCGCTACCACTTGGTGGTGTTGTATGTGTGATGTCAAATGTCATGAATCCATCGTTCAAGACGAAATCTGTATTCGATTGTAAAACTCGTTCAATTTCATTCAGCATAGTTTCACCTTGTAACTGGTCTGCAGCTAAAAAAGGAATATGGATTCCCATTTCCAACGAAGGATGATTGATGGTAATTCTAATCATGTCCGTCGGGTTGGCATTTAACTTTCGAATGATTTCACGGGTAACATCGTCAAATAATCCAAGGAGTCTCTGAGGTGTTAATTCTTCAAATTTCTTAAAACTCAGCATCAGCACATGTGATTCTGTTTTAAATTTTCTTGACCTCTTATTACCCTTTTCTGTTAAATCATATAGACTTTTCATGTCTAAGTTAGAGTTGGTACTTTCATCGTCGCTATCATTTTCTTCTTTCAACGGTTTAGTTTTTTTCTTTTTTGTTGGTGGAAGCACCTCATCGCCACTTTCTTCTTTCAACGGTTTAGTTTTTTTCTTTTTTGTTGGTGGAAACACCTCATCGTCACTTTCTTCTTTCAACGGTTTAGTTTTTTTCTTTTTTGTTGGTGGAAACACCTCATCGTCACTTTCTTCTTTCAATGGTCTAGTTTTTTTCTTTTTTATTGGTGGAAACACCTCATCGTCACTTTCGCTGTCTGAATAGGTTATTATTCTTTTTCTTTTACCCATCGTTTTAGCTCTGAGTGAAAAGACAATAATGCAAAAGTGAGAAAAAACCAGCAATTTATATACCCTCTCCGTTGTAACAGTGTATAAATAAGCCGTTAGTTGTGAAAATCTATTCATTCTCCTACTCGATCTCAGGCAGTACAGCTGATAAAAAATATGAGTGAGTTAAAGCTGCAAAATACATCACCACTTAGTAAGAGGGTGTATCTGTATGTTAATCCATACACCCACGATTATGAGATCAGCAATATACCATCAAAGTATAATGTTAAACATATCGGAAACTATGTGGGATCATTTTTTTCCCAGCAACATTTAGAAGAAAAAGATGTTTACCGTACTACCAGCTACAGAGTTTTGGATCAAGCGACGCTCGACAAACGATATGGTGCGAATGGTGTGAGAACAAATATTTGTTTCACATGCAACGAAGCAGGACATTGGGCCAAAGAATGTCCAGAAAAAGAAAATCAGCTAGGAACATTTGTTTTTGTCTACGTGAATCCACACAGTCACGACATTGAGATTTCACCATCATTTTACAACGTTGATGGTCTCAAAGATATAAAATTCGTCGGGACACTAAATTCATTCTGCAGTGAAAATACATGGAAAAAAAGTTCACCACAAGCTACATCCTCATCGGATGAAACTCAGATCGTAGACATGCAGAGCGATACAGCGGCTAACAGTGATTCAGAAATCTGCAAAATAACAGAACAGACAGAGAAAAAAATATCTACAAACGATAATCTAAGAAAACAACAAACTTTGGATCTAAAAAACGAATTTTCTGCAGAACCGGGTTGTTCGTACGGAAAGGAAAAACAGCAAAACATCGAAAAGAAGAAAAAACGAGTAACAAAGAACTATTTCTTTTACAAATCAACAAAACATGAGGACAAAATCTGTCCAGATGTGGAATTAAAAACCAACGATAGGAAAAGAAAACGTAAAACCAAATGTGAATCTGGCATCTCAAAGAAAAAGAAAAAAACATACTGAGTGAAAAAAAGATTTCAATACAATATTGATTATAAACAAAAAAGACTGACTTGATTTTTTTCATTCATTTTTGTCTTTTACAGTTCATTCATTTTTTGTCTTTACAGTTCATGATTTGATTTTTTTTCATTGTACATAAGTTCTTTTTGAAATAAAAAATATAAAAATAATTACTTCTTACTTTTGACTTTTTCTAGTTATGACTGTAAGTCTTTTTTTTACTTTTGACAATTTGAGAAGAAAGATCTTTCGTGCTAAATGGTTAGCTCTGAAAAGGGCTTTTTTTGAAGGATCTCACATTGACATCCAGCTCTACGATTCTTCCGCCCGACCCACTGGGATGATTTCACATCCACAGTGTTCGCAGCAAATCGTCGAACCTTCATCGTCATCATAAAATCCTTCATCTGTATCTGGACAGTTATGCTTCTGCCCAAGATACTCGAGTATGGAAAAACATTTCCCACACTCTATCAGACATCTGTTTGCACAGTGAGGACATACAAGAATTCGAACCATTCTGGAACAAATATGATTTTATGTAAAATATCACTGGGTTTTATAGCTTTACAGGAGGATTGAACTAGTTGACCCATGACGTCATTTTCTCCTATGTTTTTTCCCGCGTCGGCGTTTCATTAACATTGTGCAATCAAATCGACGGTTATATTGGTGTTTTTTACCACTCCTAATTCGGTGTCACACAGTACAATACCGGTGCTTTCCGCCAGGTCCGCCCTCTTTAAAAATTTCAATCCTCTGTAAACGTATAAAGCTCAGTGTTATTTTCATACATTCACCATTTCTTTGATTCTCAGCTAACGATCACTTTGGAAACAGTATCAATATTCAGAGACAGTTACAATATGAAGCACAACTTAGATGAAATCAGCTTGGACGATTTTCCATCAGTGGAAAACAATGGAGACGTTCTTTCATCAGTTATGAATTCGACAATTATCAATCCACCACCGGAGTTAAATTCGACAACCATCATTCCAGCGACAGTGTTTGACAACATTTATGAAGAAGTAAAGCAGCTAAATTTGAAACAAGATAGCATGATGATCCGAATCATAGATCAGCTGGAGACTTTAAACAGGCATTTGGAGGAAATTAAAACTTTAACCGTAAGTACTGATCACCTCAGTAGAAATATCGAGGTACTACGTCAACAAGATCAGCGCATTTCAACACCTCCTGTAAAGATTCCTGTGGAGTTCGAGTTTGATAAATCCAATCTTCACAACTTAGTGGACTCTATCGTAAGTGTTGTGAAGAAAAATCAACCAAAGAAAAATCAGCCAAAGGAAAAACAACCAAGAAAAACAACAAAGCGGAAATCTGAGGAAGATGGTAACCATATCCACAAGAAGCAGCGAATTGATCAAAAACCAACTATACCAATATTGACAGGACAGGGTAAATACGGGAAAAACATTGACAATCACGTTGATTTCAAGATACCGAAAAAACCAAAGACAGAACGAAAACAACCAAGAAAAAACAACAAAACGGTAGGAATATGAAAACAAATATGAAACTCGTGGTGTTTGCGAATTTGCATTATAAAAATTTGTTATATACTGTTTTTACGATTAATTCATTGTAAAATAATTCATTGCAAAAAATAATTCAGGGTGTTTTTTTCATCGTGATCAAATCGTTGTGAATAATTCATTGCGAAAAAATAATTCAGTGTGTTTTTTTTCATCGTGATCAAATCGTTGTGAATAATTCATTGTGAAAAAAATATTTCAGTGCGATTTTTTCATTGTTAAGAAAATGTTTTTTCATTGTCAAGAAATTTTTTATGATGCATTGCAAAAAAATGTTTGCTTGTGATTTTTTTTTAGTTGTTAAGAAATTTTTTTCATTGTCAAGAAATTTTTTATGATGCATTGCAAAAAATGTTTCAATGTTTAGTTCTGTTCAGTAAATAAAAGTTCATTAAATAAAAGTTCAAAAACAATAGAGTTCTTCATTCTGTTTTTCCCAAAAAGACTTGTTCTGGTTACATTTTTCCATACAACGTCTCATAACTGTTAGTTAAACTCTAGTTTTTTCTTACCCGAAAAAGAAAATGTAACAAACCTATGGATTGGGTAACAATAAAATCCCCCGAACAAGAAAATGTAACAAACCCACGGGTTGGTCAACAATAAAACAATTAGTATTAGAAAAAACAACGGTGAATCTGATTGGATAACATTAATTTGGAGCCAAAAACAGCATGAAGCGTAGCATGGAAAAAATGTATGTGATTTCTACCCTGACCAAGCTCTTTAAAAAATTTCAATCCTCTGTAAACGTATAAAGCCTGCGTTATTTTTCATACATTCACCATTTCTTTGACTCTCAGCTAACGATCATTTCGAAAGCAGTGTCAATATTCGGAAACAATATCAATATGGAAGAGGTAAATCATCAACTACGTGAGGCTCTCCAAGAGTATCTAAATGCAGGGCAACAGTTATTGCAACTAACCACTCGTCTCGTAGGAGAGGAGGAACAAAACCAACTGCGACGTATAACACAGCCATACAAAGATCTCGGCGAAAGATTAGTTCAGCTATTATTAAAGACAACACCGGATATCATCTTGGTTGATATCGAGCTCGGGAGGAAGATTACAGCATGGCCATCCCCAAACAAAAAAATGTAACAAAGCCACGGATTGGTCAACAATAAAACAATTAGTATTAGAAAAACAACGCTGATTCTGATTGGATAACATTAATTTGGAGCCAAAACAGCATGAAACGCCGACGCGGGAAAAACATAGGAGAAAATGACGTCATGGGTCAACTAGTTCAATCCTCCTGTAAAGCTATAAAACCCAGCGTTATTTTCCCGCACATCATTCATCTCTCCGGCTTACAACAAAAATGGAATGTGCTTTAAGAGATATGGATTTCTGGGACCTTGCCCAGCTATCGACAAAAGTAAAGAAGACGGACGGTAAGAAGAAGGAGTTCGTCGTGCCCCAGAGCGAAGATTGGAACAAAGACGCTGAGCCTTCGTTCTCTTTGGACTTTGACCTGGATGAACGGGAACTGAAGAGGCTAAAGAGGCGGGCAGCAAGTAGCTGTCCAGCCTGCAGGAAGGTTGGAGGTTGTGCTTAAAAACACAACCTCCAAAACCAGCTCCCTTTTAGGGACACCCCAAACAGCCCTTTTCAGGGCTAACCATCTACCACGGAAGATCTACCTTTCTTCAAATTGTCAGACGTAAGTTCTATCTTTTCTTCAAATTGTCATTTCTTCAAATTGTCAGACGAAAGTTCTACCTTCAAGCTGTTAGACGAAAGTTCTATCTTCAAATTGTCATTTCTTCAAATTGTCACAGCTCTTTTCAGAGCTAACCCCAACAGTCCTTTTCAGGACTAACCATCTACCACGAAAGATCTATCTTCAAGATGTCAGACGAAAGTTCTATCTTCAAGCTGTTAGACGAAAGTTCTATCTTCAAATTGTCATTTCTTCAAATTGTCACAGCTCTTTTCAGAGCTAACCCCAACAGTCCTTTTCAGGACTAACCATCTACCACGAAAGATCTATCTTCAAGATGTCAGACGAAAGTTCTATCTTCAAGCTGTCAGACGAAAGTTCTATCTTCAAATTGTCTTTTCTTCAAATTGTCACAGCTCTTTTCAGAGCTAACCCCAACAGTCCTTTTCAGGACTAACCATCTACCACGAAAGTTCTATCTTTCTTTTAGAAGAGATACACTCCAGAGAGTTATACTGCAAAGAGTAAGAATCATACATAGGTGTAGAAAAAAGACTAAGTCCAACTCAATGATATAGGGACAAATTCCTTTTAGAAAGAGAAAAATCATTCATAGGGGAAAAAAGTCTAAGTCCAACTCAATGCTTAGGCAATTAAAAAGAGAATTCATTCATAGATGCAGAAAAATCAGAAAGACTAAGTCCAACTCAATGGTTAGACATTTAAAAATCATACATAGGGTAAAAAAAGTCTAAGTTCAACTCAGCGATATAGGAACAAATTCCATTTAGAGAGAAAAAATCATTCATAGAGATGCAGAAAAAAGTCTAAGTCCAACTCAAAGGTCAGGCAATTAGAAAGAGAAAAAAATCATCCATAGGGTGAAAAAACTAAGTCCAACTCAATGGTCAGGCAATTAGAAAGAGAAAAAAATCATCCATAGGGTGAAAAAACTAAGTCCAACTCAGTGATCTGACCATTTTTTACCCAGCCTGTCAGTCATAAGATCGACACTTTGAATGCTAAATCCCTCTCAGGGTAGAGAGCCTAGGAAAAACTCCCCCCTTTTCCCTTTTTTGCAAAAAATTCCGCTCAGGGACGGGAGCCTAGGGACACATCCCCAGAATGTCCTCCCCAAGGCCGCCATTTTGAATGCTAAATCCCTCTCAGGGTAGAGAGTATGGGATATTTTTTAAAAAAATTCTTTCGGGGACAGCATATAGGGACACATTTTTTGTCAGGGACGGTGATATAGGGCACTCAGGGAAGAGAGCATGGGATCTACCCCCGGCCTGGGTAGATCCCATGCTCTCTTCCTTTACTACTATTGTCCGAATATATACCATGCAATTTTTGATTATTTGTTTGTTTGTATGCTGTTAAGCGCCGTGTTTAACATTTATTCAGTAAATTAATTCTGTTTATTCGAGTTCGGCTCATATTTTTTGAAAATAATCATTACTTAACCTTTTGCAGTTAATCTTTGGTTTGATGTGGGCAACTGAGTGAAACATATGTAGTTTTTTACTTTCTGAAAACATTGTCACAAACTGAGAATTTGCCTGTAATTAGTTGATTCTTCATTTAACATGATTTTTTTAGGCCAGTGAGTAATTGTTACTACTGGTTATCTCTTTGTCTCTATCTCTCTGTTTCTGTCTGTCTGTCTCTCTGTCTGTCTGTCTGTCTCTGTCTCTCATTCTCTCTCTCTCTCTCTCTCTCTTTCTCTCTCTCTCTCTCTCTCTCTCTCTCTCTCTCTCTCTCTCTCTTTCTTAGTATAAAAATGCCCTTAGGCAAATTTACATAAAAATCAGTTTAACCCTGACACTTACTAATGTATTTGAAAATCTCTTTGCGCGGAGAAAAATCTGAATCGGAATGTGTAGATCCAAGAATAGACTATGTTCTGCGGAGTCTGATCATGATTTACACTGTCGGCAAAGGTGCATCAAGTCGTGCTTAGCACCCAAATGGTTATTAAAGCGTAACTCAGGTAACTTTCTTTCTCCAGTTCCGTGCTCAAAGACTTCGGAAAAGGTGACCAAACCAAGCGTGAAATACAGAAGCGCACATGGCTAGACATACAGTCAAAACTGATGACGATGATGCAGACATTCCAAGGCTATACCAACACTGAGAGCACTCTATTTAAATCAGGCAAGTTCAACGGTCGTTCATACAGTTCTTAAGGATAGATGTAGTAAAATCTTGAACAATCTAAGAATACAACAAAAAGTCACCTAACATTTCTGCATGCTTCTTATGAATTAATTCGTAAAGACTTAAGGGCCTTCACTTACAGAGTGGGAAATTTTTTTCGCAGAATATTGCAGGAGTTATCAGATATGGTGCTTCAATTACAGAAATAACCGTTAGATGAATTCCGATAAATGTAGCGAAGAAATACATGTAATTTCATTCTGATAAATTTTACATATTTTTTTTACATTTTTAACGACGGGTAAACATGTAAAATTCAGATTGATCTCTTGGCCAGTCTTGGGTTCGAAGTATCCTGCTTTTTATCGTATTTATATTTCTAACTAGACATCTGAAAACTTAGAAAAAAGGAGTGATGCAAACGAAATGATTCTGAAATCCTTTTCAGAATTTCAAATACGAGCCTTCAAGATTCGGCCAGATTTGAATTAATGCCAGAAACCTAAATGTGATTATTAAGAAACCTAAATCAATACAAGCGGATCCAACTCGTCTTGAAACAGTATATCACGTGTTAAAACCATTTTCGATCGTATTTCTGTTATTTCACAAAAGTCAGAACACCTAACCATGCTCAGCTTGCCTGTAACAGGCGCAACATTTTGTCGTCAGAATGACACATTTCTCATTTCAACCATGGTTGACACCGGAAATGATTACCCTAGGTCCTTACGGTGATTTTTTGCCTTCTCAGATTCGAACGGACTTTTTTTTTCTCATTCAGTGTTTGAAACAGAACTGACCCACTGTCTCTCGGAGGCTGACGGCGAGACAGAACAATGTATCGTTATTGATCGAGAAATCAGGGATATCCGAGCTAATCTAGATGACGACGGAGCCGAGGACTTCATCGACCTAACTTCCGATAAACCACGGAGGTTGAAAAGTGCGCAACACGACCGTCTCAAGCATTTAAAACAAAGCTTTATTCTCTCGAAGGTAAAAGTATAATTGGCCTGCAACACGCGAAAACGGGCATTCGGACATTTGCGTAAAGTGTCGTCTCGGATCAGCCTGCGCAGTCCGCGCAGGCTAATCC